>CM034155.1:365638117-366838117 GCA_019776745.2 Taxus chinensis
TTTCAATACCATTTCATAGATTTGGCTCATAAAAAGAGTGAAATTGAAGTATATAAATAGTCATGATCAACTTGCAAATATCTTTATTAAGGTTGTAGCAAAAGTATAATTTTTGAAGCTCTGAGATTAAATTGTTAGTCCATTCGGCATTAAGAGAGGCGGGGATGTTGGATAAGTGTTGTTGATCGAACACTTAGTGGTTGTTTTTTTAAGGATTTTATATTCCAATCTATCTAGTTAATAATATTAATAAATAAGTGATATTAAAGAGCATATTCATGCATATCAGGGATGAAGATATATATATATATATATTTTTTTTTTATTTTATTTTTAAAAAGACAAATAAAGTCATGTAAAGGTTGTAGCTTAAATTATTTTACTGTAAATTAATAGTTCTATTTTACTTGTGTTTTTAGAAAAGTCTAGAATAGGCTACAATAAATATGTTTATATGTCAATATTTAAAGATACATATATTGTTTTGGAGCTATTTAATTGTAAGAAGAAAGGGAAGAGCTTGTGAAGGTTTACAATTTTTCAGATAATAAAACATAGAAGAATATTTACTTCAAATTTTTGGTATGAGTGATTTGAACAATTTTCATATTCTCTTGCTGAAAGTTTTCCTTAGTTGAACACTGAGAAGCATGTTTGTTTCATTGTCATTATTATATCCTGGAGACATCATAAATGAGTTGATTACATGCCCATGATTTTTCATATATGCCCTAATTTTTCTTTCATTGTGATTATCTTCTAGCTTTAAATGGGTGCAATGCATTGGTTTTGTATGAGCTGTTGTTTTTTACGCTTAGATGTAAGAAATGGAAGAAACAATGTTAAACAAAGATGAATATTCTCGCGCAAAGGTAGAGATGTTCAAATTCTAAGGTATACCAGTGATCTTATAAATTGTGTACGTAAAAAATTTAGCTTTTGAATTTCTTAAGCTTTGGTTTCAATACACTTTTCATGGTGAAGACATCTAACAATAGGTTCAATTTGGATGAATGGTTGCAAGCTTCAATAGACATCTATGTTTTGGGTAAAATGCAATAGACATTTATGTTTTGGGGTAAAATAGTAACTTAATTTGTACAGAGTATTTATACGAGATATATTTAAACTATGGAAAAAATATAATTCATTTTATAAATATGTTAAACATAGAAATATAAAATAAATTAATTAAGCTTCAAACAAAGATTGATGCACTTGAAGATTAATTATTCATCTCTTCGTAACTAAAAACTACTTCAGAATATTTGTGAAATAATTCACATACCGTGTATATTATAGATTTATATGACGAGTTTTCTCAAATATATTATAACACTTCAAACATACATATTAAATTAAAACTTTCTATAAATAAAAATAATCTTCTTTTTCAACTTTAATTTTAAATTACTTTTATTTAATATAAACTAATAACAAATTTACTAATTTTTAAAAAATTTAATTAAGTTATAAATTCATGTAAACATCAATTTTTTATGTTGTACCAAAATCCCATTCAATTTTAAAGACTTGCACATATCTATATAACGTACACATAAATCTACGACGGAAAACAAAAAACATCATATCTAAAATATGGTGAACTCAATATTTTGCAAGTATTTTGGACCAAATAAATAAAGCCAACTATTAAAAAATTAAAATAAACACCTAAATTCAAACGACCGGTACAGGAAATATTTGACAGGCATGATTAAGTTGAAAGATACTTACAGTGGTAGCAGCTTCCCACAATATTTCCAAATTCCTAGCCCCCTCCAGTTCTAATATTCGTAGACTTTCCAATGAATATAGCCACGAGGGAAGATTCTTTTCCTTGAAATCACGACAAGGAAGCCAGACGAGTTCTCTTGATCCTTTGCTTACGTTCTGATTAAGAAAGTCTCCGATACCATCGAAAATTTTTAATCCAGAAATGAAAGGGTTGAGGCTACGAGAACCTTTGTTCGTGTTAACTATGATCTCCCCTTGCGAAGAAGGATGAAACCGATCGGGGTCAAAACCCCTGGTTTTTATTCCTCGGATGCATATTTCTTCCTAGACAGCACAGAGACAAAGAAGGTTCCTATTACATGATAATGATAAACGAAAAACAAACAAACATTAAAAATGATAAATGTACCAGGAAAGACAGCAATCAGGCGCACACAGAGACAAAGAAGCTTCCCATTCCATGATAATATCAAATGAAATACAGAATTATAAGTTATTAATTTTACCGCGGGCTGAATGTGAATAGTCTGTCGTGCGGACCAAAGACGATACGGCGATTGTCGATTGGCAATCTCCCTTCCCAAATCTCTTAAATGATCATGCATTCCTATGCAACCATCCTCATCATCAAGCTCAACAAGACACTTATTCACTAGCCTTTCCCAGCCATGTAATCCATTCCACTTTGATCCGTCCCATACAGCGATGGCTGTACTTCTCTCTTCTCCAATGAAGAAACAAGCTGTATCCAAAAACATCTCCTTGTCTTCTTCATCCAGCGCATCATAACTTATTTTTAGTCTCTGTGTGATGTCGCCGGGCAGTATTCTGGATATCTTTTCTAGCTGAGCCTCCCAATAGTCCATTTGAGACCTTCCATAGAGCTGCCCTCCCAATACCTTGAGAGACAACGGTAATCCTTGGCAAGATGATAGGAACTTTTCAACAATTTGCTCGAATCCGGAGCGGGGAGAGGGTTGTAAGAATGCATGCCAACAAAAAAGCTGCTCGGCGTCAGACGGATTCAGTACTCTCATTTTATAAATGGCAGAGATGCCACAAGATATAAGAACCTCCCGCTCGCGAGTCGTCACAATAATCAAGCTGCCGCTCGCAAGGCTGTCCTTTACCGGCAGTAGAGCCTCCAACTGATCTCGATGATCCACATCATCCAAAACAATAAGCACCGAAACTGATGTCAGACGGCTTGCGAGAAACCCTTTGCCTTGATCTACATGGTCAAAGGATGCATCCTCGAAACCGAGGTCCTTCAGAAGGTTTTTCTGCTTCTTATGCAAGCCTCTTCTTGCAGCAGCATCTCGAATATCAAAGAGAAAGCAACGCTTCTCCACGCTCGAGCATTTCCTGTTATATACTTCTTTTGCAAGAGTGGTTTTGCCGGAACCACCCATGCCCCATATTCCCACAATTTGAACATTGCCATGACATTGTTGTGCAATCCTTTCAAATTCTTCTACGGCTTCATTGAGACCCACAGGATGTTTTGCTACGTATAACGGCGCCTTTTTCATGTCTTTTAATACACGGTTCACGACATTTTTCACAACCATCTGCTCATTTTTCAAAAGCCTCCGCACATCACTACCCACACAGCCAATGTTGAAACAAACATTATTATTCAGAAACCTTTGCGTGCCACTAAAAAAATGGAATGCAGGAATATAAAAAAATAAAAAGATGAAAAACCCAAAACAGAAAAATCTGAGCTGATGAAAATAAAAAATAATTACAGATAAGCAATGCACGAATGAGAAGCTTGGGTAATGGGAAGATGCGGGAGGCAGAGTATCATACTTACCCCTCTTTTTTAATTATGTCGCCGGTATAGAATGAAGCTTTATGGAGTGCCATCTTCCACTTCTCAAGTTTTTCTAAGTATCTACCCTTCCTTTCATACTCCGCAAATGCATGCACATAGACTCCATTTCCATGAACCGCGTGTCGTAAATCAGCTGGCTCAACTTTATAGAAGATAGGGATAATTGTGGTGCCAGTTTGCAGCATACAAGCCAGCTCGGCCAAACACCATGGGGACTGCGCGTAGTTCTCAGAAAAAATAGCTATATGAAGTGAAGCACCAGCAATTGCTTTCTCTAAGACTGCAGGAAAGAAATCCCCACGCTCCAGCTCAACCCTATCTAAAAAAACTCTAAGTCCAGTAGAATCGAGGGCACGGTGGATAGGGGTGGCCAATGCGTCTTTCGCATCTTTTCCGTGATGGTTTATGAATACATGATACGGCGGTCGTTTCATTGCAGCAGAAGTAGATGCGGATGGTGCAATGCCATCAAAAGCATCTGGTTTTCCAGCAGTGCCAGAAGTGGAAGCAGCCATGGATAGAAACAAATAAAACCAGAAAAGCGGGGTCTTTAGGGTTTGAAATGTTTCGCAGTGCGCAGGGTTTGCTCGATAAATCGTAATCTAATTAGTAAAGGTGAGTCGTGGGTCATGAGAAAGCGCTTAGAATAAGTGGTCCTCGAGATGCTGCATGTCGACATTCAAGAAGAGATTTGAAAGGGCAAATGGCAAAGCGCGTAGAATGAGTGGTTGTGTTAGTGTACGAAAAGGGAAGAGATGCTCTGCATGTCGACATTAAAGAAGACCATGGTGCTGGTACAGTAGACGCGTTTTGATTATTAATTGGAAATTGACATGATGTGGACCGTTTTTTTTGGGTGATTTTAGCAGTATATTATCGCCATCGCTAATAAAAATTGGACTGAAATTTTATCAAAAACAGTATGATTTATAAATATATGGAAGTATAAAAGAGAAATTATTTAATAAAAAATTAAAATTTTGGAATTTACAGTCACCGGAAAAAAGTTGGGCGGTTCAAAAAATATATATATTTTGACAGCCAGAGATAATTTGAAATTCCACGCTTTGACTACGGCTTGTAAACATGGCGGAGGCGAACTTGGAAAGTAATGGTGTGCAGCATCTTTGAATTGACGAGCATGATTGATTTGGAATAGAGGCATCCATTTCCAACCCCTTTCCTAATGTGAAACTTCCATTGAAGGTGCGAGAAAGAAATGGGGTTGCACCATCACAATTATTGAAGAAGCCACGTATTCTCCTAATAAAATTTTCCCCCTTATGTGGAAAAACAATTAAATCTAAATCCACTTATTATTTGTAAATGGAATATTTTTTAATAAAATTTTAAATGAGTTACAACTTAAAAGTCCATGTTACATTATCTTAATATTTTTTATTTGTCTAATTAATAAAGGTAAGTCGCAACAAAATGGTAAAGCGCATAGAATGAGTGGGCGTGGTTAGCGTAGGAAAAGCGTGTAGATGCTGTATGTCGACATAAAGAAGAACATGGTGCGGGTCCTGTACTTGTAGACTCTGCAGAAAGTGGTGAGATTCGATAGCAAACATGTGGAAACTTTGAAAGTAAAGGTCTGTCACCGTACCCGTGGCATCTTTGACTTGACAAGCATGATTAATTTGGAATTCGAGGCTCAAGCAACTATTTCCGCCAGCGAGCTATTCTTCCCATAGAATGCGCCTTGCCTAACACTTTGTTATACCATGCCACCATACAACATGTAATTTGTCGGCAAGATGATGTGGCCAAGACAGAGAAAGAAAATATCGCGTGTGAGTAGGAAAAGCGTGGAAATGGGGCTCGTTTGAATACTGATCATCAATTTTCATGCCAAAATCAAGCCTCGCCCAATTATCATTGCCATTTCAAAAAATGATGGGTGTTTGGCACGAACTGGCACACAATGTTTCATGATAACCAGACGACAAATCTTACAAAGCAAGAAATAGGGGTGCCATTACCACAAGGCAGAGGCGTTTGAGCAAACTGTGGAGTCACAAATGCGTCGTAGACAACGTAAGGGAGACAGTAAGGAGAGGAGTCGAGCAAAGGAGTCGAGGACGCACGTCGGCAACAATAAGTTTATTCAATCTAATCTCCCCACTTTGCTTGTGTGAATCAATGGCTTCTTCCAACGGATTAGATTATAGTTTTGCATTACAGTTTTGTTTGGATATTTATATTTATTATCCACTAAATACTCATTATGGGCAATTTTATGTGCCAATACATTTTGCCCACTATATACTAGTGTTTTATTGGACTTTCATAGGCGATGTTTGTTGTCTAAATCTGCTTCATATGGTCCATGCAATCTATTTTTCACATGATGTATCTGGTTTTGTCTACTATGAGCATTTATTTATGTGGGTATTAAAGTAAATTGACATAATTTCACAACAGTCCTTGTATTCAGTGCTACTCCATAATAGTTCTCCTCTTATCTTTGAAACTTGTAAAATGCAAACAGAATAACGTTAAAAGGTTCTTCTCTCGTCATTGTTGGAAATAGATGTTTCAATCGCATTCAATAATTGTTTGAACTTCTTATGGAATAGTGTCCATTCATTCCCAAAAAGTTTTAAAAGGTGGATACATAAAAGGTGTAGTCACAAAATCATGCACTTTAGACATTTATTTATCTCAGTCTCATACTACTATTTAGAAGGTTCTTGAGTGAAGAAAGTACTAAATAACCATAGTATTTTGGCCATCTTGTTTTATTTTATTTCATCAATACCTCTTGTACCCATATGCCTAGTCAGCTTCTAATATCCCGCGTTATTTTAGCCTCGATTGGCACGCCCGTGGGCACCCCCGATCCTTTTTGCACTTTCCCGCCACTTTTTGGGCTCTTTCTAGTTGTTTTACATCTTTATCTTTCTTGTGGTCAGCCTTTTCGGTATTAATTACAAAATTAGACTAGGAAAACCCTATAAATATAAAGTTATGAGACCATAATGAGGGACCTAACATAACTTACTACTATCACTCCATTTAGAGTTACATCTATCTATTGCATTGGAGATCAAGTTTTCCTCAAAGGAAAAACTATAAATAAAAATAAGTAATACCTTCCAACTTTACACAATGCTTTGATTTGCATCTCATATAAGAAATATAATTTATAGCCAAGCTCAATCCTTACGTAAAGTATTCAATGGGGTTAGTGGATAGGTATCCAATATGATCTTGTAGTCATTTGGAGAGACTATTTCACCTTTCTTCAAGTAACAACAATCCCTGATTGATTTCCCTCTTAGATATATTTAGGTATTTGTTAGGTTAGAAATTCAATACATAGTAAAGATGCTTTGAATATTAATGTTTAATTCCATTCAGTTTACATTCTTAGCATGATTTTAAGATTTGATAATTGATGAATCATTATGTTGATCAAAGAATACTTGGATTATAACTCACACAAGAAGTCTATGTGTGAGGAAATAGGCCAGGATTAAGGGAATGCAAATGGACAGGAAGAACCCACGCGCAGAGGGAAAAGTTCAGCATTTAGGACTTAGCCGATTTTGAGCATGAAGACCTATTTTTAGAAGATGGTGTGCGGAACACACCAACGATGCAGAGACATGCGTGCCACACATTTTCTATCTTTAGAGGATCAAATCAAAATCATTTTTACATGGAGACGAGCTAAGAATAGGATTGTCACTTCAGTTAACTATAAGAGGTCTATAGATAACACACTTGCATGTGTGGCTATGCCTGTAAATGGTGCATGGCTATTAATAACATGCAACCTATTTTGGAATAGATAAGTGGTGAATGGAAAGTCCCCACCCTATATATATATGATGTTAATCACACTAATTATAGATTATGAGAGATATATAGAGTATATGCAGCGATGTAAGAGGTAGAGATAGAGAGATATGTGCATATGACTGGATTACTGTATCAGATCCATGCGCACATCTGTATAGAATGCCATTATTGTAAGGAGCTTTTCTGTGTTTATTAATAGATGGAATTTATTGGTTGAATCTAAGTGTCATCCTATTTGTGTAATTGAGTAGTGCATGTTCTTGATTCAATCATGATTATTGTTTAAGCTTTTTCTTTCTTAGATTTGAATATGGCATGCATTGTAGAATGATGGATTAGTTATGGATCTATATGTTTCTTCCTTCATCATGCTAACATCCTACTACAACAACCCTAAAGAGGGACCTAGTACCTTTGCGCGCTTCGGGTGAGCGCTCAGTCTAGGCTGAGTGATGTGTCAGTGCATCTAGGGTGTTGTCTGGTAAATTCTAGGCTGCATCATTGGTTTTGTTGCCGGGACCTCTTTTTCAGTTATTTTCAGGATGGTTCACGATGAAGACGTACTAGTTAACTCTAGAAAGTATTGAGGAGTGGATACATGATCTGGAGGAAGAATATGCATGGCGGTTTAGCATTGGATCTCAATTTAACGCACATAGTTGGGTATAATAGAGTCTGTATGAAAACTTATATGAGATATTTTTCACCATCTTTTGCAGTAGAATTATACGAGTGGCTAATTACTTATGCATCTAAGTAGAATTGGAGGTATCGCACACTTGTCTGGACACAGGAAGAATTTTAGGCCCTTTATGATGTTGATTTGGTCTAGAATCGTGTTGTGTATATGTGGTTTCATGATGTTCTAAACAATTATATTTTGGAATATTCAATTTTGACGTATTCTTTCCTGGAGGTAGCTGAATTCCAATTTTTGTGGTATCCTAGAGGAGCATATTTGCAAGGTATTCTACTAGCGATCAAGATCTTGATGGTAACTTTGAACCTCGAGAGTAAACTGATGGCTAACTAAAATTCACCATGCACGAGGGTAGGAATAGGTTTGCTGAAGATGGTAGACCTAGCGGTAGAAAGGAAGAGAGAGGAAATGAGTAGCTTAAGTATAATGAGGCATGAGAGGGAGATAGAGAAGCAACATGTTCATTGCAGAAAGTATGGCATTGAGGAGAGAGATGGTTCGTGAAGGATTTGACCGCTTACGTAGAAGACGTGGAGCCAGAGCATCACGAACTCCCCCATCTTAGAAAGCATGATAGAGATCCCCCTTGGCCTCACACAGAAGTGCACCAGCAAAGACTACCTGGGCCACGGGTGCATGCATCTTAATCCACTTGGTGACCTATCCCTTGTGCTTGGTTTTCCAGTATCTAGTACGACAAGTAACCAGCAAGCTAACTTGGGAAGTAGGAGAGCAGGAGTAAGTTAGGGAGCAAGTACATCAATGGTAGGACAGATGACTTCAATGTTATTTGGAGGAAAATTTTTAGGTGCATCATCCACACAGAACGTGAGCGCGTAGAATGTTGGATTCACCTCTGGAAGTGGAACTACCTCACAGATTATAGGGGTTCAATATAGTACTACTGTCGGAGCACAAGGGAGTACATCTACAGGTCCTATTCTAGCTACAGGTGGAGGAGAAGGAGGTATAGGTGGCTTTAGTTCTAGTGGATCTGGTGGTTCTAGAGGAAAAGGAAACACAGGAGGTTCTGGATCAGGTGGTTAAGGCCCGCAGCAACCATAGAATATCTATATGGAGATGTCTCTTCGTCTCATGGAGTATAGAGGTATAGAGGATGCTGCCGAACATGTGCATATGTGTGAAATATTATGGTGTGTGAAAGGGATCACAACTTTTGAGTGTAAGGAAATTCAATTTGCTACTACATTACAAGGATGTGCACACAGCTGGTATAGGAAGTTTGACCCTGATCAAACTTGCGTGGATTATGCAGCACTGAAGGATGCTTTCTTGAAAGAGTTCCATATCCCTGAATTTGAGCAGAAGAGTATAAGTGCACGCTCAAGGATATCAAGCAAGGCACTACTAAGAGTGTACGTGAGTATGATGCCCATTTTAAGACACTTCTATCTAAGTTGTCTTATGATATTCACACCATCCAGCATGCACAATGGTTTTTTGGAGGATTGATTACACCATTTAGAAGAACACTGTCACATAAGACATACACTGATCCATGAAGCACTGGAAGTAGCTTTACATGATGAGGTAGTTGGGAGCATTGAAACTGGTGTTAGTCCATTCTTAGAGGCATAGATTAAAGCTATGAAAAAGTAGTTAGAGAAGCTATTCGCTAAATTTAGCTCATGAAACATGCTCAGGGATTTGGTGTACAGATTTTGAAGTGGAAGGTCACACCAAGGATAGTTGTCCTCATGCAGAATAGTACACTCATTACTATTGGACTGTGAGATCTGTCATTTGAATCATGATGTTAGTCACTGTCCTTTGTTACAGCATACGATAAGGAAGAATGTATCTTGTTACTGTAAAATTTTCCAGTCCATGACCCATGATACTGAATATTATCAGTTGATTGGCTAGATCAAGGTTGCTATAGACATTGGGGTATGATAGACAAGTGTAACAGATAAATCTAAGAACAAGAATGAGCACCAGGATTGGGATCATAATCAAACGCGCTATGATAGGAATGAGGGGCATTTTAAAGGAGGTCATGGAAGAGGATGTGGATATCATGGTGGATATGGAGGACGAGGTCGTAGTGGAGGAAGAGGTGAGTTCCCTCATGGAACATGTTATACATGTGGATCTCCTGACCACTATAGGCATGAATGTCCTCAAAATATTGCATGTTCTTTCTATGGAAAGAACCATAACTATGAAGAGTGCCCAAACTTATATGAGCATATGAGTAAGCAGCATAAGCAAGAAAACAAAGGCACCAGGATGGTTAGAATCTAGCACATGGTAAAATATCAGTGGATGCCTAAGATAGCATTAGAAGGACCTGAGGACATTAACAGTGAAGATTACTACATGGGCTGAAGCAAAACACATGCAAGAGAGGCATTACACTAGAAGCCTACGATCACCAAGGAGGAGGTTTTGCATGCAAGGTACCCAGATCCTGCTCATCAGAAGGAAGTTTACCACGATACCATGGAAGTTATAAGGAATATTTAGGGTGAGATACAATGCCTAAGGTAGCATAAGGAAGCATCAAGATATATTCCAAACTAATATTGATGATCTTATAGAAGTGTGTAAAATATTGTGCCAGGAGAACATCATTCCACTATTAGGAAGTTGGTTAAAAGGGAACACTCCTCACGTAAGTATTGAGACCGAGACAGATAGATCCTACATGTGAATATTCCCCCAGATAGCATTGACTATGATAAAGAGATCACTCTGAATGTTTTTGTAGATGGATGGCTGTTGAGCAATATTTTGATTGACATAGGTGTGGAAATCAATGTGCTTACATTAGATGCATGGGTACAAATGGGGAGGCCTCCATTGCAGCCATCATCTAATGTTTTGTTTATGGAAAATATGAACTAAGGCCACTCCCATAGGAGTGTTGAAGGATGCATCCATAACTATACAAGGGGCCAAATTCACTGGGGATTTTAAGGTATTAGCACTTGCAGAAGCAGATAGTTTTCCAACCCTGTTTGGATACCCTTGGTGTTATGCAAATAATAATGACTTGAGATTCAATAAGGGGTATATCAAATTTGAGAACAAGGAGGAAAGAGTTGTGATACCTCTAACAGATGGGAAGTCTACACCATATGTTGAGCCTCTAAGTGAGGAGGACTTAAACAAAATCTATGTACACGCTATTCAGGACCTAGAGGTCAATGAGCCATCAAAGGAAGGCATCCTACAGTGGGAGGATTCTCACTCTATTAGTGATACTATGAGTATTTCTTGTGAAAATTGGGCTCATGGTACATATGAACTAGTAGGACACGAGGTAAAAAGCATGGTTGTACACAAGAATGGTCCTTTGTTCTGTTTGATGGATAGGTAGAGCAGTACCTTGGTATACAGGAGCAGAAGATCTTCTTGTATTCTTACAAGCCATGGAGGCACAGTGGATAGACCAAGTCAGGAGAAGAGACATGTTAGCATATGTCTTGTGTGGGACAACAACGCACTGGTGGGTAGTTCATAGAGATAATATTATAGAGTGGAAGGAGATCAGAGTCACCCTATCTACTAGGTTTGTAAGGAGCAATGCACCTAGGCAGATCTGCACTTATATTGGTGATCAACTTGTTCAGCATCATATTCAATAGTGTGAGAGACTCTAGACAGTGGGAAAAGAAGCATTACCACATTCACTCTGGGTGCATAAATTGTACTCTACTCTACAAGGATGTGCATGTGCCTGGTATGTATATGCTAAAACTACATCGAGAGACTGTGAATTGGAAAATTTTGACTGTACAGAATGATCCAGACCTTTGACTACTTTTCTTCCCAACCTCCAATAGAAGAGGCATTAAAATTTGTTAAGCGATTAACCATGGGAGATAGTGCAAAGGTGGAGGAACTCACACAAGGATTATTTGGTGAGACAGAATTAGGTGCGTGTTTTGAAGAAGAAGGAGAAGACTCCATATTGCTTGAATGAGATTGCCTTGAGAAAGAAAAAGGAAAAATGGTTTACATCATGGATGATGAGGAAGTTGAGAACCTGGATATTGAACATTCACAAGGGGTGTGTGAGGTCTTGGAATAGTGCAAACAAGGATACATGCACCTATCACAAACCCATGAAGACAAAGAAGGTCAATATAGGATCGGAGGCTGAACCTAAGGAGGCCATAATTGGAGACTACTGGTCAAACTCGGAGGTGGAAAATATTATTGAGTTACTATGGGATTACCAGGAATTATTCCCTCGAGGGTATCATGAACTTAAAGGTGTGCATGAATCACTTGGGGAAATGAAGATAAAACTTAAGGAAGGTGCACGTCCTAGTGAGAAAGAGACCTTACAGAATGAATCCTAATTTGAGTGAAAAGGTAAAAGAAGAAATTAATTAAATTTTGAAATTTGGAATTATCAAGCCCCTTGATGAGTCAGAATGTGTTAGTCTAATGGTGATCAGTATCAAGAAGGATGGTAGAATTCAAATATGTGTAGACTACAGGTAGCTAAATGCCACATGTGTAACAGACCCATTCCCTACGCCATTTACTAAGGAAATACTAGAGGGAGTTGCAGGGCATGAAATCTATTCCTTTACAGATGGGTTTTCTGGGTATCATCAGGTTAGGATTGCTCAGGAGGATCAAGAAAAGACAACTTTTACTACTGAATGGGGTAGTTTTTCCTATACTGTGATGCCTTTTGGATTGAAAAATGTGCCTGCTATATTTTTGCACATAGTTTTTTAGGCATTCAAAGATTTTATTCACAACTTCTTACAGGTCTACCTCGATGATTGGAAAGTATATGGGCTTGTTAAGGATCACTGTGACAATCTGCACTTAATGTTTGACCAGTGTAGACAATTGAGTATCTCTTTGAACATCAAGAAGTGCATATTTGCTACACCTTTTGGAATACTGTTAGGACACATAATCTGCAAGGAGGGATTGCTTGTTGATCTAGCTAAGGTTGCAGTCATTTTAGAGTTGGAGGTGCCTACCAATCAGAGCGAGGCACGCAGATTTTGAGGTTGCATAGGATATTATAGAAAATTCATTAAGGGATACGCAAAAATTTCCACACCTGTGGAGGAGTTACTGAAAGGAAAAGGTACATTTTATTGGGGAGAATCGCAACAACGTGCGTTCGAAACATTGAAAGAGAAACTTACTACCGTGCCTATCCTATGTTTTCCTTCATGGGACAAACCATTTCATGTACATGTGGATGCCTCTGGCATGGCCATTGGCACTGTGTTAGCTCAACCTAGAGAAGGTATTATCGATCATCCTATTTGCTTTGCTAGTAGGAAGCTGACTCCTGCTGAATAAAATTATACAACTATAGAGCGTGAAGCTTTGTCCATGATCTATGCATTACACAAGTTTTGACAATATTTGCTAGCTACACCATTTGTATTCTATACGGATCACATGGCATTGAATTATTTGGTGAACAAACCCGTCTTACAAGGGTGCATATGCATATGGGTACTCCTATTTCAAGAGTTTGATTTCACAATTATGGTGAAGCCAGGGAAAAGTAACTCTGGACCAGACCACTTGTCTAGAATTAACTCAGGAGAGGAAGCACAGACAATTAAAGAAACCATGCTAGATGCACAGTTATATAGGTTACAACGTACGCCATCAGAATTAGAAGACATTGTTGTCTTTCTACAGACTAGTGTGACACCAGAAGGAATGAAGGCATTAGAAAAGAAACAGCTTGCTATACACACGACACCGTTTATGTTGATCAGTGGTGACCTATACAAGTTAGGAAGAGATGAAGTATTACGTCGTTGTGTATTAGAGCATGAGTGCAAGGATATTATGGAAGAAGCCCATGGTGGTATTGCAAGAGGCCATTATACAGGTGATACGACTTCCCGGAAGATCCTACTTGTTGGATTATGGTGGGAGACACTGTATAAAGACTGTAAAGCGTACTGCAAAGTGTGTGACCATTTCTAGCATCTAGGTAAACTAGGGACAAAGAGATGAGATGTCGTTGAGACCAATTACTAGTGCCGAACCATTTGAGAAATGGGCCATTGACTTTGTAGGACCTATTTCACCAACTGCGTGTAGGACTGGATCGCGCTATATCATTACTTGCACAGATTATCTCACACAGTGGGCAGAAGCAACACCTACGAAGGATTGTACAACAGCTATAACAACTAGGTTTATATGGGAGAATGTTCTTACAAGATATGGATGTCCTTTAAGTTTGACAAGTGATAGGGGTACACACTTTTTAAATGAAACCATAAAGATCGTATTAGATGAGTTTATGGTTACCCACCATAAGTCTACACCTTACCACCCTCAGGTAAATGGAACTGTTGAGGCTTTCAGCAAGATTTTGAGCCATGCATTGACAAAAATTTGTGATGTTGGAAGAAAGGATTGGGATGATAAAGTGTCAGTTGTTCTTTAGGCATATAGAACAACTTATAAGAGATTGAACAAAGCCACACCGTTTTAGTTGGTGTTTGGCGCAGAAGTCGTTCTCCCTATAGAATTTATATTACCTTCTTTGCGCATTGCACGTTGGAGGTCTAGATGATGAGCAGGATTTAGAAGAGCGTATTGAGAAGATGATTCAATTGGATGAGTGACGAGCCATAGCATGATGGAGTCAAAAGAAGGAAAAGGCCAGGCAGAAAGCATGGCATGACAGGAACATAAGGGATAAGAAGTTTGAGATTGGACAAATGGTACTCCTCTATGACTCTAAGTTCTTGTGCCATCTAGGAAAACTTAAAGTACATTGGTTGGGGCCATATGTCATCACTTACATACTTGAATCAGGTGCTTTCCAGTTAGAAGCACTTGATGGAACACGACTACCCAATTAATTTAACGGGAGTAGGCTGAAGCCCTACCATAAATAAGTCTTCTTGGTATTTGTAATAAGGTAGTATTGCCATTTAGATTAGGTTTTCAATTATATCTTTCCTTAATGTATTTCATTCATCGAGGAGTGCACATAATTTTAGTGTGGGTTGGTTTTCATTATCCAAGAACAAGACTGTGGGAATTGAAAGGTTAAAGGTATAAGCTGCTATGGGTGTTCTTTAATTCAAAAGAAGATTTCTTCTCAAAAGTGACCAAGGATGGAGATGAATAAAAGGACAATATAATGCGAGGTAAGCAGAGGCCATGATAACTACCAGGAGAAGGCACGATGATGAGGTACTCGGGCGCAAGGGCACACGTTGAAGAGAAGTCTGTGACCAAAGGGTAGGAAGGCGCGCTAGAAGGTTATAGCTGGGGCGCGAAGATGTACCTCACGAAACGGATGAATTTGGCCAATGAATGAGAGGATATCTGGTAGGCAAAGGAGAAATAAATGCATCAAAATTTGAAATATTATATAAGGATGGGATGCAAACTCATTTTTACCGTTACGAGTAAGAGTATTTAAGGAAAGAGCTAAGTGCGAAGAGCTGAGTGATTGGGTTAAGGTTTGAAGGGTGTGAAACCAAGCGTGACAAATAGATTTGTGCAAAAAGAAGCTTGCGTCCTCAGTGGTGAAGGGTTTGAGCGAAGCAAGGCAACATAGAGGAGTTAGGGCACGAAATTTCCACCTAGGGAATGATTGAGTCAAGCTAGGGTTTGTTTCACAAATTGTAGAGTTAAAGAGGAGACGATTGCAAGGTAAAAATAGCACCCAAGAAGGCAGCTGCAGTAGGAAGAAAAGGAAAGAAGAAGGTGGTCATTGAGGAGGAAGAGATAGCACCCGAAAGCAATTTTTTAGAAATGCAATATCTAGAAGGAGTCATCATTGGCCAAGAATGGGATTCACACATCAGAAAGAGAAATTAAGTGAATACAATCACAGGACCTCAAAGAACAAGAAGGAGCTCGATTGCTTACTCACTATGAGGATGAACAAACGTATGACAGATGACATGATGGTTTATGATGATGTAGGCAAGAAGCTTCTAAAGAAAATTGGGGTCTACCAATTATATGAGCTTCCATATTTCAGGAAGTATGAGCCCTTGTACCAGTGGCTCATGAGTAGAGTGCATGAGGACTTCTACTTTGCAGGACACAGAGTTTAAATCTCATCCGCGCTTATCTCATCGGTGACAAGTTTGAAGGCCACAAGAGAGGATATAAAGAATGATCTCACAGATAAAGTTGTGATCTTAAAGACCAAACAGAAGTTGGGGTACCTGAAGGGTCCACACGGTATGGATATAAAAAAATTGAAGAACTGACTGGTTGTGCAAGTAGTAGAACACCTTGTTACAAAGTTGAACGATCAAGAGTGGTGGTCACAAGTAAATACTATGTGGTTTCACTTTGCATGTAAGATGTTCGAAGGATAGTCTACAATATTGTTGGCTACATCACATAGTAGATAGTCAAGGAAGAACGCACAGGAGGGAAGATTAGCATTGGGGCTGTTCTATTATCACTAGTATTCATATAAATTAGAGTACTAGATGGGTCGAAGGAAAAGGTATGGGAATAACCAATAGAGAATAAGTCACCAACTGAAAGGTTCAGCAAGTACCTATGTAAAGGGTCCTTAAAAGCTGATGTCAAGCAAAGGGTGGAGAAATGGTACGATAGGCTTCGCATGACATTTGGAGAAGAGTGGTGCATCTCGAAGGACCTATCATCAGTAGTGGGGAAACAAGTCTAGTTTGTTGTATATCAGCATTTATGTATTATGCGCTTCCCAATGAGAGATGAAGTCTAGAGCCCTTGGTGTAAATTGCCTTACACATTCACTGCAAGGTATTTCCAAGTATTTGTTCATAGATTCACAGACATGCGCCGAATGGTATTCAATGCAGATAAGGTAGACTGCAAATACCACACGTTGAGGAAGAAGTATGTGTATCCAAGAAGAAGCGCCTATGACGAGAAGCTCTTTTCGGAGGTGTTGAATATTAAGCCAATAAGTCTGGCTATAGCAGATGTAGGGGCAACATTAGTATATCTTCAACTAAATCCCAAGATGGAGAACAATAAGTATGTGGAGAATGAATTCACGCGCCCAGGGCCACCGAAGGGTAAGCACACAATGGAAAACATACTGCAATGTCCAACATTATGTTGGTATTGCAAAATGAAAAAGGTGAAGTTACCCAAGATGAACTGGAGTCTATTATTGTGGACATACCAGAGCAGGCAGAGAAAGCATTCATCGAGTGGTAGGACTTGGAGGCTGAAATAAAGGAAGAGTATCCAGAGTTTATCCTTCACTATGATACAATGGAGGTTGCCTCATAAAACATTCTTTCTTCATCTACATTCTTTCTTATTCTTTCCATTTAACATTATTTACTTCAATTTTTGGAGATACCCATTTTCGGGGTGAAAATGAGATTAGTGTGGGGTAATGTTGATCAAAGAACACTTGAAAAAACTCACACAAGAAATCCGCACGGGAAAATAGGCCAAGTTTAAGGGCACGAATGGACAGGAAGAACCCGTGCATGGAGGGCAAGTTCAACATTCAGGACTTAGCTGATTTTGAGCATGAAGACCTATTTTTAGAAGATGGCATACGGAACACACCAACGATGCGGAGATGTGTGCGCCATGCATTGTCTATCTTTGGAGGATCGGATCGAAGCATTTTGCATGGAGATGAGCTAAGAATAGGATTACCACTTCAGTTAACTGAAAGAGGTCTATAAATAGCACACTTGCATGTGTGGCTATTCTGTAAATGGCACGTGGCTAATAATAACATGCGGCCTATTTTTGGAATAGATAAGCAGTGAAGGGCAAGTCCCCACCCTATATATAGGTAGTGAATTACCTAAGATAAAGGGGGATGAGAGATATATAGGTATATACAGAGCGTAAGAGGTAAGCATAGAGAGATATGTGCATATGAATGGATTATTGTATCAAATCTGTGCACTCATCGATATAGAATGCCATTATTGTTTGGAGCTTCTGTGTTTATTAATAGATGGAAGTTATTGGCTGAATCTAAGTGTCAATCCTATGTGTAATTGAGTAGTGCATGTTCTTGATTTAATCATGATTATTGTTTAAGCTTGTTCTTTCTTAGATCTGAATATGGCATACAATGTAGAATGATGGATTAGCTATGGATCTATATGTTTCTTCCTTCATCACGCTAACATCTTGCTACCTAAAGAAGGACCTGGTACCTTTGTGCGCTTTGGGTGTGCGCTCAGTCTAGGTTGAGTGATGTTCCAGCGCATCTAGGGTATTATCTGGTAAATTCTAGGCTGCATCAATTTCATTTGCTTATAACGTTATGGCTCAATCTTCTTATCCTACCTATACACCCACTAAGGTCTCAGGCATAGTTACTATCATTGCTAATTTCATGTGCTTGCATACCTATCATCCTCCTCATTTTTTCACACCTAGGGCTAATTTATCTATTAATGTATTTATTACTCCTTGTACTCATCTTAATCCACCTACAACTCTACCCGTGTCTATTCCACCATCCATTACTCTAGCAGTTCCTCTTACAACCTCTAAGGGCTATGACATCATTGAACAACTTAATACACATGCTAAGCTCTCTCTTTATGAATTTTTGCGTAACGCACTAAATTTTCGTAATAGAGTCAAAGTTTTCCTTCATGTCATTCACATTGAAAGTGATAACTCCGTTGTGGCCTTTTTACATCTTATATAGTCTCTTCGTAACTTAATTACCTCACATTATATCTTTCACTAATGAGGATCTATCTCCTTTTGCTAATAGAAATTTGCGTGCTTGCTTACTTATCATTTCCACTGTTAGCACTAATTGCATTAAAAGAGACCTCATTGATAATGAATCAGACATCAATTTATGCACTCATTCTCTTTTAAATAAATTGGGTATTAGCGATGATCTAATTACTAAGAATTCTACACTCATTCGTTGTTATGACTCCACCACTAGATCATATCTCGGTACTATCTCATTACATATTCATGTCGGGGCCTAAGAATGTTCTTACCGAGTTCTATGTTATTGAAACATCTTTTTAGTTTAATCTCTTATTAGGAAGGCCTTGGATTAACGTAATGCACACAGTCCCATCTACTTTTCATCATTGTGTCAAGTTCTTGCATGATGGTTACGAACATAACATCATTATTGATCCTAATCCATTCAAATATTGTCGCATAGATCCCATGAATTTTATGCCCATACCACCTTCATAACGCATTCCACATAGCACCTAAGTACATATGACATTGGTCAATCTAGCACTTCACAGTATCCTACTACCACTTGCAATGCTTTGGATACATCCACTCACACAACTACCATTATTTCATTTATAAATATATGTCCCTACTAGTATTCCATCTCCACTAGTTGTGGCACCGTCTCCGACTATGGTTCTTCCCACTTACATACTTGATAGTACCACACAACAAGATGATGCTCACATTGATGATTCTGATGAAGAGGTTGATTCTATAGAACTTACTGATGAATAATTAGGGAAAATCAATTTTACTCCTTTAGGTGTAGATGATTCTTATTTTGAAGAAACCTTTGTGGCCGACGGCCCAGGAGAGTATAGGTTCAAGAACCCTCCATCTACTAATGCTATGGTATTGTATCGAGGATTTTTCCATAGTGTAGACACTATTTCCTCTTCTCCTTCATGGTTCGCAGTGCCATTTCCTCCTTTTACATGCATATTATTCATCAATAGGCCCTTTTGGAAACATATCCTCATCGACTCTACATGCATAGAAACTATTTGTACACACGACAGTTTGGCTAAGTTCGACATAACCCTCAACAACATTTTACCACCTTTTCACTCACCACATCTCTATCATGGATATTTTCACGCTACGACATCTTTTGTCTTGCGTGTCTTTCATCTAATGATCTTTTTTGTGTGCACCCCTTATGACTCTCCATTCACACTTGGATAGTCCCGACTTGATTACATTAGCGGTACAATCGATGCTCATCACTCTTTACTAACATTTCCTATGCCTTTTTTCCGCATCAATATTCATAATGATTCTTCACCCGCTTACGTCCCAAACATCTCTCGTTGGTATGCCAAGGGTTTCCCACTAATCTCCTTTACTGACAAAGAATATGCAATGAATGTGTATAGACTCCATCACAATGGGTCCCTATATGACCCTCCCCATTCCATAGCCTATGGAGTTTCTGATGCTGCTCTAGTAGGTTTTAATCATGACAACAATGATCTTCTTGATAGTGGTCGATAGTTTTATTTTCTATCATACATTTGGGGGGAATTAATTCTATTCCCCCCTCTCCCACTTTAACAAATATCATATTTACACTTTTATATAGGCATTTTTCATCACATGTTTTAGTATCATCATTACCCGATGACACACATTACGCGTAATACACCTTACATTCTACATTTTTTTCACATTGGTACATTTACACATCCTATATCATACTAGTCTTCATTACATATGTGTCTTGCATTACATCATCTTACATCCTACATTACTAGATTATATAAATACATTACATGTCATTATATACATTACATTTAAAACATTCTACACGTGTTGCATTTCCCTCTACAAATCACGTCTTTACACATTCCACTCATCACATGGTCTTCATTTATCATGACATGTGCTATGTTGACTTTTACACGCTGTACTCACTACCCTATGACACACTTTAGTTCCTTGGTCCATACTCGACTACAGAGGGTTTACAAATAAAATGGACCTTACACTCATCACACATGCGATAATCCTAGGCTAGTAACATACGCTTTAGGCTAGATCATCACCTATTCTATAATTTTGTATTGGTATACACCTCAGGTTACATCACCACTCACTTTGTTCATCTTGTAGTGATATACACTTAGGGATAAATCATCACTCATCCATTCATCTTATGGTGATAAATTCTTAAGGTAAATCATCACTTATACGTTCATCTAGCCATGATATGCACTTCAACTATAAGGTTCAAACACATCATCACTAGGTCACATCTCATCATTACACATACACATTCATCACAACTCGTTCAACACAACACACATTTCAACCATTTCCTGATGACTGACTCTCGTTTATGGTTCATTCTTTACTGCTGAGGGGGCAAAAAAATGAAACTCATTGCATACATTTCCACCCTCTTGGGGGGCACACATCTCCTATCATTCCATCTTGCATTCCATTCCATCCATCCACAACATATTGCATTGTCTTAGGGGTATATTTACTATGTTTTACTAATATTTTACATGGTAAATTTACTACACATGTTAGATTGATTTATTATATGTGATTATATATACCATCCACACATGCACATTCACCCATTTCTCTAGTCACAACTACATATCCTTCAAACGTGGCATGGAAGTTCATATTCTACCCTTCCTACACTAGTAATTGGTGGCATCCACATTCGTCACTCATAGGTGTTATTGTTTCATTTTATAATTAGCACTTTACATTACTTGGTTATTCATGCTTTTACATATTGGCTATTTCTCTAACATGCTAATGGGTGTTCCATGTGCAACACTTATTTTGCAAGATTACATGTTTCCATGACTACTTCTTTTGTTTGTTTGTCATTGGTTGTTTCTTGTATGCGAGCCGTGCCCTATGTTTAGTGTGCATGCTTGTTTGTTGTTTTTCAGTCATGATGGCCTTGTATGTCTTGCAACATCATGAGTTATGTCCCATATTTGTAACATGTTTTGTGTGGCATACTTTTCTTCTTGTATGTTTACACTACTTGTCTTGGTAGCTTTTACACTATTTGTGTAACTTACATAATGTTTTCTACATACATATTTGTTTACAATTGTCTTTGGATAGCCTTATTGTTTGTGTGTGCCTTGGTTTTTACCAAGAAATTTCTAGTGTTATAGTGTACATATGGTCAGTCCTCTTAGACATTATACACTGGTTCAGTTTAGTTATATGCAACGAGTGGGTTCATACTAGTATACGAACACCATACACAACAGATTTTATAGGACATGGTGTCCTTAGTATTCTAGGAAGCAGTTACAGTATTAGAGGTTACAATGGGTGTGCCTCTCTACACTACTTTGACTAGTGGCATCAGATCGCCCAAAAAACTAGAACGATACAGAGATTTACTCACACACATTTAGGGAAGCATTTACATCTTGGAGGACACAAAGCATTTCCTCCCTAGACTTCTTCGGCCATGGTGGCATGAGATTGCCCAAAACACTCGCAACACAGGATATCCATCTACACTTTCTTTCTCGGCATGGATCAGGTGCACATGTTCCATTTACATTTGCGTGTTTTACATTTACATGCATCTTTAACATTGTTTTTTACACATAAATACATATTTGACTACTTGATAATTTTCTCCTTGTAGGTCTGGCCATATGAGAAACAAGCAGTAAAATGGGGGCAACAAAAACAACAGTGTCAACAACAACACTTCGTGAAAACACATGCTTTACTAACCATGTAGGTACAGTACATGCCGTAAAAACTACACACATGTTCAACCCTAAGTCCACTCTCATCACTTTTTCTTTGTGCATTTTTCATCTTTAGTTTCCACGTTCCTCCATCTTTTTGTTAGTCCACGTTTTTTTCTAGTCCTTTGTCACGCCTTCTTCATCACTCTACATTGGCATCAGGTACACATCTCTATCCAATTTATGTTATTGAGCTTTCTACTCACCAAAATAATGTGGGGGAAAAGTGTAGTCACAAAATCATGCACTTTAGACATTTATTTATCCCAGTCTCATACTACTATTTAGAAGGTTCTTGAGTAAAGAAATCACTAATTAACCCTCGTCTTTTGGCCATATTTTTTTATTTTATTTCATCATTACCGACCTCTTACACCCATATGCCCAGTCAGCTTCTGTCATCCCGTGTTATTTTAGACTTGAATGCGGTTCCCAGATTAGTACTGGGGCATCTGTGGGCGCTCTGGTCCCACTAGGGGCGTCTCTAGGTGCCTTGGTCCCACAAGAGGTGCCCCGGTCCTTTTTGCACTTGTCCTCCACTTTTTGGGCTCTTTCTAGCCATTTTACATATTTATTGTTCTTGTGGTCATCCTTTTAAGGGTTAGTTAGAAAATTAAACCAAGAAAACCCTACAAATATGAAGTTATGATACCATAATGAGGGACCTAGTATCACTTAATACTATCACTCCATCAAGAGTTGCATCCATCTATTGCATTGGAGATCACTTACATCCACATAGCTCCATCATCAAGGCACAAGGCTAGGAAATATGCATCACACTTCTTAGGGGGAGGAATTCTATTCTATTTCATGCACATATTCTACTACATTTTCTACACACAATTATTACTCGTTACTCACAAAGTGCGATTGGCACAAGAGAAACCTAGGAAATTTTCACACACACTAGCACATAGAAATACATCAAGTCGGAGAAGTAGTGCAGTGTTCAGTTAATAAGTCCACCATTGCGGTAGCTAAGGTCATTCTGACCCCTTCATATACATTATTTTTTTTAGGGTTTGATGCTTGTTTTTGGTTTTTATAGGTCTTTTCTTCATCTCGCGTTATTAGCGACATACGGCACAAGACTGTGAATCTGATGCGGTACATAACGAAGGTTTCAGTTCACCTCTCATCCATGTGAAGACCAGCTTTAGAGATTTTTCACGCACCATGGAACCAAGATAGTAGACCAGAGCACCCGCAGGTGCCCCAATCCTCCTCAAGAGGCTCCATTCCAAATAAATAGTCCAAATCTATCCATTTCGAGACTTCAACACAACCGTTCCTGCTCCTAATTTTTTTATTCAGTCACCTATGTGACATTTTCCAACAGGAATCTATTATTCAACTTAGTTTTTCCCTCTTATTTCTTGAACATTAGGGTTATCATTTCCTTTTGCATAGTTTTTTAGCTCATTTACATCCTTATTTACTGTATTTATTTACTTTATTACAATTGTTCATAACTTAGATTCACTATCCCCATACAACATAGTTAGTCCATTTTTAGTTAATCAGAAGGGCATTGTCTTTTTTAGATTAATGAGATAGATTACATTTTGTAAATAGTTTGATATTTTTATTATTTCTAAACATTAGTTTATTATGTTTTTTGAGGTTTCCCGATTATTAAAATATGAAAAAACAAATTAATTTGCATATGAAATTCGTATTGATATGTATCTGTGAGATATTGGTAAACTCCATACAAATATATTTGGTATTTAATATTTTTAAACATATGTAAGAGAGTAAACACTTGTTGCACCCTGAATATCCGCGCCTTAAAGGACAAAGGTTTGTACTTAATTATTTTTGCATGGATCAAGCTGGAGTTAGACATGAAGTGATGAACATACATTAGGTAAGGATATAATACTTGTGGAGGAGGTAATGGTTATTTTTAGAGCAAGTGGGAGATGAAGTGTCGTGTAGAGCCGAGCTAATAATAGAATTAAGACTAAAGTTATTTATAGGTAATACATTATTAGGAGAAGCTTGCATGCTTTTATAGTTGTTTTTGTACCAGTGCATGGCTATTATTAACATGCAACCTATTTTGAGAGTGCATAAGTAGTGAAGGGAAGGTACCCCTGAATATATATATGTGTGTGTGTGTGTGTGCGTGCGTGCATGCGTGTGTGTGTGTGTGTGGATATGGATATGGATATGCATATGGATATGTATATGTATATGTATATGTATTGATTTGCATGGTTTTGAGATCATGTATGACTGCGAGATTGAGATAGCTACTTGCGTGCATGAATTTATGATCGTTATTATGATGTATTCAACTATTGTGTTTGATGGATTAATATAATGGACCATTATGCTTGGATATTGGTTATTGACATCTCTGTTATTGGTTATTGTACGGTAAATTTGATCTTGATCCTTGTTTGATTCATTATGCATTGTGGTTTTGATCTAGTTTATGTCATGTTTTACCTTTAATTACTTGTCATGGATATGGAATGCTTGTATGATCATGCTAAATCCTTGAAAAGGATGGTATAAAAGAGTGACCTAATACATTTTCATGCTTCAGGTGAGCACTCAAAACTGTCTGAGCAATGGGCCAGTGCGTATAGTGTTTTGAGTAAGAAAATAAACTACATCTTGGTTCCATTTTCGGGGCCTATTTTCAAGTTTTTGCAAGGATGTTGCATGATGAAGACATATTGGTGGAATTTAGCCAATATTGAGAGTTGGGTTGTGTTGAGTTTTGGAGCTTAATTACTTCACATGATCATGCTTTATGAACTTTCTGAAATATATAGTAATCGGCATTGGTCGGCAGAATAACATCAGTCACCTGGGGACTAATATCAGTCAGGCAAGGAGGAACCGACATCGGTTAAGGCTAACCAACATCAGTTGTTTGTGTGTGACTACTTTATTTAAGTCATGGGAAATAGATCTAATCTTTGTTGTAAAGTTTATTTAATTATTCTAAATTCATAGCTAAAGTACCCTAAGTTTGTAGATTCCTATATAAGGTTAAAAGCTAGGGTTAGAAGTTAATATAATTGAGTACTATAAAGAGAGAAGTCTTGGGAAAGAGAAAAAAAGGAGAATCTTGTGAGGAAGAAAATACAATACATCCATTGAAGGTGTGGAAGATTGCAGATCTTCATTCTATAACCTATGTGAAGCTTTGAATAATAATATTGGTTGTTTCTTTGTGTATGTAGCCTAGATTGGGTGAACCATGTTAAATCTTATGTATTATTTTTTCTAGTTTATTTCCGTGTTTATTTTTATATTCTTAGATCTGATCTGTATCTGTACAATAGTTGTGATTAACCCCAACAAATGGTATCAAATATTTCTTATTTGAGGGTTTTGTGTTTATAGATTTACTCATAGAGGGATTTCTTATTGAGGAGCTATAAAAATGGTAGAAGAAAGAAAATACAAAGTGGAAAAGTTTGACGAATGGAATTATCAATTATGGAAGATGTGGGAGGAATATTATCTATATCAGAGAGATTTATATTTACCGTTGGATGCGAGTGTGAAGTATATGAAGATGACTGATGAAGAATGAAATATTCTTGATAGAAATGCTTTGGGATCTATAAGATTAAGTCTGGCAGCATCTGTAGCTAATGATATTACTGAAGTAGCAACAATGGTAGATCTAATGAAATATCTTGCTAATTTATATGAAAAACCTAGTGCTTCAAATAAAGTTTATTTGATGAAGAAATTATTTAATTCTAAGATGCAATAAGGTGAATCTACATCAAGTCATTTGAGTGATTTCTGTTCTTTTGTAAATTAATAAAAATTGGTGAATATTTCGTTTGATAATGAAGTAAAAGCACTTTTGTTTCTATTCTCTTTTCCAGATAGTTTGGTTAACTTAGTTATGGTTGTTAGTAATACAACATCTTCTACTGATATTTTAAAGTGTTATGATGTGGTGAGTATAATCCTAAATGAAGAAATACACAGGAAAAGTACAGAAGAATCATCATTTGGAAACAATTTGAATGTAGAAATCAGGGGAAGGAAGAAGGAGAGATCCAAGATTAATAAGAATGGAGAATCAAAGTCTAGAAATGACAGATCTAAATCCAGAGGTAAAGGAATAACCTACTGGAATTATGGAAAGAAAGGATATGCAAAAAAGGATTGTTGGTTCAAGGAAAACAAAGAGAATATACCAGGAAAAGGTAAAGAGTCAAATGTTGCATCTTCAAAGATGATGCAATATGCCCTATTTTCTCCTTGAATAATAAAATTGAATCTTGGGTTTTAGATTTAGAAGCTTCTTTCCATGCTACCCATAATAAGGGTTATTTCAGAAATTATGTTTAGGGTAATTTTGGGCATGTTTATTTAGGAGATGATGAACCATACAATATTATTAGTAAATGATAAGTTCATATAAAATTGTGGGATGAAAATACATGGGTATTGCAATATTGAGGCATGTGTGAAGTCTCAGGAGAAATCTAATTTCTACAAGACAAATAGGTGAATCTGTTTGTATGGTTACATTCACAATCAACTCTTGGAAAGTTACCAAGGGATATCTTATTATAGCAATAAGAAAGAAGGTAAAAACATTTTATTTATCTACCTATATTACTGATTCCTTTTCTATGCTATCTACGTCAGATTCAGATAAAATCATGTGGCATAATCGGCTGGGCCATATGAGTAAAAAAGGAATACAAATCTTAAAGGAAAAGGGTAAGTTATCAGATTTAAAAGATGTAGATCTTGATTTTTGTGAGCATTATATTTTTGGAAAGAAAAAGAGAGTGAGATTTCTCAAATTTGGGTCAACAAATAAGGAGAAAAAATTAGAGCTTGTGTACTCATATGTGTGGGGACCAGCCCAAGTGGCTTCTTATGGTGGATCCCAATATTATGTGACTTTCATTGATGATGCCACAAGAAAGGTATGGGTTTATTGAATTAAACGTAAATCTGATGTTTTTGATACTTTTAAAATATTGAAAGCTATCGTAGAAAATGAATCCAATTTAAAGTTAAAATGCCTTAGATCTGACAATTTTTGTGAGTATTGCAGAAAGGATTTCAATGAATATTGTTTAGTGAGTGGAATACATAGAGAAAGAACGGTTCCTAGAACACCACGGGAGAATGGTGTTGCTGAAAGAATGAACAGGAAAATCATGGAACATGCTAGAAGTATGAGGATACATGCTGGGTTTCCTTTACAGTTTTGGGCAAAAGTAGTTGACATGATGATTAATTTAATCAACCGTGGACCTTCAAGTGCACTAGATAGTGGAATACCAGAAGAAGTTTGGATTGGAAAAGAGGTAGGTCTTTCTTTTCTTAGATTATTTGGTTCAGAAGCTTTTGTGCATGTTGATAAATAAAATAGAAAGAAGTTGGAGGTTAAATCTAAGAGATTTACTTTCATTGGTTATGGCTCTAGTGATTTTGGATTCTGATTTTTGGATTTAGAAGATTATAAGATAATTAGGAGTTGTGACATTGATTGGAATTAAAAGAGAATGCACAAGGATCAAGTTTTGGTGCCTAAGGATGAACTGGTTGAAATGTTTTTGGATAAAAATGAATTCTTGGATTTAAAATTGAAATCTATAGGATTACACATTCCCTGATGTCGGTTGATCCCTGACCAATATCATTTGTATTATAATTGAAAAGGGACTAAAAGGGGGGGTGAATTAGTCCTATAATAAAACTTTTCCTTTTTTACTTCAAAGAATGAACATATAATCTATGACCATAATCAAATAAATCTTATCAAGAGATGCATATGTATCAAGAACACAAGATACCTTATTTATTGGAATAAAAATCATATTACATCTCATCAAATCAGATTACAATCAACAAAAATATCACCAATTTTGCTTCATTAACATCCACCTCATGAAACTCCAACCAGCTACAAACCAAGAAGATACTTCTAGGGGTTTTGGGCTATGCCCAAGGTGTTTTAATTTCCAAAAAATATTTCTTCAAAAGAATAGAAAGGGGTTTTTCAAAATTCATCTCACAAATTATCTTACATGAACAGATATACCTCTTAGGCATGACCTTTGACCTTCCACTTGTCATGACTCTTCAAATCACTCATTCTTTTTTCTTCTAGCTCTTCAAACTTATCCACAAGTATATCAAATTTTTATTCACGTGGTTCATGGTAATATAAAGTAAAATAATGTTCGTTTATGCTTGTAAACTCACCACATTAGCCAAAATACATATTTAGGTTCATAGGTGTGCCTAAATTAGCTTCTACAAAAACACTCCTAAAAAACCATCTAACTAGACCACTTCAACTTATCCTCATGACCAAAGTAATATATAAAAACTAATCTTATGATGTCTTCTTTCATTAAAATTTACCAAAAAGAGCCAACTCAAAGCTTAACACATCAAGAAACACCATTTTGTAAGACTTTCCTAGCTGGTTTCAACATCTCTGAATTTGGTCTTCTAGAATTAAGCTGATACATACCTAAAATTTATTCATCATGAGAAAATTAACCTATTATTTGAAATATCATGAAATATACTATCTCATCCACATATAATACCACTCCCATTCTATTGGTTGGATATTTTGTCACGCCAAAATACGAGGTTCAACCACAGTACATGGGATTAAATCCCTCCTCAAAGACAGGTGAGGCTGCCTGTTTATTACTAATCTAAAACACAGTAGAAATAATATGTATAGTATTCACACTAATCTAACCATTGGGGTTGTGATATAATCCCAAAATCCATATCCATAATAGGTGAAGATATTGCTCTTTCAAAATGAAATGGATCAGAAAGGAAATTACTATTATGGAAGAAACACAATGGAAAGGAAATGAGAGGAACGTATTTTCTTTCGAGTAAACATAGAGCACGAAATAATCATACGAGCTTTAGATAACAAATGTAATGTTTGAAATGATTAGAACAATCAAGATGCTAAACAAAGAATAGCTTAAGATTATGAACATAAGAACAATATCTTAAGAAAGATACATCTCACAACACAAAGTTTGCAAATTAGCATCAGTTTCTATTCCTCAAATGATTAAAATAAAAAACAAGTCTTTCTTCTTCACAATAGATCTCAATATTCCAAAAATCTCAACCCTTTGGAATGCATAAGCATCCCTTATTTATAATAAAAGGAGTTGAGAGAAAATAGGATAAATCCTAGAAAATAGTCTTTTTAATGAGAGTCCTACTTTGCTTGACTCTCATGCAAGAGACCAAGTCAAAATTTGCTTCCTATGTGATGAAACAAAAATGAAAAAGACATGTCAATTTCAGGATTGAAATGACATGCAACATTGTGCCTATTCTATTTCATCATCTTTGTCTTCCTCCAACAAAGCCTACTTGTCCCGAAATTCTTGGAATTTTTGGATTATACCCTACATCTCATTTTCATCAGGCGCGGTGGAATGATCACTCAGAACTTCACATGTTTCCTGAGTATCGCTAGCATTTCCAGGAAGCTTTTTCAGTCTCTTGTTGAGTTTCCTCAGGGTTTCCAAAGAATGTTCAATTTTCACAAATCTGTCAATGATTTCTAGGCTGAATCCATAAGTTGGTTCATGCTGAATTGATTCTTGGATCTGTTTGTAAAGATCATCAATAGCAGGATACCTGAACTTTCACTCAACACCTTAGCACAGATCTTGACTAGCTCTTCTTCTAAGTCATTCGTGCCATCAACCAATTGATCTCTTGATTCCCTCAATTTACTTTAAGCTTCATTGAGAATATTTATTCTGAATCTAATGGATTTGGTTAGTTGAAAATGTTTATGCCCATGTAGAACAATGCCTTCTTCGACTAAGATGTGGGATGGAACCTATTTCAGTGTTTAGAGAGCTTCAAAAGTTAAATCTAGGTTTCTGATCTCTGCTGAAAATTCATCATCCATTTTCTCTCCATCCTTCTTTATATCCTCTAAGGATTTGTAAACTTCCATGGTGTCCTCGATGACTTCTTTTCCTTGCAGGAGAAGCCTTTGGATCCATTCATCAACCATTCTCCCCTTCTCATTAATCCTCTCGATCATGGGTACCAATGAGAAATCAAACCTGATAGGAGTAGAGGATGATGGTGTTGACTCAGGAGGCTTTGAGAGCTTGAGTAGTACTTCTGTTAGCTGTTGTACTTTCTCTTTTAACTCATCTCTATTTGCCTTAGTTTCCTTTAGCTTCTAGCACAACACATTCATGGCATCTTGTGCATCTTGTTGTGCTCCCTCCATTGTTACTTTCCCTAGAGCCACCCTTGTGATTTGATAATATGTGACCATTATATCATCCTTAGTTTTATTAGCCGTGGGAGTAGCAATTTATACAAATTTATGCCCTGAGGCATCCACTGAAATCCTTGAAACTGTTTTGGGTTTCTTGGTTGACTTGGTAGGAGTGACCTTGAGGGAACTGAAATCAAAGGCTGGTAATGGAACTACCACCTTCCTCTTCCTCGGAGTCTGATATATTAACCATTGAGGTGTATTGGAAGAAGTTTCTCCCATTGTAGGTGTTACGGTCACATCCTCAGGTGGAGGAAGGTTAGCTTGTGGAGTGGTGACCACTGCAAGTGTAGTGTCCATGGTAATGGATTTAGGGAATGAAGGTGTAGTAGGAGGAGGCATTTCCATGGTTAATTGGGGTCCAGTGGGGAGAGGTGAGAGGCCAGAGAAGATACTAGCCATGGTTGAGGAACTTGGTGAAGAAATCTGAGGCAAGGAAGGCTGAATGGGAGGAGGCAAGGATTCTGAAATTAGAGCTTGAGAGGTAAGAGGAAGACTTACCTCTAATGAACTGTCAACCAAAAGAGGAATGGATGGTTGAACAATCTCTTCTCTTGAAGGAGGATTTCCTTGTTCTGGTTGTGGAGGTGAATCAAGAACCTCAACTATTTGTGGGAGAGTGGCCACTGGTGTAGTTACTTGATCTTCTCCCTTTCTTACAAACTTAACCTTCATTGGCCTCTTGGAAGGGTTCTTATCCTTTTCCTTTTTTCCCTTGGAGGGTCCCACTTCCAAAGTATCTAGCTTTGCAAAACTCCCTTCTTTATAACTCATTCCCCAAGAAATGAGCCACGCCTTAGTATGGGCAAGAATTTGAGTAGCTCTTCCCGTGATAGAAGCTTTCTCAGCAATGGACCAATCAATGGCTGGGAATACATATTGGTCTTCATTCAACCCATCATACGAGGTGTCAAGGAAACTCTCGTTGTCCTTAGTGCCTTTTGGGATGTCAGATAAATCCAGCATCTGGATTTCTTCAATTGTCAACCTGCTATTGTCCTTTCTTCGGATGGCAACCTCATCCCAAAGATCAACCCAAATATCTTCTATGTTGGGAACATGTAGATATAAAGTCTCGTATGATTTAAGGACTCCTCGGAAATCAAATCCATCTCTTTGCTTCATGTGCTTCTTCAACTTGTCCTGAAGCTCATGCACCACATTCTTAGCTTTAACCACTATCGAGCATGTGTACCTTCCGATGGAAATAGGGAAGGATACGACAGCCTTGTGTTTACTCTGTTGGAATTTGTGGAAATCCAACAATTGTCTTACCAACTCCATTAGGATCAACTTATCACCTGGGAATCTGGGCAATTGAAAAGGATCACCTGGGTACATGACCACCTGAAGGTATGTGAACTTCTTGAACTGTAAGAAGATACAACCCCATTTTGATACTTTGGCCCATGCTTTGTCAGAGACTCTTCTTTTCCTTAGATCAGGGTTCATCCTACAAATATTTTCATAAAAGAAAGCATCATTCACTCTTCTGAATTGATCCTCAGAACCCTTCATTGTCAGCTGAGGGAAGTACCAATATATGTGTTCTGTTACCCTATCTCCTTTTGCATCCAACCCTGGATAATTTCTCATGCCAGCTACTACATAGGTGACATATGACGACATATAGAATTTTCTCAGTAGTCAAGACTGTCTTAATTTGGGAATCAATCTCATTAGTTATAAGACTACTCCAATTGATCGCTTGTTCATTCTTCTTCATAATTACCATGAATTGATACATCCATCCTTGGAAGTCTCTTGACTCAGGGAGTCCAAATACTCGACTTAGCAAGGTGATGATGTCACTGATTTCAAGGATGAAATCACTCCTGGGGACAAACTTGGGAAACCTTGAGACAGCTGGCTTGGCCTTGATCAAGAACTTTTTATTCACATGCCTAATGTAGTCTTCTTGATCTTTGTCCCAGGATTTCTGTGCTGACTTAAGATCTACGTCGACATATTCTTGAAAGTTGGGTAATCTTAAGAGGTCATCAAAGTAACCCCCGTCCAACTTCACTATGACTTCTCCTGCTTGATTTTTCACTAAGCGAGAGTCCGAGTCATAATTGGAAGCACAGGCCAAAATGAACTTAGGGCATTGAGTAGACATTGGGAATCCTGCTGCAAGAGGGAGGCCACTGTTGGTTATTGACTTCATCCAGGGACTCTGAGAAGAATCCTTGGTTCTGTTCCAAAAGTCTTCCATGTCAATGTTACCAAGCTCTGTATCTCGGATGTCATAATTGTAATCTATGTAGGAGGGGGATTCCATTTTCTGGTACTTGTATTTCATCTTTCCTGACTTATCTGACTTATCCTTAGATGATCTAGGATCTGACATGAGAAATCCTGAAGAAAGAATTCCTAGACAACTCTTGTTTGAACAATTCAGACTTGGAAGCTTGCTGAGCAACCCCACAGACCCGCCACACTATCAGACTTTAGAACTTGCAAAGCACCTAATGAAACCCAACACACTAGAAGGTATGTCAGAAATAAGGTATTGTCAGACACTTCACAAAACCTAACAAACTGCAGAGAGTGTCGGAACTTAGTAGATGTCAAACACTTTGTAAAAAAACCAGAATTCAGAAGATGTTGATCACTTGGCAAGACTTGACACAAAGGAGATGTTGAACACTCGAAGAAACTTGATACACTGCAAAGTGTATGTCAGAGGTTGATAGATGTCTGGCACTTGGAACAACCTGATAGAAGGGCAGAACTTGGAGAAAGCACTCGATGAATCCCAACAAATGACAGAAAAAGAGATGTTGAACACCCTGTAAAACCTCAAAAATAAAGGAATCAGGTTTTTGAGGTGTCAGGACATGCAAAATTCCCACCATTTCACCAGTTAGGAATTTTAGATTTTTTCAATAATTAACAGGGTATATTCCATGGGATAAAATAAAGAAACACCCTAGGGGTGAATTCCAAACAAGAAATTTCATTGGAATACAACATAAAATGAAGAAAACAATCTAAAACCCTAAACCTAGAGGAAAAATAGGAAAGGAAGGAGAACATCAAAATAATATCTCAAATACAAATCCAAAAGACCTCAAATCAGCAAGAAAAGTAAAATACCTTTAGTAATCTCAAAAAATAATTGAAAACAGAACATGAAATCAATCAAGAAGCTTGATCGGGTTTGGAGGTCACAGGCACAAGTATGAAAAATCCATGCAAAAAATGTACAACAGGTAAAAATGATGTGTAAAATTGGGCTATTTATAAAACCCTAGCATTTATTACACTTCACCTAACACGTGTGCCAACTACCTGAAAACTCAGCATTAATGCCATGTCATCATGCTTGGAGTGCCAGAAAACCCAATACAAAGGATTAGCTATCAATTCGGGTTCGGGTTTCAGGAAACAGGTGACATGAGGCATGAGATGTTTGGATGTTCCAAGGTCCTGAAAACCTGACACAAAGGAACATATTGGGTTTTGGGTTTCGGAAATCAAACAACATGTAGCATGATTTTTGCAAATCATGTTCTGATGTTCGTGAGGTCTGAAAACCTGAACAAACTGACCTGACTTGTTTCAGGTTTCGGGAAACAATTTGCATGTAGCATGTAAAAAATATGTTTTCATGTTGTTGAAACTTGAAAACCTGAAAATCTCCTCAAAAGGGCATTTTAGGAGATTTTTCCAAAAAAAAAATTCTATGGTTATCTTAATTTTAGCTGGAATCACTAAAATGAGATAACAGCTGGCTCCAGTTGGGGACTTTCTTGGTGACATCAAAGGAAGAGAACTCAGAATCTCTGGTTTTATCCATTGGGCTATGGAGTCTGAAAAAGAAGAAAACCAAAAACAAACAAAGAAAGAAAGAAAACAAAAAGCAAACACACGACAAAAAACAAATTATGTACAATGCAAGAGAGCATCTTGCATTACTGATGGAACAGCTTCAGATGTTGACCACTGAAAGGTAGAGGGAGAAACTCTCCATCAAGGTATGATAGACAGAAGCTATTTTCACCATTCAGCTGATGTATTTTGAAAGGTCCTTTCCATAAAGAATCAAACTTTCCATGCATCCCTTTCTGCTCCCTTCTCTTATCCCAGAGAAGTACTAGATCTCCAATTTGGAAGTCACGTTGCTTTGATTTCTTATCAAATATCTTCTTTACTTTGCTCTGATGATCTGTAATGTGATCGACCACCTTGCTTCATTCCTCTTCTAGCCTAGCTAGGTACATAACCCTCTTCTCGATAGAATTTTGAAAAGTTTCATCTTCAATTGCTTTGGCCAACTGTAAGGTGGGAAACTCTATGGAGATAGGGATCTTAGCATCAATTCCATACAACACTTGGAAGGGAGACATCCTAATAGATCATTTTGGAGTAATCTGATCTACCCATAATGCATCATATAACGCTTTGTGCCATGTCCTCTGGTTCTCATCCACCAACTTTCTGATTATAGTAACCAGGTTCTTGTTGCTTGATTCAGCCTGACCATTACCTTGAGGGTAATAGTCAGATGAATGAGCCAATGTGATCCCAAATCCATAACAAAATTCTGTCAACTCATGTGATGAGAAATTGGAAGTGTTGTCAGCCACAATCTTGTGAGGCATGCCAAATCTGACAATTATATTTTCTTTGAGGAAGTTGCAGACAACTTCAGAGGTTACCTGCTTGATGGGTGCAGCTTCCACCCACTTGGTGAAATAGTCCATGGCAGTGAGCATGTAGTTGTGTCCCACACTGGAGGTAGGATTTAATACTCCAATGAAATCAATTCCCCACTGGTGAAAAGGTTCTTCAATCACCACAGGCTTCAGGGGAAGAGCTGCTAACTTAGGGTGACCAACAAAATGTTGACAAGCTTCACATTTGGACACCCATTCTGCTGAGTCTCGAAAGAGAGTAGGCCAATAGTACCTAGCCCATAGGATCTTATAAGTTGTCACAGAGGAGGAGAAATTTCCTCCACATGCTAGATTGTGGAAGGACTCTAGCAACCTCACCTGCTGAGACTTATCAACACAGCGCAGGAATACACCATCAATACCTTTCTTGTATATTCCATTATCCCACAGAATGTATCTTACAGATCTTAACTTAACTTTCCTCTTCTCCTTTTGGCTTAAATGTGGGGGGAATTTTCCATAAGTTAGAAAGAAAGAAATATCTGTGTACCATTCGTCGGTTGTGCTCACAAAAAGCACCATGGGAAATTCCAAAGAGGTATCCTGGTTTTTTTGCATTCTGTCTTAGTATTATTTTCTGCAATCAATTAGCACAGGCCCCTTCCTCATACCAACTTGGTAGGTCTGATGTCCAAGTCATACTCTTGGACTTTAGCTATCCAGTTACCCCATTGACTACCCAACTCTTGTTGAGTCAAGATGGATTTAACTACAGTATCAGGAATGAGAATGAGGGTATGAGAACTCAACACGTAATACCTGAAATGTTTCACTACTCTCACCACTACATAAGCATGCTTTTCAATTTGTGACATTTTCAATTTGTGTTCTTTCAATGGATAGCTCATGAAAGTGATGGGAGCTTCAATTCCTTCTTCATTTTCCTACATCAAGATGGTTGATACTGTATGAGCGGAAGCATAGCTGTACATGATGAAATCTTTCTTGAAGTCTGGACATACTAGAATAGGGGCATGTGTAATTACCTTTTTGAATTCTTCGAAAGAAAGCTTCCCTTCAGTGCTCCATCAAAATGGATTTTTCCCTTTCATCATCCCAAGGATATCCTTGGTTTTATCAGCAAAATCAGGTACAAATCTTCTTAGGAAATTAACCTTCCCAAAAAAGGAGTGCACCCCAGTTTTGCTTGTGGGTAGGGTAAGGCTTTGAATGGCCTTCACCCTCTCTAGGTTGATCTTGGTTCCTTCTCTAGTCACAATATGACCCAACAACTTTCCTTCTGTCACTCCAAACATGGAATTTTTAGGATTTAATGAAATCCCATGACACCTGCACCTTAAGAGTACCTGTTCCAGGTGATCATAATGATCACTTCATTTTTTAGAGAAGACCGTCAAGTCATCCAAATACACAACTATGACCTTGCCCATTAAATCTCTAAAAGCTAAGTCCATAGCCCTTTGAAACGTGGCTCCAGTGTTAATCAAACCAAAAGGCATTCTCTTGTAAGCAAAGGTTCCCCATGGAGTGGTGAACGTTGTTTTATGTTGATCTTCAACAGCTACCTCAACCTGATTATACCCCGAAAATCCATCAAGCATGGATAACATTTCTACTCCAGTGACAGTCTGTAATACCTGGTCCATGATGGGAAATGGATAATTGTCCTTTAATGAAGACTGGTTGAGATTCCAGAAGTCAACACAAATCTAGATTTCACCATTCTTCTTTCTCACAGGGACAATGTTCGTGCAACCCAGGTGGAATGATGGATTGGAAAGATAATCCTTGCGTCTAACATTTTCTGAATTTCTGCAAGAATAGTCCCTGAGATCTTTGGGTTGTAATGTCTCTACTTCTTCCTATGGGGTTTAACTTTAGGCTTCAAAGGAATGTTATGTTGCACATCCTTGGGCTTGAAAGACTTTAGATCCATGTATGACCATGCTAGGACGTCCATATATCTCTTCAAGAGTGAAGTGAATATTTCTTTTTCCTCCGATGAATAGTATTTACCGATGTTTACCATCTTCGGTTGATCAGTGGAACCCAAGTTAATTTGATCTACCTCCGATAAGGAAGCACCTTCAGCTTGCCTTTTATCCTGAATAAACCGATCATGTTTGCCGAACAAACCTTCCAGAGAAACTAATCCTTTAGGAATCTCATTTCCTTTTAGCTGAATGAACTCACCATCAATCTCTTGATATGAACTTGAAACAGATTTGTGGAAAGCTGATTCTGATCCTTCAAAATATAGTTCACTAAAATAAATCAGCTTTTTCAAGGAAAGACAATACATGTTGATCATCATTGAATACTTGCCAATGTGTTGAATTATCTGGAACACTGGGACAGTACACAATCTCAATGGTGTATGTGTCTTGTTTGAACTGTGGATGAGGAAGGAGAAGAGATGTAGACACGGCCAACGAATCAGCTTTGTCATTGTAATCCCTCAAAACTACCTTGATAGAAAAAACATCGAAGCATTCTACGTTGTCCCATACGTTGTTCCTGTAATGCTTTAGGCGATCATTTTTCACTTGATAAACCCATTTTACTTGATTTACAATGAGCTCCGCATCTCCCTAAACTTTGAGGTTTCAGATTCCTTTTTGTCTTGCCATTTCTAATCCTAATAACAAAGCCTCATATTCAGTTGTGTTATTAGTATTATCAAACTGCAACTTGAAAGCAAAGGGAAAGATCTCAAAATCCAGAGATATAAGAACTATCCCGGCACCTGATCCAGTAGTTGAACAGCTCCCATCAAACTCAAGGGTCCAAATACCATTAGGATCCTCTTCCTTAACATTTATAGCTGGTACCTTTGATGTCATGAAATAATTCCCCAAGCCAGCATCTTCGAAAAATAATTTGAGCCTTGGGGTCATCCGATTTAGTAACTAAATACTTTACTTGAGGCTCAGGATGGAGAATATGAGGAACTCCATTAACTGGAATTTTAGCCTTGGTCCAGTCCATATTGATCTCTCCTCTGACATCTTTACAAAAACCTCTTCCTAAGAGAATACCATAAGCAGCTGGGATATCAGCAACCAGAATGGTCATTTTTACTCTCTTCTCTAGGAAGGTGACAAATGCAAATTGTGCATATTTGATTTGACCAATCAAGGGAACTTGCTTGGTTTCCATGGAGTAACACTGTCCATATGATTTAGTCAAAGTAAGTCCAAGGGCATGAGGTAATTTTGTGGGCATCATGTTATCGGAAGCTCCTGAGTCAATTATGAAATTTCTGAGTTTGAACCTGTTTATGAGTAAGGAAAAATAAAACGGTTCGATCTTTCCTGAAGAAGAAACAAAGGTCATATTGTTCTAAGGTAAAGGTTGAGTAGGCCTTGATAAAATGCCTTTTGAAGATGAAGGGACAGTGGCCTTACTTCTAATGAATTTGGAAAGCTTTTCAAATTGCTCAGGATTTGACTGAAGATATTCTACTTCTGACATTTGGATCTTAGTTCTTTTTTCTTGGTCAATAATGTCAAAAGTAGTATATGAAGGAATAATGGTAGGCTCAGTTTTGGTTATATTGGTTTGAGCTGAGGTACTAGTTTTAGGAGCAGGAGAAGGAGAATAAGAAGAAGTTGTTACCTTTTTAGTTGTCTCCTTTTTAGTTTGTGCTGAGATAGGAGAGCCTCTCTTGGCCATGACCACGGGAGCTTCTTTATTCTTCTCCTTAGAGCCTTCAACCAGTTTTCTAGGATTCTGAGATTGGGATAAGTGAAGACCGCAAATGACTAACCATCATGTTCACATCTGTCTTCCTCGTATTCCAAATACCCAATGCTGGAGTCACCAGCTGAATCATCATAGGACTCATCAGCATATCCCGAAGCTTCAAAAGCTTCATGAGAATCTTGTTCTTTTGGTTCTTCATCTTCTTCGACTATCTCTACTATAGCATTAATAGGAGGAGCTTCAATAGCTAGTCTTGGTTGAGCAACAGTCAACCGCGGTCTATCTCTTGTGGGAGCACCATTGGTATTATTGGAATTCCATCTAGGAATATCCTGATACACGGAACGTTGCTCACCTGTTGAGACATTCTATTTTTCAAAGTGATCAAGTCGTTAGCCATCTTCTGAATCATTGGATCAGTAGTACTCTAAGAAGAACTCTAATTTTTAGGCTTAGATGATTCTTTTTTGATCTTTCCAGGCTAGAATAAGATCATCTTCTATTTCAGTGGTTGTAGCTTGAGCGGTGGCCAAATCAGGGATAACTGATCTTCTCAACAAGAAGCTCACATCTGGAGGTTGAGCATTGATGAAGAAACACTTCTGATTTTCAAGAGTAGGAACAACGAGATCTAGAATCTTGTGAATCAACTTGTTGAATTTGGCTATGAAGTCCTGCATGGGTTCGTAAGACTCCTTCTTCATGTGTGTAAGTTGTGCTAACAAGGCATGAGAATCTTCAGCTAGTTTGAACCTTGCTTCAAATATAGATCTCATGGTAGCCCAGTTGGTAATGCATGCATTTAGGAGATGGTAAAACCATTCTGCTACTACACCATGCAATATTTCGACGAAGATTCAAATAGAGAAATATTTGTGATCAACCCCAAGAACACCGCATACAACAAAGAATGAGGCAATGTGTTCATTAGGATGCTATTTTCCATCACCGTTGAACTTAGGAATATTCTTCTATGATCCATGAGGTAGGTCATGCAATGGTGGAGTAAGGGAAAGAGGACCAATAGCTACACCCCAAGGCACAGGTTGTGCTACCATTCTTCTAAATGAAGTGCATGTAAGAATATGAATATCCAAAAAGAATAATGCATGACAAGTTGCAGAAACTTCTTGTTCTTGAGGAATCTGAGTCCTTCGGATGGGTGAAGAACTTCTTTCCCGGCTAGATGCAACACTATTGGGTGAAAACCTAAAATTATGTTGTTGAAGCAGATCAAAGAATGGATCAGTTTCACCCCTGGCTCAGCTTAACCAATTGAAGATCTTCCTGGATAGCTTGAACTAGAAAATGGATCTTCTTGAAAATAAGGCAAATACGGAGTCGCCAGACACCAATAGGATAAGCTTAGTCTTATCAATCCGTAATTCCCCAGCAGGGTCACCAAAAACTATTGGTTAGATATTTTTCAAGCCAAAATATGAGGTTCAACCATAGTACATAGGATTAAATCCCTCCTCAAAGATAAGTGAGGCTGCCTATTTTTTACTAATCTAAAACACAACATAAATAATATATACGATATTCACACTAACCTAACCATTGGGGTTGGGATGGAATCCCAAAATCCATATCCACAATAGGTGAAGATATTGTTGTTTTCAAAGTGAAATGGATCGGAAAGGAAATTATTATTATGGAAGAAACACAATGGAAAGGAAATGAGAGGAACATATTTTCTTTCGAGTAAACAAAGAGCACAAAATAATCATACGAGCTTTAGATAACAAATGTAATGTTTGAAATGATTAGAATGATCAAGATGCTAAACAAAGAATAGCTTAAGATTATGAACATAAGAACAATATCTTAAGAAAGATACATCTCACAACAAAAAGTTTGCAAAATAGCATCGGTTTCTATTCCTCAAATGATTAAAAGAAAACACAAAGTCTTTCTTCTTCACAATAGATCTCAATATTCCAAAAATCTCAACCCTTTGGAATGCATAAGCATCCCTTATTTATAATAAAAGGAGTTGAGAGAAAATAGGATAAATCCTAGAAAATAGTCTTTTTAATGAGAGTCCTATTTTTCTTGACTCTCACGCAGGAGACCAAGTCAAAATTTTCTTCCTATGTGACGAAACAAAAATGAAAAAGACATGTCGATTTCAAGATTGAAATGACATGTCAACATTGTGCTTATTCTAAATCATCATCTTTCTCTTCCTCCAAAAAATCCTACTTGTTTTGAAATTCTTGGAATTTTTAGATTATACCCTGCATCTCATTTTCATCAGGCATGGTGGAATGATCACTCAGAACTTCACATGTTTCTTGAGTATCACTAGCATTGATAGGAAGCTTTTTCAGTCTCTTGTTGAGTTTCCTTAGGGTCTCCAAAGAATGTTCAATTTTCACAAAACCTATCAATGATTTCTAGGCTGAATCCATAAGTTGGTTCATGCTGAATTGATTCTTGGATCTGTTTGTAAAGATCATCAACAGGTAGGATACCCGAGCTTTCACTCAACACCTTAGCACAAATCTTGACTAGCTCTTCTTCTAAGTCATTCTTTCCATAGACCAATTGATCTCTTGATTCCCTCAATTTGTTGCAAGCTTCATTGAGAATCTTGATTCTGAATCTAATGGCTTTGGTTAGCTAAAAATGTTTATCCCCATGTGGAACAATGCCTTCTTTGACCAAGATGCGGGATGGAACCTATTTCAGTGTTTGGAGAGCTTCAAAAGTTAACTCTAGGTTCCTGATTTCTGCTGAAAATTCATCATCCATTTTCTCTCCATCCTTCTTTATATCTCTAAGGATTTGTAGACTTCCATGGTGTCCTTGATGACTTATTTTCCTTGCAGGAGCATCCTTTGGATCCATTCATCGACCGATTCTCCCCTTCTCATTAATCTTTTCGATCATGGGTACCGATGAGAAATAAAACCGATAGGAGTAGAGGATGATGATGTTGACTCAGGAGGCTTTGAGAGCTTGAGTAGAACTTCTATCAGCTATTTTACTTTCCCTTTTAACTCATCTATGTTTTCCTTAGTTTCCTTTAGCTTCTGGCACAACACATTCATGGCATCTGTTGTGCTCCCTCTGTTGTTACTTTCCCTAGATCCACCCTTGTGATTTGATAATCTGTGACCATTATATCATCCTTAGTTTTATCACCTGCGAGAGTAGTAATATCTGTAAATTTATGCCATGAGGCATCCACTAAAATCCTTGAGACTATTTTTGGTTTTTTGGCCGACTTGGTAGGAGTGACCTTGAGGGAATTGAAATCAAAGGATGGTAATGGAACTACCACCTTCCTTTTCCTTGGAGTCTGATCTACTAACCATTGAGGAGTATTAGAAGAAGTTGCTCCCATTGTAAGTGTTATGGTCACATCTTCAGGTGGAGGAAGGTTAGCTTGTGGAGTGGTGACCACTGCAAGTGTAACATCCATGGTAATGGATTCAGGGAATGAAGGTGCAGTAGGAGGAGGCATGTCCATGGTTAACTGGGGTCCAGTGGGGAGAGGTGAGAGGCCAGAGAAGATACTAGCCATGGTTGAAGAACTTGGTGAAGAAATTTGAGGCAAGGAAGGTTGAATGGGAGGAGGCAAGGATTCCAAAATTAGAGCTTGAGAGGTAAGAGGAAGACTTACCTCTGATGAACTATCAACCAAAAGAGGAATGGAAGGTTGAATAATCTCTTCTCTTGAAGGAAGATTCCCTTGTTTTGGTTGTGGAGGTGAATCAAGAACCTCAACTATTTGTGGGAGAGTGGCCACTGGTGTAGTTACTTGATCTTCTCCCTTTCTTACAAACTTAACCTTCATTGGCCTTTTGGAAGGGTTCTTATCCTTTTCCTTTTTCCCCTTTGAGGGTCCCACTTCTAAAGTATCTAGCTTTACAAAACTCCCTTCTTTATAACTCATTCCCTAAGAAATGAGCCACGCCTTAGTACGAGCGAGAATTTGAGTAGCTCTTCCCGTGATAGAATCTTTCTCAGAAATGGACCAATTAATGGCTAGGAATACATATTGGTCTTCGTTCAGCCCATCATACAAGGTGTCAAGGACACTCTCATTATCCTTAGTGCCTTTTGGGATTTCAAATAAATCTATCATCTAGATTTCTTCAATTTTCAACCTGCTATTGTCCTTTCTTTGGATGGAAACCTCATCTCGAAGATCAACCCAAATATCTTCTATGTTGGGAACATATAGATATAAAGTTCCGTATGATTTAAGGACTCCTTGGAAATCAAATCCATATTTTTTCTTCATGCGATTCTTCAGCTTGTCCTGAAGCTCATGCACCACATTCTTAGCTTTGACCACCGTTGAGCACATGTACCTTCCAATGGAAATAGGGAAGGATATGACAGCCTTGTGTTTTCTTTGTTGGAATTTGTGGAAATCCAACAATTGTCTTACCAACTCCATTAGGATCAACTTATCACCTGGGAATCTGGGCAATCGGAAAGGATCACCCAGGTACATGACCACCTGAAGGTATGTGAACTTCTTGAACTGCAAGAAGATACAACCCCATTTTGATACTTTGGCCCATGCTTCATAAGAGACTCTTCTTTTCCTTAGATCAGGGTTCATCCTGCAGATATTTTCATAAAAGAAAGCATCGTTCACTCTTCTGAATTGATCTTTAGAACCCTTCATTGTCAGCTGAGGGAAGTATTGATATATGTGTTCTGTTACCCTATCTCCTTTTGCATCCAACCCTAGATAATTTCTCATGCCGGCTGCTAACATAGATGACATATGATGACATATAGAATTTTCCCAGTAGTTAAGAATTGTCTTCATCTAGGAATCAATCTCATCACTTATAAGACTACTCCAATCGATCCCTTGTTCATTCTTCTTCATAATGACCATGAATTGATACATCCATCCTTGGAAGTCTCTTGACTTAGGGAGTCCAAATACTTGACTTAGCAAGGTGATGATGTCACTGATTTCAAGGATGAAATCACTCCTGGGGACAAACTTGGGAAACCTTGAGACAGCTGGCTTGGCCTTAATCAAGAACTTTTTATTCACATGCCTAATGTAGTCTTCTTGATCTTTGTCCCAGGATTTCTGTGCTGACTTAAGATCTACATTGACATATTCCTGAAAGTTGGGTAATCTTAAGAGGTCATCAAAGTAACCCTCCGTCCAACTTCACTATGAATTCTCCTGCTTGATTTTTCACTGAGCGAGAGTCTGAGTCATAATTGGAAGCACAGGCCAAAATGAACTCAGGGAATTGAGTAAACATTGGGAATCCTGTTGCAAGAGGGAGGCCACTATTGGTTATTGACGTCATCCAGGGACTCTTTGAAGAATCCTTGGTTCTATTCCAAAAGTCTTCCATATCAATGTTACCAAGCTCTGTATCTCAGATGTTGTAATTACAATATATGTAGGAGGGGGATTCCATTTTATGGTACTTGTATTTCATCTTTTCCTGACCTATCTGACTTATCCTTAGATGATCCAGGATCTGACATGAGAAATCTTGAAGAAATAATGCCTAGATAACTCCTATTTGAACAATCGGACTTGGAAGCTTGCTAAGCAACCCCACAGACCTGCCACACTATCTAGATTTTAGAACTTGCAAAGCACCTGATGAAACCCAACACACTAGAATGTATGTCAGAAATAAGGTCTTGTTGGACACTTCACAAAACCTGACAGACTACAGAGAGTGTCAAAACTTAGTAGATGTCAGACACTTGGTAAAACCTAATGCATTGGTAGAAGTCAGAAGATGTCAAACACTCGAAGAAACCTGATACACTGCAAAGTGTATGTCAGAGGTTAATGATGTCCAGCACTTGGTAAAACCTGATCCACTAACAGAACTTGGATATTGTTGAGCACTTGATCAAGCCCGACAAATGGCGGAAGCAAGGAGATATTGAACACCCTACAAAACTCGAAAATAAAGGAATCAGGTTTTTGAGGTGTCAAGACATGAAAAATTCCCGCCATTTCACTAGTTAGGAATTTTATATTTTTTCAATAATCAACAGGGTATATTCCATGGGATAAAATAAAGAAACACCCTAGGGGTGAATTCCAAACAAGAAATTTCAATGGAATACAACATAAAATGAAGAAAACAATCTAAAACCCTAAACCTAGAGGAAAAATAGGAAATGAACGGAGAACATCAAAATAATATCTCAAATACAAATCCAAAAGACCTCAAATCAGGAAGAAAAGTAAAATACCTTCAGTAATCTTGAAAAATAATCAAAAACAGAACACGAAATCGATCAAGAAGCTCAATTAGGTTTGGCGGTCGCAGGCACAAGTACGAAAAATCCACATAGCAAAAGTACAATAGGTAAAAATGACGTGTAAATTTGGGCTATTTATAAAACCCTAGCATTTATGAATCTTCACCTAACATGTGTACCAACTACCTGAAAAATCAAAGTTAATGCCATGTCATCATGCTTGTAGTGCCCGAAAACCCGATACAAAGGATTAGCTATCAATTCGGGTTTTGGGAAACATGTGACATGAGGCATGAGATGTTTGGATGCTCCAAGGTTCTGAAAACCCAATACAAAGGAACATATCAGGTTTCAGGTTTTGGAAGTCAAGCGACATGTAGCATGCTTTTTGCAAATCATGTTCTGATGTTCGTGAGTTCCAAAAACCTGACAGACTGACTTGTTTTGGGTTTCAGGTTTCGGGAAACAATTTGCATGTAGCATGTAAAAAATATGTTTTCATGTTGTTGAAACCTGAAAACCTGAAAATCTCCTCAAAAGGGAATTTTAGGAGATTTTTCCAAAAAAAAATCTATGGTTATCTTAATTTTAGCTGGAATCACTAAAATGAGATATTCCAAATCAGTTGCTCAGATAACTTCATTAAGTTGATTTATACATCCCTAACATCATCCACATCATATTTTAGCATATTTTCCTTTGCAATTTTTACCTGTACATTGAAATCTTCTTAAAAATCCTTTTTTTGAGTGGGGCCCACTAAGTGTCAAGAAGCAAAATCACCATGGGAATGTGTTGTTAGGAGTCCATTATATGTTCCAATATTTTTTCAAGAAAAATTGTTGATTTTGGTCACGTGACCAACTCAATCTCTCAAGACTGGTCAAAACTGGGGTTTGGAAGGCTACATACATGCTTACAAAAATGGATAGAACTTATAAAATACTCAGTCAATCACAAAAATAAATTTTGCACAATAATTTTATCCCAATTTAATCCATTTTTTACCTTATTAATTATCTTAAGGATACTCCATAATTTTTCTTTACTTCTAATAAGTTTGGTGCTCAAATTGCATACTTTGGAAAACCCAGTTTTGGAAATTCTTGCATAACTTGCAAAATATTCATTTTCAGATTTTGAAATTTTTCACAGAACTTAAGAAAACATCCCTCTAACAGCTCAAAGTGATATTTTTCTTTGGTTCATCCTACATCTTTCCATTCCATCTCATTTAGGTGCCCTTTGGTCTCTGATTCCCAGCTGTTGAACTATGATGACCTGTATAAGTGCCTAAAAAACTTCAATAACAACCTTTGAGGTATTTTACACACCATATATCATTTTTCCATACTTTCATAAATTTTGGTTTGCATCATCATTCCTTGGGTCAATATTTCATACCTTTCTTTTTTGTGGATTGGTTTGAGAAAGCTTCATACTGAATTGTTTCAGTCTCATGAACCTGGTTTGTCTATTGTAGGTCTTTTTGCACCTATTTTTCTTCCTCATGGTGATCCAAAATTTCTTGACCCTCTTTTAGTTGAGTGACTTCTCATGTTTTCATGATCTAGACCATACTTTTGTACTAGGCCAAGACCTATAAATACTTGACTTGACTCATGCACTCTATGACTAGACCATGTGGCATGATTCTGAATTATTGACACATCTTACTCAACTCATGGACCTTTTTTGACATTTGGAGATCCCTAGATTACCTAGCCAACATACCTATATCACCTAGCCAACATGCCTAAGTCACCTAGCTAACATACCTAAATCACCTAGATCACAGTGACATCAATGGACTTGACATCAATAACAACATAAGTGACACATACTTCTAATAAAATCCCCCATTTTTATTGATGGAAACCTTCCTAGAAACATTGATGGCAACTATGACTCACTTGGATGACCTAATTTACATGTTTCTTGACATACTTCTTCCCCTTTGACATCTATGACAAATGCATGCATTAACTTGATGTGAAACAAAGTGGAAACAAATGACAACCAAAGAAAATTCACAATGGAAAAAAAACTTGAAATTTGACTTACTTGACAAAAAATCTCCCCCTCGAGTTGAAATATCTCCTTCTTTGACTTCAACAACAACAAAATTATTCTCTGGACCTTGTATCAATCCTTTAAAATATACACTTGCCTCTTTTCCACAGTTCCATATTCAAAACATCATCTTATATCTTTAGACGTATTCTTCACACATGAATGAGATTGAGATTTATTCTTGCTAAAATGATTCTTCAAGAGATCCAAACCTAGACATGCAATCTAAGATGCCACTCTCATCTATGTACCTAATCCAAAGAGGGATGTATGGACTCTTGAGATTTTGTTGGTCATTATTATCCTTTCATAAAGTGTCTTACTTGTCTAATTGGTAATTAGACCCCATCCACTGAGCATTATCTTCATTAAGCTTTATAGTTGCAAACAGGGTACAGTCATACTGAAATAACAACTCACCCATAGTTTGTGAAGAATCTTTGAAGTATTCTTGACAACCATACTTCTTGATCCCTTATTTGAAAAAAAATCCAACTCATCTATGTATTACTCAAAAACAACTAACCCTTCACACTTGAATTCAGGTTCCTTTTACTTTCACATTCATCTTATGTAGTTACAAACCTCTATGATCAAGCTTTCCTCTGTCATTCTCTTTTCTTAAATGCTCTGCCTAGGCCTATGAAGATTCACAATCCATCAAGCACAAAAAGTTTCATACTCTTTCATAATGCTCACTATTATATTCCTTACAAGAATTTTTCACAAAGCTTCAAGACCATCTATATCCTAGTAGTATACTTCAAAATAATAGGTACATTGACAAACATCTCACCAACTCTTCATGCTATGTAGAAAGCAACATATCATTCCTTTGCAAAACTAGACACCTTCAAGAGTGCAACATACTTGTAGATGCACATTTCTCAATTGTGTATTATAGATTATCATCATTTTGATCTCATTCTTGGCTCATGAAGACTCAACAACATATGTAGCATGTAATTTTAAACTATTTCTCCTTAGGACTATATCATATCTTTTGATATTCATTATGTATCTAATGATCAACCCTGAAAAATAATGTATCAATTTCATACTTTATAAGTTGATGTAATGAAAGGTCTCATTACAATTATCCTTCTAGTATACTAAAGCTTGGTATCCTCCCTTTGCATTTGAGCTTGAGGTTTTACAAATACATTTCCTCCTTGGCTTCGAGAATAATTTCTTCATCTTTATTGATAGCAAGAATTCTACCTCTTAGACATGAACACCCACAATGTAACCTTGAGGGAGCAAAAAGAAATTCCTTGAAACTTCAAACCCACCATAAGATTACAAAGCTTCAATGCTTAAACCACCTTGACAGTCTTGAGACCTCATTATAACTACTAGTTCCACATTCCACAATCACATTTGATATTATAACTCCATGGTGTCCACATGGATTTAATACTTGATCAATGGTCTTGACAACAATATAATTTGCCTCCTGATACTTAGCAATCTTGCAACAAACTGTCAGATTTGATACATTTTTAGATATTGATTGATACAAGACTTTAATTCAACAACCAAGGTTCAACTCAGCTCTTCACTATACATATCACAAACTTGGGAGGTTTTACTTTAAGCTAGGAGGCATATTTTACTGTTGCATAGAATACCAACACCCTGTGAAACACTATTTCTTGTCTCTAACACCCATTTACCAATCATGTAACTCTTCATTCACTATAGTTACATGCTCTTCTCGAGCTCATCATCAAGAAACCAAAAAGAAACCTTTCAACTTCCATTTAGACTTATTATTTTTTAATTTTTGGCAAAGGGAAGAACTTTTCACCTACTTAGCACAAGTTAAAGGATGCCTTTACATCTACATAACTTCCCATGACCTTTAGACTTCTCCAAAATACACAAAATTTTTAGCTAATGCGTTTAGACACTCCTCCTTCATACAACATGAATATACTAACTCTCATTTGCTCTTGATAAACCATATTCAACTTGAATTCACTTCTCAGGCCTTGGAGCATATTGTAGCCATACTGAACACTTGATAATTGTCACCTATACCTACATACTATCATGCTTGTCTCATAGCAATATCTCAATTTATGAGCCTTGCATTTTTCATATCAACTAGATCATTAGGCCATAAAATCTTCTTAGACACTCAGAGAATTTGACTAGCCTATAACTTGTAAAATTTTAGTATTCTTGAAATCTTTGACATTCTTGTATATCCTAGGAGAGTAATGTTAGGGGTTTTTATATTCAAACCCTTGACCTTGAAACCCTTACTCTGATTATTAACCTTGCATAGCCCATACAGACATATAGATCATCATATTACAAGACTAACAATGCTATGTTATCTTCTTTATTCACTTGTTACTATCAATCCTTGCATTGTAAATTCTTAAACTTGGTCTCGAGGGTATCAATCCTTCAAACAACATTGTCAAAATGTGATCACTAAGTTTTTCTTCCCATGGATGTAGATACCTTCAATTTGAGGACACCAATCATTTCAAGCCATAGAAATAATCTTTTACCATTTCAATAACATATCTTCATGAGATGTCAATCAAGACTTGAAACCATTGTGCTTATGTCTTGTAGACCATTTGAACTATGTGAAGCCATTTGCAAGATGATTTCATATAAAAACATTTTATTGAAGTTTGAGTCATATTTTGTCTTCATGATGGCTTTTGCACTCTATCCATTTCACTGATTTATTTACTATGTGTGTGTCAGTCATACACTTAAGATATGATGATTATCATATTGAAGCCTCCTTGGGCTTCACAAAGATCAACTGTGCTCTGTCAGATGAGTTATTGCATTAGAAATTCTAATCTATTCTAATTTATTTCAATTCTGTATCAGTTTCCCTCTTCAAAACTTTATAACTAATCTACTTTCTCTACAATTTCCTTGCTCTTATTAGGATTATTTTTTATACCTACTCTTATTTTACCTTGCATCCTTTCATAGTCAGTTACTATAACATTAACTCTTCAAATTTCTTTGGAGATATTTCAAGACCATATAGTAGCTCTTCCACTTATTCCATTCATATTTTACTATTCTCACTCTAACTTTTCACATTCTTTCAGGGCTCAAAATTCATTTGAAAAAAATAACTCTCTTCCTTCCACTCGTTCATATGTTTAATGTGTGAAAAACAAAACTTTCAAGCTTTAGCCAAGTGCTTGATGAACTTGGTACCCTAGAAATAAATAATTTTGCATACCTTAGTGGTCAGTTCAAGTAATAAAAGAGTTTTCAACATATTGACAATCCTATGGAAAGCATACAACAACTAAACCAAGATTTCCAGTTCATGAAATTTCAAAAAAATAGTGAAGGAAGTTATTTACCAATCATGCGAACACCTGTGCATACATTTGAGCCCTTAACTATTCAAATAAATTCATTTAATCCCATTCAAAATTGAAAATGTGTTCTCTAACGTGTACACACCATTCTCACTACTTTCCCTATGATGGTTTTCATTTAATGTATTGAACACAATAAACCAATTTGAAGAGAGGGTCTTTTAGTAGACTGTGCACGAATTTCCCAATTTCTGTCAATGAAAACTCAACCACCACTCCATCATTTGATACCATTCATTTTACAAAGGATTAGGACTGGTTTCACATAGAATCTGTCCAAAATTTATAAGATTTCGCTGGATGAATCATGAGTTTCAAGAAAAAACATAGTCCAGAAACCCTAGAGACAATGTACATCACTGTTACTTTCCCGAGAGGAAATTTAATGAAAATAATCCAACTCAATAACTTGCAAGTTTTATCAAGAAATATTATGAAGCTTCATATAAAAAAATTCCATTCTTTTCCAATTTATTTGAATCAAGAACTCATCTGTTCTTGCTTGTATTAATACATTTTTAGCATCACAAGGTTGAAATTTGACTGCACAATTTATGGTTTGGACAAGCACACTTGATGGAGAATATTAGGCACTGTTTCAAGTGATTTGATGTAATGAATCATGGATGGTAATGATATTTTATCATGAATTATGTATTCAAAATTTTTCATGGTCTTGATTGAGAAGACTTGAAGCAAGTGACAATGAATAACTCTCCTTTGCAACCCTGAAACTAGACAAACTAGGATTTTAAGATCCTTATTTTTTAAAAAAAGATTACATACCCATGACATATCCACCATTTTATAAAGATATAACATGCTTACTTCATATGCATATTGCCAAGATGATCAAGGCTTTTGAGAAGGAAGAGTTGGTACAGTGCTTTAATGAACATTTACATAGTTGAACTCTAGGACAAAATATGAAAATTGAGATTCTTAACTCAACTAAACCAAAGGAAATTGTAGATACTCAACCATATTTCCAAATATTTGTGGAACCGAGACTGAGCTCTTATTGATCAATAACTCCAATGACAATAGTTATAACCATTACATGCCATGAGCATTCACACCAAGAACAGTGACATAAGCAATAACATGTACCTTCAAGAAAAAAAGCCTTAAAATACCTTCTGAGCATGAGAAACACCATGAATGGAATGTGGAGATACTCTATAGGTGATGAAACAATACTTGGAGTCTAACTTCACCTTTTTTCTCTTATTGATTTGGTGTGTAGCCTAAGAGAGAGAAAAATTGCTCCACCAAAATGCTCACAACTTTTCAGCTACACCTCCTTTTGAGAAAATTATTTTTACACATGATTTTTATGCCAATTTACTTCAAAACTTTATTCTATTATTTATTTCAAGGAGTCTCTATAAAAAAAATTGAATCCTAAGAAGACAAGAGCCTCAAAATTCATTTTCCAAAACAATTGCTTTAGAAAAAATTGAATATCTCAAAATTCCCATTATAGAATCTGATCAAATTTTACATGAAGCATGAAAAGACATAAATATACCTATCCAAAGTGGTATTTAGTCATGGATTTTATTGTAGATCCCAGACCAATCTCATTTACAGCCAATAAAAGTTCCATTTCTCAAGTCCATTCATGACCAACATACAAAACTGACTCCTTGGGTTGAGCTGAGCCTAACCTTTCTCACACATGCTATTGATACTATACCAAGACTGCTCCCATACTCACTTTACCTTTATATGACCTCGACACCATGAAAAATACTCATACAAACCAAGACAAATCCCCCTCACTCCAATGTTTCTTTTACACCTAAATACCATGGAGGAACTTATAGAGAGAGACCTAAGAAGGTCTCAAACCCTCTTCTTGGACCTTGATTGTCTCATATTTGTCTGATTTCTCATTTTTAGACTTAGTCACATTCTTGGATTCCTTTTTAGAACTTTTACTAGCTTCATCCTTCATTTTGTATGTTTGATCTTGTGGCTTAGGTATTTGAATTTCTTTCTTCAAATGGCCTGCATCAAAGAACCTTGCAATGTGCCCAACCTTGTGGCACCCAAAGTATTCAACCTACCTTCCGTTGAACTCAAAATCTCTATGTCCAAATTCATTATGATAATAGCAATAGCCATTGAATTTTTTTACATACCTTCTTGTGTTTGATGGCTCATTTTTACAGTACTTTTCCAGATGTCCCTTATCATGACAGTAAGAACACTCAGCTCCATATTGTTGACTGACCTTCTTGTCTTGACATTACTCTTCTTTATTTTCTTCACAAATTTCCTTTCCTTTTCCATCATTCTTCTTCTCAAACTTAGGACTATAAAAACTAGACTTGTGAACATAAACACCATACTTGTAGCAATTTCCATGAAAAACAACATGCCTAAATGTATTAGGCTACATAACAGGTGATTTTTCGTGAGATGAATACTTTATACTATATCCATTTTTATGCAATGGAAAGTTGCAAAAGTTATGAAATGAGGCTAAAGAACCTCAAAGCTTTTCTTTACTCATCCATGCACCATGAGATAAGAGCTAAACAAGAAACTATCTATGCATATATAAATTTGAAACAAATATTCAAACCCTAGCATATATACTACTCTCTACTCCTTGAATGCTTAATGAAATTGAACCTAGTTAGATTCTACTTAGCAATCAAATTGTGTGTTGTTTGCTTCAATGGAGGTGAAGATGGAGTCTCTCTAAAATGGCTACAAGACCAAGTTAGATACCCTCCTACTAACCTACTATGAAGTTATGGATGCAAGATGGAGGAGCTTCAATAATGGAGGATAGCCAAGATCAAATACCTATTAGCTTGGCTAATGCAAATGAGGTCTAATGCCTTTCTCCAGGCTTGAGAGAAGGACTTTGGTTATGTAAAGTTGTGTCTTTTAAGGGAGGGGTTACCCTTCTATTTATAGTTTTCCAAATGGAAGAGTTTGGAATTTGGGTGCATGTGGGACTAAAGCTCAAAAAGCACTTTAGGATTAGATTAGGATAAACATGCTTTAGGCTTAGTTAAGCTTGGTTTAGGCTAGTTAAAATTGATTAGCAAGTGATTAGAGACTCATTGAGAGTTGGGAGGGGTTTGGATAACCAATTGTGACTAATAGATAGCCTATGAAGCCAATAGAAGTGGTCTAGAGAGAACTAGGGAGGTTCTGAATGGTCGAAAGGAGGAATGTTTAGCTAATAAGAGAGATATTAGCCAAATAAGTTGATTATAGGAGGAATATGACCGAGAAGGAGTGTCGTAAATGGGCATTCGAGAATGGAGTGAAGAATGGGGAATTAACGAAGTGTCGTTAATTGGTTGAATTGGAGGAAATGCTAAGTGTAAGCATATTTTAGGTGTCTACATTTGCCCCTCTTTGAGGTGGTGTAAGTAACGTCACTTCAAAGAAAGTAGACAAGCATAAACAAGTAGAAAATTTGAAGGGATAGAAGAAAAATGAGTAGAATGGAGGATGCCCCCTCGATTGTCGATGGGGTGATAGAAGAACTCGATTGACGATCGAAAAGATGACAGAAAGAGAACAAAAGAAAGAATAGTGTGAAGAAGAAGAAAGGGGATATAGAAGAAAAATGAGTATGAGGAAGAGGGAATGAGCTAACATCCATCCAATGCCTTTTAAACAACTTTATTTTTCATCATATTGCTAAGGATCTTCATCATCGGTCCTTATTAAAAAGAATGAACAAAAGTGTAGTATGACATGAAAAGCCATATACGAACAAATGTCCATTGCTAAAAACACCAACTCCATGCAACATACAAAATGCAATGCAATACGAGAAAGTAAAATATGCCTAACTCCATGCAACATACAAAATGCAATGCAATACGAGAAAGTAAACAAGCTAAACTAACAGAGAAACATAATGTAATGTTTTTGTTATCAAGCTTCAATTCCGACCTATGCGAGTTAATGACAAGGGTTAATGATGGTTCCCCAAGCAAGGATACATGCAAGGGGAATAATGGAGGACACTTGGGTCTGATGAAAAATCTTTGTGCACTACGAAACAGTACCAGGCACTTGATTATGCCCCAGAGTAAAGACGAAGTAAGCAACCTAGCTTTTGTTGATGGAGGTAGATTAAGATGACCTGTGGGACACACACATGAACAGGTGAGAACCAAAGAGTGATGTTTTGTAGGATGATTTATCTTGTTTTTTACTTTTCTGAAGCTTATTTGAATGTTTTTGTGATTTTCCTAACATATGTGAATGTTTTTTTTATTTTCCTAACATAGTTGAACATTTTTTTATGATTTTTAAATTTTTCTGAAACTATGTACATGAAGATGAGAAAGCATGGATGCCCCTAGCAATAGATGGGATGTACAAGGGCATAAGGCCACGTGCGTATGAGAAAGGTGAAGATGCAAAAATTCCCCAGTGATTAGGTGGGAGTATTCAAAGGAAAACTCTTCACAGGTAGAAGCGGGACCCAAGGCCATTATGGATAGGTTACACATGATGGTGAATGTAAACCAATGAAGTGGTGGGAAGAAACAAGGATGCCCCTAGTGTAAGTTGGCCTAAAATCACATGATAGAAAGGAAGGAGAAGTTTGTTTTTGTGAAAGGGGACAAAGGTGTCCAAAAACATGGAAAAAAGTAATCTTATACACATGGATGTTTTGAATGAAGTAGAAGAACAATGTGAATGATATGAATGTAGCTTAGAATCCTCGTGATGAAGAAGTGATTAGCCAAAGGCACAAATTGTGAGACGAGATATGGACTAAGTAAGAGTCTGAACAAGGTCCAAAAAAAGACACTTGGTAACATACTAATCCTATTTACTCATAGAGATCCAGTGTGTGCACGTGGAATTTATTACCTCTTGAAGGGAAGATTTAATAGACAACAAGTGAAGACACCCTAGCCAATGTATAGGAATGATTGATTTTGATAGGTGATAGGTGATTTGGATGGTGGAAGGATAGCCGTACATTGCTCCACTGCTAGCCAGGTGTCCATAGCCCCAATGGAGATGTATTTGATTCTAATCACAACATTTCTCTACTGCCAGTCAGGCATCCATAGCCCCGATAGAGATTATTGGAAATACCCCAAGAGAGAGTTATATATCAATTTTACTTTTGCTCTTAGCTTTTAGCTTTTGATTTTTTGATTGATTTTGATTTTTTTGCTTTCTGAAAAATTATTTCAGTTCTCTTGTTTGACAAGGGGTTAAGAACCATTGATGACTTGATGGAAGGAAGTGGAGGTGATTGTGATGACGACATTGACTAGTGTCAACAAATATGTCCAAAAGTTCTTCGCAACAAGTTTATTAGATGTTGAATGTGATAGGATCTCTAAGAGGTCAGTCGTTCTTTAATTTACCAAGGTGATAAAAGACCAGGGTCAAACAGATACCATAGAGATAAATGTCACAAAATGTGTGTGAATAGGATAACCAAAATATCACCGAAGGGATGAAAATGGTAGGAAGACTTATAGAAGAAGAGTAAGAAAGGGAAGAAATAACATCCATGTGTATGCAATACCTAATTGCAATGTTCTGACCTTTGTACCTTTGATTTTTCTTGTGTTTTCTCAATGTTTTTTGTATTTTTGAATTGTTATTTTGATTTTTAGCTTTTTGATAGTTTTTGGAAAGGTTGGGACCAAAAATGTCACTCCATGTGATAGGATCCAACAATGATGTTTGTGACTTCCTTGATAAGGGAGACTAGGTGCATTTGTTTATCAAGAGTTATGTTATCCCTGATCTCAATGATCGTGGTGAGATCATACTCAACAAATTACTACGATTTATCTTAAAACATGGATTTCGTATGCGGGATATTGAGTTCCCTATCCAAAGGTTTATGCACTTTGTGCCATACTTGATGGTTACATTGATGTGCATTCTTGAATCACGCTTGATTTACAATTTTGAGATTGTTTGAGTTGTTGGGGGCTTTCAAGATCTTGGAAGTTTTGATTTGAGCTTGATAATGAACCTGTTTGGGTTTCTTATAAGCTGATGTGTGACTTTTCTAACCCCAAGAAGTGGGAGAAGAGAGTGAACGTTTATGATTGATGATAGGAACAAGAGAAATGATGGTGGGCTTGCCCCGATCATTGGTTGAAGGATGATGTGATGGACGAATAGGATATGGTCCAAGAATTGAAGAGGATGGACTACCAGAAGGTGAGTGAATAATAGAAGATGAAGAAGGACTACCAGAAGGTGAGCGACTAATAGAAAATGACGAAGGGCTACCAGGAGGTGAGTGACTAATAGAAGATGATGAAGGGCTACCAAGATATGGCCCTAAGATGGAAGAAATTGGGCTACAAGGACATGGCCCAAGAATAGAAGAATACCATGAAGGGCTGCTAGGGCGTGGCCCAAGTATAGATGAGGAGGGACTATCGGGAGGTATCCCATAGATAGAATAGGATGAAGGGCTACTAGGACGTGGCCCAAGAATAGAAGGTAATGGGCTACCAAGAGGTGACCCACAAGTAGAAAATGGAGGGCTACTAGGATGTGGCCCTAGGATAGAAGAAGTCGATGGGCTACTCAGCGGTGACTGAAGGAGAGATTTTGATTGAGGAATGGTGATAGATAAGGAATGATTTGGTAACGAGAAGATAGGCCATGGCTCAATGCTAGACCTTGACATCTCATCATGTTCATAAGAAGGTAAAGATGAAATAGAAGAAGAATCAAGTTCCATGAGATTATGCCCTTCCTCTACGTTCTGATAAAAGGAATCAACTTCTTTTCCCCAATACGTGAGTGTATCAAGTTATAGAAAGAATCCTTGTTTACAATCCTCTAAAGGGATATCATCATGTACTATGATTGTTTCTTCATTCTGAGAGAAATCAATCAGTAGAGGTTGTTTTTCTTTGGCCATAGAAGGTTGAATAGAAGAAATAGGTCTGATAAGTGAGGAATATTGATTGACAGAAGAAGATGACTCAAGAGAGGAAGTAGGATTGGTGGCAAGCGTCTCATGAATGGACGATTTGGATTTGGACCTAGATTGCCTTTTCTAGAAGATGATGCAATGTAGGAGAGAAAATAGGATCACATAGCCATCCGTTAAGTTGCGACGTAGGAGTCAAATTGGATGATTGACTAGAGGTAACCTGAGTCATGGAACTCTTCGATGGAGGAAGAGGTCATTGAGATGATTGATGAAGGAGGTCCTGCGAAGAAAGGGAGGACCGTGACTCAAGACCCGAGTTAGATGTTTGTTCGATGGAACTTGGAGTCACACGAGTCTTCAAAGGAGGAAGATGTCATTGAGGTGATTTGAAATAAAGGTCCTGTGAAGGAAGGGAGGACTGTGATTCAAGATTTGATCTAGGGGTATCTGAACAATAGTTGGGATCCGAATCTTCAGAAGAAGAGTGGGAATCTGAATGGTAGTTTGGATCTGAATCAGAAGAAGAAGAGTGGGGGGAACCTGAATAATAATTTGGATCAGAAGCATCCAAACCATACCACTGACTATGAGCTGAAGGTGGGGAACAAGGTACTTGAATGGGCTCTCTAGCATGAAGAACCAAACAAGGTTTAGTTATAATGGGAATCTTTTGATTTGAATACCTAAACCTAGGTTTCGTATTGTTGTAAATGTGAGAAACCGGGTGATAGTCAGTCATTTTTGGTGTCATTTAAGCACAAATGTCTAGACCTAGATAGTGGGATGAAAATCCTTCAAAGGGAAGGAAGTGACATGTCGATTGGAAAGCATAATGACAACCAACTAGACATTTTGTAATTATGGAGATGCGTGTGTGATTTTCTGAAGAAGGTCTAAGGAAAATAGACATCGTGATGATGCAATCTCGATGAGATCAAAAATCATTGTCCTAGAAAACAATTTTTCTAGATGAATAATCACAAGGAACAATCATGCAAGTGTGAAACACAAAGCCAATCAACAAGGAAATACACCCTATGCAAATGCATGTGCAAAGTGAGTTCGATGCAAAGATGATCAACACAATGTCAATAGTTACGTCAAGCTCGAAATGAACAAGGCGTAAATATTAACAAAGAGTAGACGTGAATCCCAATCAAAGGATACAATGACGCCAAGGCCAAAATGTTAAAGGGCGAGGCTTACAAATTTAAGCCACGTAACCACACCAATTGGACACGTCTATCAAGCTTCATGAAGAAGTGAGATATTAGTGCCAAAGTGGTATTGAAACGACACAAACAAAGTAAGAAACTCTTCAAGATTTTGGACAATGTTTGAAGTAAAACCAAGTCAAAGTATACTAAGGATGTGTTAAAATGTGTGCAGTGTAACGCCATAATGTGGATACTTAGATCATGTTTACGAAAAACATGACATAAGTATCTTAATTGTGTTGAGACAATGCGAACAAGGTAACATGTCAAAGGGAGATCAAATGATGAATCAATCTGAACTATGATGATGATATTGAAATCAAGATCAAGTGGCCATTAAAGATACAAAGGACGCATCCTGTGCACTTTAGATGTTTAACAACTCAGCCGCAAACATGGATGAGTGTAAACGGACAAAAAAGTAGCGAACACTATCTATGACAACACTCCTGAAGATGCACCTTCTCACCCCAAATGGGCACAAGAATGCAAAGGTATAGATCAAAAGATGAAAATAAAATAAGTGCCACTTGGGCAGAGTTTTGCCTCGTTCTGAAGACAAGAATAGAAACTAAGCTAAGTGGGACGTCAGTTTAATTTCGTGATGAAAAACACTTAGATCCAACTTAAGTGGATTCTTTGCCTTGTTCGACAAACAAGGTTTAGATCCAAACAAGTTATCACTTCGTGATGGCTTGACGCAACAATGGACTAGCAAAGTGGGATCCAAGACAAAATGGCCTCCTTAATAAGTTCTCTCAACTAGGTGTTACAAAGTTGTCTAAGAGCGGGGCGTGATTTACCCAAATAGTCCCTTGCCTATCTTGGTAGTATCTCGGCCTTTTCCCCCTTCAAGCACAGTGGGCAATGAATGCATCCATCATGTACTTTTAATAGGGTCACGATACGGACAACTTGTAACTCTAACTCACAAGGCATACTAGTCAAGTGGGTAAGCAGAGCACTTCCTGTTTCATCCATGAGGTTACACAGTGGTGGACTACTTTAGGGTTCCTGGTACCACCCCCATTGTTATAGCTTAAGGTGTTATGTCAAAGGGGTTATGTTCTAGTTGAGTGGATAGGGACGTACCCTTTTCGGAAATCTGCAATACAATGTTCTGAATATGGTGTTTTTTTTTATCTTACTTAACTTAAATGTGGTTTTAAGTGGCACACCATTTGGTAACCTGTAAGAACATGTGTATTAGAATTTTTGTGTTTTGGTTTTCGACACCTTTCTTTGACAAGCATTTAAGTCCTGTAGAAAACAAGTTTTATGTCAAGAAAGAGAACTTTACACTTTGCTTTTGATTCCTAAGATCACCAAAAGGTGCGAAGGAAGAGCATATGCAACGTGAAAAAGTCCTACTGAAATCACATGAAAATTTACTTCATCCTTTATAAAATAAGTGTTTTTTTTAGCATTTGATATAAGTTTGGTATAAGTGTTTTTGATCTCCAAGATCAATTTTTAAGGCACGAGGAGAGAGCATAAACACCTTTTACAAACTTAGTTTTAGGCTAAAAACTAAAATACACTTAACTATGCAAACCAAAAGACCAAAGAAAAACTCTGTTTTAAACTTGTTTGTCCTATAAATCTACAACAAAGATTAAAAGGAAGGTTTTTGTAATTAATAGAAAAAAATTCAATTTTTACACAGACACTTGCACGCCCAAACCGACAGTAGCACTCCCCAACCAACGGGTATGCACCCAACCCAGCGTATACGCCTGTAAATAAGAATTAGTGAAACCCAGTATATCAAAAACACATACGCTTACAAACAGACATGGACACTTGCATATTAACGCAGACGCTTAGGTTCTGATGTGTATGCACCCAAGCATAAAAAAGAATTTTTAATGTTTACACAGTCAACCCTATTTACGTATACGCATCTAGATATACAGATATATGTGCCATGTGACGGAGACGCGTGCACGTCTCTGTACAGGTGAAAATTCACAAAAAATGTTACACAGTCAAGTGCCTGATGCGTACGCGTCTAGAGAGGCGAATACATGTGCCAGAGGATGGAGACGCGTGCGCATCCCTATAGAGGAATAATTTATAAAGGATAAGGACTGTCATACATGTATGCACCTGTTCCGATGGAGACACTGGGGTTTCAACGTGTACACGCCCTTGTAAACACCTACGCGCACCCTGTGAAAAACCTGAAAAACTCACAGATTTTCAATTTTTCAAGAGCAGATAGGTTAGTTGTTAGTCAAAGTGTTCTATTTATATATCAAAACCACAAAATGCATGTAAATGAAGGTAATTTATCTAGTGTTAAAAATAGAAATGAGGAAATAACAAGTGATTTTACCTAAAAACTTGAAAATAAATTTTGAAAAACCTAAAAGATCTCCATTAATGGAGGATGGACATAAGTCTCCCACTGGGCGTGCCAAATGTATGCAATGGAAAGTTGCAAAAACTATAGAATGAGGCTAAAGAACCTCAAAAATTTGCTTTACTCATCCATGCACCATGAGATAAGAGCTAAACAAGAAACTATCTATGCATATATAAATTTGAAACAAATATTCAAACCCTAGCATATATACTACTCTCTACTCCATGAATGCTTAATGAAAGTGAATCGAGTTAGATTCTAAGCAATCAAATTGTGTGTTGTTTGTTTCAATGGAGGTGAAGAGGTCTCTCTAAAATGGCTACAAGACCAAGTTAGATACCCTCCTACTAACCTAATATGAAGTCATGGATGCAAGATGGAGGAGCTTCAACAATGGAGGATAGCCAAGATCAAATGCCTTATTAGCTTGGCTAATGCAAATGAGCTCTTAATCTTTCTTAGGCTTGTTTTGGCTTTGGCTTGTGTAAAGTTGTGTCTTTTAATGGGTAGGCTTAGCCTTGTATTTATAGTTTTTGGTTTAGAAGAATTTGAACTTTGGGTGCATGTGGGACTAAAGTCTAAAAAACACTTTAGGATTAGATTAGGATAAACATGCTTTAGGCTAAGTTAAGCTTGGTTTAGGCTAGTTAAATAGGGGTTAGGCTAGTTAAACTTGATTAGCAAGTGATTAAAGACTCATTGAGAGTTGGGAGGGTTCTGGATAACCAATTGTGACTGACTAATAGCCTACGAAGTCAATAAAAGTGGTCTAGAGAGAACTAGGGAGATTCTGAATGGTCGAAAGGAGGAATGTTTAGCTAATAAAAGATATTTCAGCCAAATAAGTTGATTATAGGAGGAATATGACTGAGAAGGAGTGTTGTAAATGGGCATCTGAGAATGAAGCGAAGAATAGGGACTTAACGAAGTGTCGTTAATTGGTTGAATGGTAGGAAATGCTAAGTGTATGCATATTTTAGGTGTATACACCATTGCTTGACTTAATTTTGCTATTTGAACCTTGAATTTATTCACCTTTAGTTTTCTCTAAACTGTATGAGTCTTATGTGAAACCTAGTCCTAGTCTGTCACCATATGCCTTTTGTTTTCCTAAAAATTTATTCAATTTTTTTGATATCTCTTGAAAATATGATACCTTACTTGTCATGATGATTAAATCCTTATTCAATTCTTCATTCTATTTCTTTAGTTCTTCATTCTCAGCTAGAGCTTCCTTGATTTGAATATGCACACACTTGATAATTTCCTCTTGAGATATAATTTTTGCAATAGTTATTCATAGGAGTCTACTCCATTCCTTACCCAATAAATATCCCATCCTTGTCACCAAAATCTCCCTCTAGATTGTTAAAGTTTCTTTCAAGGGCCTTCTTTGATACCATTTGTTAGAATTGATAAGGGACTGAGAAGGGGGTGAATCAGTCCTGTGATAAATCTTTTCCTTTTTTACTTCAAACAATGAGCATACAATCTATGATCATAATAAAATAAAGCTTAGCAAGAGATGCATATATATCAGGAACACAAGAAACCTTATTTATTGGAATACAAATCAGATTACATATCATCAAATCATCTTACAGTCAACAAATATATCACCAATTTTTCTTCATAAACATCCACCTCATGAAACTTCAACCAAATACAAACCTAGAAGAGACTTCTAGGGATTTTGGGATATGCCCAAGGTTTTTTTCTTTGTAGAAAATTTTTCTTAAAATGAAGAGAAAGGGGTTTTCCAAAATTCATCTCACAAATTATATTACATGAATAGATATACCTCTTAGGCATGACCTTTAACCTTCCACTTGTCATGACTCTTCAAATCACTCATTAGTTTGTCTTCTAGCTCTTCAAACTTGTCCACAATTATATCATATTTTTTTTGCATGTTTCATAGTCCAATAAAGTCAAATAATGTTCTTGTATTCTTGTAAACTCACCACATTGGTAAAGATACTTATTTAGGCTCATAGGTGTGCCTAAATACACTTCTAGAAAAAAAACTTCTGAAAAACCATCTAACTAGACCACTTTCACTTATCCTCATGACCCAAGTTATATATAAAAATTAAGATTATGATATCTGATTTCATAAAAATTTAACAGAAAGAGCCAACTCAAGTCTTAACACATCAAGAAACACCATTTTGCAAGACTTGTCTGGCTGGTTTCAACATCTCTTAATTTGGTCTTCTAGAATTAAGCTGATACATACCTAAAATATCTTCATAATGAGGAAATTAACCTATCAATGGAAAAATCATGAAGTATAATATCTCATCCACCTATAATATTTCTCCAATTCATGGCATAAGGATTCTAAAAACTTGGATCTTTGTAACTCGTCTGGCTGGTCTTGAAAACACAAAAACTAGTCTTACATACAATGTGGTCAAACACCTCCAAGGAAATTTTCAGAGGTCCCTAACATATCCAAAACTTCAATTTGTATTTATAAAACATGTTCAGGTATTCGTAACCATAGGTAAAATGGAGAAACACTCACATTCGATGTCATTCAGTCATACTTCTCAATAGGCCTAATAGGGGAGTTTTGGCTCAATTCCCTGTAAGTGAGAAATTACCTTTTCAAAATGAAATATGCACTTCTACACATCATATTATAGAAAACAATAATTATCAATTCAATAAACAACATTCATACAATTCACTTCAACATGGTTGGTTACCTTCATTCTCCTTCACTAACTTCTCAAAACAAGCACCTTTTACCAGTAAGCTCAAAAATGCACCCAATAATCCAATTTTCTCCAAATCAATTGCTAAGGTAACTTCATTAAGCTATTTATACATCCATAACATCATTCACCTCAGATTTTAGCATATGTTCGTTTGCAATTTTTAATTTTACATTTAAATCTTCTGAAATATCCTATTTTTTAGTGGGGCCCACCAAGTGTCAAGAAGAAAAATCACCATGGAAATTTGATGTTAGGAGTACTTTATATTTTACAATATGTTTTAAAGAAAAACAGTTGAGTTTTTTCATCTAACTAACTAAATCTCTTAATACTGGTAAGAACTGGGGTTTGGAAGGCCACATACATGCTTACAAAAATGGATAGAACTTCTACAATAATCAATAAATCACAAAAATAATTTTCACACCATAATTTTATCCCAATTTAATAAATTTTTATATCTTATGAATTATCCGAATGATACTCCATAATTTTTCTTGACTGCGAATAAGTTTGGTGCTCAAATTGCATACTTTGAAAAACCCAGTTTTGGAAATTCTTGCATAACTTGTAAAATATTCATTCTCAGCCTCTAAATTTTGTCACACACCTTAAGGACACATCCCTCTAACACTTTAAAGTGATATTTTTATCTGTTTTGTGCTGAATCTTTCCATTCTATCTCATTGAGGTTCCCTTTGGTCTTTGATTCCTAGTTGTTTAACTATGCTTACCTGTAGAAGTTTCTAAAACACTTCAATAACTACTTGTGAGGAATTTTACACACCATATAGAATTTTTACATTCTCACACAAATTTTGGTTTGCATCATCACTCCTTGGGTTAACATTTCATACCTTGCTTACTTGTGGGTTGGTTTGAGAAAGCTTCATACTAACTTATTTCAGTCTCGTGAACCTATTTTATCTCTTGTAGATATTTTTGCACCTCCTATTCTATCTCATATTTATCCAAAATTTATTGACCTTATTTTATTTGAGTTACTTCTCATGTTTTCTTGATCTATACCATACATTTGTACTAGGTCAAGACCTATAAAGACTGGACTTGACTTATGCACTCTATAACTTAATCATGTGGACATGTTTCAAACTTATTGACAGATCTTACTCACCTCATGGACCTTGTTTGACCTTTGGATACCCTTAGATCACCTAGCCAACATACTTAGATCACCTAGCCAACATGCCTAAGTCACCTAGCCAACATACCTAAATCACCTAGACCACAGTTACATCAATGGAATTTACATCAATAACAACACAAGTGACATGTACTCCCAACAGGTTGTGTGTACCGGCATTGGTTACAAAAGAGCTAGACCAACATCGGTCAGTAGAACTGACGTCGGCTACAGGTGACTGACATTGGTCACTATCAGAGATAGACCCAAATCTACAGAATGAGTAGATTGAGCCTCCGGCACCCCAAATCTCATTGAGAAGTTCACAAAGGGTAATTAGACCTCCAAAAATATTTTCACCTTCCTTATCTTATTTATTATTGAATGATCGTGGTGAACTAGAAAGTTTTGAAGAAGAAATACAGGATGAAACCCACAAGTAGTGGGAACATGGCATGGATGAGGAGATGGACTCATTGAAATAGAACTCGACATGGGATTTGGTTAAGTTTCCAGCAGGTAAAAGGAAATTGTAGAACAAATGGGTTTACATGATCAATGAAGAAGAGGGTGGACAGAAAAGGTACAAGGCAAGGCTTGTGGTAAGAGGATTTTCACAGAAAGAAGGTATTGAATTTGGTGAGACTTTTCTCCTGTAATTAAGATGACTTCCATTCGTAATGTTTTGAGTATAGTTGTAGTAGAATATTTGCATTATGAATAACTCTATGTCAAGATGGATTTTCTTCATGGTGATTTAGAGGAAGATATATATATGTAGTAGTCGCTTGGGTATAAAGTCAAGGGTAAAGAGAAACTTGTGTGCAGGTTGAAAAATAGCTTGTATGGACTCAAGTAAGCCCCAAGGCAATGTTATATGAGGTTTGATAGTTTTATGCATGATCGTGGTTATATGAGATTTGGATTTGACCATTGTGTTTATTTCAAGAAGCTTGAAAAGAGCTATATTATTTTATTACTATATGTGGATGATATACTTATTGAAGCATCTAGTATGTAGGAAATTGGTGAGCTTAAATAAACGTTAGCTCAAGAATTTTCAATGAAGGATTTAGGAGCTGTGAATAAAATTTGTGGCATAAAAATTTAATGTGATAGGAAGAACATGAAGTTGTATCTGAAGGATAAAATATAATGTTTGGCAATATCCTCCTCACCATTGTTTTCTCAGAGATTGGAGTGCCTGATGGGCCAGAGAATTTTTTATGGGAATATCTAGATGAAGACCCTTCCCCCACGAAGAGATTTGAAAAATACACTTGTGACACCATGATGGCCGCCCACAAGGCGCACCTAGAGAAATGGTACAAATGATTGCGTGATGCGTTCAAGGCCGAGTGGAGGATACCAGAAAAATTACCAACTCTAGTGCAAGGAGAGGTTGAGTTTACTATACACCAGCATTTCTGCATTGGCAGGTTCACATTGACAGATGGGACCAAGAGCCCATGGTGTAAACTACCTTTTTGTTTCACCGTGCAATACTTTCAAGCAGGGGTCAATCACTTTAAGGATGAAAAGAGAATAAGGTTCGACCTTAGTGAGGTAGACTAGGACCGACGTGACCTATGAATGAAGCTCGTATACCCCATGAATTGTGCTTATGTGGAGAAGTATGTCTCCCATGAGGTAAAAATGATGAATCTTATGATGCTACCAATTTCTGGAAGGAGCGAAGCGTGGATATACCTATGCATCAAGCCTAAGCATGAAAAGAGATCCTACTTGGAGAATGATGTCTCCATCCCAGAAGACCCCACCTGGAGAAAGAAGGTTGTGTCGAGGAAGAAGGAGAGAGAGGAGACCCTAGAGAAAAGGCACCAAGTGTGGAATTAGCACAGTCTATGGGCGTGCCGGAGTTAGGTGCCAAGCCAAGCACATATGCATGGAGGAAGAAATCCACTATTAAGGAAAATGAAAAATCACCCGAGGAAGAGGTGCCAGAGCAAGAAGATCCTCTTGTACAAGAATATTCACTAAGGAAGGAGTCACCTGCTAAAGAAGATGAGAAGGAAGAATCTCCTATACTAGAATCACCAGTTAGGAAAAAGCATAGGGTAGCAGAGAAAGCGGACTCTGAAGGAACGAATATCCTGGAGGCCTACAGAGGTGAGAGAGATGATGATGAGCATGAAGAGGCTCAGGACCATCCTGTGTATGATGTGCATTACTCTGAGGATGAAGGAAATAAAGGAAAGGATGGAGAAGAGGAAGGCGCTCAAGGAAAGGGAGAGAGTGAAAAAGTTAAAACCAAGGATCAAAGGATCCCAAGCCTCACTAAGGAGAAAATAGAAGATGTCACGGAAAGAGAAGTATTGGGCATAATAAAGGATTTGGTAGAGTAGGAGGTGGATCGTAGCACTATCGAAGTGCTCAAGGAAGTAGAAGAGGAGAGTGTAGGAAAGGAGTATGGGAGCATGGGTGGAGATCCCAAATTAACAGTAATCTTTCCTAAAGCAATACACCTAGGAGGACAATGTGTGGTAGCAGCGCAAGAGCAAGGGATGAGGTATGTCAATGATCCAAGTAAGGTACTGCGCGCATGATTCCAAAGTACTATGCCTACACACCAACTCCTTGTATGGTCTTCATTTGAAGATGAATGCGCATACCCGCGAACAAGGAAGATGCTATCTTGGGCATTTGAGTCCCATGTTGATGAGCCCAAGTTCAAGGTTAGCCAAGGAGCACTGATGAAGATGCCATAAACCAAGGGAGTGAATCCCCTAGTAAACGATCAACAGTTATCCGATGAGAAAGTCTGTAACGCACTAAAAAATGTATTAGTTGAGATAGAAGTGAGGCTCTTCAGAAGGAATGACAATGTAATATTCTTAAAGGAAGAACTAGAGAAGAAGAAGGAGGAACTCATTGAAAAGAGCAAGGATTTGGAGCCGAAAGAGCTGATCAATGCACAGTTAAGGCATGAACAAAGAGAGGAGAAGGAAAAGGTGCGAGAGGAGTACAAGAAAATTGAAATGGTCATGGGTGCCATTATCTTAAAACACCCAGACCTAACACCACTCGAACAGAAATACGAGTCAAACTTATAATGCTTGGGAAACTTAGCATGCATCCTTACCATGGAGAGGTGCTCACTCACTTCGAAATCAATAGAATAATTGTTGGTGCGCCAAAAGGAGGAAGAGAAACAGAAGATCGGGGAGACAATTACTCAGTATTCTGAGCTCCTTTCTGCTGTACAGACTTTTGCGCACTTGGTTGAGCCCGTGTATGATAATTGTGCTGATAGGGACATAATAACAAGTATAATAGTTATTACACATGAGGCAGATCTGAAAGAATTCCAAGAAAAGAACAAGGGAAACAAGGTAGAGCTAGATAAGATCCTGGATGAGGTTGAAAAGAAAATAGAAGCAATCAAAACCTTGCGAGGTTTGGTTAGGAATCAACTTAAGGAGATGTACCCCTAGGTCACATGAAGAATGGATGCACTTGATGATATTAACAAACAACTAGGAGGGATTGTTAATACGCTAAATGCAAAGGGAGATGAACTGATTTTTGAAGAGGTGAGTGCTCTGGTAGGCAACCTACTCTAGCAGGAACAAGGTGAAGTTAATGACTAGGAGAAAATCAAGGCAACAATTGGGAAGGATTTTCCATTCCTCTTGCAGCAGTAGAAAGTTATTCGATTCTTTCATTCTTCAATTATTTCTCCCATTCTTCCATTCTTTACTTCTTTATTCAGTTGTCTGAGTTCCACCATTCTTTATTCTTTGGAGGATCAGTATGTTTCTGAGGATGGATAACAAGCTTAGTGTGGAGTGATGTTGGGCCTCAAAATATTGACTAAGTTCCAAAGAGAACGTGCGTGCGTAGGACCAGTAAATAGAAAGGCACGTGGGGAAAAGTATGCAGAATAAGGGTTTAAGAAGGGTTTATGAGGAACCGGGGCACGCACACAAGGAAGGACAATAGGGTCTAAGGACTTAGCCATATTCAGCATTCTGGATACATGGGAGGAAAAGCATGACCTGACTAGGCATGCTAAGTAGATAAGATGCTAGCCTGGAGACTTGGTGGTCATGGAAAGAATATTCCCCACATGGAATATTCCTAGGAAGACATCATTGCAGAGAGTGGAGAGCTCAGAACAGAATAAGCATGCACCATTGGAGGACCACTTTGACACTTGGCATTTGATCTGATCCTAAAGGAAGGCATGTCGGTGGGTGTTGATCCTATAAGAAGAGATGCTCGGGTAGAAGAAAAGAGGATAAATAGAGAACACCGGGAGATAAGAGAATTGAGTGAGACACCTGAAGATAGAAATACACGGAGGGTACGAGATCATGAGGGAATGCATCAAGAGTATGATTTTGTAACAAGGATAGGATTTAGAGCATTAGTGCTAGGAAATATAATGGATGTAATAGGCCTCTGTATGGTGTTAGAGTCTATAATAAGGGATGAATTGGGAGGGCATAATTAGAATGTCACACCAAGGAAGATTTGTAGGAGATAAGTTTGAGTCTCTTGATACATTTGGTCTGACATGACCTTTTTTGATGTAATGTGGTTACTGAAACTATGATCTATATAAATATATGAATTTATTCTAAATATCTAGTTCAGGGGTGAAAACCCTAGTGTTATTTCCATTATATGGCAGATCTATTCTTTGTATTTCATGCCATGATGTTTCTCTTGTTATTGAATGCTTGGGTATAAGGATATGGTAGCTCATGTTACACTTCTACATGAATATTTACTTCTCTGCAAATAATTCTCTTTCAATGGAAAAACTTTCTCACAATGCTCACATAAAGGAGGGGCTCAGCACCTGTGTGTTCCTCGGGTGATCGATAATTACCCACTGGGTGATAGGTCGACACGCATGGGGTTAGAAGTTATTAGGAAGGTAAAAATGACTACAGATGGGAAGGAGTCACAAATGTGAAAGCATGTACAGTCTTCTTGTTCAAGAGATAGGAGAGAAAAAATTCATGTATAGTATGGGGATGCATGAAGATTACATATTCAAAATGATTCAAGAATTCCTTGACGAATTCAAAAAGGAAACTCAGTTCATCGAGTACTTTAAGAAGACTTGGTGTGAAAGCGAATGATGTATCATTGAGTAAGAGCCTTCACGTTTCTTTTTATTATATTTTGACTTAAAAGATTGCATGTGGATTATAGTGTCACTAATATTCCATCTGTTTGAATTGATAACCATGTGGGAATATTTTTTAGAAATTTCACGTATGCAAATCAGGAAACGATTGCATCCATTGAGGCCTACCACTGTAATATGAAGACCATATACTTGTGCGATTAACAAAAATGTACTCATCAGATGATCCATTTGTTCTACACACTTGTGTATAGGATGGAGCCATTTTACAAACACAAGAGGAAGTTGCAACAATCCAACTTCTCCAAACAACCATACTAACTTCAAAATAAATACAACCATTGACAGTGGTTGAGAAGGAAAAAAGTATTTTGGATACAGGTTGCATTGCGCTTCAACATGATAGACATGAATTACGGGTGAGTAGCCAAACAACCATACACACTTAGTATTTGGTAATGTAATGTAGTGCCTTTGACATATACGAATGTTCCTGGGATACCAAAGGAAACACATGAAAGCACATGTTGAAGGCATTGGAATTTTGTAGGAAATATTTTTCGGTGCCATCTTTTCAAACACCAAAATTTGAAGGTAATTAAAACATATCATATGTTCCAAGTAGCTATGTCAATTTCTAAGCATAAGTCATAAGGAAATAAGCATCATTTTGTAATTGTGACCCATTCACGTGTAGGAGCCGAAACATATTTGGAGACAAGCACTGTAAATGAATACACATTCCTGGATGGACCCTCTTCTCCACATCAACATCCACTAACACTAGATGGTAAGAGGTTATTTTTTCCTAGAGGTAGCTTGAAAACCACAATGTATTTTTCACCTCATATTGTTAATGTTGATTTAGTTTTCGGGGTTGTGTAATGGACATAGAAGACAAACTTTATGTTGCATTCATGTGTAGATGGTGATTCCTATTCATGGTCAAATAATATGAATGAGGGTGGTAGTGAAATTTTTCTAGTGTCTGCGAAAGAGAAACCAACATGCCTTAATGGTATTGCACTTATTTTAAGTAGTAATATGTTTTAAAACACATATAGTTAATGTGTTTGTATTTACAATGTTGTTTCTTGTGAAAAAATAAGGTTGAATTTATGTTTCATTCATGTGTAGGTAACAATGTGTATTCACAGTCCAATGTAATGAATGAGTGTAGTATCCAGTATTTTCCCCTGTCCACACAACAACAATTAACATGCTTGGATGACATGAGGTTGGTTTTCAATTGTACAAGGAGATTAAAAAACCTAGTGTAATTTTTATATCCTTATTCATTATATGTCTATTTTTTATGTGGGGTACAATAAATAACTTTGTATAGCATGTTATATATCATAGGTACTTCCAAAATAGTTGGGGCTTATGGGTTGATGCTAGAAAGTAGTTCAAATTTGAAGATAAACAGCTATAAATATTTCTTGAAGTTGGTGTTGGATACACCACCGAGCACAAGGATAAATCAAGGCATACTTTACATGTATTGAGAAGTTAAGGAGATACCTACAATCATCAAATTCACTAGATTTTACTTTCAATGGAGATTTGAATGAGACAACCATCCCTGCATGCGTCCCTTGTTTAGTGCGAGTAGAAGACATCGCTGCAGTATGACTAAGAGGCCATCAATTGTAGAATATTTGAACAATCATGATAAATACTATGTGCAATAAGGGGAACCTACAGGTAAAACATTGAATTATTGGTGTGGAAGTGACTTCGAAAGAAAATGAAATATATAAGGCAAAGAATAACATAATTATCATTTATTTCGAAACCTCTACATTTGTAGCCTTACACTTTCCAATATTATTTTGGCTCGACATGTGAATGAAACAAATCCTCGTCAATTATACACCCAATTTATATAAACTTAGTGTGTGCACGAAGTGAGTATTGAATGCCTCTAAATACAATACATTCTTTTATTATATGTATATTACAAAGCCATAAATATTTTTTCTAATATGTAATGCTATATGTTGCAGATGCATAAGATATGCAGAGAGATGTATGATAGGAAAGAGCAGGTTGAGGTTTGGAAAGTAAATGTATGGAATGTATATTAGTGTTAAAGGAAAATAAATGCATGGAATGTATAGTAGGCTTATAACTACATAGATACATGACAAAAAAAATTGGTGGACAGACATCATAATATCCACTATGTTGTCTTGTTGTCAGGGTCCTATTAACTATTTCGATGAAATATAATAAATGTAATCTTTAAATCCAAAACATTTAAAATTCATTTATATGAGGTTCTGGATTAGATTTTCATACCATGCTCTAGGAGTCGGTTTCAACCCATATAAATACCTGCCTTTTGAGGATCTAAGCGTATTTAAATTATGGATAGTAGAGTTTGAGAAACAAATTGTTTTTATTTAAAAAATTAACTTAAAATTTTAAATAATTTATTATAAAAATATGTTCAAAACACTTGACCATACCTTTCAAAAGATCTATAAAATACCATGAGTACAAAGTTAGAAGCGTATTTTAAATTAAAAAAATTGACATCATGCATTATATAAGTTCTTTATAGTAATCAACATCCTCGTAAGCAATTTTTATTTACAATAATATGTTGTGCATCTCCTATATTATTATATGTGTTGTGAAGGCAAAAAAAATTACAATGTGAAATCGATAGAAATAATAAGTAGGTCTTTTCACTGGGTTTCTATGAACAAAATAGACTTTTCAAAGTATCCTAATTTTTATCTGTGGTAAGTGAGGGATGCATTTATTAACCAGTAGTACAGTGCATTATTCACAAATTTTAACCTACACCGTATCATCCTTTTAATGTATAACCATAGTAGTGAGATATCTATTAGTCAACGTATGAGATAATCTATTTTATCGTATAAGAAGTGTGTATTATTTAAAGTATTTATTAAATATATAATTACCTTCCTCTCATGGATAACTTGTCACGTTTCCATATAAATCTAATAACATTCCCATAGATTGCATGAGCCCTTTGACACACTTTACCAAGGTGTCTGTAATTGTGGTAGGGTAGGGAAATGGAAGAGTGGGAACAATGGCATCAGAAATTTTTATTTTGAAAGTCTTTAGGGGGAGTCGAATTTTTCAATGAATATAGCTTATCATTACATGTAGGGTTAACATGACAAATGGTATAAACTCATCCATTTATTAACTTTATACATCAAATATTAAATATTAATAATAGATTTATTGTACTATTGTCTACAATCAAAATTGTGAAGAAGATTCTCCCCACAAATTTTTATTTGTGTGTAATATAATGCGAAACATCTAATTTAATAATCACTAAAGATCAGAGAAAGAGTACATATTTCACTTTTTATTCTAAAATATCAAATACACGGACATTGACATTTTATTACAAAGTTGTCTATTCCTTTATTAGCTTTGCCTTTGGTGGGAGTGATTGGTACATTTTCAACATGTGCACCCTTGGCCTCCATATACAACTTCTTCTATTCTAACTTGTGTCGTTCATGGATTTTGAGAACAAAAGTAAAGATTTCTACTTGATTTTCAGCCATTATCTTATTCAATTCACACATTGTCTCCTAATTCTTGATTTCCAGTTCTAGCTCGTAGACATCAACCTCCAACTCCATCTTCCTCAAGTAAAGTTCTCCAACCCAATCCAATAATTCCTTATTATTTTGCTCCAAAAGTAAATTCATCTCAATGTAACTCTCTCACATCTCAGTTTGCATAGAACTCTACCTTCTTCGTCAATAAGTTGTATTTCTACTTGACGAAATGCCCAATGGTGAAGGGGAAGTCTCATCTTATTTTCAACACACTCATCTTCACATGCATGCATCCTTGCACACTTTTCAAACCCAAAACTAGCACTGTCAAATGTTTCATAGTGTTTTGGCACCTCTACATTTGTAGCCTTACACTTTCCAATATTATTTTATCTCAACATCTAATAACATCTGCAATTATACACCCAATTTATATCAATTAGCATTCATACATAATTGTAAACAAATCAATAAAATTAAGTTATACTCAACAAAAAAATTCATAGATGGAAGATATATGAAAGTTTAGCATACACATAAAAACCAAATAAGCATACATGGAAGAGGCATATAACTATTAAACCCAAAACCATAAACCATAACCCCTAATCACATAGCATCTCATTCTTTAATACATTAATCCATTACATAGTGACAAAATCAAAATATCCACATATTGAGTAATCAGGGTCCTATTAATAAGCAATGAAAAATAATAAATGTAATGTCGCATAACAAGAATAAAAACCATTCTATGCATTATAAACACAACATAAATGGATAACTCTATATAAACCATAAACCATCAACCATAATTAATATACCATAAACCATAATCCATAGACAAAAAACATTTCATTGATTAATATAAATCACAAACCATAATTAATATATCAAGAATGGCAACCCCATTAAACCATAAAAATCAAACATGAGTACATAAACACATTATCAGCGTAGGTAACAACATCATCATATATACCTTTATAGCTCTCCATCAATGTATCCTCGTAAGCAATGTTATACAATAAATGTTATTCATCTCCTCTGTATGCACTATTAGTAGGCAAGAGAAAACAATGAATCGTAACTTCTTTAACACGCCTTTCTGAGGCACTTTTCTTATGAACTGAAAAGGCAGGTATCGGTGATCCCAAGGATTGGGGGTGAGGGATGCATGCATCCGAGTACAGTGCACTCTCTCAATTATAACCTACACCGTATCATCCTGAAAGATAACCATATAGTAAATAAGTCAATGTAGATTAATCATTTAGTTAAAAACATAATTAAATAATCCAATACAATTACCTTCCTCTCATGGAGAATTGTCACGTTTTATATCTATAACATCCCATATCGCGAGCCCTTTGACACACTTTACCAAGGTGTCTGTAATTGTGGTAGGGTAGGGAAATGGAAGAGTGGGAACAATGGCATCAGAAATTTTTATTTTGAAAGTCTTTAGGGGGAGTCGCATGCCATGAAAAATTGCATGAGGGTTAACATCGCAAAAAAATCATCTCTCGATGACTATATCATCTGACATAAGCTACACTTCGATCCCCACATGAAAAAATTGAGATAACAAAAATATTAGTTGCATTAATAATTTTTCTTAAGTTTACTAAAAAATAATACACAAATGCAAATGAGAAAAATAGATAAATTACTAGTAAAACTACCTCATCTCTCATCTCGTTGGCACCCTCACTTGTTCTCCTATCCTTGTGCCTCTCCTCGTCACCCTATCTCTCCTTAACTAGAGAGGAAGTTTCATCTCCATTGATATTCATCTCATAATCTCTCACCTCTCATGTAGTAATATCTCTAATAAGATCAAGACGAAATGTAGAAGATGAAGGCAACATCTCCTTGGTACAACGCTAATGTGCAAAAATGATACAACTCTCAACATCAAACTATAATTTATGCATGTTATGTAACCTGTTCATTAAGTCTAGAAAGTAATGAGTAGTAAATACAAATGGTAACTTACACAATGGGATCTTCTCACATGTATTCATGTAGAAGTGGCCCAAGAAAAAATGATGATATGCTACAAATTCTACCTACTCCACCAAAACACTACGTAATTCATGTGGTATGCGCCACTCTCCCTCAAATCTCTGACGCATCATCCTAAACCATTTCTCTTCGCGTTGCTTATAAGTATTAAAAATTGAGCCATGGCATGTATACTTAAAAAATTCTTCGCAGGGGGTTTACTTTCTAAGGGTTATTCCCATACTTTATCCTTCAGCCCATTAAGCACATAGATTTCACTAAACATAGTCAAGAGTAAAATGGCACCCCATGTTATCTTCTCACCTTTATCAGCGTAGGTGCGCACTTATTCCACTAAGCTCTCTGCAATGTATCTTGTAATATTTTAATAAGTTTTATTCACCATCTTATGCACTATGTACAAACAACACTTGTTAACTTCTTTCCATCTTTCTGAGGCACCTATCTTATAGCTGACAAGGCATATCGCTACCCTTATAGGTAAGTCTTCTATTCATGTGCCATTGAATGCTCTACCTTCCTTCTGGTAATGAAACACAATAGTTGTTACCTCTTCTCCCTCATTATCTAAAAAATCTCCTACAATTTCTGAACCAAATTCACACAAACATGTAACTTTAGGGACCAACTTCGAAGTAATTCGCATCCTCCTCCCTGCGAAGTAGAAGAAATATTCATGCACGTGTGACATCAGACATGGGTATAAATAATCGGCATTTCCAAAGTATAAAATCTCATATAGTTTCATAAATCCATCGCTCTCCAGAAATTTGTATACTGAGTTGTTCATAACCATCTTCCCATTTGTAGTCCTCCTATTGGCCTTTCGAATAGTCTCAACACTAAGGTCTTTTAGGGTTTTGTTTGTCGAGTGATTTAAATCACTAATCTTACATTTGGGTAACTGCAATGTCCAAAACCTTCCTCCAATCACTTCCTTTAGATATTACATCTCTACAAACCACTCATGTGATGTTTCCTCGATTTCCTTCTCGACAAACAGAGCCCTCCTTGATACCATTAACTCTACTTAGTAAACATGTGCTTTAAAAACTATAATATTTTCACTACCTTTCCCTTGTATTCTCCCGATATCCTATGGTTTCACAGAGTTCTCGTGCCCTAGTGCGCCCTAACTTCAAATCTGCCCTCTCAAAACCCTAACCGTGTAAACCCACATTTCATACACAACCAACTAGCTCAAACACCTTTCTTCCATGGATATTTGTCACTATCATGCTGTAAATTCACCTAGTTCGCCGTTCAATAGATCACTCTTCATACTACAGACTTCTTCACACTTCACAACTCTAGAGTATAAAGGATGAAAGGTAACAATAATGATATAATCACTTAATCTTTTAGGTTTTTCAAATTCCATGTATTAATTTCTCCTCAACCACCATCGCAAGTTACATTAAATCCACTCCTTCGCTCTTCCTTGCATCATGTCATTCCCTTCTACACCCTCATTCATATCCTTCTAGTGCGTACACTACTTCTTGGCCACATATTTCCTTTTGCACGCTCCCCTACGCTAAATTACCTTACCAATGTGCCTCATACCAAGTAGTTTCCATGCTACAACCTACCTCATGTTACACTTTTACGTCCATCCATCGACATGTGGTCTCTAATCTGAATAATATTGCCTTAAACACCTTCAATCTGAGCATATGTTTCTTTTACATGCACCAATCTGCAACATAACACCAAGAGCTTATTCTTTTTTATCCACCCACACTAAAGTAAATGCGGTCCTCTAATAATTAATTTAATAGATAGTAATCAGATACTGGCATGTAAGCATTGACAAAAAAATAATGAACTAAATTGAAAAAGCATAGCAACAATGTATATAAACACATAAAAAATGCATTAAACAAAATCTAATCTAACTGACAACATTGCCTTATTACAAACACCAAGAAGACTTACTTGTAGTAGGGATAAATCCTACTCCTATTGAAATAATCCAGAAATCGTGTTCCATCTAGTACCTGCAACTAACAAGCACCTAAATAAAGTATATATGTCACCACATACGGTCCCAACCAATGCACTTTTAATTTCCCAGGGCAACACACAAACTTGGACTCATAAAGAAGAACCATCTGTTCAACTTCAAACTACTTATTCGTAATGTGCCTATCGTGCCATTCCTTCTGCCTGGCCTTTTTTGTCTTCTGGATCCAATGTGCAATGTCATGCTATAGTTAAAAAATCATGCACTTTAAACATTTAGTTATGTTGGTCTCATACTACTATCTAGAAGGTTCTTGAGTTAAGAAAGTACTAATTAACCCCCATCCTTTGGCCATCTTTTTAATTTTATTTCATTATTTGGAACGTATTGCACCCACATTCCCAGCCATATACCCATGGGCACCTTGGTCCCACTTTGGGGTGTCATGATCCTTCTAGCACTTTCACGTCACTTTTTGGGCCTCTTATAGCCGTTTTTCATATTTATCTTTCTTGGGGTCGGCCTTTTTTGGGTTTACTACAAAATTATAGCAAGAGAACCATATATATATATATATATATATATAAAGTTATGATACCGTAATGAGGGACCTAACATCAACTACTACTATCACTCCATCTAGAGTTACATCCATCTATTACATTAGCATATACATAGCTCCATCATTGAGGCACGAGCTAGGACATCTGCATCACACTTCATAAGGGGAGGGATTCTATTCTATTTCATGCACACATTCTATTAAATTATCTACATTTATTTGTTTCTCATTATTTCACAAAGTGCCAATAGAAAATGAGCACCTAGGGCACGACATGCCCACCCACACACACCAAAACTACACTCGAGTCTAAAATGTAGTGCATCGCTCAATTAGTAAGCCCACTGTTATAGTAGCTGAGGTTATTTCTTCCTCTTGGAATATTTGGAGCATTCAGTGTAATATAACAAAAGTGATGTGACAGGAAGCGAATATTCCAGATCATCTTCTGACCCTACGAGTACCAGTTAAAGAGATTTTACATAGACTAGGGCACCCAGCTTACAGACCAGGGTGCCCACAGGCACCCCAGACCTTTTCTAGGTGCTCTAGTTTGGCCACATGATCTAGATCTCTCCTATGTGGGACCTCTACATAGTCACTCTCACTTTTTGATTTTTTATGCATCACTGCGACACAATCCAACATGCTTCTAGTATTCAGCTGAGTTATTTCATTTCTCTTCTTACACATTAGGGTTTCTACATTTAATAGTTCTATTATTTGGTACATTTACATACTGTTGTAGTGCATTTACATGTTGTGTTATATGTCCTCCTAGATTAGATTAACTATCTTTTACTACATCTATTTAATTAATTTTAGTTAATAATTTTGGTGAATCTGACCATCGAGTCCACTTCGTTCTAGGGATTTTATTATCTTTTCTACTATGTCTCCCCAAGTTTCTCAAGTCTCTTTATCTACTTTACTTAAGAGATATCCTGATTTTTAGGATATTTTTCAAAAATAGCTAGACTGCATGTATCGAGATGACAATACGCTATCACACCAAATCAATTCTATATTCGATCGTTTATTTGAAAAATCTAATCCTCTTGATCCTCCATCTAATCAACCCCTATTAGATTTAATACAAGCTCTACATGCTCTATTTAAAGACAAATCTAAGGCAATGGAATCAACCATTACATCCCTTAGATATGATATTCAACAACTTAAAGATGCTTCTCAATCCCATGTTTATGCTCATTTTACATCTTATATGAAATCTATTTCCACTATATGTCATGTAAATGAACCTCAAGACATGCCATTGCCTGCGCCTCTTATGTTTGAGCACAGTACTATGCCACATGACATTCTTACTCACCTCCTTAGTCATCAATTGATCACTTTGCCACCTACTCATTATTATCCTCCTTATCAGCTAACAAAGTATCATGGTCATCCATATTTCAATTATCATCAAATCAATGGACATACTGAAAATTATTGTTATTCTTTGCAATGTAAGGTCAAACATCTTGAGTGTCAAGGGTTTATCTCATTCACTACCCAACGTCATGTTACATTGTCCTCTCCAAAGGTTACATCCACATGGGCTCCTAAGGCTACTCCTTCGGTTAGTCATGATCCACCTAAGCAATTACCTGCAATATCTATAAGTCAAAAAATTCAACCCCCTATCAAAATTATTTCACCCCCTACTTAGCTATGATATTCAACTACTAGTGATCCTCCTTCTACTATTTCTCGGGAAGTTCTAGATAAATCTCTTATTCATTACATGTTTGATATTTAATTTCACTCACATGTGCATAATGATTCTCCTCCTAGTCAAACAAATACTATAGTTCCAACATGATTTTCCTATTTTTGATGTTGCTTCTTCTCCACTTAACGAGCATCAGGCCACCATTTCTCCTGTGCCTTCTTCGAAAATTTAAGTACCGCCAAATATTCCACTATTCAATATTTCTCGCCATCCTACTCCACTTCTATTTTCTAATCATCTTGTTGAATAAAATATCCCTCAACTCAAGTTTTTTGCGACATTACAACCTCAGTGTCCCATCGGTTTTGTTAAGGAAACTACTCCTTACGTGGATCCACTTAGTGTATTTTGACTAAACTTCCATCACTTACATACTTGGGGGCATGACATCTAATACAATATTCCCCTCCTCATATTAACATGTGTGCATCTCTTTCATATTTGCATTATCATTTATAGGCATACTCATTACACATTTTAACATCGCCATTACCTAATGACAGACTCTTGTGCTTTGGTTCACACTTGAGTGTTGAGGGATTACTAATACACTGAACCCCACACACTGCACCATAGACATTATAAATTTTTCTTCATCACACGTTATGCGTTATACATTCTAGAACATTTGGTCCTTTACGTCTCTTCACCCCATCCATCACAATAGTTGCATACATCTACATAACATACATACTACGTTGTGTATTTTCACACATATTCTACTAGTCTTCATCATATAGGTGTCTAACATTACATTCCTATTTTTCTAAATACATTACAGGTCACAATCTACATTACACTTTACACATCCTACACATATCGCATTTCCATTTTACACATAGCGTATCTACACATTCTACACATTACATCCTTACATATACCACTCATCATATGGTCATATTTTATCCTTACATATTATACATTGTCATCTACATGATGCACTCATTACCCGATGACACACTTTAGTTCCTTGGTCCATACTCAATTGCCAAGAATTTACAAATCAAATGGACCCTAAACTCACCACACATTCACTATTCCACCTTTCATCATGCAACAATATTATTTTAGTGACATACACGGTAATGTCCCTCTTTTTGGATAGTTCATATTGAATATATTTGGCCCATTTTTGCCTACCTGATGACCAAAGGGTGAGTGAAGGGTGACTAAGTTTTATTTATTTTATTTTATTGTGCAAATATTAAAATATAAAATTATAAAATGCACATATAATAAAGTAATAAAGCTTAATATTAAAATAAAAGTTAGGAAAGTGAAAATGTAAACATACAATTAATTTTAATTGTATTTATAGGGAAAATGTGATTTGGAACTCCAAAGGTCACTTTCATTTGGAATTCCAAAGGTCACTTTCATTGGAAGTCTAAAGATCACTTTCATTTGGAAGTCCAAAGGTCACTTTCATTGGAATTCTAAAGGTCACTTTCATTTGGTAGTCCAAAGGTCACTTTCATTGGGAGTCCAAAGGTCACTTTGGGTCCCATTTCTCCTTTATAAGGAGAGCTCGACTTGTGTAGAGGTATTCGAAAAATATTTTATGACATTTTCTCTTGCATGAAGCTTCGTCTTTTGCATTAAAAATTCCAATGACGAAACCCCTTGTGAATTTAATCTCTTGTGGATGAAAAACCCCAAGAGTTGAGAGGGATTTTCACTCATAAATTAGAATTGATTGTAATCATATTTTTAATCATTTCCAGTAGTGATTTCCAACAATGTATTTGAAGGAATTTTGGAGAATAAAATTGCAGCAGTGTTTTCTCTAATGGATCAAATCACCTTGGGACTGTTTGGGCATTATTGTTGAGGTATTTAGATATGAAAATCATTTTCTAATATCTCATAGTTTTTGTGAATGAAAATACCCAAGTTTCATAATTTTTTGAGGGTTTTTAGAGGGTTGTTTACCATTTTTATTATCAGATTTCATATCTGATTTTTCAGTTATTTTGGCTGCTTTAAATCCTAATTTTTATATATTCCCGCTTCTAAAAATTATGGCAATAAATTGTGATAAAGAGATAAATTTTTTAGTGTCATTTGCATGGAATTATATACCAGACCCTAGTCACATTTCTTAGAATAAATTCAGATTTTCCCAAGTTTGCTTGTTGTTGTTTTCAAAAACCATATTTTATTATTTGCAAGTCATAAAAAATAATATTTGGGTAAAATATCTACTTGGGATATTTCAGTGGTATCAGAGAAATGTTCCTCCCACCTAGAGGGTTTTGATTGATGCAGCCAAGAGGAGTTGGGCCCCACATGTATTATACAAGGAGACAGACACGTCTCACAACTGAAACCATTGATAGAAGAGATGGATCACGCAGCCATCCCTGGGATGAGCATGTTAACCTAGATCGTGAGCTTTTGAAGACTATGCTTACTAATAAACAACACATGATACAGACCATGCATAAAATGATGGAAAGGATGTCCTTGGATAGGCCAAGAGATAGATATAATAGGAGGGATAGGTCTATATCAGTGGCCAGCAGTCATGGGAGACACAGTAGATCATCTACAGAGGTTGGTAGCATGATTGATTCCCCTCACAGTGAGAGGATACATACACATACAGAGGAGAGGAGATCTATTAGGACTACAGATAGGCCTATGCAGCCTAGCTTTCTATCTAGAGATGAGCCACCATTGGTTGAGGATCCACTTGAGGATACATTATTCCAATATTATGTGATGGCATCTAATGATGAGTGGAGGTATTTACCATAATAGGTGTGGGATGTCTTTTATATTCATCATTATTATTCTTAAAGGAGAGACATTTTGAGGGCTAGACATGATCAGAGACCTAGAGCACATCAAAACAGGGAGCTACAGCAAGCCACCAACAAGGTGACCCTTTCCACATTTGATGGTAGTGGAAATATCAATGCCATAGCATGGATTCACAAGCTCGAAACATACCTCACTCTTAAACCCATGCAGGAGTAGGAGGCTATCTAGTTTGCCACATTTCACCTTGAGGGAGTAGCGTACGATCCGTGGCACCATGGGCTAGTCACGTAAAATTGTGATCTTATATGGTTATAAAGGGAGTTTAGTGAGAGGTTGATTGTGATATTTGATCCCAACAATGTAGATATTTACTAAAAGGACTTGGCATAACTCCGTTAGATTGGACACATTGATGTATATATCAAGGAATTTCAGCCTATAGCAGTGATGGTGTCGGAGATGCTTGAGAAGAGGGTAGTGATGCTTTTCATAGAGGGGATTCATGATAGATTGAGAGTTTTTTCAAGGTTCTTAAGCCTAGGACTTTTCATTAAGCCATTCAGATAGCCATGGACTTGGATACTACCCATCTATTGCAACCCCAAAATAATAATGTCAAGAATGAGAAATCAGAGTAGCTTGGAGATGAGAAACCCAATTCTTCAAAGGTTGAGTCTTCACCGAAGATGGATCAAGAGACTTGTAATGAGTTTAGGAGGAATACGATTTGCTTTCATGGTAAGGATCATTAGGGGATAGGACATAATTTCCTTGGTAAAGGAAAGATACATCTCATAGAGGTTATCTCAGATGTGGATGATGATATTGATTCAGAAAAGAAAAAGGAGCAACCAACAACAAACATTGAAAAGGAATGTAAAATCATTTACCTTTTAGGAGAACCAAAGAATAATACATTCATATTTGAAGGTACAATGTTTGAGTGTAAAATCATGGAACTTCTTGATAGTGGATCCACACATAGCTTCATAGATGAGGGATTGGTGAACAAAAGAGGTTTGTACTATGATCATTTTGATGGCTTTGATATAACTACAGTAGGTGGTCTCACTATTCCTTGCAAAAAGAAAGTGAACAAAGTCAACATTCTATTTGGTGAGTACACAGTTTGTGGTGACTTCTATGTTATTGATTTGAAAGATAACAATGTTGTGCTTGGTATGCAATGGCTTCATTCTTTGGGAAGAGTCACCCAAGATTTGCAAGCTATGGAGTTGAGTTTCCAACATGAAGGGAAACAAGTTTCATGAAAGCAATCAAATACACACTGTCCCATCAAATGATAGTCATGTCTATGATAGTTGTGGATAAGGAATCATCTAATGAACACCAATATGAAGATTTTTCACTACATTTCAGCATGGGACAACAAGTACAAGATGAATAATACAGAAAAATTTGGCGCATACATGAGGAGGATTGTGGCAATTTTTACAAATAAGTTACATAAGTTATTTTTTGCAGCCTGAGCAGTTTGGTATAGTGCACATGAAGCCATAAAAAAATCTTAGACTGATTTGGGATCCAAGAACTGATGATGATGTAGATTTTCTACTTGTACTTACTTGGGTTCAAGCAATCTCAGGAAGAGAGGATTGTAATGTCCTCTTTTTTAGATAGTCCGTATTGAATATATTTGGCCCATTTTTTTTACTCGATGGCCAAAGGTTGAGTCAAGGGTGACTAAGTTTTATTTATTTTATTATATTTGCAAATATTAAAATATAACATTATAAAATGCACATATAATAAAGTAATAAAGATTGATATTAAAATAAAAGTTAGGAAAGTGAAAATGTAAACATATAATTAATTTTAATTGTATTTATAGGGAAAATGTGATTTGGAAGTCCAAAGGTCACTTTCATTTGGAAGTCTAAAGGTCACTTTCATTGGAAGTCTAAAGGTCACTTTCATTTGGAAGTCTAAAGGTCACTTTCATTAGAAGTCTAACGGTCACTTTCATTTGGAAGTCTAATGGCCACTTTAATTAGAAGTCCAAAGGCCACTTTGGGTCCCATTTCTCCCTTATAAAGAGAGGTTGACTTGTGTAGAGGTATCCAAAAAATATTTTATGACATTTTATCTTGCATGAAGATTTAGATTTTGCATTAAAACTTCCAAGGACAAAACCCCTTGTGAATTTAATCTCTTGTGGACGAAAAACCCCAAGAGTTGAGAAATTTTTTCACTCATAAATTCCTATTGATTGTAATCGGATTTTTAATCATTTCCAGCAGTGATTTCCAGTAATGTATTTGAAGGCATTTTGGAGAATAAAAATGCAGAAGTGTTTTCTCTAATGGATCATATCACCTTGGGACTGTTTGGGCATTATTGTTGAGGTATTTAGATATGAAAATCATTGTCTAATATCTCATAATTTATGTGAATTAAAATACCCAAGTTTCATAATTTTTCTAAGGGTTTTTAGAGGGTTATTTACTAGTTTTATTATCAGATTTCAGATCTGATTTCTGAGTTATTTTGGCTGCTTTAAAGCCTGATTTTTATATATTCTCGCTTCTGAAAATTGTGGCAATCAATTGTGATAAAGAGATAAAGTTTTGAGTGTCATTTGTATGGGATTCAATACCAGACCCTAATCGCATTTCTTAGAATAAATTTATATTTTCCCAAGTTTGCTTACCATGGTTTTCAAAAGTCATATTTTATTATTTGCAAGTCCTAAAAAATCAGATTTGGGAAAAATATCTACTTGGGATATTTCATACTCTTTAGACTAAATCACCACCTATTCGATAATCTTATAGTGTTATACACCTTAGGTTATATCACCACTCCCAACTATTCATCTTGTACTAACATACATTTTAGGATAAATCCTCACCTATTCTATCATTATGTAGTGGTATGCACCTTAGGTTACATCACCACACCCCCCTTTCACCTTATAATGATATACACTTAGTGCTAAATTATCACTCATCCATTCATCATGCAGTGATATACGCTTCGGGATCAATCATATCTCCATATTTCATCCCATCATGGTATACACTTAGGCTATAAGATCCATGCACATCTCTTTTACATGTCACATATCATCACCATTGCACATATACACATTCATCACAACACACTAGACACGATACACACTACTCGGCCATTTCCCGATGACACACTCTCGTTTACGGTTCATTCTTGATTACTGAGGGGGAAAAATAAATGAACCTCATTACATACATTTCCATTCACTTGGGGGCAGATGGAATCTATCATTCCATCTTGTATTCCATTCCATCCATCCACAACACATTGCATTGTCTTAGGGGAATTTACTCTTGTTACTAGTGTTTTACATGATCAATTTACTACACATGTTAGATTTATTTCTTATATGTCATTATCTATACCATTCACACATGCACACTCATGTATTTGTTTAGTTATGATCACAGACACAGATATTTTACACGCAACATGGATGCTCACCTCCTACCCTTCCTATATTGGTCAGTGAGGGCATCCAAATTCATTTCTTTCAGGCGTTATTGTTTCATTTTGTACTTATAACTTTATATTACCTAGTTATCCACACTTTGACATATTGGTTATTTCTCTAACATGCTAACGGGTGTTCCATGTGTGGCACTTGTTTTATAGGATTACATGTTTCCATCACTACTTATTTTACTTGTTTGTACTTTCTTGTCATTGTTTGCTTCTTATATGAGGGCCTTGCCCTATATTTGGTGTGCACACTTGTTTGTGGCCATGATTTCCTTATGTGTATTGCATCATCGTGAGTGATGTCCCATATTTATGGCCCACTTTCTGCATCCTATTTTGTCTTTTTGTGTGTTTCCTACATTGTTTGGTAGCTTACACACTATTTGCGTAGACTATACATTATTTTCCATATGCATGTTTGTTCACACTTGTCTTTGGCTAGCCTTCTTGTTTGTGTGTGCTTTGGTTTTTACGAGGCACTTTATAGGGTGTAGTTCATGTGGTTGATCCTATTTTGGGGCAGCATTCTCATATTAGTGGCATCACATGCATCCCTAAAGGGGGGGCATTATTTGGGGTTTTACATTCTAACACATCACATTTACACCGGTTCAGTTTAGTGCACTTTCTACCCTTGGAATTGTGGTTTTACACACAACAAGTGAGTTTAGCCCAGTCTACAAACTCCATACACAATGGATTTTACAAGACATAGTGTCCTTAGCATTCGAGGAACAGTTAATGGTTGGAGGATACAATGGAATTTCGTCAGCGTTAGATCACCCAAAAAACCAAGACAGTACAAATATCTCTTCACACAATTCAGGGAAGCAGTTAAAGGTTGGAGGACACAAAGCATTTCCTCCTTATACTTCTTCAACCTATGGCGTCAGATCACCCAAAAAAACCCTGATAGTACATGATATCCTTTCTACACTCTTTCTCTCGATATGGATCAGGTGCACATGTTTCATTTACACTTTTTCATTTACATATTTTACATTTACATACTTTTACATGCGTCTTTTACATTGCATTTTTACACATACAAACATACATATTTGACTACTTGATCATTTTTTCCTTGTAGGTCCGGCCATATGAGAAACAAACAGTCAAATGGGGTCAACAATAATAACAACAACATCAACAACAACACTTCACGACAACACACACTATACTAACCATGCAAATACATCGCACCACTACAGTAGCTACACATGTGTTTTTTCCCTAGGTTCACTCTCATCACTTTTTTGCACATTTTCATCTTTTCCACCCTCCTCCATATTTTTGTCATTCCATGATTTGTCTAGTCCTTTGGCATGTTTGTACTACCCTCTTCATGGACATTAAGGACACATCTCTATCTACTTTATGTTACCAAGCTTTCCACTCACCAACATAAAGTGGGGGTCAAATTTAGTCGCAAAATCATGAACTTTAGACATTATTTATCATGGTTTCAAACTACTATTTAGAAGGTTCTTGAGTGAAGAAAGTACTAGTTAACCCCCTTTTTTGGCCATCTTGTTTTATTTTATTTCATCATTACCGACATTTTACATCCAAATGCCCTGTCAGCTTCTGTCATCTCCCATTATTTTAGCCTCGATTGGGGCTCCCAAACTAGTACTGGGGCGCCCATGGGCACCTTGGTCCCACCAAGGGCACCCCGGTCCCTTTTACACTTTATCGCCATCTTTTGGGCTCTTTCTAGCCATTTTAGCTTCTTATCTTTTTAGTGGTCAGCCATTTCGGGGTTAATTATGAAATTATGTTAAGATAACCCTATAAATATACAGTTGTGAGACCATAATGAGAGACCTAGGATCATTCACTATTATCACTCATCTAGAGTTACATCCATCTATTGCATTAGAGGTCACTTGCATCCACATAGCTTCATAACAAGACATAAGGCTAAGACATCTACATCACACTTCATAGGGGGAAGAATTCTTTTCTATTCCATACACACACTCTATTACATTTTCTACATCTAACTTATTGCTCGCTACTTCACAAAGTGTGACTAGCACAAAAGAACCTAGGGCACATTATGCACACACTCACCAAAACTACATTTGTGTATGAAATGTACTGCAGAGTTTAGTTAGTAAGCCCATTGTTATAGCAGTCGAGGTCAGTCCGACCCATTCATTTTCATCTTTCTTTTTTGGGGGTTTTTGATACTTCTTTTGGTCTTTTGCAGGTCTTCACACCATCTTGGAATATCATCGACATCCGGTTCAGGGCAGCAAATCTGATGCAACACACAACGATGGTTTCAAACCACCTCCCATCCATGTGAAGATTAGTTTTAGATCTTTTACACAAAATAGAGCACCCAATTTGTAAACCAGAGTGCCCGTAGGCGCCCTAGTCCCTTTCCAGGCAATCCAGTCTAGGGAACCAATCTAGATCCATCCTTTTTGGAGCTTCTGCACAGTCATGACCACATCCATATTTTCTAATCATCTCTGTGACATAGTCCCATGAGCATCTGTTATTCAGTTGAGTTCTTTCCTCTTCTCTCTTACACATTAGGGTTAGCATTTTCCTTTTGCGTAGCTATGTAGCTCATTTACATACTTCTTTATTGCATGTATTTACTTTATTTACATTTACTCATAGCTTATATTAATTATCCTCACATACTACATATTAGTTAATTTTAGTCAATCAAGTGTTATGAACAAAAGGGTTGAATTTTTCAGACTCCTTATGGACATTAGTGCTTTTACTTCACATAAACACCATTATTTTAAAGGTAAATACCCAAGTGAATAGTGATTTTGAGATTTTGGTAAAAGTTTTGACAAAGTTTGAGCTAAAAAGATGGATAAGAGTGATTGTTTTAGCTTTGTTTGATAAAAGTGACACAATCAAAACGTAAGTTTGAGATTGAAAATTGTTTTGATCAAATTGGATTTAGTTTTACTTAATACATGAATAAAGTGAATATTCAACCTATAAGGTTTGGATGTTGGTTTGATTTGCTTAATATGTGAATAAAGTGAATATTCAATGTTTAAGGTTTTGGATTTGATTCTTAATTTGATTACTTATAAATTGCTTAAATTTGAATAAAGTGAATATTTAATATATAAGGCTCTTGATTGAGTTTGATTTGATTTGGTTTAATACGTGAATAAAGTGAATAGTCAACATATGAGGCATTTGATAAAATTAGAAGTGTTTAAACAATGGATAAAGTCAATATCCAATGAAAAAGGCTTAAATTGTGATTTAATTGGATTTTGCTTAAGTCTAGGATTTTTTGTCAAATCAAAGGCTAAGGCTAAAAAAATGGTATGATTTGATCTTGATAAGTTTTTTTGAACAATATGGAATTAATTGGCCCTAGTTTTTTAATCTTCATAGGAGTTTGGGATATTCTCTCACCAATGTTATCTGAATGAGTACACTGAATGCACCAGAAAACTTATGGTTACAAACTTTACCCCTCAATCAATAAGAACGGGGCCGTTACCACATACAACGTTTGGTTTTCCTCGCGGGTGATACTATTCAAGTAGGATGGGGCGCTACCTATTTCGTTAGTCGGTCCTCTTAATGTGTCAACTACTTTTGGGTTCCAATGGTACTCCTCGTAATGAGTTTTAGGGCTTATGACAAAGTACTTCCCATAGTTAAGCGGGTGGGTGTTTACCCTTATCTGAACCTACAATGAAAATGTTTTATATTTTTTTTTAAATTTAGCAAAGTTTAGATTGTCTTTGGGAAAGGAAACCTGCATGCAAGGTGTTAGTAGTTTTTTTCCTTATTTTGGGAAGATGAAGATCCTCTTAAGCGAAGTGGTCATGTATAAAAAATATTAGTAGTTTTCCTACAAACACAATGTGAGAATAAAACAACAACAAACGATCGTGACAATTTCTAATTTTCAAGATAGCTAAAAAACGTGACAGAAGAGCATGCATGGATTTGATCCAACTAAAAATTAATGGAGATTAATAAAGAATTTAAAATGTTAGCATTGTTGTAACTTGTAAATCAGAGGTAAAAATGCATATAAAACAACAAAAAATGGAAATAAAAATGTTGGTCAGTTGAGAAAATAAAGTGAAAACTACCATAGAATGCTAACGAACCCACTATGACGCTAACACACTTTTTTATGATGGGAACACACTTTATGTAATGCTAGCACAACCAATAGAATGTAAACATAGCCAGAGTAATGCAAGTGTAAGTAATGTGACGTATATGCAGGAAAAAATAAGGTGACATAGCCAACTTAATGATAGTGCAAATCTAGAAAAAGTAGCACAAATAACAACATGGTAGCAGAGCCAACTTAATGGTAGTGTAAATATGGAAATACTAGCGCAAGTTTGGATATGTTAGCATAAGTAACAACACGATAGTGCAGGTTTTGATATGGTAGCACACTTTACAGGCTATAAAGACGTATCTAGATCCATGGAGACGCAAAGAACCTATAATTATACAAAAAAAGTGAAATCCAACAAAAAATGACTAGTTTTCAAAAACTACTCACAAGAGAGTTCACCAATGGACCTACAAATTTGTCAAAATGCTACAAATACTTTTTAAGATATTAGTATGAAGTTAAAATGACAAAAAGCAAGAAATAACGTTGTGGGTGTCCCACTGGGCATGCCAAAATGTATAAAGTGAAAAAACAAAACAATGGAAGAAACAACAAACAATGTAAACATGATACTCATTTGTGATCCCTTGTAACCTTAGATGAGATGGCTGAAGTGTGGAATGGAATGTAACACTTTTTGAATCTCCTTTGATGAATTGTTTTTGGATGCTCCAAAATGTTGGGGTTAAACCATATAACAGTGTTGTGCAGATCTATAATCAGATAAAGCATACAAGCAATGAATGCAGAAATAACCAGAAGGTAAAATAAAATAAGAGAAAGATAACACCATATTTAACGTGGGGCACCCAGTGTGGGCTACGTCCACAAGAAACAACCAATATTATTATTTAGTGCTTTACAAAGGAAATACAATGAAGATTTGTTGTCTTCCAACACCTCACAGGGTGTTCAGTGTTTTTCCCTCACTCAACTACTCTTTTTTGCTCACCAAAAAAACTAACTTTCAAAATAATTCTTATTTTCTTCTCTCATGCCCTCATATAATGCATACATGCATATATATCTATTCTGGGCAAATAACTATGATTTTATAATAAAGAAATCATCTTTAAAAAAAAATATTCTAATTCTCAACCAAACAATAAAGCACCATCACACAGGTGACCGATGCTAGTCACTTCTTAACCGATGTCGGTTACCTCCTGACCAATGTCGGTCACTGTCAAAACTAGCAACATGTAAAAGCAAGCTTCATGTGAAGCCATTAAGCTCCACGCTCAACAATCTCCCACTTGGAGATCAATTGTTGCATTAAATTGTGCATCACCATCCTTGGTTCCTTTTCCTTGGCATATTTCTTCCTCTTCAAGTCTCAAACTCAAAGACCAACAAAAGTGGAGTGAAGCTCCAACTTCTCCCTTACCAATGGCTTCGTTAGCATATCCGTACGGTTCTCATCCATATGGATTTTATCTAACTTCAGTTTCCCATCCTCCAACACCTATCATATGAAGTGATACCTTAATTGAATGTGTTTTGTTCTTGAATGAAATGTTGAATTCTTTGCCAGATGGATCACACTCTAATTATCACTATATAATCTACAATCTTCTTGCTCCTTTCCCAACTCTTCCATGAACCTGCTCATCCATATCATCTCTTTGTTAGCTTTTATAGTTGCAACATACTCTGCCTCTGTAGTAGAAAAAGCCATAACCTTCTACAATCTTGAAATCCAGCTAATTGTTATTCCACCTACTATGAAAACATATCCAGTGGTGTTCCTCCTGCCACCCAAATCTCCAACCATATCTTAATCAACATAGCCACGTAAATAAGTATCTGACCCTCCATAACATAACTCCATGTCGGATATCCCTCATAAGTACCTGAGAATCCACTGGACTACTTTCTAATGTTCTTTACCTGGATTAGCCATAAACCTACTCACAACTCCCACTGCCTGTGCAATGTCTGGTCTAGTACAAACCATGGCATACATAAGACTTCCTATTGTTGAAGCATAGGGAACACATACAATGTACTCAACCTCCTCGTGTGATGAAGGACACTGATATTTTCTCAATTTGAAGTGTCCAACCATAGGTGTACTAATAGGTTTTGAATTTTTCATGTTAAACCTTTCCAACACCTTATTGATATAAATTTCTTGAGATAATTACAACCTCTTGTTTTTCTTGTCTCGGTGAATTTGCTTGCCAAGGATTTTCTTTGTAGCTCCCAAATCTTTCATTGCAAATGTGTGAACTAATCTTTCTTTAAGTTTACCAATGTCATGCATTCTAGATCCTGCAATCAACATATCATCCACATACAGTAACAAAATAACATAGCTCCCATTTTCAAGCTTCTTAAAATAAACACAATGGTCAGATTCACATCTCATATAACCATCCTCATGCATAAAATCTTCAAATCTCAAATACCATTTCATTGGAGCTTGTTTGATCCCATATAGGATCTTTTTCAATTTGCACACAAGGTTTTACTTACCCGTGACTTCATAACCAAGTGGCTACTTTTTGTCCTCCCAATTTTCCCTACCTTTTCAAATCTAAATTCATGAAAATTAGAGCCCTGCCATGGAAGAAATTCATGTTTTAAACTCCTCATGACGCTTGTTCTCATTTCCACAGGTTTTTAATTATTTTCCTCAGTCTGCTGCCGTTAAAATGTTTTACCTATTTTCAGTAGGTGGGAAATGATTTTGGTTCTCCTTTGATGAGTTAGAATGCGTGGGACCTTGCATCTTTTGTTTCTAACCTTTTGTAGAGAAAGAAATCCTTCATCAAGAGCATAAATGGTGTTATTTCATTTCTTGCAACTTTCTATATTCTTTTCTCCATCAAATTATTCCTCGGGAAGACGAGGCTACGTGTTTGTTTCCCATTAGATATGGCTGGGTGGGTTTCTTTGTCAACTTATGACTTTTGGTGATTTTGGGAAAAAAGCCAGGTTTTTCCCGCATCCCCACTGGTCCCTGATTAGCTGAAGCAGTATTGGCGGAGGTTCGGGCCAACGAATCCATTTTTATTTTCTAAGGCATTATGGAAAAAGGACAATTTCTAAGCTAAGGCCCACAAGCAATCAGAGAAGGACACATGTCTATGTTGAATAGTAAATAGCGGGGACATGGACTTCAGGGGGAAAGTTGGAATTTTTCCCTTTTCCAAAATAGACAAAAAACAAAGTACATCCCCGCAACCAATCAAGTGGATCCACGTGTCACCCATTAGAGAAGGACACGTGGTGGTTTCTTAGTTTATAGGCACCTTGGAGGACCGGCGGGAGACTTTGAGAATTTTAGCCTTGTTTCCACAAAAGGTGAAGAATTCTAAATTGGCCCGCGGACCTGCCCAAGTAAAAGGATAAATTTTCAAGTGAGGCCTGCACCAATTAGAGAAGGACACGTGTTCATGTTGAAAAGTCAATTACGGGGCGCAGAACTTTAGGGAAAATTGGGATTTCTTCCCTTTTCTTAAAAAATAGATAAAGTCTAAAGTAGAAGTACATCCCCGTAATCAATCATATGGTGACACGTTTCCATGTTGAAAAAGTCAAAGTGAGCCGGCAAAGATTTTTGAGAATTTGAGCCTTTTTGTTAAAAAAGTTCAAATGGCAGTTTCAACCCGCATTTCCTCAAGCCACTCAGATGATGCCACGTGTCCAGCCTTTGGCAAAGCTGCGGGGGGCGGATCAAATTGGGAAAATGCACTTTTTCTCCCAAATGTCAAGAAATGTAGATTTCTTTCCCAGGGCCACCGTTGCTTAGATCTTTCCATGTGTAGGGTCCAAATTTGAAGGTAAAAGGGGGAAAAGATAGCCAAATTCCCTCTTCTGGTATTTATCGCCATTAACAAACTAGAGCTCTATAAAACATGTAAAATGGCTCATTCTTCATTCTTTTCCCTACATTCCTTATCATTTCTTCATGGGAAGTGTTTTTGATTGGTTTTGGAGCCGAATTGATAAGTTTAAAGAGGTGTAAAGTTTAAATCATCAGAAAACAAATTTTATCAGGCATATGTGATAAAATGGGATAAAACTCACCAATAAACACTTGAGTGCCATGAAAGTGGTTAAAAGGTGGAAATGGCAGGACCACGTGAAAGAGAAAATCATGAGATGTCCCCTGATAAAATAATCATGCTCAAACTAATGAGATATTCACCTTTTTGGAACCTTATGTTTTCATGAGTGTTTGTTTCATGTCACTTTCCAAAAGTGGATCTGCAACAAACATTATCCTTTCGGATATTCTTTTCTTGGGGAAAAAGTATGGATGTAATTTTTTTTATTATAAATATATGGCTTTGGCCACAGGAAAAGGGGATTCTGGTTTTCTGGGAAAGTTGTAAATTCTAAAGCAATTCAATACAGAAGATCTTTCTTTCTTATTTTTCCTCTGTTATATCTTTCTCTTTCCTTGCTCGATTCAATGGATCTTTTATTTTTCATTCAATAGAAACTTTATGTTCTGGTTTGCATAACTCTTTAGAACTTTGTGTCTGTAAATTTGTGCAGGTGGTGAAGTAATTGATCCTTTTCTATATTTTATTGGTTCAATGTGAGTAGGGAGATACTCTGATATCTATATTTCCCAAAAGCATTGTTGTTTTCTTCTTTGTCCCATCTCTATATTCTTCCATTACCTCTGATTGATAATCTTTTAAGTATGAAAATGTTCAAGGATATCAAGGTCCAAACATTGAGAGTTGTATATCTGTACATTTGTTTTTCCTGCTTTCAATAAGGGAACCTCTCCCATTAAAGAGGAGGGACTTGTTGTCCCCTGACTGTGGTTTCAACCCATGTTCCATTATGAAACCCAAATTTTTTTGGTGACTCTGTTGGGGAATTCATAGCAAATGGATTTCAAAATTTTAACAACTTTTTGATCATCTTTGATATGGTGACTCCAAGATACACTTGGGGTAGAAGAACCCTTGGGGAAGAAGACCCTCATTTCCAAATTCTGGATTATCAAGGTTTCTCCCTCCCTTCTTCATCAAGAAAAAGAAGAGGAACAAGATCTGTAAGCACTCCTTATGCTAGACAGAAATTCCAGGAGTGACATCCCTCAAGATCAAATCAGTCCTAATTTGCATTCTTTGATTCTTGCTGGTGTTTTAGTTCCTCTCCAAACAATCTTTCCAAGGATGGCAGCTCCTCTACCTTGGGGCCAAAGGGTTGGGCCTCTTGCTCTTCCCCAACCATTGCATGAATTTCCTAGAGGCAATAGAAATAATTTCCCTAAATTCAGAGGTGATGGGAAGGTTCACCTAGATGAACATATTGCAGCCTTCATTGTTGTTTGTGGTTTCTCGGGGTTGAACATGAGGATATCTTTGTTAGTCTTTTTTTGGAGACATTACAAGATAATGTTGTTGATTGGTTTTATCATCTCCCTGCTGGATCTATCACTAATTGGGACACCATGATAACCTAGTTTGAACAACATTTCAAATATGGTGAGGATGTGCATGCCCTCTTGGCCCAGATTTCTCAAATCAAGAAAGAGTCACATGAACCCATGAGGGAATTTTTGGCCAAATTCAATAGGATGGTTAACAAGATTCCACTAAACACACGCCCTGTGGATCAGATTCAGAGATGTTTCTTCCTTAATGCACAATTTTCTAAAGTGAGATATGCGCTTAGGAGATCCAATCTTGCCAATTTGGATGTTGATCAGAGATTTATTGTTAGTGTTGAAGATGATCTGATCATGTCTGGCAAGCTAAGGAGAGATTCATCCAAATCCAAAGCATCTCCTTCTTCCACATCTTCTCCTAGAGCTAGTGTAGATCAGTTGGTACAAAAATTTGCTAATGATTTTATTAATCTCAAGAAGTAGTTCACCTAGCATGCTCCTTATCAGGATGTTCCTAGGAAGAATTTTCAACCCAAAAATCGGTTGCCCTCTACTCAGACCAGACTGGTAATTGAAGGTCCACCTATTAAAGTTCTAGTCAATACAACATGTGAAGTGTTAGAGCCTGATGATTAGGAAGAGGATGGGATCTGTGAAGAACATGAAGAGGAAGCCAATGAAGGATTAGAAGATTTGCATGGATCTCAAGTCCATTTTCTCACCACTGAAGGTTTAGATGAAGAGGATGATTATGAAGAAAGAGTTACAGAGATGAACAATGAATCATATGCTGTCATGACTCGTGAGCAAGCCAACAAGAAGGAGAAAGTGGTGCAACCTACTAAAAGATCTAAGGAGCCTCCTACGATCATTCCAGTGATTGCAAAGAGAGGAGCTCCTATTCCAACCTCTTCCACATACAAGGTAAGTTTTTTTGTTCCTTCCTCCCCTTTTTCTGTTCCTAAAGCTTATTTCCCTTCAAATGATAGAGTTGATAAGTCAAAGTTACATCTACTCCTATCAATGATGCTCCATCTACCTCTGGTTCTTTTGACATTATTGACCATCTTAAGAAAACTAAGATCTGGATCTCCAAGGTTGAATTCTACCAAACCCATCCCAAGGCCTTTGCTAAGATGGTAGACTTTGTGAAATCTAAATCCAAGCCCTCATCCTCTAGTTCCAAAGGCCTCTTGCCCACTCCATCTCCTTCATCTCAACTGAGTATTGTGGCAGCAGTCACTTCATCTGATTGGAAGATCAAACCATTTTATGTCACCCTCCTCATAGCTGGCCACAAACTCAATAATTGTGTTATTGATTCTGATGCTTCAGACAATGTGATGCCTACTAAGGTAGCTCATGCCCTAGGCTTATCCCTTACTCATGATTTTGGCTCATGTTACTCAATGGAAAGTAGAGAAGTACAGTTGGTTGGAAGGATCAAGGATGCACAAGTAGCCTTTGCTGCTTTGCCAGAGAAGAGAGTTTTAGCCACCATCTTGGTAGCTGATATTCCCCCTTCTTACGGCATGCTGATGAGTAGAAATTTTTGCAAAAATGTGGGAGGAGAAATCATGATGGACTGGTCACATGCTCTTATTCTAGTGAATGGGAAAATGAAGAAGCTATTGCCTGATAAAAAAACTGAATATATTGTGTAAAAAATAGATGACCCAAAGGCACAAATACTCTATGCAGACATTGGTCATGGTAACTACATGATCATGTCATAAGATGAGGATAACCATCCTAAGGAGGTGTTTCTTGATCCTAATGGCATTTGGACCTTGGAATTTGATGGAAGCTGCTCCTCAGCTAGTTCTGGAGTTGGTGTGGTGCTTATTTCTCCTAAAGGGAAAATTCACCCTTTCTCTTTCAAGCTCTAATTCGAAAACAAAAATAATACAGCTGAGTATGAAGCTCTCATGCTTAGTTTTGTTATCCCATAAAATTGACAAGGGCAATTTTGTGGGTAACCATACCAAAATTTCCATTTTGGTCCCCTGTTGAGGTCCCTTAACGTTCAAAATGGCATAAAATCCCTCTCTGGAAAATCTAGTTTTTAGAACTTGGTTATTTTCAACCTTTTTGGGTTGGGCGCAGTTTTCATTCACATTACATCAACCAAAAATGTGCCCCTCTATTCCTTTGGTGCATTCTAGGGAGTGTCAACACTCCTAATGTTGCGCCTCTCAAAGCTGCGCATAGGAACAAACACCACCTTGTTATCACTCTCTAAAGTGCAAAGTGGGCACTAAAAACACAGTGTTGACACTCCCAAAGCTGCGCCATGGCACAAATCTCTTCGTGTCGACATCCACTTAAGTGTGTCATAGAAAAATTTGGTGGCACATTTATTGCACCTTTTGCTATATATAGGCGCGTCTGACCTGTCATTTTCACAATTGAAAAAATGTGAAAAGTTATTCCTCTGTGCTTTTTAGCGTTCCTGTCAGCCCCACATGTTGTCATTTGTCACGTTCGTGGACCCCACATTGTCTCCTTTATCATTATATTTTCATGGTAAGTGGCCCTTGCCTTTCTTGTGGATTTGTTGTGGTTTTTATGTTGGTTTAGGTGATTAGGATTGTTAAAATAATAAACAATGAACCTAATAAGATAACACAACCCCAACACATATTGCAAAACCCACCTTCAAACCACTTTTCACTCTCCTTCCAAATCTGCTAATTTGGAAGGCTCTACCTCAGAATGGACCCCTGCCCTTTTCTCCTCTGTCTCCTGCTTTGCCAAGGATAACCCCTTGACATCAAAATCTGAGCCAAAAGAGTGAAAATCATAAATTTTTTACAAACAACCCACTATTTTTCCTTCGGTGCAAGCTTCATTCTTGTTACATCAAACATAGTCGTGCCACAGGCACACTATCCCTACATGCGGTAGAAGCCTCCTTCGTGCCTTATAAAAATTACAAAATTCCCTAGGCGCAAATGTTGGCACCAAAGCAACTACAACCACATCTGAATGTTGTGCAAACCTTTCCCGCACCACGCAACTAAACCACTTGGCACACCTCACTCTCATGCAACATCTACTACATCTACGCCAATGATGCATCCTGGGACCTTGCTACACCAATCATATCTGCACCCCACTTAAAGAATTCCAATGGCGCAAGTGCACATCCCTTGACACCAACATATGAATGTTGTGTGTAGCCTTTCTGTGCCCCGTGCCCCTTTTGGTGTTGTTTTCTCCAATGTAACACTTTCCCAAAGTGCGCCTTGCTTTTCTAAGTCCTTGTAGCCTACAGTAAAGTTGCGCCTTGCACCTAGAGGCTCATAAATTGCTAACTTTTCATTCTGTAAGATTTTATGGATGACTTAATGGCTAACATGGCTCTTCTACGATGGAATTCCTTGATTCTTCTTGCAGATCAACAGCTGAACTCAGATCCACACATGTCTTCATTGAGTAAGAAGCCAACTAAGTCTAAGGGTAAAGCCAAGCTAACAGAAGAAGAAATGAAATATAAATACCAAAGGGTCAGGATGCCTGAATCTCTTGCAGAGTGTGATCTTGATATTAGAGATTCAAAACTCAGGCACATTGACATGGAGGACTTCTGGGCCAGAACCAAGAAGGTCGCAGGCAACCCTTGGATGGATAAATTATTTGGCAGTGGTCTACACTTTGATTCAAGGATCCCAGTGAGTGCAATCAATAATGAATTTATTATGTTGGTGGGCCATTGTTACAATAAGGACACAAGATGTGTCGAAAATGAGAAGGGCGAGGTGATAATCAACCTCACGTCCTGACCTTTTGAGATCATGTTGGGCATCCCCCACCACAGAAATTTTGTAGTGGTAAGCCAGGAGGACTACATGAAGACATGGACTAAAAATGAAGACAAGTGTATGTAGTTTATGAATGAGGTGTACCTCGAAAATAAGAAGGTGATAAGCATGTGGCCACAAGCCATTCATTGCAATGACTTTTTAGAGGAGCTGAGTGAAACAATCACCTTCCTGAGTAGGGTATTTGGGCTCCCTAATGCCCATTACTTTCACAAATGGATGCTCCGGTATATAAAAACAATGAATAAAAATGTTCCTGATCAGCGTTTTGAATGGGGAGAGATTATCAGCAGCACAATCTCGGAGTAGCTTCAACAACTTTCAACAACTAGGAGGTTCTATATGAACTCCTATGTGGTATATGCTACTACCTCAGAGAGGGACTACCCAGCATTGAATCGGTATGGGGTATGGCCCCAGGTCAGGATATACGAGTACTATCCAGAGTTAAAACTGGAGAACAACATAGCCCAATTTAGTAAAATCAATGATGTCTTCTTCTATGGTGTCATCTTCCTCTTAAGGCCCAACATGACTTACGATCAAACGACCAAAAGTGTGGTCACCACCATAGAGAATTGGGGAGCGTTATTCACATAATTCCCCACTTTCACCTATCTTAGAGCCGCTAACTTCTTGGGAGAGCCCACCAAATCGCCGAGGTATGCGGGACCCAAGCTGATCCTATTGGAGATGTCTAGACAGCTCATCACATACCATGAGAAGTGTTTGAAAAGGAAGAAGGGTGAAACTCCATTCCCCCTCAAAGTGGGCAGGTGCACCTATACTTCATAGGGCAAAGCCCGAGAGATGTTTGCAGATATTGAATTGCTCAATTTGAAACATAATTTCCTGGCAAGGCCAACCTTTGATCCTCGTGATTGCCTTCCAAGGGCAAAGATCGATCCAATTCACATCCCTCAGATCGAAGATATCTACATCGATCTATATCATGAATTTGAGCTCAGACGAAAGGATCACTCCCGCCTGGCCCTGACAGAGATCATTCAATATGGTGTGGCTATCATCCCAAAGGATTTCTAAGCAACTGATCAAGAAGTTGATCAAGTTTATCTAGACACGGATGGGGAAAATTGGCTATTTGCCAAAATTGATAGAAACAAGGCTCCTCATACTATTAAGGAAAGGGTCAAAGGCACTATGCAATGCACCGAGCATTGGTGCAAGAAAACTGATATCATCTACCTTGGGGTAGACTTTATCATGTATCCCTTGGGTGATGCACCCACCAGGCCGAAACACTTGCCTAAAGGAAAAGGAAAAGATATAGAAGGAGAGGCAAGCACTACTCAGGAGGAAGTTCCTGAGAGCCCTCCTTCCACCGCCGAGGAGCAGGTAGTAAACCTAGTATCCCTAAGAAAAGAAGAAGCGGCCAATGCTCCAACAGACACATCCACTCAGGATGTCATCACTGCTACAATTGGTGAGGTCCCAACCATTCCCTCTCTCGCTCCTCCTTCCCCTCCTCATGTCACTCAACCAACTGCTCCTTTGGTTGTGTCTTCTCCCCTATTTTCTACCATTCCCCCTCCCTCTTCCTCCATCTTCTCTTCCCTCGTAGATCTGTCCCCCAACATTTCTTCCCTCATCTCACAGATCCCTTCCGCCCAACGGTTTCCTCTCCTGCAGTCACTCCTAATCCCGTGAGCATTGGAGTGTTGGCTTCTTTCTCAATGCCACCACCAAGTGTCTCGACACGTTTCCCCGTGTCCACTGTAGTTGCTCCTTCTTCTATCCCCGTTTCCTCCTCTTCCTCTGGTCCCACTCCCCTAAGTCCAGAATGGATCTTTGAACACCTGAGCCAGCACAAGAGGAAAGTCCCTATCACACCTATGGACTTCGCAGTTATTCCAGCTAAAGGGGCTAAGAATCAAAAGGCTATAACCCGCTTCTCTCAAAGTGCCTTAGGTGAAAGAGTTATGGAGATCGCATACCTTGATCTCACAAAGAAGAAAGAAGATCTGTCTCCTACAAATTTTACAGTAACTCAGGTCATGATGGGAACATCATTAGAGATCCTGAAAGGAGAGGCCTTATCTGCAGTGGATTCCCTTTGTAAAAATCCTCAAGAAGCAAAGGAAAAGAAGAGGATATTAAAAGAGGAAGAAAAACATCTTCTCCAAGCCCTACAAAAGATGGGAAATGCCCCTCCTATAAATGTCGCTGAACCTCCCGAAGTTCTTAGTCAGGAGAAGATAAACGAGTACGCTAAGATCGGTAAGCAAGGTACAAGAGTGTCTGCTTGGAGAGAGCATATCCTCAAAGATGGTGAGGAAGTGATTACAAAGTTCACATAGCTTTATCAAAATATAGATCAAGCAAACAAGGAACTCCAAGCAATAACAAGACCTATCTCCGAAGAGTTGGACCATTCCAGGTTGCAACACGAGACATTCCAAAAGATGCTCGACTACCCAGTTGATGACTTAGTGAAATTCGGTGTCTTTGATCACCCGCGAGCACCCAACAAAGTTCTTCCTGCTTTAGACTATCGGGTTGACCAAATGGAGTTTGTCTTGGAAAAAATAGACAAAATCAAGGACGAAGCTCTAGATGTAATGCATCAAATGGAGAAAATCATCTTAAGGATGTCTCCAGGGTTGCTTGGTGCAGCGTACACCTTGAAGAAGGAAGATGATATTATTTGGCTTTTCAAGGAAATCACATCACATGGTTTAGCGTCAGAGGCCACTTTTAATATAGAATCTATCAAAAACCTTGTGGCTTGCTGCAACTTTGTTGGATACCTGATGGAGGCAGGCAATGAATACTTCAAACTCTCAGAAAGACTCAGAGATGAATGGGAAACTTGTGAAGTCATCGGGGATCACACCAAGGGTCCAGCTCAGGATCAACTTCAAACGATGGTCAGCAAGTTCATGGAGTATCGAGCTCAGTTTCACATTACCTCTCCTAAGCAGAAGCAGGACACTCCTTTCAAGCCAAGGGATGACGATGAATAGGCTCCTTCCTCCTGGGATAAATCCCATTTTTGTAAAAGTATTTAAAAGTATGTTGGCACAAATGATGACATCATCCATGTTGCACCATGGGATGTTGTCATCCACAAAATTTCCCTAAAGTCAACATTTGGCTTTTAGATATTTTGTAAATAGTTGTTGGCTCCTTTTTGTCTTCTTTCTCCTTCTCCTTCTATAAATACTTGGATACTTCTAGTATTTAAGGGTGAGAAAATTTGTATGAAAAATAGAAGTGAGGAGAGAAAGACTTTGAGCTTTCTTGTAACAAAACAACTTATTAATACAAAAATTGAGACTTTGTGTTGAATTCCTATGTTATGTGTTAGATCTTTCTTAAGTTAGATCTGCATGCTTGTTCTGTTGGATTCACCTATGCTTTTTTCATTTTTTCAACAGTATTGCTTTGTTTGTTTATGTGAGTAATTTGGCTCTGTTTACTACTGGCCCAAAACATAAACCCTCTGACCTTTCTATTTTTGAATTCATTTCTTTTCTCCCTTCAATCCATCTTTCTTCTATTCCTTCCTTCATTCCTTTATGTTCTTCGTCGGAACTGACTCTACTGGGATGAGATCCCAAACCCCCCCTGAAGGTAGAATACTGTAAGAATTGCATAGATTCTTGCTGGTAGAATAGCAATAAACCAGTTTCGCTTTGCTGTCTCAAATAGGGGCTATGCCTTGCACACTGTTGGCCTGTTTATCCATAGATCTACCCACCCGATAGATTTTTAGGCCAACAGGTTTAAGCATATCAAAGGAGATGGGGGTCAAGAATATCCTTGCTCGTGGAGATGCAGAGCTGATTATAAAATAGGTCAGAGATCTCTATCAAGTGAAGAATAAAAGGTTGAAGTATTACAGGAACTTGGTTTGGGATTCCATTGAGTTCCTTGATGCCTTTTCAATTGAATCCATGCCAAGGGAAAGGAACACTAGGGATGATTCCTTGGCTGTCTCGGGGTCTCTACTGATCCCTCATCCATATTTCTCCCAAGATAAATTCACCACTGAGATGATTCATAGGCCTAGTGTGTTTGACAATGCAAACAACTGACAGGTCTTTAATGATGATCAACACTTGCTTTCCTTCCTTAAACTCAGAGATAATTTTGATCAGCTGTACTTTGAAGGAGGTGGAAATATTCCTAGAGAGTGTGTTCCACCAAACAAAGGAGATATCAAAGAATAAATGGATCATGATGGCTACATAAAACTAAAAGGTAATAAGATACCTAAAGGGATGGTAATTTTGGAAGATTTATTTGATAAGCATGATGGGTACATCATGTCCAAAACTTCCAAAGGAGCTCAACAGTTTTCTGACTATAAAAATATAAACATAGGGACTCTCAACAAACCTATGCTGGTAAACATTGAAAAGGGTTGCACACAAGAGGAGAGGAAGAAAGCAGGAAATCTGTTGAAAAGGTATGTTGATGTTCTTGCATATTCTTATGATGATCTTAAAGCTTTTCAACCAAAAGAGATGCAATATTTCATTCCTCTAAAGCCTGGGATCAAGCCCTTCTGGCAAAAGTATTTCCACCTTTTAAAAGTCTCAAAACCATCATATTTATGCTTAATAAAATAGATACATACCTTTCTTGTGGCATCATCAATGAAATTCACATAATATTGGGATCCTCCAATAGAAGCTACTTGAGTTGTTCCCCACACATCTGAGTGTGTATGCTCCAATTTCTGCTCCTTATTTTTTGACCCAACCTTGAGAAATCTCACTCTCTTCTACTTTCCAAATACGCAATTCTCACAGAATACAAGATCTAATCATTGCAAATATGATAACTTACCCTTAGCCTTTAAGATCTACATTTCGTTTTCACTCATATGGCCCAACCGATTATGCCACATGGTTGCATCTGAAACTGTAGTAGATAGCACAGAAAACGAATTATTAACACAGGTAGATAGATATAAATTTCCTACCTTCTTACCTCTTACCAAAACAAGAGATCCCTTGGTAAACTTCCAAGAATTGGCTATGAATGTAACCACACATCCAAATTCACCTAATTGACATGTAGATATTAGATTTATCTTTAGGCTTGACACATGCCTCACATCTTTCAATACCCATGGATTTCCATTCTACAACTTTAGATGAACATCACCTTTACCAATAATATTGCATGGCTCATCATATCTTAAATAAACTTGTCCAAAATCACCCCAAACATAATTACTGAAATAGCCCTTATTAGGGGTAGCATGGAAAGAAGCTTCATAATGTAAAACCCAAGATTCTAATTTACTATCTAAGGAGAGAATAAGGGCATATTTCTTTATCTTACTTGCAAAATTTTCCTTTTTAACTTTGTCTGATGTATTCTCTTTGTTTTCCTTAGACCAACACTCCTTTACATGTCCTCTCTTTCTATAATTCCAACAAAGTAAATCTTTTTACCTAGATCTAGATCTGCCATGTCTTGACATTGATCTCCCATTCTTCTTGCTCTTAGATGATCTCTCCTTAGATATTCCTCTACTTTCTACATTCAAAGCATTTCCAGATGATGCTTCTCTTGAGAGTTTCTTATGTATTTCCTCATTAAGGATTACACTAACCACATCATCAAATTACAAACCTTTAGAAGCAAACATTGTATTACTTACAGCCATTACCAATTTATCCCAACTATCTAGAAAAGAGAATAATAATAAAAGTGTTTTCACTTCATCATCAAAAAGAATTTCTACCAATTTTAATTGATTTACAAAAAACCAGAAATAATTCAAATGATTAGATACACATTCACCTTCTTGCATCTTAGAATTAAAAAAAATTCCATCAAATAAACCTTATTTGAAGCACTAGGAGTTTCATACAAATTTGCTAAATATTTTATCAACTTTACCATGGTTTTTGCATCTATAAAATTCGAAGCCACCAATGTTGTCAAGTTCAATCTTATAGATCCCAGAGCCTTTCTGTCAAGAACATTCCATTCTTCATCAGTCATCATGTTAGGTTGTGCATGCTCATCCAATGGTAAGTATAGATCCTTTTGATACAAATAATCCTCCACTTGTATCTTCCATAGTTGATAATTACGACCATCAAATTTCTCTACTCGGTATTTACTAACTTCTACCATTGATCCGCTCCCACTCAATCAGAAAACCCTATGTGAGTAAATCCTATCAAAGCACAAAACCTCAAAACAAATCTTTGATACCAATTTTTGGGGTGAAACCATATAACAATGTTACAGAGATCTAATATCAGATAAAGCATACAAGAAATGAATGCAGAAATAAGCCAGAAGATAAAAAACAAGAGAAAGATAACACCAAATTTAATGTTGGTCACCCATTGTGGGCTGCATCCACAAAGAAACAACCAATATTATTATTCGGTGCTTTACAAAATAATACAATGAATATATGTTGTCTTCCAACACCTCTCAGGATGTTCAATGCTTTTCCCTCACTTAGCTACTCTTTCTTGATCACCAAGAAAACTAACATGCAAAAAATTGCTATTTTCTTCTCTCATACCCTCATAAAATTCATACATGCATACATATATATTATGGGTAAGAAACTATGATTTTATAATAAAAAAATCATCTTTAAAGAAAAATATTTATTCTAGTTCTTGACCAAAAAACAAAGCACCGTCGTACAGGTTAACCGGTGTCAGTCACTTCCTGACCGTTTTCAGTCACTGTCAAAACTAGCAACATGTAAAAACAAGATTTCTATGAAGAAATTAATCTCTATACTTAACTTACACAAGGATGTGTGAAAGGATTTCAGGCACATTCTTCAATCCATAAGGCATAACTGTGTATGAAAAAATTCCACACTCAGTGGTGAAAGTCATCTTTTCTTGATCTTCTTTAGCAATCCAATCTTGATGATAACCAGAGAATCCATTAGTGAAAGCATAGATCTCATGCCATGTAACACCCTCTAATATCTCTTAAATAAAAGGTATGGGAAAAGGATCTATGACACAAGCAACATTCAACTCTCTATAGTATACATAGATTCTTATCCTACCATTTTTCTTTATGCTTATCATGATGAGGCTAACCCACTCTAACTCCTTAATGGGATCAATGATTCCAAATTTTAACATCTTATAAATCTCTTCCTTAATTTTGATGCACAAATTAGGATTCATCATGTAAGGCCTCTTCCTAACCGGGTGCGCACCTTCTTTTAACTTGATCCTCATTTCACCCAAAGAGGGATGCAATCCCTTCAACTCGAGATAACCTCGTGGAAATGAGTCTTGTAATTCACACAGTAACTCAATAATATTTTTCACGTATTTTTCAAACTAATAGTCATGAATAATGGCCTCTTTAGGTTATGTATATTTCCCAATGTTGACCTTATTCATTTCATAGTCTCATGATAAGCACGTTCCTTCTCATCAACACTATCCAAGACCTCAAATGTACCTACCATGTGATAAACATCCAAATTTTCTACTTCTTCATCATCAATCATATAAACCAACTTTCCCTTCTCTATTTTTAGCCAGGTGTGCCAAAATTACACTTCATCTGTCTCTTCTTCGTCAAATCTCACATTTAAGTCCAATTCTACAAACATATCGAACATGAGTTCCTTACCCTTTGCACTATCCCCCATCATAAGGTGATTTATAATTTGTAATGCTTCATTCACTAGAGATTTAGTATAAAAATAATCAAAGTTTAGAATCATACTTGAAGTCATCTCCTGCCAATTAATTGTTAACTATGCTTGAACATACCATGCACACGTGCAACCGATTAGAGTTGCATAGAACTTATGTACCCAAAGTGATGGCAGCAAGGCCTTCTGCCCCTCCATCCAGAGTCTCTCACACTTCTAAATGTGATGTGAAGTAAATTCCTTCCCATGGTATTCACATATCTATGAAGGTACATTTCTCCTAAGAAACCTAGTAGAGAAGGTGATTCTCACTTCTCACCACTCAAAAATGTTGTCTCTCTGTGTATTCCACCAGCGTGTAGCTATTTTGCATAGGGTATAAACCAACATATTTATTATTTTTACTTGATCTGTCCACTAGGCTTTCATGACATCTAAGAATACATCAAGCTTCCCTTCACAATTATATCACGGTACCTGGCTATTGCCCAAACACACAACCATACGCGTCCTGACTACTTGAGTATTGATGTTATTAATCTCTCGCCCCACCATTTCATACATTCCATGCTCCTAATTAACACAAGAAACACTAGCTATATCTATCATAGACTGATCATCATCACATTGTATAACACCTTCCTTAGATGAATCAGTAAATTCAAGATATGTGATGGTGCGCACATAAATTCTATTAATATCCTCCTCACTTAATGGCTCTACGTAAGGTGCAACATTCTTATCCATCAAAGGAATAATCACGCGCTCCTTCTTATCTTCAAAAGTGATATAACCTTTATGGAATCACAAATTTGCATTATTCACTTAAAACTATGGGTGGCCAAGTAATGCTGGAAAATTTTCTGCCTCTGCAAGCACTAAGACCTCAAATTCCCCAGTAAACTTGGCCTCTTGTATAGTAATAGTGGCATCCTTCAATACTCCAATGGGTGTGGCTTTAATTTTGTTTTTCATATACAACACATTCGAAGAAGGCTGCAATGGTGGTCTCCCCATCTGATTCCACACATATAAAGTGATTACATTTACTTATGCACATGTATCAATTAGTATGTTACTCAACAACCACCCATTAACAACTGCATTCAAAGTGATCTCTTTATCATATTCTAGACTATGAGGAGGTAAGTTCGGATGAAATATTTTTCTCTCATGCTCAACTCCAGCACACAGTACCTTCCCCCTCAACTATTCCCCTAACAAAGGAATGATGTTTTCTTAGCACAACATCTTACAAACCTCCTTAAAGACATCAACGTATTTATAGGGAAGCTCAATTGCCTTCACTTACTTTAGCTTCCGTGACTACTCTTTTAAGCACTGTATTTCACCCTACAAGTTTCTAATAACCTCCATGGTCTCTTGATATACCTCTTTTTGATGAGAAATGTTTGGATACTTCACATTAATCACCTCTTGATTTGTAATAACAGGTTTCTTCTTTGCAATCTCACGATCACACACAACCTCAGTGCATGTGGTTCATAACATAAGTAGCATCTTAGGATCAGACATTAACTCTGGCTTCCACTAATCTTCCATGGAACGTTGCACTTTAATCATGCTCTTGCCCTTATCATTCTTCCTATGATTCTTACTCATGTGCTCATATAACTCAGGACACCCTTTAAACTTATGTTGTTTCCCACACCATGAGAAAACTATGTTCTGAAGGCATTCACGCCTATAATGGTCAGGGGATCCACATGTAAAATATATTCCTTATGGAAAATCACCTCTATATCCTCCACGATAACCTCTTCCTCCACCACCTCCATCAGATCGTCCTTCATTGTGGTTATGATTTTTATGTTCACCTTTCTCTTTAAAATTGTTTGCAACACTGGTCTAAAGTACACCAGTCTCGATAGCATCATGAATCTTATCAATCAACCTGCAATTATCTATATCATGAGTGTAGGAATTGAAAATATTAAAGTAACAATACACGTTCTTCCTGATAGTGTGCTATAACAAGGGGCATCAACTTGAATCATGATCTAAGTGATAGATCTTGCAATCCAGCAACATGGTCCACATCGATTTACAAGGGTATCTATCCTTAGTATGTCCTTCCACCACACAATTTGTACACTAAACACCACTGCATGTCTCATGAACTGAATTGGCTAATGGTTTCTCCAACTATTTTTCCATAGTTGTAATTTGCACCTTTAAGAACGAGCTAACTCCAGTGTCTATAGTCCTAAATGCCTAACCACGTAGAGCTACCTCCAAATCCTTGCACAAATATATAGAAGTCTTATAAGAGAGCACCATTCTAAAAGGTGTGATCAAACTGCCAGCAAACCACTGTGCATACTGACTAGGGTGAATATCATAATATAACTTTAATAGAAAAGTTTGAAAATGTGCATCGTACTCCCTTATGCTCTCAGCCATGCCTTATTTATTTTCCTTCAGTAAGCTGATGCTTTGCTGTTCAAAATCAGGTATATGGAACTTAGTCAATAAAGCATCATGATGCATGTTATAATCTATAATAGTCTAGTTAGGATCATACTTCCTATACCAACTATGTGCACACCCTTGCAGAGTAGTAGTAAAATGGCCGGCCTTACACTCAGTGGTTGTGATTCTCTTAGCGTGCCATAGTATCTCGCACATATGCACGTGTTCATTTGCATTTTAAATAATTTTGTACTCCAAAAGGAAAAGAGATATCTCATAATAAACTTGTTGTGGTTGGTGCGGACCATGCCCACCAAATCCATAACCTATATTACCTCTTGTATTCCCTCCACCTCCAAAAACATGAGATTCACTAGATCCTGAACCTATTGATCCTCCTAATCCACCTCCTTTAGCGGGAACTAGACCAGAGGATTAGCTACTCTCTGTTATATCTTTTGTACTAAATTAAAATCCCATGGTTTGTGAAGTCGTGCTACTTCCAGACATATGGACAACATTTTGCACTCCCACACTCTGTCTTGATGACACGCCAGAAAATATACCTCCAATTGGACCCCTAAATAACAAAGATGACGTTTACACTACCATAGATGAATGTGTTATCTGATGAACTCATGTACTAAACAAAAACTTAAATCTACTTATAACTAATCTATCACAAACAACAACCTACTTCTTAATAACTGTTTCAAGAACTACAACACCAAGTGTAAGGGAAAGGTCACCAGGTGGGATTAGATGTGCACCTACAGTCCTTAGTATTTCTTCATCTGATGCAGTCTCATCAGAAGCTAGAGGGGATTCTATACTACTCTTTCCTATGTGGGGGATATCTTGATTCTCTAGCTCCACTTCTTCCATATGAGACTCAAATATTTCATGAGACATCATCCTCCACAACTCCATAGACTCCTCAATATCGCACTTCTTCATGAATTACCTCTCCCATGCCTCATTGTACTTAAGCCTCCTTTCTTCTCTTTGCATTTATGCTTCCAGGTCCACCATCTTTCACCACACCTACTGCTACCCCCACGCATGGTGGGGTTTATCTAGTCATAGGTCACTCTTCCAAATCCAGAGTCACAATCAAGTTCTTAATCCCTAAATGAATAGTGCGCAAATAAGATCCTTTAGATTCAAAAAAGAAGTGAAACTCAACAAATTCTAGATAGGAATAAGTAGAAACATCATACTCAAACGTGTAACTAATAAAAAATTCACTCCACCAATGATCTACATCATGTTTCCAAGATAAATCAACATCATACAAATCCTAGTATTCTTCTCGTGCCCAAAAAATTGTTCTATACCTCCAATTCTACTTTGATGCATATGCTACCAGCCACTCGTATAACTTTATAGGAAAGCAGTAAAATAATAACTTGTAGAGTTTATGATACAGATGTTCCTCGACCCATGCGTGATCATCAAAATCAGGTCCAATATTAAATATTTGAGCAAAATGTTCTTCTAAATCCTTAACCTATTGGGGTTAATCACACCAGTTGTACAAATATATATTAGATCTAAGCATATAAGCAATAAACACGGAAATAAACTAGAAGAAATAGTAATACAAAAGATTTAACATGGTTCACCAAGTGTGGGCTACATCCACCAAGAAACAACTAATATTATTATTCAAATCTTCACATAGGTTATACAATGAAGATCTGTAATCTTCCACGCCTTCAATGGATGTACTGTACTTTATTCCTCAGAAGCTTCTCCTTTTTTTCTTTTTCCCAAGAATTCTCTCTTTACAGTGCTCAATTATATTAACTTCTAACCCTAGCTTTTAACCTTATATAGGCATCTACAAACTTAGGGTACTTTAGCTATACATTTAGAACAATTAGATTACCTTTACATCAAATATTAGATCTAATTCCCATGACTTAAATAAAGTAGTCACGCACATGCAACCAATGTCAGTTATCCTTAACTGATGTTGGTTCCTCGTCTGACCGATACCGGTCCCCAGGTGATTAACATTAGTCCACCGACTGACGCAAGTTATTGTGTATTCCAACAAGTTCGTTAAGCATGCTCATGTGAAGAAATTAAGCTCAACAACTCAAAAATATCCCACTTGGAGATAAATTGTTGCATTGTATTGTACAACTCCATCCTTGGATCCTTTTATTGGCATGTTTTTTCCTTTATATGAATTTTCTCCAGTCTCAGCTACACATCCTCCAACACTTGTCGTATAAAGTGATATCTCAACTAAATGTGTTTTGTTCTTGAATGAAACACTTAGTTCTTTGTCAGATGAATCACACTTTGACTATCATTGTGCAATTTACAATCCTCTTGCTCCTTTCCCAAATATTCCATGAACCTTCTCATCCATATCATCTCTTTTCTAGCCTTTGTATCTTGAACATATTCAAACTTTATAGTAGACAAGGCCATAACCTTCTGTAATCTAGAAATCCAACTAACTGTCGTCCCACCTACTATGAAAACATAACTAGTGGTGCTTCTCCTACCATCCAAATCACTAGCCATATCTGAATAAAAATAGCTATGTAAAGTAGTATCTGACCCTCAATAGCATAACTTCATGCCATATGTCCCTCTCAAATACATGAGAATCCATTGGACTGCTTTCTAATGCTCTTTACCAGGATTGGCCATAAATTTGCTCACAACTCCCACTGTCTGTACAATGTTTAGTCTAGTACAAACCATTACATATATAATACTTCCAACTGATGAAGCATAGGGAACTTGTGCCATGTACTTGACCTCCTCATGTAATGTAGGACACTGATCTTTGCTTAATTTGAAGTTTCCATCCATATGTGTACTTACAAGTTTTGAATTTTGTAAATTAAACCTTTCCAACACCTTATTAATAGGCGGACAAGTTATAGATAGTTCCTTCTAAATTTTTTGACACACATTCAACCAGGCCATGTTTATCTGTGTCCACCTCTCTTGTTCATTCAAATTGGATAACAAGAACTTGTATATCCTCATCACTGGGTTAGAGATATCGGGAATGTCAAAAAAGCAAGACCCCTTATTGTAGTCATAAGTCTTCATAGTCTCCTTAATGGCCTCCTTATCCTCCAAGTCATCATCTAGAGACTCCCCTTTATAGAAAAGGCTGGTAAACTTAGAGATTAGTTGAGGGGTAATGCACATTCTTCATCCTGTGAAGTAGAAATGATCCTCATGCACGCTCGACATCAACCATTGGTACAGTCCCTCGGGTTTACCAAAGTAGGGCAACTCGTAAAGTTGCAGTAACCCATCCTTATCTGATTTTACCTTCACTTCATCACTGTAGATTGGCATCCCCTTTGGTGTCCTTTTATTTTTCGGATGAACCAGTTCCAAAGCCATCTCCTTATCGGTGGTGATTGTGCGATGGTTGTAATCGCTAACTGTCATATTCCTTATAAGGGATACCCATTCCTTTCCGAGCAATACGCCATCTGGGTGTTATATCTTTACATACCATTCTTTGTTGAAACTGGTGGCAGAAGTCTGTTTTCCCTTTCCCTTACCCTTATTTTTGAAACGGTTGCCTTCTTTCGTGTCATCTCCTTGTCGGGTTACTAAGAATAAACTCCTCCTTGCTCCTCTTCCTTCCTCTGCTCAAATCTGCAGCCTTCCTTTGCAAAAAATACCTTTACTCCCATGCTGTTGTAGAACCCTAACCCTAGAAAAATCCTTCCTTCCACAAGAGAGTGCATCCTACTGAAACCTTCTTCCTTATGCCCATGTACTCCTTCCACTCTATTTTACAAATCACACTAGTCATGCACTCATATTTTCACAATTCTTCCTTCGCATAAATCTTTCTTTGTGGATTCCCTAGTTCGTAAGAGCTCTTTAATATCGTGATAGAAAGGTAAACATTAATGTGCATGTCCTTATACTCATGTCTTTTTTCCCATATCCTACAATAAATTCTATGCCACCTACTGATGTACCTAGCATTAAATGTGGCTTTTTCCACAAAATCCAATCTTAAGTTCTCTTATCCCCATGCCTAATGCTCATGAAAAATCTCTACAACCTTCTGACATGTAAAAATCCTTACTAATCGAAGATTCTTACGCACGCATTCGTAGTGCCAAAGGCACTTCTTCTGTCCTTGACCTGATTTTTCCCCTCCCCTACCTCATGTTGTTCATACACTTCTCAACATTTGTACAGGGTCTTTGTAAAGCTATCTTGACACAAAAATTCCATGTCCACCTTTTCCATGCGTGCTCTTCTACACTATGCACTTTTCATCCTTTAACCCGGGCCATTAAAACATAACTTCCACTACCAACTTCTATTTTACTACGCACTACTCCACCCCACACTAAAACAAATGTGTGGTCCTCTGCACATACACAACCTTTTGAAGATAATAAGTGGTTATTGGCACACAAGGTGAAAACAACAAACAAAAAGAAAGGGAAAAAGCAACAAGAAGGGGAAACACAGGAAAAGAAATGCATTAAGTGAAATCCTAAGATAACTGGAAATATTGCCTTATTTATAAACATAAGGAAGAATTATTTATGGTAGGGCTTCAGCCTACTCCCATTGAAATGGCTTGGTAACCTTGTCCCATCCAGCGCTTATAATTGGCATGTTCCTAAATAAAGGATGTACGATATGATGTATGGTCCCAACTAATGGAATTTTAGCTTCCCAGGATGGCACAGAAATTTAGAGTCATATAACAAAACCATCTGCCCAACCTCGAATTATTTTCTTTTGATATGACGATCCTGCCATGCCTTTTGTCTTGCCTTCTCATCCTTGTGACTCCATCTAGCAATCACCTTTCTTCTTACTGCATTAACTTATTGATCCTCTCCTCAAGCGCTTGTTTATCAGCCAATCCTCCTGCGCGTGTAATACGTAGCGATGATAACATAAACTCAATCGGTAAAATAGCCTCCACGCTAAACACCAATTAAAAAGGCATGGCCTTATTTAACCTCTTGTAGGTTTTCCTATATGCCCATAGAACGAATGATACCTTTTCGTCCCAATATTGTCTTCCCACATCACAAATTTTGTTCAGTGTGTGGCTTAATATCTTGTTAAATGCCTCAACAGTTCCATTTACTTGGGGACGATAAGGGGTAGTATTTTGATGGGCCATCGTGAATTCTGTCAACAATATTCTGACGGTCTCATTCAAAAAATGTGTACCCCTATCACTAGTCAAGCTTAACTGACATCCATACATGTTGATGATATTTTCCCATAAGAATCAAGAAGTTGTCGTTGTTGTATATTCTCTTGTAAGCGCTACCTCCACCAACCTTGTTAAGTAATTAATGCAAGTAATGATATAATGTGAGCCAGTCCTTCACATGGCAGGTGAAATTGGTCCTACAAAGTCAATTTCCCATTTTTCAAATGGTTTTGCACTGGTTATAGGTCTCAAGGGAATTTCATCTCTTTTTCCTGGCTTACCAAGGCACTGGTAAAGGTCATAGGCCTTGCAAAATTCAATGCAATCCTGGTAAAAAATTTCCCACCAAAGCCTTGCGAGTAGAATTTTTTACACTATGGCATTTCCTGCATAGTGCCCTCCTGCAATCCCACCATGTGCTTCCTCCATGATTTCAACACACTCATGTTCTAACACGCATTGGCGCAAAACCTCATCATGTCCTAGCTTGTATAAGTCTATACTAATTAACATGTAGGGCACGACACGTATGGCTAACTATTTTCTTTCCAAATCCTTGATTCCTTTTGGTGTCACACCCATTTTGAAAAACACTACAATATCTTATAATTCAGAGGGAACGCGTCATAATCTTAAAAATTGTGCATCTGGCATATTATCCTCAATGCTATGCACATCTTCTCCTGGGTCAATCCTTGATAGATGATCAAGTCCTAAGTTACTCTTTGCTAGTTTCAAAACCACTATAAACTCAAATTATTGAAACAACAGGACTCATCGGCATATGTGCCCTTGCAAAATGGGCTTGTTCACTAAGTACTTCAATGTCATGTGATCCATGTAAAATATGAAGGGTGGTTCCAGCATATACTAGCTGAACTTATGCAACGCTTAGATTACTGATAGTGCCTCGCGCTCAGTAGTAGTATAGTTCTACACTACTGGTGTCAACTTCCTACTTGCAAAGCAAAGGGGGTGATCAACAATCCCCTCATCAGGTTATGTTAGTAGTGATCCAATGGTTGTCTCTGAGGCATCAACATGCACATGGAAATGCTTATCCCAAGAAGGAAAGTGTAATATGGGTGCAGTGACAAGCCTATCCTTCAAAGTTTCAAATTCCATCTGTTGTGCCTCTCCCTAGTGAAAGGAAATTTTTTTATTTAGTAACTCCTCCAATGGTGCGAAAATCTTGGCATACCCATTGATAAAATTCCGATAGTACCTCGTATGTCCAAGGAATCCACGCACTACGCTTTGACTGGTAAGCTCCCCTAACCCCACAATAACAACAACTTTGGCGGGATCCACCAATAAACCTTCCTTGCATGTAATATAACCCAACAGGAGTCCCAAATGGAATAGAAAAAACACATTTCTTAATTTTGAGGGATATCCTAAAATGCCGACATATTTCAAAAATCAGCCTCAAATTTTTTACAATGGTCCTTCACTAGTCCCTACACCATCTAGTCATCAAGGTAGACTTGCAGAAATTTATGGATGAAGTCTTGGAATGCCTTTACAACAATGTTCGAAAACACAACAGGCACATTCTTCAGTCCAAAATGCATGACCGTATAGGCAAAGCTTCCCCATTCAGTGGCAAAATTTGTATTTTTTTGGTCTTTCTTTGCAATTCTAACTTAATGATATCCTGAGAATCCATCCATGAAAGAATAGATTTTGTTCTCGGCTACTCCTTCTAGGATATCCTCAGTGAAGGGGGTTGGAAAAGGGGTCAATGACACATACTACATTTAGGTCCCTATAGTCAACACATATCCTTATCCTTCCATCCTTCTTAATATTGATGACCATTGGACTTATCCATTTTGATTCCTCAACGACCTCAATGATGCCTGATGTTATCATCTTGTCTATCTCCTCCTTAAATTTTACGTGAAGATTCAAATTCACTCGATAAGGCCTCTTCCAAATTGGGAGTGCACCTTCCTTCAACTTGATATTCATCTCTTCCAAGGAGTGGTGAATGCCTTTAAGCTCATGATACCCATGTGGGAATAAATCCTTAAATTCACGTAACAGATCAATGATCTTTGAAATGTCCTTTTTAGACCAATAGTCTCCAATAGTGGCTTCCTTAGGTTAAGCCTCCGAACCAGTGTTAACCTTATCTATCTTTAGGGGTTCATGGTAGGTGCATGTTTCCTCATCAACGCTATCCTTAACTTCATGCGTACCTTTAGTATGGTTAACATCTAAAATTTCCATCTCTTCGCCATATATCACATAGACCAATTTCCCTTTTTCTTTCTCCATGCATGTGTGCTTAAGTTCTATCTCTTCTATTTCTTCTTCATAAAAGTGTGTCTCCAAACCAGGTTCACCAAATAGTTCAAGTATCCTATCCTCCACCATAGCACTATATCCCATCATAAGGTGCTTGACAACTTGCAACGCCTTATCCACCGATGGCTTGGTAGTCCGATATTCAAAAGCTTGAAGGAGGTCAGCTATCAACTCCTGCCAATTTATTATCTGATGGTGTTTCTCAGAGTGAATATACCATGTGTGTTCTCAGCCTTGTTAGGTGGAGTATAACTTATGCACCCATAAAGAAGGTGATAAGGGTTTCGCGCCTCCCATCCATGTGGCTTGGTAGTCCGATATTCACATGCTTGAAGGAGGTCAGCTATCAACTCCTGCCAATTTATTATCTGATGGTGTTTCTCAGAGTGAATATACCATGTGTGTTCTCAGCCTTGTTAGGTGGAGTATAACTTATGCACCCATAAAGAAGGTGATAAGGGTTTCGCGCCTCCCATCCATGCTTCCTCACATGCTTGGACATGAAACGAGGTGAGTTCCTTTCCTTGGTAGTCTTGTATTACAGTGGGTGCATTGCTTCAGGAAAACCTAACAGAGAGCTTGATTCTCACTTCGCGCCACTCTATAAGGCTATTGTGATGCATCACCCACCATCGTGGTGCATTCCTAAGCAAGTTATAGCTGAGCACCCTTCTTCTCTCGACCTCATCTTTCCACTGAGTCTCCATCTCTCGTAAGAAAATTTCAAGGTATGCTCCCCCAGAGTAACTTGGTAACTTCTTTCCTCCCAGGTGCCTGACTAAGCGCACCTTTGTTACTCTCATCACTGATCCTCTTAACTATCACAAAATTAACTCATATGTCTCGTGTGCCCAATTTTCACATACCATATTGGTTGTATCACTCAAGGATTGTGAGTTTTCAAACTGGATAACTCCTTCCATAGGGTTAATCGCTTCAGGGTCCCTGATAGAGTGCACATAGATCCTATAAAGAACTTCTTCTCCCAAGGGTTCAGTATAAGGTGTTGACTTTCCATCTATTAAAAGAATGATGACCTATTCTTCCTTGTTCTCAAAAGTTATATACCCTTTATTGAACTGTAGGTAAGCTATTGTTCTTATAACACCAAGGGCACCCAAGAAATTCTGGGAAGTTATCCATCTAGGCCAACACCAAGAATTCAAAATCCCCAGTAAACTTCACCCCTTGAATAGTGATAACATTATCCTTCAAGACACCAATGGGCATTGTATTTGTCTTGTTCGTCATGTTACAACACATTCGAAGATGGCTGTAATGGGGGCCTTCCCATCTGCTGCCAAGCATTTAGAGTGAGAACATTGACCTCCACACCTGTATCTATCAGAATATTGCTCAGAAGCCATCCATCAACAACTGAATTCAATGTTATCTCTTTATCATAGTCAAGGCTGTGTGGAGGAAGGTTAGCATGCAGAAATTATCTCTCACACTTTTTTTTGGCACATAGTACCTTCTCCCGTAACCATTATCCCAATAAGGGGATGATGTTTTCTTACCTCAACATTCTACATACTTCCCTTACCTCATCCAGATCCTTCTGTGGAGCCTCAACACTCTTCCTTTGCTCTAACTATCTTGACTGATCCTTCAGGCACTCAAACTCTCTTTGTAGGCTCTAAATCACATCCATGGTCTCTTAATACACCTTATGATTAGAAGGGTCCATATACTTTCCATGTATCACTTCTTCTCTAATAACCATTGGTTTCTACCTTAGTACCTCCCTAGTGCACATAGCCTCCACTCACATCATAACTAGTAAAGTATCTAGTTTTGATTCGCGTGCCACCCTCGACATCCATTGTGAATTGGCATTTTTTATGCTTACCATATTTGTGCCTTTATCCTTTTGATGTTACTAGCTCATATGCTCAAACAAATCTATGAAATCTTCATACTTATGTTTCATCCCACACCAAGAGCATTGTAACAGGTTAGGGCATTCACGCTTATAGTGCTTTGTAGATCCACAGTTGTAATAGGTTCCACATGGGAACTCACCTCTTCGTCCTCTACGGTTACCACAACCATGAAATCCTCCTCAAAATCCTTTTCCACGTGCCCCTCCATCTACACACCCTTCATAGTGATGACCATCATCCTTGGAACTACTTGCAAGGTTGGTCTGGTGCACACCAATATTTATGGCATCATGTATCTGGTCAATTAGCCTATAATCCTTGGTGTCATGATTAGTAGAGGTGTAAATATTGCAATAGCAAGACACATTCTTATGGATCACACACTGTAGTAATGGGAACCTACTTGCATGATCTCCATGGAAAATTTCACAATCCACCGTCATGGCGCATACCAATCTCTGAGGGCAACTGTCCTTGGTATGCCCTTCTACTTCACACTTCGTGCACCATAGATCCCTGTGAGTCTCATGTGCCGATTTCGTAGATAGATTCTCCAGTTTCTTGACCATTACAGTAATTTGAGCCTCAAGGAAGGTTCTAACACCAGTATCAACACTTCCAATATCCTCAGCATGTAGGGCAGCTCCAAGGCCTTGCGCAGGTGTGTGAAAGTATTATGCAATAACACTCTTCTAAACAGTGTTGTCAACCCTCTAAAAAACCACTGAGCTTACTGAGAAGGATGAATATCATAAGATAGTTTTGACAAGAGAGTATTGAGCCATGCGTCATATTTATGCATACTCTTTGCCATTCCTTTTTGGATCTACTTCAGAACACTAATGTTATTTTGTTTAAACTCAGGGATATGAAATTTAACTAAGAAAGCATTCTACAGTGCAGCATAATCTACCACCGTCTGATGGGGGTCATATTTCTAATATGAGTTATGCGTGTGTCCTTGCAACGTTGTTGTAAACTAGCTTGTCTTTCACTCTGGGGTAGTTATCCCTTTCTTGCACTATAGTAGTTCACACTTGTGTACATTCTCTATAGCATCCTCAACACATTTGTAGTCTAGTAGGTACAAAGACATCTTGAAAAATACTTGTTGAGGTGGTTGAGGCCCTTTCCCACCTGATCCAGAACCTTGATTTCCTCCAGTGTTACGTCCACAACCAGATCCACTGGTTTCACTAGGTCTTGTTCCTCCAAATCCGCCAGATCCTCCAGATCCATCAGATCCACTAGGTCCACCAAGTCCCCTAACTCCTACACCACCAGATCCACCTCCTGTAGCCGATAATGGGCCTAAAGTGATCACGTCTAGTGTCCCCAATGTCCCACTTAATTGTGCACCAATAGTTTGTGATATTGAATCTCTACCGAATGTGTGTCCTTTGCCACTTCTTGATGTGATACCCAAAATTTGCATACTTGTACTCTTCCCAAATGTCATCCCAGAAAAAATTCCTCCAAACACAAGAAATAATTATGCATCCATAGATGTTCCAAAAGATAAATTATATCTCCTAGGTGCAGATCGGTCACTCCCATTGATACCAACTGGGTTAGCAATACTTATCTCTTGACTTGAAAAAATAAGCACTAGGGGTTGGTCACTAGGTGGGTTAAGATGCATGACGATGGCTCTTCTTTCTCTAAGTGACGAACTCTCATAGAAGATGAAGGGGTCTCTCACCCACACTTTCCAAGATGGGGTAACGTAGACTTCTCAGGTTCCACATCCTTTGCGTGAACCTCAATTCCTTTACGCAACATCTACCTCCATAAATCCATCACTCTTGTAACCTTGCGTTGTCTAGCCAAATCCCTTTCACGAGATTCACTATAATTGAGTTAGCTTTCTTCCCTATCCTTTTCAGTCAAAATTTCCACCATCTTCCTCCACCTAACTTCCTCACCTAGCGCTCAGAATAATCTTAGCTGACAATAGGAAATGTTTCCAAACTTAGGGTAGTGATCAGGATGTTCATAGCTAAAGGGATAACACGTAGAACTGATCCTCTAGGCACCCTTAAGAACTCAAACTCAACAATCTCCAAACAAGAGTACATAGAAATAACATACTCTAGGGTATAACTAGTCAGCACTCCTCTCCACCAATGATTAACAACATCCATCCAAGTCAGATCAGCATCCTGCAGTCTCTGATATTCCTCTTGGGTCCACACGCAAGATCTATATTTCGAGCTTGATCTAGATGCATATGTTGAAATCCATTCATACAACTCTACTGGAAAGTAGCAAAATAAGGTCTAATATAGCTCATGATATAGGTATTCTATGACCCATCTATGAGCATCAAACTCAAGTTCAGTACTAAATCTTTGAGAAAACGAATCCTCCATGCTTTTAAACCATACTTTGACACTGTCCAAGGTCAAGTGCTCTTTCATCCTGCATTATTCTCATAACAACTTTGAAAAGAGGTACTGGTAACAGAACCAAGATGTAGTCATTTTTACCTTCCTAATAACTTCTAACCCCATGCACGCCAACCTATCACCCAGCGGGCGCTAGGCGCTCACCCGAGGCATGCGTAGGTGCCAAGCCCCTCCTTTATGTGAGCATTGTGAGAAGGGTTTTCTATTAAAAAATAATTAGTTATATAGACGTAAATATTCATGTAAAAGCACAGCATGAGCTACCATATCCTTATACCCAAGCATTCAATAACAAGACAAACATCATGGCACGAAATACAAAGAATAGATCTGCCGTATAATGAAAATAACACTAGTGTTTTCACCTATGAACCAGATATTTAGAATAGAGTCATATATTTATATAGATCATAGTTTCAGTAGCCACATTACATTAAAAAAGGTCGTGTCATACCAAATGTATCAAGAGACTCAGACTTATCTCCTACATATCTTCCTTAGTGTGACATTCTAACTATGCCCTCCCAGTTCATCCCTTATTATAGACTCTAGCGCCATACAGAGGCCTATTACATCCATTATATTTCCTAACAATAATGCTCTAAATCCTATCCCTACTGCAGCATCTTACTCTTGATGCATTCCCTCACGATCTTGTACCCTCTGTGTATTTATCTCTTTAGGTGTCATACTCGATGCTCTTGTCTCCCGGTGTTCTCTATTCAGCCTCTTTTCTTCTACCCAAGCATATCTTCTTATAGGATCAACACCCACCACCATGCCTTTGGGAGAAAATCAGATGCCAAGTGTCAAATTGGTCCTCCAATTGTACATGTTTATTCTGTTCTGAGCTCTCCACTCTTTGCAATGATGTCTTCCTAGGAATATTCCATGTAGGCAATATTATTTCCTTGACAACTAAGTCTCTAGGCTGGAACCTTATCTGCTTGGCATGCCTAGTCGGCTCATGCTTTTCCTCCTGTGTATCCAGAATGTAGAATATGGCTAAGTCCTTAGACCTTGTTGTCCTTCCTTATGTGCATTCCCTAGTTCCTCGCAAACCCTTCTTAAACCCTTATCTTGCGCTTTTCCCCACAAGAATTTCTCTTTACTGATCCTGCGTGCGCACACATCCTTTGGCACTTAGCCAATATTTTGAGGCCCAACATCATCCTAACAATTATTACATAAATTTTGCATCGTTAATGAAACAATGCAATATTACAAATAAAAGGGAAATGCAAAATAAATTAGTATATCATGGATGTGTCATAGATATATATATGGGCCATCTGGTCCTAGTGAACATGTTTCTTCATATAGTCCATTGTATATATATAGCCTTTTGTGACCGCATGTGGTCCTATATACATTATGACACACTTAATTCGAGATGTACACATGTTATGAACTTGCATATTTTCAGAAATGAGCATCTGGAGCACACTTTGTTTGATTCTTATATATCCATGTGTGTTAGTTTTCATAGTTCGATATTATTGAACTATATGTTTGATTCGATTTCATTGCATGTATGATATCCTTCTATGTATGTTTTCATAACCATTTATTAGTTCTAGATATGTATGTTTGATTTAAAATTAAAAAACCATCTCCCGGAGCACTACATGTTACAATTGTTAAGCAAACCTATTCCATTAAGCAAAACATGCTAGGTGAAATACAAAAGGGCAATACGTACAATTACTTTTTTTAAAGCTAACACTCATCTGTTGCATATCAACTAATGCGAACATTGATAGAAATAAGTGAGGTAGAGTTCATCTTGAACTATATGAATATAAAGTTACTTATGGTGCAATGTATTTAAGATTTTACAATTTTCCCGATTTTCAAGTTTTACAATTTTCATATTTCTAGAATTGAATATTACACAGAGGTTGCAAATTTTTTTCTTTGTTATCAAAACTTATTATTTTGAGTAAGGCTCATAAGCCAATTTAATAATAAATATAATCACATGTCTTCTTGTATTTGGATTGAGATGAATTTTTTTCATTAGATTAGGTATTTTCATATGGTTTCCTGCTTCAAATTTCAAGTGTTTTCGATCTCCAGAATTGCAAGGATCTAAAAAGGAAAGTTTTTTCTCTGAAATTTTAAATGGGATGCTATAAAAATTTAGGGTACCAATGGAAAATATTTTTAGATCATCTTCAAGGAGTTCATGAGTAGAAATTATGGGAAAAATTGAAGGGAAATGGAGCAAAAATGAAGGAGATATGAGCAAAAATGTGATTTTTGCAATAGGGTTTCTTGAAAATTTAGTAGCATAACTAAATACTAGCAACAATGAAGGAAAATGAAATATTAAAAAGGGATTAAAAAATAGATAAGTGTTTGTTTATACTAAATGGGTTTTGGTTTTTCCCATTTCCCTTACCACATTTATTAAGGGACAAAGGGACTTAAAGGGGTGATAATGTTTGAAGGGGTTAAGTATTCTCTCAATAATCTCTATAATAGCCTCTCTCAGTTTTTTTCCTTCTCATAGATCGGTGCTCTCGCTACTCTACTGTTTGTAAACACGCAAAATAATGCAGTTCAAGCCAGTGATAAGGTTATCAAACGCTATATTTTGCAAACGGTGGGTCGTGGCACCGAACCGACTGTGCACTGGCGCGTCTGGGTGGCTAGGTGAATGCTAGAGGAGGTGGTGTTTTGATGTGTGAAAAGGGTCGTTGCTTCTGGGCTACTTCATTCAGGCGTAGTCCCTTAAGAGCCCTGAGACCAAAATATTATTCAACTTCGACAGGTGACTACCCGGAATCCGTGACACCTAGAGAGGCCTCGTCTGATCCGACACCTCGACGTAGGGACCCTCTACAATAGTCTCTCTCAGTTTTTTCCTTCTCTATTTCGGTGCTCTTGCTGTCCTACTATTTGCAAACGCATGAAATAGTGCAGTTGGAGCCAGTGTAAGGTTGTCAAACACTATATTTTGCAAACAGATGGGTCGTGGCACCGAACTGACTGCACTGGCACGCCTAGAGTGGCCAAGTGAACGCTAGAAGAGGTGGTATTTCGGTGCGCAAAAAGGTCGTTGCTTCCGGATTACTTCGTTCGAGCGTAGTCCCTTAAGAGCCCTAAGACCAAAATATTGTTCAACTTTGATGGGTAACTACTTGGACTTCGTGGAACCTAGAGAGGCCTCATCTGATATGACACCTTGGCGTAGAGACCCTCTACAATAGCCTGTCTCAGTTTTTTCCTTCTCATTTTGGTGCTCTCGCTGTCCTATTGTTTGCAAACACGTGAAATAGTTCAGTTCAAGCTAATGATAAGGTTATTAAATGCTATATTTTGCAAACGGTGGTTCGTGGCACCAAACCGACTGCGCTGAAACATCTGGGTGGCTAGGTGAACACTAGAGGAGGTGGTGTTTTGGTGTGTGACAAGGGTCGTTGCTTCCGGGCTACTTCGTTCAGGCGTAGTCCCTTAAGAGCCATGAGACCAAAATATCATTCAACTTTGATGGGTGACTACCCTGACTCCATGGCACCTAGAGATGTCTCATCTGATCTAACACCTCAGTGTAGGGACCCTATACAATAGCCTCTCTCAGTTTTTTCCTTCTTAGATCGGTGCTCTTGCTGCCCTATTGTTTGCAAATGCACGAAATAGTGCAGTTCGAGCCAGTGTAAGGTTGTCAAATGCTATATTTTGCAAACGGTGGGTCGAGGCACCGAACCGACTGTACTGATATGTCTAGATGGCCAGGTAAATGCTAGAGGATGGTGTTTTGGTGCGCGATAAGGTTGTTGCTTCCGAGCTACTTCATTCAGGCGTAGCAGCCCTGAGACCAAAATATCATTCAACGACGGGTGACTACTCTGACTCCGTGGCACCTAGAGATGTCCAACACCTTGGCATAGGGACCTTGTACAATAGCCTCTCTCAGTTTTTTCCTTCCCAGAATTGTTTGTAAATGCACGAAATAGTGCAGTTCAAGCCAGTGTAAGGTTGTCAAACGCTATATTTTTTCGAGGCACCGAACCGATTGCACCGACATGTTTGGGTGGCTAGATAAATGCTAGAAGGAGGTGTTTCGGTGCGCGACAAGGTCGTTGCTTCTGAGCTATTTCATTCAGGCGTAGTCCCTTAAGAGCCCTGAGACCAAAATATCATTCAACTTCGATGAGTGACTACTCAGACTCCGTGGCACCTAGAGATGTCTTGTCTGATCTGAAACCTCAGTGTAGGGACTCTCTACAATAGCCTCTCTCAATTTTTTCCTTCCTAGATTGGTGCTCTCGCTGCCCTATTGTTTGCAAACGTGTGAAATAGTGCTTTTTAAGCCAGTGTAAGGTTGTCAAACGCTATATTTTGCAAATGGTTGGTCATGGCACCAAACCGATTGTGCACACATGTAGGTATGGTCTTATAAACACTTGGGGAGGATTCATTTTCAAAATTTACATTTTTTTCAAAATTTACAACTTTTTCAAAATTTACAACTTTTTCAAACAATGAAAGCTTCTCTTAGCTTCAAGAATTTAAAATTCTCTAATAACAGTGCCAACCATGTGAAGGTGGAAGCTTTTCTGGCACCACTAACCTGAACATAAAAGTGTTAGTCAAATAAATTTAAGTTTCAAATCAAAACAATATACTAGATATATACAAAATACACAAATTTAAAATAAAATATATGAACTTAAATCTAGATCTAACTAACAAATTTATATATATCAAAGAAAGTATATATAGCAGACATGAGCTCATTGTAAATACATTCCAATGAACCATCAAGATCGGATCTACTCTGAATAGCAGACAAGATTGCTTCATGATCTGACTCTCGAACCTTCCAAAGAATCTTGTTATTAGGCCTTCCTCGATATCTATACAGCTGAATATTTGTCGCTAGAACTAGATGCAAATATAAGAGTATTTTCCTGTGTGTCTCAAAGTCTTCAAACACCCAAACAAAGGATTTTTTTAATGGATACCGTCGAAGCCAAGTTCTAGTAACTACCACTGACCTTGTAGGGTACTCAATATCTTCTCCATCTATAATAGGAGAAGTCAACTTCTTTCTTTACTCGATGCAATGACATAAGAAATAGTCTATTCCTTCTTCATTGTCTTTTGTCGTAATAACTGCAAACACATTTCCTACAAAAAAAATAACTTGGTTGAACAACTCAAATTTAAATTACATATTAAAATTTCAATGGACATAACTCAATACAAAAATTAAATAAATAACCATAAATACCTTGTCGCACCAAAATCAAAATTTCATCAAAGTCCTTGGATGTTGTAACTTCATCTACAGAAACAAGTCATAATGCTTATGGAGGTTGATAATTCGGAAGCGGAGTTAGAGGCCTACAAATCAATCCATCCACCCATTCTTGTGAATCACACTCAGAAGTGACAAATTCGATACAAGATGAAAAAAACATGTCAAATTTCTTGTCCATACGGCCCACGAAGTAGAGTCTGAGCTACAAAATGAGTGCATATCACTTGACCCAGTGAATTTCATAGTATCCTTGTAGTTAGCAATTTGTTGTTCCTCTATCAACCAAAAATATCTGCGAACTGTGGAATTTTCTTGAGAACCTCGGGCCATGTTGTCAATACACCATTCCACTATGCTCTTTGTATCTTTTAATTTAGCACCATCTTTGTACTTCAACTCTTCTCTTGCAAGAGCTCTTTTCACACATACCCCTGCACCGTCATGCTCTCCTTTTCCATGTCCAGCCTCAGTGAAACTCCAAATATGTTGCACACCTATCTTGACATGCATTCTTCTCATCCAATAAAACATTCATGTATTCTTAAACTAAGACGTGTAATTATTTGACCATATATAATATTGTTTGAAGTGGATGTCCCTATCAGACAAGTTTCTATAAAATAACTAGAAACACCCTTGCACAAATTTAGTAGAATGAGTACGATCATCACTGATATAAAAGTGGTACTCTCTTAAAAAAATTCGATCATTCTCTTTACTGTCAGGAGAATGTAGAAATGTTATATGCACAAAAATGACAACTTGTATTGAGTTGTAATATTGCGATTGAACCTCCATTTGTGGTTGCAATGTGTAATTCTCTACAAAATCGACCACTGAAATAATAGTAACAATAAGAAATGTGTCCTTGCATAGCTTGAACTGTTCATCCAACCATCGAGCTCTATGTGTATGCCTCGCATACTCATAAACAATTTCATCCTTAAATTTTCTCATAAATTGGAAAACATGGGAATTTGTTCTGTAACTAGCTCACACCGTTTCGACTCTTTTCCATCTTTCAACTAGTATGCAACTGATTTATATTTATCAAACTCAACTAAATTATGTCCTATTGTACCTTCAAATTTTTCATGGATGCAACTTTTCAATTTAGGTAATCTGCCGCATGTACTACAACTTCCATCTAAACAATACTGACTACAAAAAAATTGTCCAACTTCTTTTTCACAAAATATAGTAGGAATGAAATCCCTAGAAGATATTGGTGGAACTTGAACACCACATTCCGATAACATAGTTTCAGAATGAAAAATAGAACGAATACGTAAAAATTTAGCATAATGTATCACAAATTCAACATGTTGCCTACAACAACAAGTGGTGCGAGCATGGTTGATTTTCACATAGAATGGTTTCAACATTTCAAAAAAACGTTGACCAATTTTAATTTCCAAATTATCTTGTTCAAATTTACGAAAAAATTGAGTTTGAGTCATATCTAAAAAATGCTTTGGATGTGGTTCACGATTAGTAGAACCAACTCTCCATTTTATAACATCTCTTGTATTAGGTGAAACTCTAGTGTTATCATGCCAAAATTTAATAACAACTTCTCTTATAGCATCAGAATTATTTTTGTCCTTACGCGGTGCTCTAGCAGAAAATGCCCAAAAATCGACATTATTGAGTGATTGAAGGATATTACCTCTTTCAATTTCTTTCATTAGAGTTTTTTGATTAACTTCCAACATTCAACTTGTTTGCGTAATCAAACGTTGTTTTTTTTATTAATTCACTTACAACACTAGTAGCAAGTACACGATGCACAATATTACTATCCCTAGTGCATCTCTTGACACCAACAATGTGATATGCATCATAAAGGTTTTCAACAATTGTAGAGGTTTGACCACGTATATTAGATGTTGTCAATCCTAAGGTGTTTCATGTAGGTCTCATTTTAATCAATTTCATCAAACTAACTAACAAATGACATCTTTGGGAATGATTTAAAATTTCAAAATGATTATCCCAAATTTCAGTGGCTTTTCTTCTGATTTGTCGTTCAAAAAGTTTGTCAGACATTGGTTTCAAAATGTTTTCATCAATTTCAATAAAAAAATTAGGTTTCTTACATAAAATCCTAGGAGGTGTTTTTGTCAAATTTTTCTTGTCTACAGTTTCAACATGAATTTCCTTATTCACATTTTCATTGTCTCCTTCAATTTCAACATTTGCTACATCATGAGTATTTAATTCTCCTCCAACATTGATAGTAAAAACTTCTTCATCACGAGTATTTAATTCAACTTCAACATTGAAAGTAGAAACATTACCTGGTTTTTCATTGCTTACAATAGTTGGGATTGAAGATGAACCTCTTCTAGATTCACGAAGTTTCTGCATTCGCTCAGCATTTTGAATTTTGTTGGCGTCTAATTCGTTTGGTGTTTTTTTACTTAATGACTTCCTTTTTTGAATTCGTTTTTTGTCTCCCATGATGTTTTGCTTTCGGTGATAAAAACGTGCAGAAAAAGACAGAATTTCGCAGTAATTCGTATGGTAAGGTCAGAGAGTAAAAATTACATGGTAATTCAGACATTGGGATGTGTGTCAATATGATTTATGAAAGCCACAAGCATCGCTTTATAAACCTTGTTTTTACAAAAAATTGCGGATCTATCTGCCGAACCTAAGCCTTGGAAAATCTTTGTTTTTCCCCAACCAAAGCTATGGAAGGTCATTATGAAGTGTAAAAGGTTAAAAAACTTCAAATCTGCTCTTCCAAAGACTTGAACCATGCTAAAAAACTGAAAATTTTTCACAAAAATGGTGCCATTGCGTAGGGGAGACTATTAGCTTTGTAGAAATATTGTATTTTAAAGTTAATAAAATAAGATAGATATCATTTTTTAATTTTTAACTAACATTAGGTCTTTAAGACATTTTTTCCCATGAATGTTCATGTCTACGTTTAAGATTACTAATTTTATTTCACTTATCAAAATATGATAAAACTTATACCATCCCAAGCGTGGACAAATTCTATACACGTTAAAAAAAATATTTGATTTCGATATTTTTTGATATAGTTATGGCGGGCAAACGGAAAGCACTCCGTTTTCTAAATATTTTCAGACCACTTTCACGGAAAAAATCATTAAAAAAAAATATTGCTCAAAAAAATACAAAATAAAATCCATCCCAAGATAGACAACTACATCTAACGTTTCACCAAAGGAAAAAAAAATAACAAGATTTGGTCATCCAAAATGCGGGCAAACGGACTACAATCTTATAAGTTTTAAAAAAAAAACCAAGTCATATAATTTTAAGTGTTTAATATAGCTAAACTTGTCCATTTTTTTAAAAAAATAGTATTTTAGAAACTAGATTCCGAATGCTACGATTCATATTTAAATAAATTTTTTCTAATTTTGAGTGCGCGTATTGTTAATAATCCCTACAAGTTGATATTTCACTGTTTTTTGGAATATGATGTCCACAAATGACCCTATATTTATCCATCAACTTCCTGCACTTACCCTATGGCTGTAAGAAGATGTCAGAGTTGTTGGCATACACAAAACACGTAGCATGTGTGGATTGTCTAAAATGCTAGTCAATTGTGTAAATATTTTTCATTTTTTCCACGTTGTGATCACTAATTTGTTGCAAGGATTTGGCGCCCTATTAGCGCGCTTTGACTGGTTACGCCCAGCACACTCAAGCATGTCATAAGATGACCTGGAACAGAAGGGCACAAAGGAGGGTGTGGGGATACACACAAAATAATGAGGCATGGGAAGAAGATAGAAGGAAGGCACGTAAACGTGCGCACGGAGGGAAAATGAAGCAAACTAGTGAGTAGAGAATGCATGGTCAAGGCGTAACTATTACAAAGTAATGAGCACGGTGCGCGAGGGGCCAGGGACTTAGCTAATAGAAGTAAGTACGGGGTGCACAGGAAGGGAAGAAAATTATTAGAAAGAAGGTGAATGCATGGAAGTTGGGCACAAGGGAGAAGTGGAAGGAAAGAAAGGAAAGGTGCACGCGGGAAAATTGCGACCAAGGGAATGTGCCAAGTGATCTTGAGCACGCGTAACATTGCAATAATAGAGCCAGAATGTGTATGTGAGTTACCCAAATTGCTAGGAGAGATATTTGGATAATAGTTTTGGTGACTTTTGGGGCCATCTGCCTGTTAGATGGAGTCCAGTTATGCAATCATGAAGCTACCCTTGTAGTCACTTGAGGATCATTTCTTGACTTTGTTCTGAATCTTGTACAAAGTTGCAGTGTTGGAATTTGGAATAAAAGAGCAAGCACAGTGAAGCACGCGAGAAGAAAGAAATATGTACAAACAAACAATGTGCGTGCAACGTACTTGGAGGAATTGAAACTACTTTAATATATATAACATGATGCAGAAAACTTAATGAAAGGGTTTGAGATAGATCCCATTTATTGGGATTCGCAGTGCTCCTCCATCAAGATGAGTTAACTAAAAAAATTTAGCTTCTTTGCAAGAACTGATGATGTATGGGCCACTCCAAAGTGCATCAAAATTTGAATGGACCCTGGTTTAGCTCTGTCGGCATCCCATTTTAGAACCATGTTCCCAACTTTGAAAGCTTGAGGCCTAGCCTTTCTGTCAAACCATTTTCTTTGTTGCTTGCTGATGATTGTTCTAGCTTAATCATGGTAGAGTTCCTGAGTTCTTCAAGATTAACCAGCTCTTCCATTCTAATTTTTCTTTGGTCTGTGCCTTCAAATTCCAGCTATTGGGAAAGTGCTAACGAATTCAGTTCTAGTGTCAAAGGAAGGGTAGCCTCCTTGTCATAGACGAGATTGTAAGGTGAAGTTCCTATTTCCATTTTGACTATGATTCCAACTTCCCAGAGTGCGTGCGAGACCTTTGTATGCCACTATCTTTGTCCAATGTTCATTGTAAGCTTCATGATTCTGATCAGGTTCTTGTTTGTTGATTCTGCCAGACCATTGCCCTAAGGGTAATAGTTGGAATAAGTCTTCAGGTAAATGCCTAGACTTAGAGCCCAATCAATGATTTTATTACCAAGGAAGGCCTTCACATTATCAGAGATAATTGTTTGAGGAATGCAAAACCTTGTTACTATACCTTCGAGAAATTCAAGGATGACTAACTCGGTTGATTCCTTAAGTGCGACAGCTTCTGTCCATCTGGTAAAGTAATCTTTGTAGCTTTCAACACCCATTTATGTCTAGTGATTGAAGGTGGATTGATCATGCCTATGAAGTCAAGCCCGCATTGTGCAAACAACTGATCTGCTTGGATTGGTCGGAGGGGAAGCACTACCAATTTTTTCTTCGCTGCAAAGAAAGTGCATTCCTTGCATCTTGTGACCCAGCTATGTGCATCTGCAAACAGGGTAGGCCAGAAGATACCTTCCAGTATGATCTTGATTGTTGTCATTTTGGCAGACAAGTGTCCAGTATGGAATCCATCGTGAAATTTTGCAAACACTTTATCAGTCTATGCGTCATTAATAAATCTTAAAAACATGCCATAAAGATTTATTTTGAACAGAATTCCATCAATCAACACATAAGGGACAGATTGTAACCTCGTATGTCTTCTCTTTGTTTTTTTTGAACCAGGAGGGTAAGAACCCTCGGAAAGGAATTTGATCATGTCCTTCATCTTGTCACGTATGTTAGGGTCTATATTATGTTCAAGTTCTACACGTGGAAGGTCTTCATCTAAAAATATTGAATCTTCAGGTTCAGTCCGCGCATCCTCAATAATCTGCTAACAAAGTGCATTACCTCTTACCAGTTTTGTGGCCTTGATAGTACATCATATTTCCATGATTTCACCCCGTCACCCATTGTGCTCTTTTCTCACTGATTTCTACTCCCATGATGAAGTCTCTGATAGAAGAGTGGGAGACTAACACCCTGATATGATTGGTGGCGAGCATACTTTTGAATTTTTTGAGCGCGCGCATGATGGTGAAGACTTTTTTCTCTGTGTGACTATATTTTAACTCATAATCCTTCAGCGTCTGGCTGAAGAAAGCCACTGGTTGTTCCATCCCTTGTTCATTTTCTTGTGTTAAGGATAGCAAAAATACTTACATCAGTGCCATAAGCATAAAGGATGAAATCCTTTGAATAATCTAGATTGATAAGTGTTGGCGTGCAAGCAATCTCTTGCTTGATTTTGTTGAAGCTTTCTTTTCCTTCTGTTGTCCATCTGAAGGATTTTTCCTTCTTGAGCATCAAGGTGATGGGTTGAATGAGTCTTGCAAAGTTAGGGATAAAATGCATAACAAAATTGATCTTGTCAAGGAAGGAATGTAGGGCATTTTTGTGCGTCGACAGGGAAAGAGCTAGAATGGCTAAAATGTGCTCAGGATCAATTGCAATGCCATCGTTTGAAACTACGTGGGCCAAAATATTTCCTTTCACTACTACAAAATTGTACTTCTTCTAGTTAAGAGATACCCCAAATTCTCTGCATCTCTCAAAGACTTTCTCTAGGTGTGCCATATGATCCGCACTCTGCTTTGAGAAGACTATTTTGTCATCAAGGTAAACAAGGATGAACTCATTGATATAACCTTTGAAGGTAATGTCCATAGCACGCTGAAATTTGATACCCACATTTGTCAGACCAAAGGGCATTTTCTGATATGCATATGTTCCTCACTTGGTTATAAATGTTGTCTTGAATTGATCCTCCTCCTTGACCAGGATTTGGATGAAACATGAATACCCATCTAGCATGGAGAATATTTGTGTGTCAACCACAGTCTGGAGAATCTACTCTATTGAAGGCAAAGGATAATGATCCTTTAGATATGCCTTATTCAAATCTCTGAAATCAACACAAATTCTGATTTCACCATTCTTTTTGCATACAAGAACCATATTTGCGACCCAGGTAGAGTATTTGATAGGAAAAATAATTTTTGCCTCAATGAGTTTAGATAATTCCTTCCTCGTGAGGGGTTCTATCTTTGGATTGACTGGTCGCTGCTTCTATCTGACAGGATTGATACTAGGGTCAAGGTTAATGGAGTGTTGAGAAACACTTGGATCAAAACCTCTGAGGTCTTCATACTCCCATGAGAAGATATCACTGTATTTTTGACAGAGAGATATGAAGGCATGTTTTTCTTCATGCGCACAAGTCCTACTGAGCAATAACTCTTTCCCATGTGCAATGGTGACTGAGGAGAAATATTATTGCGTGGAATGCATGTATCTTTCTTCACCCTTGAATTCATCTAAGGTGACCAACCATTTAGGCAACTTTTTTTCCTTCAGCTATATCACTTGGTCACCATAGATATCATGAAAATCAGCTTGCATGCTTGATGACAACTCAACTTCATTCTGGATAAATTACACGATCTATGCATCATTGTCAAACACTTTCCATCTGGTGTTGTTATCTGGAATGGATGGCGTGATCACCATCTTGATGTGCTGAGTGTTTCCTTTGAACAAAGTCCTCAGCAGGAGAAAACTGTGAACCTGAGTAGCGTCCATTTGGTCAACTTCCTTGTTCATTCTAACACGGAACCACCTGCAGATTAAGGGCATCAAAGCTCTCAAGGAGGTCCCAAACTTTACTATTTATAAGCTTTGAGAAGTCTTATTCTTTGTATCACTTGTTGGTAACCTAGTGGATGATCAATTTTGTGTCCCCAAAGATCTGCAACGCCTTAATTTTCTTCTTCTCAGCAATGAGCAAGCCATGCACCAGTGCTTCATACTCTGCCACATTATTAGAGCATGCAAACTATAGCTTGTGCGCAAAGAACAATTTCTCATCCTTAGGGGAAATGAGAACCACTCCTGCTCCTGCACGCATTTCTACTTCTGGATCCATCAAAATAAAACTTCCATAGACAAGTTTGAACTTTGTCTTTCTTGGGCGCACGTGGCAACATAATTTTCTCTTCTAGAATGTAATAAGTACCAAGACCATTTTCATAAGCTTCCATTTCTTCAGCATAGGGGTAAAATTTATGGTGCCTTTCCACCCATTCATCAAGCACTAGGTTTGGAACAGAGGATGGAAGAAACTGCTCTTCAGGAACTGAAGCTTGTTCTTCTTGGATCAACCAATTGGCTTGGAGAGGGGATGGGACATATGACTCTACATGATAGGAAAATATAGGCTCATCTTGTATGGTAAACTGGGTACCATACCTTGTCTTGAGTAACATATGAGACCAATCAAAAGACAAGTAACCACCCACTTTAGCAGTAAATTCTCTTGATAGACATATGGCAAACAAAGGAGGTAGGTCAATGATTGACACATCTTGAGTAATTGTTAGGCTTGGACATGCATGGAGGGTTAACTCAAGATCCTTGATGAATCCTAAGGTAGTGACAATTGAGCCATCAAGCTATAGGACTCTTTAGACAAAGGGCTATATTTCAGACCTAAGACATCAGTTATTTTCTTAGGCATAACAAAAGTACTAGTACCTGAGTCAATCATGCAGCTATGCACTATGTGTTTACCTACAATCAAGGAAACATAAGAAGGGTGGGGTTTTAGCAAATTTACTTACTTGTTTCTCCTCTTATTGGTATATTTTGATAGAAGTGTGTGGCTTCTGCATAATTAGGTCAGCACACAGGAGTTGTGTCAGAGCTTCATACAAAAGATCCCGTTGAGATGGAATGGTCAAGGCATCCCATATTGTGATGCATTTATGTTTGTTCTCTTCATCTAGTCGACAATTCTAAATGGAAGGCCCCCAATATTGTGCATTTGGGGAACAACATCCCTTCTTGAACTGTTTAGGCATGTAAGCTTGAATTTTAGCTAGAGCAGAGGCTTGACCTACCAAAGGAGGGTTACGTGCTGCTTCAAAAGGAGATTTTCATGGGGCCCCTCCTTATAGGGATTTGAGCTCCTTTACTGCAAGAGGTCTTGATTGCATATTATTTCTTATTCTTAGGATCTACTTGTGTTACCAGAGGTGTAACCTGCACATGCCTGATTCTAACATTCTATTTCTTATATCTTGTGTTGTCCACAACTTGGGCACGGGGTATGTTTGTATCTTCTGCAGCTTGGTTGATTGCAGCAGAAGTCCTCATGCCAAAGAACATCAAATTTATCTCTGGAGGAGCTTTTGGTCTTTCTGGATTAGTTGCTTCATGGGCACTTGTTGAAGGATCACAGGATGAAGCATTCTGGATCTCGAAGGCTTGGGCACATGCAACATTAGCATAATGATATTGACTATGAGGCATGTTGCAAGGGAAGCACCATTTTGGCTCTTATGCCAAATTGTTCTGAACTGGAACAAGCACCCGACTCGCATTGGGTGCTAGAAGAGAAGGCGCGGGAGGAAAAAATTGCAAGGGAAGATGTGCATTAGGATGCCATCTATCATTTTACTGGTTGGGCATATATCTTTGATTTCCGTATTGATTCCACCAAGGTTGATTCCCTTGGACATGTGCTTGATTGAAATTTCCTCTATACGCTTGCGCATGTTACTTTTCTAATGATATGACCTTGTTTGATAAATTTCTAATCAGGCCTTTAATTCTTCATCTTCCTTTTATTGTGATGGAGAGTAGGATGTTAAGGAAATTGGTTGCACGCTTTGCTTATGAACAAGAATAGGGGCCACAGAAGGCTGGGGAGCTTGTGACATTTCTGGGAACAAGGGCATAAACGGTCTAGGAGCCAACTTTCTCCACCTGAATAAGACTATTTTCTGCCCTTACTGCAATACTATAAACAGCCGGTAGAGTCCTACCTCCCATAGATTGGATCATAATTGAAATATCACTGTTGAGCGCCTTCAGATAATAGAGGAAAACATGTTGGGCTGTAGGTCTTACCACAAGAGGGATTCTGTCCCAAGTCTTCTAAAATCTTGATGTTGAAATCAGTCATCTGCTCTATTGGGCACCCTCCTTGTTGTTGTTAGTTGTTCCACAAGAGATAGGTGATCTGACTTATCTTCAAAGTAATTGCAAAGAGTTGTTCCCAACTCATCCCAGGTGGTGATAGATCCAAGTCTCAAGCCTCGGTACCATTGAAGTGCTTTACCTTTGAAAGAGGTTGCAAGTAGCCTGACTGCTACATCATCATGTGTGATCAGATAGAGTGAACACACATTTGCTATATCCTGGATATGCTCCTGAGGGGTGACTTGATTCTCACTAGTAAAGTATGGAATACTCTTGAGCCTGCCATTTGGCATATCATGTTGTACACCAGCCAAGGGAGTAAAAAGTTTACAAATTTCTTAAGTGGAGGAGGTGGCTGATGCACCATTGCAGGGTGCGTAGGTTGTCTATTTTGAGGAGGATTTGAATGGCCGTGGCATGCTGGAGATAGAGATGCATGCGTTCTAGGATTTCTAGAATGAATTCTCCTCAGAGGATAGTTGGAGGTACTCAAAATAATCTTCAGCTACTGCACTTCTTCTTGTATGCACTCTTCTCATGAAATGCACTCAGGAATGCTAAAAAATAGATCTTAAAATGTTGGGAGTCATTAGATGTGTTGAAATGAGCCTCCAAAGGCTGAAATACTAATTCCACACACCAGAACTTAGAGATACAAAATTTGAGCTTTCAATGCTGGTCCCACCGGGCATGCTAGAAACTTATTGGTTACTGAAACATGCACCTGCATCTTAGATCTCAGAAGGGCTGAGGTGTTTGAGAAAACAATGGAACCATCCCCAAGTTGTGGGACCTTGTGTGCTTGGGATAGATCTCTAGAGAAGGCCGGTGACTCCTCTATCTATTTCTACTTCTACTGCTACTCCTAGTGTTGGAAGGGAAAACTAAGCTAATAATGCCAAGGGACCAAGGATAGAAGGATAACATGAAAGGAAACTACACTAAAAGGTGATAGCACCAGAAAAGAGGGATGAACACTATCTGTTCTGAGCGAGAATGAAAGGAAATGCATGAAAGGAGGCTAGGCACGAGTAACACAGTGAAACATGTATTCACTAAATAGTTCTCATGGAACACAACTAATTATGGAACTGCAAGGGACCTGAAATAGCACAACCAACACACAATGCAAAAGAAAAGGAAAGAAGAAAGGAATGTAAGCATGTTAGGATAGAGAATAGTCACAAAATGATGCTTCTATTACTTCCAAAAATGCACAGAGTTGTTACAATGATGAAGGAGGCCGATATCCACAAGTAAGAGCCAAATCATAGAGCGTCTACAACTCAAAATATAGAAAATATGGAGTCCTTAGCAAAAATGCGTAAGGATCCAGAGTGTCCAACATAAAAAATGATCCTTGCTCTTACAATTATAGATGAATCCATGGAGGAAGAAGGGAAGGAGGGAAAATCCAAATTTGAAACACAACCACCAACAAGAAGCATTCAATGCCTAAAAATCCACCTAGAGATATGTGAAATACGCTTCCCCACATCTGTTTGGCATGTTGAAGAAGAAAGGAGGGTGGATCATATTGAATCAGGTGGTTGGAGCAATTAGATCTGCTTATTAATGCTTAGAAAGACGTTTTCCCATTTCTCACCTACCAGATCCACCAGAATTTGAATTTTGAATTTCTAGTACTATAGCTGATGTCAACAACTCTTTGACAAGTCCAGTCACATGCTGATCTAAGCTCTATAACAGAATATATGGCTGTCAGAAGATAGTGTCATTATCACACGTAAAACACGTGGCACATGCGCAGATTGGTCTTAAATGATGGCCATCTATGTACAACTTATTTGTCATTTCTACTATGTGTCACTTGCTGATTGGTTGCAAGGACTCGGCACCCTAGTTAGCACACTTTGAGTGGTTTTGCATGACACACTAAAGCATGTCAAAAGATGACCTAAGATATAAGGGCGCAAATAGGAGGAAAGGATGTACCCAGAAGAATGAGGCATGGGAAAGGCACAGAAGGAAGTGCACGTGATGCACAATAGGAAATGAGGAAAAATTGGTGAGTAGAGAATGCATATGGTCAAGGCACAACTATTACAAGGTAATGAGGTGCAGTGCATGAAGGTCCAAGGACTTAGTTTATAGACGCAAGTGTGAGGGTGTGTGGAAAGGGAAGAAACTAATTAGGAAGATGGTGAATACACAGAAGCTAGGTGCAAGGGAGAAGTGGAAGGAGAGAAAGGAAAGGGGTTTGTAGGTAAAACTATGACCTATGTAATGTGCCAAGTGATCTTGAGCTTGTGTAATTCTGTAATGAATAACTTAGGGCTAGAGTGCGTATGCAAGTTATCCAAATATGCTAGAAGAGATATTTGGTTTAACACCTTCCCTTCATCTTTATCTTCATTTTCTCCTAATGATGCAATGCACTCCTTTTAAATCATGGTATCCCCTAGGAAATAAATCCTAAAAAATCATGGAGAAACTCCACTATTTTTGCTACTTCATATTCAAACCAATAATCTCTCATTATTGCCTCTTTAGGTTTCAACATCCGTACCAATATTCACTTTCTTGGTCCTCATAGGTTCACGATAGGCATGTGTGGTGTTATCTACACTATCCAAAACCTCATGTGCACCTATTGAATGGTCTATATCTAGTTTCTTATACTTATTATTCATCCACCATGTAGACCATCTTCCATTTTTCTTTCTCAAAAGATATCACGCTTAAGTAGTGTGACATCTGTCTCTATTTCTGTAGAAAATTGCAACTCCCTGAGTCATTTCCATCAAATAAATTATGAATGAGTTCTTCCACCTTTGCATTGTCTCCCATAGTTAACCACTTTTTATAATCCTTAATGTCCTCTTCTACTATAGGTTTTGTGGAGAAGTAGTCAAAAGTCTGGACCATACTTATAACCAAATCCTACCAATTTTTAGTTTCACTATGGAGGCCCTGCATATAGATACCAGGTGTGTGTGAAGCCTTCTAAAGTATAATATAGTTTTTTACACCCATATCGACAATGGTAAAAACTTCGTTCTCCTCTATCTAGAGTCCTCTCACACTACTGAACGTGGTGCTAAATAGGTTGATTACCATGATAAGTGCAGATTTGAGTAGGTACAATTACTCCTAAAAAATTGAGTAGAAAGAACAATTCTAAATTTCATCCCATTCTGTAAGATTATTTTTTGTGAACCACCCACCAGCATGTTGTTGTTCCCACATAGGGGTATATGTTAACATATTTATCCTCTCCACTTGGTATGTTCATTTGTTCCTTCATGGTGCGTAGAAATATTGTAGGATCTCCTTCTCCAGTATACCAAGGAATCAAGTTATTACCTATCCTCCTAATATAATAAGGTCCGCTCCTTCACGCAAATGCAGTCCCTTACTTCACACCAAACTATTTGATAAGTACAATGGGCCCAATTATCACAAGCAATACTCCATAGACTATGCATCTTCCCACTGAAGGATACCCTCCTTAGATGGCTCAAGGACCTCTGGGTCCCAGATGTCACGTACATAGATCTGATTCAAATCTTCTTCACTCAAAGGTTCAACATATAGCTTAGATTTACCATTGGTTTAAAGGGGATAATTTACCCTTTCCTATTTTTTTCTCAAAACTAATGTATCCCTTGTTAAACCAAAGATCAACATTATTTACATAAACACCAAGGGTGCCCAAGAAAAGCTGGAAAAATTTGTCTTCTTCTGCAAGCACTAAAAAACTCAAAAACCCCACTGAACTTGGCCCCTTGTATAGTAAATGGATACATATTTTAAAATTATGATAGAAGTGGCATTAGTCTGATTTGCCATGAATAATACATTAGAGGATGGCTGCAATGTAGGTCTTGCCATCTATACCCATGCATCTAAAGTAAGCACATTGACTTCCAAACTTGTATCAATCAATATATTTCTCAAAATCTATCCCATCCACAACAACATTCAGAGTGATTTTCCCTTTTCGTAGTCTAAGATATGGGGGGGGGAAGATTTACATACAGGATCTGTCAACCATTCTCAGTATTAGCATGTAGAGTGTTTTCCCTTTAGCCAACTCCATAGTAATGGAATAAATATTCTCCTAGCATAATATTCTACATACCTCCCCTTCAAGTCATCAATATCTGACAGGACCGTCTCTACCTCCTTCTTTAGTTTCCATCTTCCGTGATTTACTCCTTTAAACATTATATTTTCACCCTAAAGATTTCTAAGGACCTCAATGGGTATGTTTGATAAACCTCCTTCTAATTGGTGTTATATAGGTACCAGACATGTAAAAAACTCCTCTTTTAGTGATAGTAGGCTTTTGTTGTAATGCCTCTCTACCATGTGTAGCTTTAACACAGGTAGTGATCTTTACAGGAAATACCTCAAATTCTGGTTCCAACTTGGGCATCCACTGATTTTCCACAATTGTGTTGTATTATAATCATCCCTACACCCTTTTTTTTTTTCTTGTTTATGTTTCTTACTAAGATACTCATATAACTCCATGCATTCCTCATAACTATGATTCTTCCAACAAAAAGATCATTTAATATTATAAGGACATTCGTACCTGTCGTGGTAAGGATATCCACATGTATAACATGTTCCACGAGGAAAATATCCAAATCCACCACCACAACCTTGACCTCCAAATCCACAATGGTATCCTTGACCTCTGCTATAACGTTCTTCAAAATTCCCTTCATTCCAATCATAGTGCGCTTGATTGTGATCCTGATCCTGATGCTCATCCTTACCCTTAGAGTTATCTGATACTACCATTTTCCGTACACCAATATCTATATCATCATAGATCTAACCAATCAGCTGAAAGTATTCTGTATCATGAGTCATGGATTTGTAAATTTTATAATAGCAAGAGAAGTTCTTCCTTATTGTGCATTACAATAGTGGGCAGCGGCTGACATCATGGTTCAAATGACATATCTCATAGTCTAATAATAATGAATGCAATGATATGTGGGGACAACTATCCTTGGTGTGTCCTTCTACTTCACAATCTATACACCAAATCCTCATGTTTGTCTCATGTGCCGAGTTTATCGATAGTTTCTCTAACTACTTTTCCATAGCTGCAATCCATGCTTCCAAAAATGGGCTCACCTCAGTGTCTATGTTCCCAACTGCCTCAACGCGTAAAGCTACTTCAAGGGATTCACGTGGATCAGTGTATGTCTTATGTGACAGTGCCCTTCTAAAAGGTGTAATCAAACCTCCAACAAACCACTGTGCATTATGGATTGTGTGAATATCATATGAAATCTTAGACAACAGAGTCCTGAAATGAGCATCATATTCCTTAACACTCTTAATAGTGCCTTTCTTAATATATTTGAGCATGCTCACACTCTTCTTCTCAAACTCATGGATATAAAACACTTTAAGGAATGTATATTTGAATGTTGCATAGTCTACGCAAGTCTGATCAAGGTAAAACTTCATGTACCAACTATGTGCACATCCTTGTAATGTAGTTACAAATTGACTTTCCTTACACTCAGAAGCCATGATCCCTTTTGTGTGCCACATTATTTCACACATGTGCACATGCTTAAAAACATCTTCTATGCCCCTATATTGTTGAAAACGAAGAGACATCTCAATGTAGATATTCTGGGGTTGGTGTGGAACTTGCTCACCTGATCCATAACCTCCTATGTTAGCTCTACCTCCAGAACCATAGGATCCACTAGAACTAGAACCACCTATGCCTCCTGATCCTCCACCTATAGCTGCAAGTGGACCAAAATATGTACTTCCTTATGTCCCAATAGTAGTATTGAATTAAACCCCTACCATCTATGAAGTGTTACCACTCCTAGAAGTGAGTCCAAAATTCTGTGCGCTCAAACTCTATCTAGATGATGTGCTTGAAAAGATACCTCCAAACAAAAATGAAGATGTTTTCCCTGCCATCAATGTACTTGTTATGTGACTTACTCCTACTTCCCTACTTCCCAATTTAGTTTACTGACTATTTGATGTATTAAGTACTGGAAAACCAAGTGCAAGGGGTAGGTTTCTAGGTATATTTAGATGCATACATGTGGCCCAGGTCGTCTCTGCTAGCACACTTCCATTTAAGGCCGAGGGGGGTTTTCTTTGTATGATTTTCCAAATTCGGTGAGTTCCTCATGCTCTGGCTCCATGCCTTCTGTGTGAGCTCCAAATCCTTCACGAGCCATCTCTCTCCTCAACTCCATCCACTCTACAATGTCACGCTACTTCTTTGTCTCACTCTTGTATGCCTCCTTCTACTCAATCCTACTCTCTTCTCTTTTCCTCTCTAGCACCAGGTCTACCATCTTTCAAGAAACTTTCCCCTTCCCTTGCACATGGTGGGGTGTATTTAGCCATCAGTTAGCTTTCCAAATTAAGGGTTAACATCAAGATCTTTATCGCCAGTGGAATGTCTTACAAGTAAGTTCCCCTAGGATAACATAAAAACTGAAACTCAGCTACCTATAGAAAAGAATAAGTGGAAATTGAGTACTCTAAAATATAGTTGTTCAAAACACCACATAACCAAGTCTCCACATTGCGTGTCCAAATCAAATGAGCATCATAAAGGGCCTGAAATTTTTCCTACATCCAAACAAGTGTGTGATACCTCCAATTCCATTTAGACACATAAGCAACTAACTACTCGTATAACTCTACCGGAAATTTGGCAAAGAAGCTCTCATATAAACAGTCATACAGATTCTATTCTACCCACATGCGTGTGTTAAAATCAGATCCAATGTTGAAGCTCCATGCGTACTCCTCTTCCAGATCTTTTATCCACTCCTCAACACTTGATAAAGTCAACTGGTACATCTTCATTGTGAACCATCCTAAAAACAACTGAATAAGAGGTCCCGGAAACGGAACCAATGATGCAGCCTAGAATCTACCACGAATAACCCAGGCGTGCTGGCACATCACCCAGCCTGAGCTGAGCACTCACCCAAAGTGCGTATAGTTATTGAGCCCCTCTTTATGGTTTCTTTTGTAGGATATTAGTGCAATGATGATAAAGCATATTCAGATCCATAAATAACAATAAGCATTCAAAAGAGCATAACCAGATCTAGATCTTAAGGAGTCATAAGTTAAACAATAACTATAATAGTATTAACCATACAAGAACTAGTTACAATTGTGTTTAACATCATTATCCAGCCAATACACTTCATTATATTAAACAGAACAAAACATAGAAGCTCCTTACATTACAAAGTATTACCATGGGTTATGCGTGCATTAGATCCAGTAGCATAACTCTACAATATCTCAGTCTCGATGTCTCCCCCTTAACTACACAGAGCAATACATACTTATATAGGTGGGGACTTTCCCTTCACAACTTATGCACTTCCCAAAATAGGTCGCATGCTAAAAATAGCCATGCGCCTTTATAATAATATGCAAACATTCAAATGCACTAATAATAGACATCCTACAGTTAACTGGCAATAGTAACCCTATTATTATCTCAAACTCATGCATGGTGCTCATCAAATTATCATTCCTAAAATAGCATTTGTGTGTCGCGTAAGTCTCCATCCTGATGTGTGCTCCATACGCTAACTCCGAAAATAGCCTGTAACCATGAAAATAGCTAATTCCCAAATCAGTTTGTCCTAGAGCGCGTTTCCTTTCCTATCCTTCCACGTCTTCAAATGTGCCTTATTCCCATGCACTAATATTTTGTGTGCCTTCTCCTTAGAAAAATATGTCTTCTCAACACCCTTGTCAACATTATCCCCCCTCTTAAACCTTGTCTCATCCTCGAGACAACAATTGATGAAAACCCCTGTACTTCTTCTCCAAAAAAATTCTTTAAAATTGTCTTATGCGGGCATCAACCACTAGAACTTAGATGTTTGGCGTAGTGAAATATTCGCTTGCTCAACTCGCCCAACTAGATTTATGGGACCCCAAGTTTATAGAGGCATCAACCTCCCTAGAAACATAGATATATGGCATAAGGAAGAGCTACTCAGTTTGACTAGGTTTGTGGGATGCCTTTGTCACTATGCCTTTATGGTGTTGCTTGGGGGATATACTTTATAATTTGCGCGGGGTTATATTATTCTTGAAACTATACCATAAATCAAGATGAATGTTGATCTAATTTACCCATTCTTGTAGTTGTGCATTCTCTTTGATCAGTGGATTATTGGATGCCATCTTTGGTGATCAATTGTAACTTCTTGTTGCATTCGGATTATGGCCTTGTCCATCATATTGCTACATTCTTGCATCTATATTATCTTCTTTTTTAGTGTCCTTTTCTTGTTCTAGTATGTTTCTGTAAGTTCAGCAAAAAAAAATCATTGCACCCCATCTTTATCTGTAGTGATATCATATGTAGAAAATTATCTTTTTTGTTATTCTACTTTATCCAGTTCTTCTTTATCCTATTGAGTTTCACTAGGCCACTCTATTGTATATGTATAATAGGCCACAACATTTTGGAGATCTATTTTTAACTTGGTAACTGTGGCTTGCATGTCTTGCCTTATTTTCTAATTTTCTACCTGTTGTGGCTTCAAAATTTGTTGCTTACATTCCTCTACAGTATCCTATCATATCTTCTTCTTTTCCATTTCTAATTGAACTATGTCTTATTTGAGTATTTATTCAACTGCTCTCTCTATTTTTACTTCTATTTGTAGGTAGGATTTGATGTTGATATGGGGTTTTACAGTTTGAATGGATGAAAGCATCTTTTGCATTGCTTCTTCTATTTCCATGCATCTTTTCATCTAGTCATCTTTAGCACTCTGTTTGAATAATTGGCTACATGTAGTCTTTTATAGGGAGTGAGTTTATCTAAATTGAACTTAAATCCTTCTATAGTTGTTTCTACTACCCCTTGCTACAAATGAAAGGATTTTTCCTTCTTCCTTTGTTGCAATGCTTGTTTGATTCTAGCCAATGAGTCTCTAGGTGTTAGGGCTAGTACCATGCTTGAAGATGTTTTTATTATTGGAGCGGATAGTATTGTGTGTTTTTGTTTTAGTTATTTCTTTCTTCTTATCTTCTACCTCATTTTACTTCTTCTCTTGTTATTGTTTTTCCTTCCATGTCCTCTCTTTTTTCTTTTTCAGCTTGTTCCTTTTTCTCTTTTTCTATTTTCAAATCTTGTTCTTCTTTATCCTTATTTACTTTTTCTTGTTTTTGTTTCTCCTCCTCTTTTTTTCCTTCTCCTTTTTTCTTTTCCCTTTCTTCTCTCTCCTTTTTAATTTTCTCTTCTAGTTATATGTCTTCTTTCTCTTTTTTTTCTTCTCCACTTTTTGTTTTTTCTTCATTTTTTTGATCAGTAATCCAATCAATTTCTCTACCTCTTTTATCCTATGTAACTCCCTTTTAGTTTGGATTTTATTTTATTTTAAGGTACATCTTTCTTGTTGGATTGCGGAAAAGTGAGGTGTATATTCTGCATTTATTTGTTCCTAAACTTCTTCTACTAGAGATGGTGTGAGAAAATGAACTATATCGTCAAGTACAATGGCATATTTTTCCAAGTAATACACTATAGCTTCTGCTATGGCCATTTATTCTCCTCTTGTGCTAGTGGTGTATTCTTTTGAAACTTGTTAAATTCCACCGGTAGTTAAACATTTTTTTATAGTAGTTGTATGCTTGTTTACTGAGTCGTGTCTCCTCTATTAATTCCACTTCTTTTGGTATCTTGGGTTCTTATTTCTCGTGTGTATGTATTGGTGAAGGAGTATATGGGGTTTCCTCTTCATCTGACATAGAAACCTCTTTTGTTTCCTCAGATTATGCTTCCTCTTTTCCTTTGTTTGTCATGGCTTCTTCCAACTTCATTTTTTCTGCTAAATAATTGTCTGTTTGGTTATAGGTTTTGTAGTACTATGGTATTTCTTTCTTTTGTATGTCTTAGGAATACCCATACTTGATTCTGATTTTCCCATCTACCTTGAATATTTTTGCTGATATTCTTCAAATGTTTCCTCAATAACTTCATCAAAGCTAGCTAGAGTGGGTTTTCAAGGATCTACTGGGTATGCTTGCAATGCTTGAATGGATGTTGTTACTAATTCATCTAAAGATTCATAAGGAAAAATCAGTATTAGGTTAGTACATGGAAATAGTGGCTTGATAAATGTATAGTCAATATCCGCAATGAACATAACCTCATGCTCATATTTTGCCACAACTTGTTCTAATATTCTTGATCTTTTTACATCTATCTCCCTAATTTTATCTATTTATCTAATACGTGAGGTTATTTGTGTAACTATATCAATTGTCCTCATGTTCTCCTAGATTTTCTCAGCTATAGGAGTATTTGTCTTCCAATAAACTAGTTACTCTTTTTGAGGTAGTGTTCTTTTAAAGTACATTGCCAAGCATAATAATATTGACCCGTAAAAAAATGTGTGTTTTCCCTCTTTAATTATTCTTACATTATCGTGAAATTATGTCACTAGTAACTCTGCTAGGTTATATACAGAGTGGGATGTGACTGTATCTAAAGAAATTTGGACACTCACCCCATGAGCGCAACCCTCCCTATTCGTATGATAGATTTTCAAACAATTTCCTTTGGTAGCATACCTCAGAGAAACATTCGAAATATTAGAGATTTTGATGCCTCTTTTGCATGTCGTGATGCCCATCACCCTCACCATATCCTTCATTAGAATCTTCTTCTTTGTTAGAGAATGTCATCCTTTAACCCATAGCTAGGTAACCCTAGCCATCCCTTTAGTGTTAATTTGGTATGGTTAATCAAGATAGAGCATTTAATTATGTAGACAACTGAGAAGAAATTTCATCACCTTGTCCTCCCTAGGAAAATAGAAAATTCTACCCCATGCATCAAGTTTTAATTCCCTAATTACTTTTTCATTCTACTTATACTCCTCTTGTTGCATCTCCAAATTTGTAACAACCAGTAATGCCCTGTCTACCTCAAGTTTGGAATGATCATATTCGATAATAGGGAAATGGATATACCTCTAGAGGTCACGTGTACATGCGAATTTTAAAGTAATGTGCAAAAATTCCCCCTTTGGATCATGTATATTTGCTTTCATGGAGTGCTTCTGAAATTTAATCCTTGGAATCTCTTCCTATGTGACTTCGACTGGAGTATCCATGTCTTCTTCTTAATTTGCCCTATTTTTTCCCTAGCTCACTTTATCACCCTTGATGTTTTGGTTGATCTCTTCTTTATTTTGTAACGCCTTAGATTTTTGTAATCGATCCCTTTATATATCTTGTTTGTCTACCTACCATATTTATTGTTTCCTTGGCGGGTCATATTTTATTTTGTTTCAATTTTTTTAATTTCTTTCACAGGTTTCCTTGTCACGTGGTTTATACATGGTTTTTACACGGCTTCTCCTTCCTTTACGTCATGGTTTTTATCTCTCTTTATTTCACAGTTTTCTCTTCTTCTTCCTTCCGTGGATTTTTTTATTCCTTATTTCCACAATTCCTCTCTATTTTATTTGTTCAGCAACTTCCTTCAATATCTGTTTTATGTGGTTTTGCTTTTCTTCTTCCTTTGGCATTTTTTCCCATGTTTCTTCATATGACATCTTTCTTCTTCTTATCTTCAATGTACGACTTTTGTCTTTTCTTTTAGTTGTGGCTTTTTATTTGCATTTTATTTTTCTTTATTACACGGCTATGATCCCTCCATGGTTCTATCCTCTTTTGATTACGTGCGTATTCTTCCTCAATGGATCTTTCCTTTGTTCTAATTTTGTTCATACTTTTAAGAGTAAGAACGCCCTCACGGGTTTTCATCCCAACCCTTGTCCTATCCTCTGAATTATCAATTTTTGTATAGTTCGGTGGTCTTTTTATTGCATGGGTATCAATCCTCCACAGTTTATTTTTTCTCCTCATCTTGTTTTTTTCTAAGGGTAGAGATGTCCTTGTGGGTTTTCATCCTACCCCTCAACCTACCTGCCGAATTTCCTGTTTTCAAGTAGGTCGGTATTTTTTTTTCATTTTTATTTTCAAGTTACATATATTTTGAGCCTTTCCCCATTCACATATCCAGGTAGTTCTTTTAACTGCAAGGTTTGTAGTTTTACTACTCCGGAAGGCAATATGTCCTTAATAATATATGTCCCTAGCCATCTTACCTTCAATTTCCCTAGGTGTTTATATTTGTTATCATACAATAGTACTTGATCTCCAATGTCAAATTGTTTCCTCTTAATGTGGTGGTTATGCCACGCCTTATGTCTTCTTTTCTATTGGGTCTGATTATACTTGGCTATAAACCTCTTCTCATCTATTTTTTCTAAGTATATTAGCCTTTCATGAAGTGAATCATCTTCAGTCATCCTAAATTCCACTGGAATCCTCAAACTTGAAAGCATGAACTCTATGGGTACCGCGGCTTCTAATCCATAGACTAATCTGAATGGTGAATATTTGGTAAGCCTCTTATAAGTTGTGGGGTATTCCCAAAGAGTGGGTGGTATCTTTAATTCCCAATTTGTAGTTTGTAAATAAAAAAACATTTATCAATAGCTTCCCCAACACCTCATTGAATGCCTCAAATTATTCTTATTACTTGTATATGATTCTTCAACAAGCCATATATTATCCAGTCATCAAGATAGACTTCAAGAAAATCATGAATAAAATATTTGAATATGTTAATTGTGATCCTACTCAATACTGCTGGAGCATTTTAAAGCCCAAATGGCATAACTATATACATAAAGAATCTCCATTCTGTGGCAAAAGTAGTTTTGGGCTGGTTCTTTGGGGTAATTTTTACTTGGTAATAACTAGAGAAACTGTATGTGAATGAATATATTTCTCTGTCAACCATGTTTTCCAGTACTTATTTTGTAAAAGGGATTGGAAATGGATCATGTACACATGCCTTATTTAGCTCCATGTATTCTATGCACGCGCAGATCTCTCCAGTATTCTTATTTTGGATCACCATGGGACTAATCCATTCTAAGTCATCAATGGGTTTGATAATCCCAACACTTAGCATTTTGTCAATTTTTGACTTCACGTTCCCTTTCAAATTTGGATTCAATCTATATGGTCTTTTCTTTATTCGTTTGAATCCATATTTTATTTGAATTTTCATTGTCCCTAACTCCTCTTTGATTCCCTTCAACTCTTTTAAGTCCTTTGTAAAAATATCTTGGAACTCTTGTATTAACTCTACCAATTTATTTACTTCTTCCTCCGACCAATAGTCCCCAATTTTGATAAAATTCTCCTCTCCATTTGTCCCAATGGCTTCATTCTTGATTTTAAAGGTCTAGTAATAGTACTTTTCTCCTTCATCTTTTTTGTCCACTATTGTTTGTTCATCTTCTATAACCTTGTATCTTAAATTCTCTGTTTTCTCTTCTCTTTCTTGTTTTTCTACGTTAAAATACCAAGCCATTTCTGGAAACCTTCAAAGTTTCTTACGGATTTAGAATCTCACGTTTTTTTTTCTTCTCCTCTTCAGAATGTTGCTTGATTGCTTCATCTGGTGTCAGAAACAAGAAAGTTCAAATATTTTGTAATGCTCTTAAAAAATTTAAATTCACATCCCAAAAATTAAAGGTATGGCAGAAGTCCTTAACTATTTGATCCCAATATGCAGTCTCCCTTCTAATTTCTTGGTGTGAATACCAAGATCGCGGTATGGGCCCTAAGGTCCTTACAAAAAATTGAATCCATAGCAAAGGAGAAGTTTCCCCGTGTTGTCGCCAGTGTTGTTCCCAGATTTGATTTTGCTTCTATGGATCAGTTTCACCGGTATATTCAGGGATTGTAGCATAGTAGCCTTCATTATCCATATATCTGGATTTAAGAAATTTTATGACTAATTTCTAGTGAGTGACATTATGTTTATGCGTTTCCCACCAAATCGCGGCATTTATAGTTAAGGTATCATCTAATGACTTCATCCTTGCCTTCTCATTAGGAAATATTATTTCCATTATTTTAATGTACCCCTCAAGATCCCAAAATCCGGAATACTTTGCTATGGTCTGGTGGGATGCCCTACGGCTAAATCTATAAAAAAATTTAATCGGTATCTCTTTTACTTTTTATTCTTCTTCCGCGGAAAATTTATCCAGAACTAGTATAAAAATATCATCCTCTTCCTCCTCTTGTGTGGAATATCAATCCTCTTCTTCTTCAAATATATATTTGGCGGGTATGAAAATGTCACATGTAGTGTTATAGTTATCTCCCAGCATGATAATTCTAGGTGGATCCTTCTTGCGTAGTGTATTGTTCTTGTACTTGATTCTGGAAACCCGTGTATCCAGGATTCTACCGCATTACCTGAGATTTCAAAGATCTCTTCAGATTTTATTGAAATTTCACTGTCCGAGTTTGGTTTAAATTATTTTTCAATGTTAGAAAATTTATTTAGTGCATACACACCTTTTATGTCATCAAAATCTTCCACATCTGTATCATGTCATACTACCTCTTTCCATGCGGCAATCATTCCTGCATGCAAGGGTACAAGAATGCATATACCATCTGAATTTAATGCCACCTCTTCCTCTTTAGAAATTAATGTTCCATTATAGTCTACGAACAATTCCAATCCTAAGATAGTGATGTATGAGGGATTCTCAGACACATTCTCTACCAATTAAAAATTCACCATCTTCTTAATTCCCATGAAATTCACCACTAAATTCTTTAGCACTCCCAGTTATTTCCTTGATGATCCATCCACTAAACTGATAAAGTATCTCACGGGTTCCAAACTAGGTCTTCCAAGCATCTCTCATGTAGTTTTATACGTCATATTGACATCTGCGCCAAGATCCAATAGTTCTTTGGTAATGGTGGTATCAAAAATGTCCATGTCTAGGTAGATGGCAGACTTTTGCCATGTTCACTAAGTATGAAATATGTTTCTTTTCTTTTTATCATGTCCTACTTCAAATCTGTGCACATGATGAGTCCTTTCTTCTTTATTCCAATACTTGATTGAATTGTTTCAGCTTATCTATTAACCCATAATTTGATAGTTAATTTTGTTATCTCCTTTAACGCATTAACCTCTTCTTCTACAAAACAATTTTTCTCTCTTTCTTCAATGGATTGTGCTTCCTTTACAAGTGCCTTACTATTTTCAACTAATTTTAGGTTCAAAACTATTCTAATTTCTTTTTCATTCCACTCCTCTTCATCAGAATAATGTTGTTCTTGTGGTAGCCTTATTATTTTCTTCTTTTTTGGGGCCACCTCATTTTTAGTGGCACTTCAGGTTGTAACAGCTACCCTATTTCATGGTTCTTCAATACTTTTTTCAGCTTTTATCATTTTTCTTCTCATATAACTCTCTTTTACCTCATATTTCTTGTTTTCTTCTGCATGTCTACTTGAAAGAATGGTTCTGAAGTAGTGGCCCTTGCGGATTTATATTTTTTTATAGTCTCTTCATCCCAAGGGATTCTAGTGATGTGTTGCACTTTTCTTTGAGCATCTTCTCCTAAAGCTTCTGATTTCATTTTTCCACTCCTATAGAACTTTGTGGCCTTAGGAATATTAAATGCATCATTTCCTTTCTGCATGGAAAAATCCACATGGATCAGGTTCTATAAAATTTCTTACAAGATTCCCATCTTGTCCACATTTATAGCAAGTCATGGGTCTTCTCTCCTAGTATCTTCCTCCTTAGTTATCCCTATAACCCCCACGATAACCACCATCATTGTAACCTTGATATCCTCTACTTTCATGGTAGTTATCATAGTTTCCTCTATATCCACCTTGATATCCACCTTTGAATTTTCCTCTATATATGCCTTGGTACCCTCCACTGTATCCTTCATCATTGTACCCTTGATAGTTTGGGTTATAATTATTTCCCTGATATCCTGCCCCCAAACTAATGTTGGCCACCTTGTGGATTTGCATACTATGGTGTTGTTATCATTTTTTGTTAAGGTGGTGTATTTTCTAGTAGCATCTATGTTTGAGTAAGGGGAGGGTTAGGGGCTTACATTATGTCTAGCGGTCATTTCTCTCCTAGTAGCATTATATTTCAAGTCGTCCAATGCATCAACCAAGGGGAAAGTATGATGATAGTGATTATACGACCTGCATGCAATACAATACATCAATTGATTTGTAAGTGGTTCTACTTCAAGTAAGGGACAAGTGTCTTGCGTATGTTAGTCCCAAATTCTACAAATACCACACCATGTCCTTTCTGATGGAGTTATATTGACTAGATGATGCTTTTTGTGATGAATGTACTCTTACTACGGCTGCTCTTTTTTCATTTTCAAAGTATGAGAATTTAATTCTATTATGTCCTTCGTTGCAACATAGACTGTACACCATATCTTCAGCATCATATTGCTCTTTGAATGTGAATTACTTCTCAATCCTTAAGTCTTATGAATCTCCTACTGTAATTTTATCTTTGCTAGTTCTAACTACACTCTTTCCAGTTCATTATTTATTGAAGTTTCCCCCTCTCTTTTCCATGGTTAGGCTTCCAGTCTTAATTTCCATTTCAATTTACTTTTGATAATACTTTAAATTGGTGTGAGTCTAATGTTGCTCTTAGGTAAGGAAGTAGCCCTGAAGTAAACCATGCAATCCTCTGTTTATCTATCAATGACTCTTCCAAATTTCTAGGAACGTTATTAAATCTTTGAATAAAGTATCCTTCATTGATTCTCCTTGTTTCTGTGCATAATTTATCTCATCTTACTTACTCCTTCTGCTGTTGGGAAATGGAAATTTTTTTTAAAGTCTCTCTCAATATCGGCCCAGAGTTTCACTCCTTAGAGAAATTATCTTCATGTACCAATGTAGTGCATCATTTCTTGATGAATATGTGGAATCTTGTATCGTAGTAGCTTCATATGTGGTATCATTTTTCTTCTAATAGGCTTCTAGTAGGAACAATTGTTTCAATGCATCGCTAGAGTCTTTATCAAAAATTGTAATTTTGATCTTCTAGGCCATTGTCGATTGAGTATTTGTTCTTGGCTGAAACAATGAATGCTGCTACTTAACTTGTTTTACTTTCTTTGTCTGGTTATGGACTACTTTTGAAATATTCTTTCTTCCCTTATCTCTACTTAATTCAATATCAAAGTATAGTTTGCCCAATAGTTCTTGGAATTATCTCATTCTTTCTTGTCTTCTCTGACTCTCTTCTCGCAATATTTGATATCTCTCCTCCAAGCTCTTTCCTTTTCTAGATTCTCAAATGGTGTATTAAGCGGCACATGGAATGGCATCCGATCTGAAAGGGTCATCTCCTTTGGGCTTGCATGTGTTGGTTGGGGGGCGTGTCTTTATTTGGTGACTTTCCATAACTATTATTTTCCATAACTACCTTTCTATCTTTATTATTTCTTAATCTATATCTTTCTTCTAATCCCTCATCACTTCCTCTCTTCTTATTTTGTTTTTCTTTCTCTCTTCTTTGAGTTTCCTCTCTAACCACTTTCCTCAATTTCCTCTTCTATTACCTCTATCTTTTCTTCTTCTTGATTATCTATATTTTCTTCTTCTTTCTTCTCCTCATCTATTATTTTTATTTTCTCTTCGCAAATTCCTCAACTAACTCCTTCATTCCAGTGACTTCCTTCTTCTTCGCCTCTTTCCTTAATCATTAATTGGGTTCTCAATTCCTCTTTGTTCCACCCTTTTACTTCTAATACTTTCTTAAACATAGGTTCTAACCCTCCTAATAACTATTGTAGATCCCTCATTAAGATTGCATGTCTTGTTATTTCCTGTTGAAAAAAAAATCTCTATAGTATACTGAACCACAGGATTCCGTGGAGTGAAAAAACCTTGTTGGTCTCCACAAGACGCAAGTATTATAGCTAGACTTGATGCATCTGCCTCCATTTTCAGGTGACCCAATTTCTAGCCTCCACTAGATGTGGGTGAATCTTCTTTCTCTATCCTCTTCTCTACTTTCTTAACTTTGTTCAATTTCTCCTTCCTATCGTTCATTTTATTCACTCTTTCTTCTTGCGATATCCTTTGTTTTTCCAACTTTTTTTCTACTTCCTTCTTTTCCATGACTATCCTAGCTCTTTCTTCCATCCTCCTCATTATTTATTCTTTGCTTATTTTTAATTATCCCCTCACAAATCACTGACTCTCCTTAAATTCAATTAATTTCTTCTTACTAAGTATCTAATTTTTTTCTTTTTATTTTTCCCCATGTTGTCCTATTTCTGCCATGCCAACTAGCACCCCATTGATTATAATAAGTCATGAATCTTGGATCACCCCCCTTCACGTCTATCATCCCATGGTGTATGTCCCCCTAAAGGAACTTTTTTGCTTCCCTAATTAATCCCTTTTCAATCATTAACACTTTAATTAAGAATTTGGTTGACTGAAGAAATTGACCACAGGCTCTGCTTAAAAATTATTGCTTCTTGCTATCAAAACTCATCCAACCTTGAATTTCCCATGTGATTATGTAAGAGTCTAGAGTATTTTTATACTAGTAATCGATTTCTCTAGTCCATGGTTCATCAAAATATTTTACTATGGTTTATTTTTCTACGTCCCACTCAAAAGGTTGTTTCAAGTACATCCGCGACCATTATGTCCTCTTTGCATGTGCTAATAAATAGTGCCACAATAGATGAGGAAACTGGGACTAAAATTCTTCTTTGTACTCGCCAAACACTTCTTCTTCTACTACTCTATAAGTTATCTTTTACCTTTTTATTCTACTTTTAGAAATATGTCTATATGCTTTTCCCACCACTTTTCAATTTCTACTGGTGTGGGTTTCCAATACCCTAGTGGTGAAATATTTCCTAAAATCTACTTAACACAAGGAACCTAGGCTCAAACACCAAATTCTGACCTAAAACCCTGACAATGTTATGAGGCGTAGGTGTTTCGACCTTAGTTAAGGATGTACTCAGGAAATACACCACATCTACTCTAAGAATAGAAATGTAAATGAAAGCAAGTAACAAATTTCATCCCAAACTCTAATCTTTATGTATTTATCGATAATGATAACATCATACATTCTCCTCATTTTATCTCATATATTCTATTCCTCGTACAAAATTTCTTATGACAGAATTCACACATATATTTCTCGTGATGCACCCATATACAATACATTAGTTACAATAAATACACAAAATACAATTGATTCCAAAAGACACTTCTTTTGACTCGTGCCTCTGTTAGCTTCTGTATAATTTGTCTTCATTCAGTGGCTTTACATCAGCTTCTACGACTCTTTCCAGTGTTAAGAGGATTTTTCTACTCTTCTGTGGATTCCTCTGTATATCGTGGGTTTCTTAGTTATGGGTGGCTTCTTCCTTTATTCTGTGGCTTCCCTTTTTCTCTAGAGGCTAGATCTAGCTTGTCGCAGCTATCTCTAAACTTTGGCATCTTGATATCTATCTCTGCGGATTATGCAAAAATCAATGAAGACCCTTTTCAACGTGTACTATGTAGATAGTAGCTTCTTGAGACTCATGAGATGTTATTTTTTTATACAACTGCATCCAGGCTAGACTAGAAGAAGCCAACAAGGCTTGGAATTTATAATGTTAAAATATTCATTGAATTTCCTACTGCACATGGAGATTAAAGTCCTTTTGATTGGGTCCTAAAAAGGGTCCTAAAAAAGAGGCTTATAGTTAATCCACTAGTCCAAACAGAAATCTATTTTAAGGCCATTTCCAAGGCACCATTTAGTGCCTACATCTAGCAAAGGAAGAGAGCTCGCCACTTAATTCTAAATTGTAGTTCCTCTAAGGGGATTTGAGTGGAGAAAAATCTTTAAAGGAAGTAGGTAATTCCACCTAAGGATATGAACCCAAGTGATCATGTTCTCAAATACGACCTCCCAACCAATCTTAGCAAGCATGGCTCATTCATATCAACGATCCTTCTTAGCCTCAAGCCACCTGAGAAGGTTGGAAAAAAAATTGTATCTCAAGACACCAGATGAACTCTTTTCCTTTCTTTAGATCTAGACCAGAGAAAGTGTTTTATAATTTTCTCAATAGAATTATTCACAGAAAATGAAATTCTAAGAAATGACATAAAATAGATAGGTAGACTTTGAAGCATAGATTTGCCAAGTTGAAGTTTACCTACTTGACTGAGCAAAGCACCATTCCATCCTGCCAATTTATTTTGATAGTGTTCAATTACTGTAATCCAAAGGTTTTTAATTTTTCTTCCTTTAAAGAGAGGAAGACCTAAATAGGTAAAGGGAAGGTCCACTATGCTACAACCAAAGATATCAACTATCTTTCGGTGCCTGCTGAGCAGAGTTTGTATGAAATAAATGCATATTTTAGAAAAACTTATGAGCTACTGTGAGGCCATCTGATAACCATCAAGAATTATTTTTAGTGCCTTAGCCTCAACTACCGAAGGTACACCCATGAGAATGGTATCATCTGCAAATTTTTTGTGGGTAGCAGTAAGATTTCTAGTAGTAATTTTGATGCTTGAAATTAAATCAACATTTTTGGCAGATTCTAAATCCCTACTTAATGAATCAGCCATTAAGATAGAGAGTAAGGGTGAAAGAGGGTCACCTTGTCTAATCCCCCTATTTCTCTTTAAGAAACCATCTATAATTGCATTAACAAGAATCGAGAAGCAAGGAGAAGAGATGCATGTGAAAATGCAACTACACCACTTGTCATTGAACCCAAAATTCTTAAGCATCTATGGTGTAATTCTGTATCCATGGTCAAAGGATGGTTCCACACTCATTTCTTTACTTATCATTCCTGTTCACTTTCACATTTTCCACAGGAACTGGTTAACAATCAAAAATGGTGACTGACTCCATCAAATCACAAGACCAAATAAACAAGAAAATCCATTTAATACCACTTGATGTAGAGCATATCAAAATACTCTTCAGTTGCATACACCCATGTAACCAAAGAAATTCAAGTCCAAGATTATACTTATATTCTACAATGTTGTAAACATTTATCAAAGTCTATAGTGTGCATGCAAGGGTTATTCATGACTACAATGAGGGAGTTCAGGGAAGGGCAATGAGGTACCTGTTACACAGTTTTTAAAAGAGCCTCTAATATCTCTTAATATTATGCATTAGTTACATCATAGAGGATCATCCTTCATGATTTCCCAATAATTTTGGAAGGAGGCAATAGGGGACACTCCATTGCTTAATCCAAACTTGTGACTCCCTTATCCCTTCCTTTATGGGTTAATGGTCCATTTACATGCAAGATATGATTATTTCACATGGAGAAAGGATACATTTTTATTTCATTCAAATCATCAGTTATCAACTCAGGAATGTGCTACAAAATATTTAACATATTTTTTTCTTCCAGGAGGATTCTTCTTGAAGGAGCCTAGAATAGAAAGAGATAATATCATTTGAAACATCATCTTCAGTAGATAGTAACTTACCTTTAAAGTAGAGAAGCTCCTTAATTTTATCCCTTATTTTGTGCTTGGAGGATATGGCATGGAAAAATTTTGTATTTTGATCTCCCTTTTAAAGCCAAATTACCCTAGATCTTTGTCTCCAATAAGTCTCCTCTTTAATCATACTGTTGTGATAATCACTCAACAGGGAGACTTCTTGTCGATGAAGATTCTCAGTTCTTCCATCTTTGGCAATATTGGCTGAAAAGACAAGGATTTTATGATTCAGTTGTTTACGTAATAAAATATTTCCAAAAACATTAGCCTTCTAGACCTTGATATGCTTCTTGAATTCTTTTTAATTTTTTGGAAAATATGAACATTGTCATCCCGTAGATGTCAAAATTCCACCAGTTCTTAATAAAGTCATCCAAATTGTTGTTCTGCAACCAATTGATTTCAAACCTGAATGGAAGATTTTTATTCTTCTGACAAAAGTTAGCACTTAAGAGTAAAGGACTATGATCAGACGCAGCTCAAGGTAGAGTACTAAGAAATCTAAAAAGTGCAAAATCCAGTCCATTGAACCAAGATCCATGTCTAATCTACATTAAATATGATTATTTCCTAGTCTACAATTTTTCCAAGTGAAAGTGGCTCCATGCAAATCCATATTAAAAAAATCCCCCTGTTTGATACATTCGGCCAAAGCTTCCATACTGATGGGGTTAGCAGGAGATCCACCTTTATTTTCAAATGGATAGAGAGTGTTGTTAAAGTCACCCACAATAAGGTAGGGAATATGAGAATAGATCCTTTTGAAATCCATAATGTCATTTCAAATATTTTTCCTCTGGGAGTTTATATTAGGTGCACATAAATTGATAGCTATCTATCCAACGTTAGAGCCAACCTCTTATAAAAAAATTCCGAAGAAGTGTGGAATTTTGATGATGTAATCACCATACATAAATTTTAGGCTCCAAAGTGTGCAAAAGCCTATAGAATTCCCAGAAGATTCCTGAGAGGAAAAGGATGCAGTAGGTGAAAGCCTTTGAAGGTTGTAGTCATCCTTTAAATTAGTTTCATAAAGCATGATGATATCTAGGGAGTGTTTCAGCCTGATGTATTTGAGGAATATCCTCTTTTACAAGGAATTAAGCCCTCTTATGTTCTAGGAGATTATTTTCATTTTTTAGATTTGGACTTGTTCTGTGCCACCATGGTGAGGATGATTTGAGTCCCTTACACCACATTAAGTGTTGATTCCTATGGTATCTTTACATTCCCAAGTTTCATACCTTTATGATTCTTGACACCCACGTCAATTTCTTACTAATACTCCCAGTGACACGAGGTAGGCTAGTATCAACGGAGGCTAATGAAGAAGGGGAAAGTGGCACCTCCGACCCGAGAAATAGAAGGGAATAAGGAGGGGGAAAGGAGGTTGAAGAAAAAATAGAGGGGGTAGAGGAATCAAGGACATGATCAATAGAGGTGACAACATAGGGCTCAAGTAGGGGGGAGATCAGGGGTATCTTGACAGGGGAGGGCGGTGAGGTGAATCTCTTAGAAGAAGATTCGGATTTTTTTTACTTGGGTTGAGACTTAGAAGGGAAAGCAGGAGCCCTATGACCAATTATTTTATAGATTAAACAAACTTGAGGGATATAATCATATTCTATGGGTTGTGACCATACCCCAAAATTTGAAATAAGCTCAATATACTTCGGTAGCAAGCCACTGACATCAATATTTACAAACACTTGAGCATAGATAAATCTAATTTTGGCTTTAGTGTCCTGATCCATGGTTATAAGGGATCCCATAGAAAGAGCAATACCTACATTAATAGTTTTATCTCAAAATTCTAGTAGAAGTCCCAACAAACAAACCCATATTGGAGTTTGAGTTATAGTTTCAATGTGGGGATTGAAGCCCGGGGAACATTTGCACAAGTAGAAATGTCTCCTACTGAAAAACCATGGTCCTCCAATAAGAGCACGCACCAAATCCTCCTTGAGGCTGAATGTAAATATAATGAGACCATTAGGCATGGAATCAATCTCAAGTGAACCAAAAGGATCCCATTTTAGACGTGCCCATTTTTTTATGTCTTCCAAGGGAGGTCTTGAACCCATGAGCTTGTCAATCAAGGAAAAATCCCTCAAAGCAGAGGCCACAACAGTGATGTGAGAAGGAACCTACAAAGAGAATGTCCTATTAAGGACAACTAGAGACAACTTAGAGTTTGGAGTAGAGCGGGACCCGAATTCCATGTTATTCCATGCCCCCTACTGAGGACGAGGCAACAGACCACCTGAATGATGAAGTGATATCTTAGGATCCGGACTAGAAGGTCCTGACATCAACTCAGTTCAGAAGGTCGCAGAAAATTCAAATTTCAACGAGTGGGAAAAAATATTAAGGTTTGATTTTAAGATATGATATAACTATACTTCACTTATATAAATTGTAATATTTTTTTAATCTAAGAAGAATAATACATATTACCTTTTGAATTGTGAAAATTTTAATAATTTTCTTGTAGCGTTGACACAATCTATTATTATCATATTAGTGGTAATTACCAAATTTTTATTACATAAGTCAAAACATGTGCAAAACCATTGTGTTTTTCATCTTGTTAATAAACACAATGTGTTTTTCAACATGTAGAAAACCAATGTGTTTTTCAACATTTTGAAAAACACTGTGTTTTTCAACATGTTAAAAACTAGTTTATAGAAAACCAATGTGTTTTTCAACATTTTGAAAAACACTCTGTGTTTTTCAACATGTTGAAAACTAGTTTGTTTTACACATGTTGAAAAATATATTGTATTTTTCAACAAGATGACAAATAAAATATTCTACATTATCGCCATTCTTCAATATGAGACAAATCCTAATTAGAAAACATGAAGTGATGATCATGATGGGCATGGGGATGTAATTATGGTATGGAGTGGATTTCTTAAATGTATGTTTTTGTATGGAGAATAGCCAATCCCTAAAAATAATGACTCAATATCCATTACATTTACTTTGGTAATTATTTTTAAAGAGTGTTTTGATTTGACGATTAATCTCATACTGCAATATTGAAATGGGTTTTAGTTAGATAAAATAGTATTTCATTTATGTTGTTGTATTCTGATTTGAATTGGTCAACCCTCTATGCAAAAAAATTTACGGATTTATTATTATGGTAGTTTGTTTAGTTTCTTGCTCCATTGAATCTAGATCGGTACCTTTTTTTAGATCAATCGGTAAAAAACAAAATAAAAAACAATCTTCTAGATGTTTACTTCATTGTTATATTAAGTGGGTGATAGGATTGGATTTTTCCATCAATTTTGATAGTGCCCATAAATTAGGATCTAAATCTCTTTTGATTCACTATAATTGCCCATGTTTAATGTTTAACTATTTTTTTCACTTGTGAATTTAAGTAGATTAGTTTTTACATCTATTTTTAAAGCTCTGAAATTACAACATTTTCATCTCAAGTAATTATTTCACACATTTATACATAAATATTTTTGTTTTACTTGGATTGAAATAGTAAAAACCAGTGCTAATGAATTCATGTTGTGTTCTATAAGATAAAAAAATACAAATCCTTTATAGGCTTACCCAAAATAATTAGCAAAAAAGTTATGTATTTTAATCTTAATAAGACAAACCTAGAAGGAACAAGTCCTCATTCCTCGTGTTCGAATAGAAAATGCCTTCAAATGTGATTTGTATTTTTCTCTGGCATGAAAAAAATCTGTATATAGTCTGTGAGTTTGTAGGAAGTAGAATTCTACCGAATGCATAGTGAAGCCAAAGTTGTATCGTAAATGGTTTAGTGGTAATTGGTAAATGATAACAACAACAAATTGGTAAATGGTTTATGGTATACCCATAAAACCTCATTAATTTCATGCATGGAGGAGTGTGAATCAACTTTGGTGGAAATCATACTGCAAAATTATTTATGTATAAGGGATATGTACACTGCATCTTAGGCTCGACATTGACAGGATGAAATGACTACTTTTGGCACTGTGAAAAAATAGGGCACGTCATGTTTATATGACTATGTGTTATGTTGCCATGGTGGACTCGTATGGTTTGAATTATATATATGGTGCATTTTGTGGGGATAATATGCCTTTCCACCATTTACAACCCCTTTCCTAATTATGCTCGTGGTCCATGGGCTTTCTAGCCATTCAATTTGAAAATTCCATTGAGGCTCCAGGGGTTAAATTTTATGGCCACCTAGATGCTTGTCCAACAATTTTTAGGTGATGGTAGTTTTCCAATATTTCCCTTCAATATATTTATTTGTCTTATTCATAGCAACTATTTAATATTTGTCTAGTTATTTTTAATATATATATATATATATATATATATATATATTGATATAAATTTTACATATAAATCTATATTAAAAATGACAGTCATATTTTTTTGATAAGGTGAGTGTTTTTGACCAGAGCTATGGACCGAGGGGTTCATGGGTCCCCTCCTTTACAAAATAAATAAATGTAAACGATAAAAACAGGTTGGTTTACAATAGAAGCAAAAATACTATACCACCCTAAGATATAAATTTTTTTAAAGAAAACTATAACAAGTTGAAGAGCCCAACAATGGCCCAAATGAAATGATGGCAAAAAGAAGGAATTATTTCCCACCCTGAGAAGGGAAATAATCTGAAATGTTTATCAATCATCCCTTCTTTCCTTTTCTTTTCGAAAATTCATACTACTTGCCTTGATCTGAAGGAACATTCAGAATGAGATTATTTTCATCTGTAGCTTCCACGCCATCTGATAAATTATCCGACTCAGAGTCAAAATTTTTAGGTGAATGCCCACGCTTCATGCCACCTACAACTTCCTTGATATTCATGGCTTCCTCTGTTATTTTATTCACCTCAGTCTCATTTTTCGCTTTACCCAGATCTTCCTTAAAATTTATGCCTGAAATTAAGTCTGGACTCATAATTCCCCAAACTGTAGTGCCCTTCTTAACATTTTTTGTATTTTTGTTAAGCATACATGAGACATGCAGGTGTCCTGGATTTTTGCAAATTCAACACCGAAAGGCGGTGTTCTCATAATCCAAGCTCTAGGATCACTGTAAATTCCCAAATTTCAGAGATATCTTATTTGATAGGCCTTTACTCAAATGTAATTTGACACACAATTTTGCAAAAGCACACATACTTGATTGAATTCTCTCTTAATCTACTTTAATGAATTTACTCTAGACATTTTCGATATCCTCTAGGGCATACTAGAGATGCAAGGGTAGGTTGGGTAATCTAACTTGCACTGGCGTGATTGTGACAGGGTAAGTATTGGGTTCAAATTCTGGGAACCACAGAGTTAAGTACAAACCTACATTTCCACAAAACCAAGGGCCCTCTAAGAGACATCTTGATAATCCTCATGATTGCTGAAATAAACAATGAAAAAACCTTTCCAGCATAATGAAATTTCACACTTGTTTTTCCAGTTCTCGAACACCCATTGATATAGGGCTGAAGAAGAGGGCCAAAGTCCATTAAATTGACCAATTAAGGAATTCTTCAATAAAGACCTGTAATAAGCACCAAAAATTGGATTGTTTATCTCTACGTCGAGGGCTTCCTCTGCTAAATAGACCAAGTATGCCTGGTTACAAACCAGGATGCCTCCCTTAAGCCCTAACATTGCCTATAATGAATTTAGTGAGGGTAAATCACCTCTGTTATGTTTGTTATGGCTGCCTCCAGCCTGAATCGTCACCCTAAATCCTCCTCTTGAGCCAAATCTAACCTCCTTCCTCCTGTTATTGTCCTCTTTATTTCCTTCTCCACCAATCGAGCTAGGGTTCTGCACCTTCCCTTTCCCATTTCCATTGCTGGGGATCATGATTTTTCCCTCCATCAAGCAGCCTCCCCCTTTTCCTTCTTATCAATGTGACAAAATGACAGTCATATATTTAATTTACAAGTCATTATGATGATTATTTCAAATATTTACAAGTATTTTACAGGTAAAATTAGAAGAAAAAAAATGTCTAAACAACTGTCAAATTTAACCCTTCATTGAGGCTGTAAGAAATAAATGGGGTTACACCATCACAATTATTAAAGAAGCCACATATTCATTCGGATAATATTTTCTCTATTTTCCATTAATTATGTGGAAAGACAATTAAATCTTTGAATTCACTTATTATTCGTAAATGAAATATTTTTTAATAAAATTTTCAATGAGTTACAATCTAAAAGTCCATGTCACATTATCTTAAGACTTTTATATTGTTAGGCCAAAAGGTGTTTTCACTGTCGGAAGGTAGCACCCTCTATGACAAAATTTACAAATGGAGGGATGAGATTAAAATGTTGACAACATATGGCTCAAGATTTTCCCTCCACGTGTTAGAAAAAGGATGGAAAGGTAGTGAGACATGGTGGGAGAGAAGGGCTACGACCGTATCTTTTTTCGGCATGGGAGGAATTTACATTTTTCAGAATAGTGTTGTATCTCCGTGCAGAGGTGGATGTTCTTGTCAGATTGTCATAATTTCTAGGTGAGGGAGAGGTGGTTTGTAAGTCACACAATCACAGAGTAAAAACTAGATACTCATAAATATGTGCATATCTAGAGATTTGATCTAAATGTAGAGGCCACTTAATAGTAGCAGCGGTTATTTGCTAGGAATTTTGAACAACTAGTAACAGTTATTTACTATTTCCTTCTACTAAAATTTTAACAACATGCAGTAATTTCATTTCAAATGGGTGAGCACCTAGTAAACTATTTGGTAAGGAACGAGAGTAAATACAAATGGTTAACATTTAACAGTTCTAGCATCTTCTCATTTTTTGGGATGAGCGTGGGAAAGGAGGCATAGAAAAATCACCATGAGAAGTTGGGCATCAAGTTCCTCCACATTTTGAACATCCATGATGGCATGACCAAGGAGCTCGTGATCTTGTTCAATGAGAGATTTAAGATTGGAAATGAGTGGATTGGAAAGCTCCCTAGAGCTACTACCGTGTGGGTGTGGAGGTGGCTCTAAATCACACCTTGTCGCCATTTCTCAATCCCACCAAAAATCCTTCATATTTTCACAATTTGGAAGTGCATCTACATCTCTTGGACTACTACCAAGGCCCATTTCAGCATTCCACCCATGCTTTCGTCAGGAACCCTGCCCTCGGTAACAAAATCCCTTTGTTAATGATGCATTTCCTGGCAGTGTTGGTGATTGTCCTTCAAACCTGTGTGTTGTACGAAAGAATACATGGGGTCTACCATCCCAGGGCTTGTACTGGATCACATGCTATTATCTATGGAGGAGTGATGCTTGAGGAATAATGAGTAAGAATGAATTTTTCATTTGTTGTTTGATCTAGGTATTTGAGCTTCTTCTTTAAAATGTGTAGCTTTTTTTCTAATATGGAATTTTTTATTTTTTTTTAATCTCGTGGATGATTCAGGGGGTGCTTGTGGGTATGGAAATATGTATTCACATGTCTATGGAGTCCAAATGGCTACACTAATAAATGTCTTGTTTGACGATGGCTAAAGTTGAATAGCCTGCTTTGAGATCAAGTGTCCCCATTAACAAATGAACTTTGTTTTACATAAGTGAAATTTGTTGACATGTAGGAAATTTTTTTAGGTTAGATTGTAGAAAGTAGTGCTCATGACATGGATTAGGTTTTTACATATGATTTTCTTAAATTATCTGCACTTGAAACTTACAAGGAGGATGGATGTGTGAATGAGCATCGTCTAAAACTTCTTCTATAAATGTACACTGTCAATTTCATTAGTACATAGGTGAGATTCATATGTGGTGCTCTTCTTTTGAAATTCCAAAAAATGGTTTCCACCCAGGTGATGCTAATATGCAGGAAGAGAAATATTGTACTTCTTTGACTCCATTGAAATCTTTCAGATCTGATTTGTTATGCCTTAAATCTGCAACAGTGGAAGACACCCACTTCAAAATCCTTGACAATCTAGAATCTAGGTGTTAACAATAATGTATATTAATGTTTTTTTTCAAAATATAGGTGTTAACAATAAATAGCCAGGCAAACATTCAATGTATGAGACACATATGCCAATTTTTTTCCCTCTTACTATGTGCATTGGGAGATACTGTAGCTACATGTTTGTGTACAAACTATTTTTTGCAATTGTATCCTGAGGCAGAGTTTATATGGCATTATTGATATAGTTTGCATCTTTGTACCTCCACTATGGTATGAATTAGATACTTCGGATTAAATGAGAAGAAGTTTTTAGAACAAAGGCAAAACTTGGGGCTTCTTAAAAGCTCTTCCAACAAAGGGAACACCCCGGATCTTTTCCTTAGATGAAGAGACCACTGAGGACCTTATTCAGATAGTATTATTGTTAACATAGTTAAAATTGAGATGTTGTTTACTAGGATTATCCTAATTTACCAAAAGTAGGCTCGGACATAACTACCTGAAACTCTACCACAATTGATCTGTGTTGAACCGATCTTAGCTTTATAACACACGGTCACACAAAACATTAAAATTCGATTTCAATCATCTAATTCACAATTTTAACTATTGCGATTGATATTTTTATGTCTTTTAACAAATGGAGAGAGAAAAAAGATGACTCTTTGTCATAACTTAGCAACTTGATGCATCAATTGAAATATATGGCTATTGACATGGGGTAGGAGATAAAACGGTGAGTGTGAATTATATGTTATAGTTGTAAGTAGAGTTACAATCTCCCCAATGATAATGGCTGGTGGTGCAACCCCCGTCACCCCCATTTTGATCTCTCCCTACCCATTTTCCTCAAGTTTGTAGATTGTAGGGTTGGCATTGCACTTATTCTATAGAGAAGGTGAATAAACAACAAAATTTTATGTAGTAAACTTAATAGTGGCAGAAAAATTATCTATGTGTGTTTTTTCAAGGTTCTATGTGCAAAGAAAGGGGGCGGCTGCTTCACAATAAATGGATTCAACTATTTCAACCTGGTACTAGTTAGGAACATGGCAGGAGTAAGGGACATCAAGAATGTGAGATCCAACAGGGTAGTGTCACTATTTTTTGAAAGGAATGAAAATAAGATTGTTCCAAGCCGTGATCTCAGATGATAATAGCACACCACATTAGATTTACAAGAGAGAAAAGCTAAAATACCATATATGGAAATCCATCATAATCCATAATGCTCAATACATTATAATAGAATGACTTGAATTATTCAATAAGAAAGATGTACATATAGGAAGAGGGAAGTGCAACTACTACCTAAATCAGTGGTGAAGAACTCCCCCTAACTGATACTGGTAGTTAAGTTAATTCCAAAAGACTAATAAGCTAACTTGACATAATTGAGAAGCTAACTCCACACAACTAGTACACCTAAGCAAGCTAACCCAACAAGTGTAGGGCTAACACAAGTGTAAGAAATTATCCTAATAAATAGATAAAAGGAATAAATAATAACCTACACTAACACCCCTCCCGTAAGCATAGCTTAGGTGGGTGGAAAAGAAGGTGGGTCCTGATAACAAGGCTTGATAAGGTACCCACATACAACAATTACAAAAAATGGACACTACAAGGTACCCAAAACTAGTAATAGCAAAGTAGAGAGCAGAATCCTGCTACAAGCTATCCTTAGAAGCTCGACTCCAAAAACTGGTAAAATGTTGAAGAATTGTGGTGCACACTATGGTCTGAATCTACTGCTCGATCATATAACTCAAAAACAACAGACACTCGAGCTTCACCAGAATAGCTCTATGCAAGGAGAATTGTCAATGGAGTGATGTCAAAAAGTGAAAAAAAAACACCAAACATAATTCGATCAGCTGTTACAAATAGGTGTGCCATGATCTAAGAAAAACCAAGGAAACAAGGGCAAGGGCATGAGATCCAAATAAATAGGAGTGCCATGATCCAAAAAAAAAGTCCAAGATAACAAGGTAAGGGCACGAAACCTGAAGAAGTTGTATTAACACCACACCCTCTCATATTGTAGAAGGGGTAGAGTGACACCACAAGATCTATATGAGTTTTCCAAATAAAGTACTCCAAAACTGACAAACTAACACTGGGCTCCACCAGAATAGGTCCCCCACAAGAAAGACAGTCAACAAGCCAAAAAACGTGTCAAAAATATAGATCCAAAATATCTCAACAAACAAGAGAGATATAAATGTATACACCCATAGATACAAGAATGCAATACCCAAAATTTTAGGATGTCGGGCTCAACCGAAAATACATCCACAAGTGATCACAACACCCTCCCAAATTTGGCACTTTATAATTAAGTGCATGTAAATATTACAATGAGTAACAATACCTTTTACATTTAAAAATATGTGTATAAATATTTTACTAATGCATAGATATCGAATAAATACACAATTTCAAAACAAAGATCACCTTAATCTGAGCTACGGATCAAAAGTTATGAGATCTACAAGGTTTTGCTATTAAAATAATATTTTAATGTTGATCTTTTTTTAAAAGGTACACATGACACCCAAATTTCCAAAGGTTAAAAGAGTGCATCCACATGATACATGCTTGCAACCAAAGGATAAAAGCCTGCTCCGAAAACCTAAAATGTCCAAAGGGTGAATCATTGCATTCAAAGGGTACACGTTAATATCAAATGGATAAAAGAATGCACCTAGAGGGTACAGATAGTACGTCTACAGTGGATCTATAGATTGCTAGTACAATGACCGAAATTTCTAAAGGGTAAAAGAATGCATCCAGATATTGTTCCAAGCTTATGATCTCAGATGATAATAGCACATTACATTAGATTTGCAAAGCAGAAGAGATACAGATACTGCGTCAAATGGATAATCCATCATACATCTATAATACTCGAATACATACAGATAGTAATGAATTGAATGCATTCAATAAGAAAGATGTGCATATAGGAAGAGGGAAGTGCAACTACTACACTAAATCAGTGGTGAAGAACTACCACTAACTGATATCTAGTAGTTAAGTTAACTCCAAAGAACTAGTAAGCTAACTCAACATAACTGAGAAGCTAACTCCACACAACTAGTACACCTAAGCAATGCTAACCCAACAAGTGTTGGGGATAACACAAGTGTAAGAATTATCCTAATAAATAAATAAAAGGATAAATAATAACCTACACTAACACCCTGTTTGTAAGCATATATTAGGTGGGTGGAAATGAAGGTGGGTGACACGGTAACAAGAGCTGATGAGGTACCCACGTCTCAACAACTGGGAAAAATAGACTACTGCAAGGTACCCAAGTGTTATTTTGTCAGTGTTCAGAGTAGAGAGCAAAATGAGAACTGCATACAATATCATCAGAAGCTCGACTCTAAAAACTATGTAAAATGTTGAAGAAGTGTGGTGCACACTATGGTGTTGAATCCACTACTCGATCATATAACTCATAAACGACTGACACTGGGCTTCACCTTGAATAGCTCGATGTAAGGAGATTGTTAATGGAGTGATGTCAAAAAGTTAAAAACACACACCAAACATAATTTGGATCAACGTGTCCTTACAAATAGGTGTGCTTGGTTTTCCAAGAAAAACCAAGGTAACAAGGCTATTTGGAGCACAAGATCCAAATAAATAGTTTGAGTGCCATGATCTTTTTAAAAGCCAAGGTAACAAGGAAAGGACACGAAACCTAAAGAAGCAATATCAACTTGTACCACAGCCTCCCATACTGCAGAAAGGGGTAGAGTGACACCATAGATCTATATGAGTTGTCAAAATCAAGAACTCCATTCACTGACAAACTAACGCTGGTGCTCCACAAAAATAGCTACCGCACAAGTACGAGACTGTCAACATGAGCCAAAAAGAGCTGTCAAAAATAGAGATCCAAAATATATCAACAAATAAGAGAGATAGGTAAATGTATACACCCATAGATAAAAAAATGCAATACCCAAAATTTTAAGTACGTTGCAGACTCAACCGAAAATGCATCCCACAAGTGATTGTACATGAGTACCTCATCAAGCCCAATTGTCGGCACTTTATAATTGAGTGACATGTAAATATTACAATTAGTAACAGTACCTTTTATATTTGAGGGGGGGTGTATAAAAATGTCACCGATGCGTAGATCTCAAAAAAATAGCACAATTTTGAAAAAAAAGATCACCTTAATCTGAGCTACGAATCAAAAGTTATGAACTCTACCAAGGTTTTGCTATGTAAAATAATATTCTTAATGCTGATCTTATTTAGATATTAGGTGCACGTGATTACCCAAATGTTCAAAGGGTAAAAGAGTGCATCCACATGATACTATGCTATGTGACCAAAGGATAAAATCCTGCGCCCATAATCTAAAATGTCCAGAGGGTAAATCATTGTGTCCATGAGGGTACACACTTATATCCAATGGATGCAAAGAATGCACTCAAAGGGTATAGATAGTTGTCTACATCATTTATAGCTTTGATACCATGAAAGGGAATGAGAAAAATATTGTTCCAAGCCGCGATCTCAGATGATAATAACACATTACATTAGATTTGCAAATTAGTAGAGATAAAATACCATATATAGAAATCCATCATAATCCATAATGCTCAATACATTACAATAGAATGACTTGAATTATTCAATAAGAAAGATGTACATATACGAAGAGGGAAGTGTAACTACTACCTAAATCAGTGGTGAAAAACTCCCACTAACTGATACTGGTAGTTAAGTTAACTCCAAAAGACTAGTAAGTTAACTCTACATAACTGAGAAGCTAACTCCACACAACTAGTACACCTAAGCAAGCTAACCCAACAAGTGTATGACTAACACAAGTGTAAGAATTATCCTAATAAATAAATAAAAGGATAAATAATAACGTACACTAACACCCCTCCTATAATCATATCTTAGGTGGGTGGAAATGAAGGTGGGTGCCTGGCAACAAGAGCCTGATGAGGTACCCACATACAACAACTAGGAAAAGTGGACACCGCAAGGTACCCAAAACTAGTAATAACAAAGTAGAGAGCAAAATCCTACTGCAAGATATCCTCAGAAGCTCGACTCTAAAAACTCATAAAATGTTTAAGAAGTGTGGTGCACACTATGTTCTGAATCCACTTCTCGATCATATAACTCAAAAATGACTGACACTGGGCTTCACAAGAATAGCTCCATATAAGAAGATACTGTCAATAGAGTGATGTCGAAAAGTTAAAAACAAACACCAAACATAATTTGATCAACTGCTACAAATAGGTGTGCCACGATCCAAGAAAAACCAAGGCAACAAGTCAAGGACACGAGATCCAAATAAATAGGAGTGCCACGATCTAAGAAAAATCCAAGGTAACAAGGCAAGGGCACGAAACCTGAAGAAACAATATCAACACCACACCCTCCCATACTGTAGAATGGGTAGAGTGACACCACTGATCTGTATGAATTGTCAAAATCAACTACTCGAACACTAACAAACTAACACTGGGCTCCACAAGAATAGATCCCCCACTAGAGAGACTGTCAACATGCCAAAAAAAGTGTCAAAAATACAGATCCAAAATATCTCAATAAACAAGAGAGATATAAATGTATACACTCATAGATACAAGAATGCAATACCCAAAATTTTAGGACGTCGGGCTCAACCAAAAATGCATCCACAAGTGATCACAACACCCTCTCGAATTTGGCACTTTATAATTGAGTGCATGTAAATATTAAAATGAGTAATAGTACCTTTTATATTTGAAATATATGTATAAAAATGTCACCATTGTGTAGATCTCAAAAAAATACACAATTTAAAAAAATATATCACTTTAATCCGAGCTACGGATCAAAAGTTATGAGATCTACAAGGCTTTGCTATTAAAACAATATTTTAATGCTGATCTTTTTAAAAGGTACATGTGACACCCAAATGTCCAAAGGGTAAAAGAGTGCCTCCACATGATACATGCTTGCAACCAAAGGATAAAATCCTGCGCCCAAAACCTAAAATGTCTAGAGGGTAAATCATTGCGTCCAGAGGGTACACACTTATATCTAATGGATAAAAGAATGCACCCAGAGGGTACAGATCTACGTCTAGTGGATAAAACATTGCATCCAAAACCAAAATACCTAGAGGGTAAAAGAATGCATCTGGAATGTACACCCTTATATCCAATGGATAAAAGAATGCACCAATAGGGTACAGATATGCGTCAAGTGGATAAAAGATTACATCCAAAACTGAAATACCCTGAGGGTAAAAGAATGCATCCGGAAGATACACGCTTATATCCAATGGATAAAATAATGCACCCATAGAGTACAGATCTACGTCTAGTGGATAAAAGACTACATCCAAAACTGAAATACCCAGAGGGTAAAAGAATGCATCTAGAAGGTACACGCTTATATCCAATGGATAAAAGAATGCATCCAGAGGGTATAAATCTGTGTCCAATGGATAAAAGACTGCATCCAAAATTGAAATACCCAGAGGGTAAAAGAATGCATCCAGAATGTACATGCTTATATCCAATGGATAAAAGAATGTACCCAGATTTGATTGTCTCAAAACATGATCAAGTTTACAGTCAATTCTAGGGTTTTGGCACCTTCCAAATCCAATTTTGCACTCCGTTTTTCATAAAAATGCATGCTACAAAAAATTGCTAACAAATTCCATATACATGAAAAAAATAAACCCTTGCTTGTAAAGAAAAACTTACTGGATGTCTACATCATCTATCGCTCTGATACCATGAAAGGAACAATAAGAATATTGTTCCAAGCCGTGATCTCAGATGATAATAGCACACCGCATTAGATTTGCAAAATTAAACTTACAGACGGATGTCAATAGTAATCTCCAGCTCTGATACCATGAAAGGAACGAAAATAATATTGTTTCAAGCCGTGATCTCAGATGATAATAGCACACCACATTAGATTTGCAAAGCAGAAGAGCTAAAATATCATATATGGAAATCCATCATAATCCATAATGCTCAATACATAATAATAGAATGACTTGAATTATTCACTAAGAAATATGTACATATAGGAGGAGGGAAGTGCAACTACTACCTAAATCAATGGTGAAGAACTCCCACTAGCTGATACTGGTAGTTAAGTTAACTCCAAAAGACTAGTAAGTTAACGTGACATAACTGAGAAGCTAACTCCACACAACTAGTACACCTAAGCAAGCTAACCCAACAAGTGTAGGGCTAACACAAGTGTAAGAATTATCCTAATAAATAAATAAAAGGATAAATAATAACCTACACTAACATTTTTAATTAAGTGGTGTTATTCCATACTTATTTCATTATATCATTTTTGCTCTTGAAAGATTCTCTCCTTGTTTTCTCTACAATATGGAAACTATTTAAAGTAGATCTCTTGAAAATAAAAAGTAAAACATTAAAATTGAAAACTAAACCAATCCATCAATGTTAGAATATTGAAGTGTTAGAGGTTCTACTAACATTGGAAATAATCAACTTTTTGTAAACCATGGAGGCTATTTTCATATAAATAATTTTCTATTTGGTAGCTAAAGGAAATTGAAAAGTTATTTTGACCATTTTAATGGAAAATTACAATTGCTTAAATAATGCAAGTAATTTTCACATTTATTATTTCCAACTTGCTGTCCCCAGATTTCACCCCGAAATTTGGGACTACCCATTTGAAAAAAAATCATCCTTTTTAAAATAACAAGCCTTTTGTGTTTTTATTGCCAGAAGATGTCTATATTATGTTAGGATATTCCCAGTGTATCATATGAGCCAATTTTGACAAATACCAAGATGCCCAAACTCGTTTTATCCTGCGAGAAATTCTTATTTAATTATTTATTAAATCAATAGTGCCCTGTTTGAAATAAATTGTGCTCCGGTTGAACCCTGTTGAAGTTTTGCATGCCAGTATTCACATATATCAATAGGGTTTTCATTAGGAATGAATTATGAGCTTTGTCTACAACTTCTGGAAACGTTTTTCACTTTTATTTGTTTCTTTTGCATTTTTCTTCGGTTTCCTCCTCAGTTTCTCTGTGAAATTCCCCTAGGTCAGTTCTTTCGCCAGTAAACTTTATTTAATTGCCCGAAGAATCTAGAGATCATCTACCAACACAGTGCCAGAAGGAATCAACCTCAAAATGCAAGCTTCTAATAAAAAATGACGAAGTCATGCACAAAATGCCTCTCCTGTGCAAGTCGCACTTTTTGAGAATGAATAGGTTTAAGCTACAGTGGGATTTTTGGTAGGAACAGGCAGGTGGGAATTTATTACCTGCCTTACAGGGTGAAAATTCTCATGAATTCTAAGTCACTTAAGATGCGATGGGAAAATTAGAGGCGGTAGGCAGGAGGGAATTTCTTACCTACCTTGTAGGGTAAATTTTCCCATTATAAAATAAAGAAAAATCACTTAAAACACCGACGGGAATTTATTACCTGCCTTGCAAGGTAAAAATTCCCATTATGGACGTCAAACAACTTAAGCGAATGAAGGGATTTTTGGAGCTGCAGTGCAGGGTGAATAATCCCATCAAAGTTGACTTCTTAAATTTAGAAATCACCCATGCTAAAAAGTGTGACCCCTTTGGGCATTAAATAATAACTGTAATGCAATTTATTAATAATTTTTCTTCCTAAATTTGGTGCTAGGGATGATGGAAAGTCAATGCATGATGTGAAGTCAAAGAAGACTGAAGGAGGAAGGCTAAAAATAAATTAAATTAATTTATTTAATGTCTACTTGGAACATGCTAAAAGTGTGACCCATTTGGTGATTAAATAATGCTTTTTGTGGCATTCATTAATAGTTTTATTCTTAACTTTGGCGCCATGAAGAAATAGAAGGTCAATGCATGATGTGAAGTCAAAGAGAACTGAAAGAAGAAGGCTAAAATTAAATTAAATTTATTTATTTAATGGCAGCCATGAGCATGCAAATTTAGGTGCCAAGTTGAAGGAATAAGCATGTTTATTTATTAATTAATTGCCGGGAATAAGAGAGGCAATTATTAAATATAGAATGTTGAGAGTTATATAAGCATGGGCTGCCATAATGAAGATGTAATTAATTATTTTAGCAGAGGATTGCAACCTGCACAGTTTTGGCGCCCAAGGAAGGAGGATTTTTGCATAAAAAATGTTTTTCATTGCCAGAAAGCTTCAAAGTTTGGTGCCTAGGGTTGGAGGAGCTTAATTTAAGCTTGGTTAATTATTTGCATATTGGTATAAGTGCCCAGGTGAAGTTAAAAATATTTCTTCTTACTTTGCATGCAAGCAAAGCCTCAAATATTTTAGGGCAGTGGGCTTTATATGAAGATTTATGTGATAAAAATCAAGTGTTCATGCTCTGGATTCCATCTTTGTCTGATTTAATTACAGTTATTCATTACAGGTGCTTATATAAGTGAAAGGGAGCTCAAATCAATGTCAAATACATTGAATATGTCTTTTGAATCTAAAGAAATTCCCAGATCTGCACCAATTGCAAAGAATTCTGGCAAAATAAAAAGAAAAAGAGTTGCTCAGACAAAGATTGCTTCGACCATGATACAGTGGGATGAAAGAGAAGGATTGGCAGAACCATGCATTGCTTCCAGATTTGCTGATATCTGTGATACGGATCCAGGCCTTGAACCCCTCTCCAAATTGATTGAGAGATCCAAGGCTGGAAAGACATCTCTCATGCGGGCAGTAAAGAGCAATGGAATCATTCGAGCTTCAATATTCCTAGACATAGCTCAGTTTTTTGAATTCATCATGGAATGTGCAAGGTTGTACCTTCCACTATCTATATCAATCCCGAATGCTGCGGAAAAGACAATCATTCGGTTGGACACATAATTTATCAATTATTGTCTAAAGATTCCAACACGGCCGGTGGTGACTACAATCAGCATGCTGGACACCGGCAACAGATTGTAGAAGCATAAAGTAGACTATGTGGGCATAATGAATAACAGGTATATGAAGAAGCCCATATCTCCATCAAAGTTCCTGAGGACCCTTCCACGATCCAATCTGGTGTAGGAAGTGCATGATATTACTAAATTGTTATGCATGATAAATGGAGAAGCTAACACTCACAACTTCCACTCATGGATGTATGCCTTCATTAGGACCATTGAGATCAACAAAGCAGATTCAATAATCAATTGGGTGGAGATCATCAGTGACAACATTGGTGAGTAGCTCCAAAGTGTGAGGTGGACATACAACTTCAAGATGACTTCCTACTTGGTATATACAACTGCCTCGCAGGGTATCTTTTCCAACCTAGATAGATAGGGCTTTCTTTCAAAGGATCCTATTTTTGAGTGCTACCCACAGCTGACTGTGCCTGAATGAAATAAAGATTACAAGATGGTCAATGATGCATTCATCTACGAATTCATTTGCAAGTTGAACAGTGATCTGAAGACGAACAGGGTGAGAAAGGAAGCTTGGGAAGCTGTATCCCTGCATGGATGTATCTTCATCCAGTTTGCAGACTTTACATACCTCAGGGTAACTAGCTTTTTAGGAGAACCAGTGAAGTTTCCCAGATATCCAAGCTACAAATTGGTCATCATGGAGTTGTGCATGTTTCTTGTAGAGATGCATGACCTATAATCAAAGTGGCACAAGTTGATAGGCTTCTTTCTTATCACAATGGGCTATTACAGCTGCCAGAGCATTCACAAAGCCAGAGGAATTGAAGTTGAGATGTTCTCTAAGTGTGAGCATGAGTTTTTCCCAACACGGCCGAACTTCGATCCATATGGGGTAGCAAGGAAAACAATCTCCTAGGATTACTCACATGTGCTTTCATTAGAAGACTTCTGGAAGAAGTGTAGAAGCAAGTACGAAGTCAGAAAGAAAGACTTCAGTAGATTGTCAGTGCGACAAGTGTTTCATCATGGATTAGAAAGGATACCTGTGGATCTCATAGATGATGGTCCTGTGTTACTTGACTCATACCACAAGATGGGAGGGGATAGAGCTACTCTTTAGGAGAACATTGGTAGCTGCCACACGATCGAGGAAATATCTGCTGCAGTTCTGGTTAATACCTCAAACTAGTTACTTACAAAGGGATATTTCCTTGATGAAGCTTTGATGAATGAGATCACAGGAAACCTTAGCGCAGGAGACTCCATCAAAAGGAAGCACGGGGGAGAAAGAAGTAGAAGGCCTGAAAATCTTAAAGTGTAAAAGAAGTCTCATACACAGGAAAAGGTCACTTCTACGGCTATGGTGCTACTTCTGACTTCTCCAACGTCAACTCATAGCACTTCACCTACCTTTAAATCTCAGCAATATATTGCTTTTATCCCAAATGCGCCCCCCCCCGCCCCCCCCCCCCCAAGTCCTGCACATAAGGAAATTATGAAGGAAATGACTCAAACCCATGAGATCACATTCCAGGATGACAAACAAGGTTGCAGAGGGACTTTACAATGGAGTGGCGGGGCCTGCGAAAGATCAAATGACCCCGTGTAAGAAGAAATTCAAGAAACGGCTCTGTCGAGCAAATCCATGCCTCAAATCCAACAAAACAAATTACAGGTGGGCTCGGAAATGGAATAGCAGGGTTGGGGAAGGAGGCCGAGTGGTGTCAAAGGAATAAGAGACTCAAAGGAAAAGAAATGGTGAAGATTCAAAGTCTTCGGGCTCTGAAATAGTTCAGGACGGACCCCGAAATTGACTAAGTATGGAGGAGACAGTGGAAGCTTGCCAAGTGTCCAAACGGTGCACCTCCAAAAGTTAAAACCAAAGGGGCAGGCTCAAACAAGCGCCAAGCCTCCACATGTCCAGAGCTCCAAAAGTTGCACCGGCCATTGAAAAGTCTTCGACTCGGCAGAAGGTGCCAAGTGTCGGCTCAACGCAATTCCAAAATGGGAGCCCAAGGCAGAGACTCAAACTTGCACCAGCCCTCCACGTAGCCAATGGTCAACAGAGGTCAAAAGGAGAATGGGCCCAAAATGGCTAAGTAATGAATGCAGGTGGAAGGCACCAGGTGTCCAAATAGTGCACATTCAAAAGTGGGACCCTGAGCAGGTTGTCAAATGAGCGCGGGCCTTCCACGTGTCCCAGAGCCCGAAAAGGTGAGGGTGACCATTGAAAATTCCAAAGGCCCACGGAGGTCTCCACGTGTCGTATCCATGCTACTCCAAAGGTAAAGTCTAGGGGTAGTTTCTAAACATGTGCAAAGCCTCCACATGTCTTGGGTCGGATACAATGCCTCCACCATGGAAAAGTGTCGAAAAAGACAAGTGCCAGCTCACCAGAGCCTGAATATAAAAATTTGAAATAGGGAAACCTGTGGATACATGCCTCCACGTGGAAAAGACTCAGGAAGAATACAAAGGAAATAGGGAAACCTGCAGATGCCGCCACATGTCACATGGGCACTATTCCAAGAGTGAAGGAAGGAGTCAAATCTCAAATGAGTGCAGAGCTGCCACATGGACCCGGTACAAATAGACTTATTTAAATATTACGCACCCGTGATAGACCTAACCCAAAAATTCAAATGACCATATCTTTTGACTGAGAACTCATATTTGGGTGGGAGAAGATTTTTTGGAAATGTCTCAATGCCCTCTATGCCTTGGAAACATAAAATATCATTTTTTGTAGGCGTTGGTGGGTGAAAAATGGGAAAACATCTTCCAGGCCATTAATATAGAGCCTGATTTCTCCAACTACCAAATCTGATTTGATTCAATCTGTCATTCTTTCTTCAATACCAGACAGACAGAGGGAGCCAAAATTGACAGATTTGGGCGGATTTGAGAAAGGCATTGATTGATAGTGGTTGAGTCTTCAAGGTAGGATTCAATGCATATCCTGTGGTAGTTGAAACAGGATTCAACTTTTCCCTCTTCTCTCTCTTATTCTTTCTATATATTGTAACACTTCTCATTTGAAAAGGGAGATTATTCTGGGCGTAGGGAAACTCTGTCAAATTTGTTTCCTGACTCCATTTTGAGTTGAAAACCTTCTCCTACACCTGGCAAGCATTTTTGTGCCTCTAAGTAGAAACATAATGGTCTGTGCACCCATATAGAGCAATAAAACATGTTTTTGTGGTGTTTCTTCAACCCTTTGCATTGTTTTGTTGTCTCTCTATGCCTCTCCCTTTCAAATCTATTTTTATGTGCATGTATTTCACATTTGCAGGTGTAGGGCATTGTGTTTCATGGAGTTTTGATCATGGATTAGGGTCTGGGTTTGTGTCACTTCTGTCTGACCTTCCCATCTTCCTTTCTCCCCTATTTCATCCTCCCTCAACAGAGCATCTCACCCCTTTCCTTCTCTGGTGTATCACCACTTTAGTGTAGGATTTTCTTTCACCCTCTCTTTCTCTCTGGTTCCTTGGAATGGTTAGATTAGGATAGTTTAGTTTTTTCCTGCATTAGAGTAGCTCATGGCAAGGTAGTTTAGGAACAAGAACCAGCTTTCTCTGGAGTATCATCTCAGGTTTGCAAGTCCCACAGCTTGAGAGATGATCCAATGTTATGCAATCACACCGAATGCCCCATTTTAACCACTTCACATCTTTGGCCATTCAGGGGTGCTGTGATTTTTCACTAACAGTTTTGGCACGCCCGGTGGGACAAGAGGTCTTCACTTTATTTCATCAAGTTGATGTGTTCTTGGTGGGATTCAGCCTTTTGAGGCACATGCAAGCACATCTGGTGACTCCATCTGGTCAAAAACCCATTCTCTGAGTTGCAGACCTTTTCCATCCATTTCCACTCATTTTCATCCATTTTCTTCTTCCATCTCTTTCATTTTCTCCCATTCCATGAGGTTGTGCAATCATGACTTCATTCCCTTCATGGAACTCACACTTACAGCAATGCAGTCCACCTCCAACGCATTTCCAAACTCCTCCAAATCAGCATTATAATCAGATCCAAGGACCATTATGCTTACCCATATGAGCAAGGTCAAAGTTCAGTTTGGCCATGGAGCTTATCAAGAACAAGGGGATGCATACAATGGTGACAACTATGTGGAGAATGCTGGTTTATTGGAGAAAATTCAAAAAATGGAGGCTAGCATGGTTCAGTCAAGGGGCATAGCACAAATGAAGGCATTCAAGATTGGTTGCAGGGCACCTTGTCCATGGGAAGGCCCTTTTCCAAGACATTACAACCCTCAAGAGAAGCTTAACTTCATGGTTGAAGTGCTGCCTCAACTTACACAGTGGATTGAGGACATTGAGGCTTATGAGAAAGGTGTGAGACAACCTTGTCAATGGGTAAGTCAATCACCAGCTCCCTATCCTTCATTTTCTCTTTCTCAAGCTTTATCATTTCAGCAGTGTCATGAGTCAAGCCCCTCATCTGCTGCCCCAAGTGTTAATTTCTTTTCTCCATCTCCTGATCTCCCATCCCACCTCAGTTCCTCTCCCCCTTTCCCTTCCAAATAGTCATCCCCTCCAAACAAACAAGAAGTTCCACCTCCCTCCCCACCACAAAAAATTGCAAAGTTGGTTGAACCCCAACCTGTCACTCCTCTTGCTTTCCCAAGTCCATGTTGGGAAGAGACTCAAGAATCCAGTCAAGGAAAACAACAAGAAGGGGAGCCCAACAGAGAAGAAATGACAGACAATCTGAAGAGTTGGGCTGCCAAATTTGGGTTTATAAAGATCCCCTTGATGGTCAAGCCAATAGAGGAGGTCAAAGTTGAAGAGCCAGTGGTGGCTGAGACTGAGTTTGCAGTAGAGAAGGAACAAAAACAAGAAGAAGGAGATCAGCAGTCTGGCTGCTCCAGATGTAGTGTCCATGATGGCACTTTGTCTGAAGAGGATGCTGAGCTGACCCAAGCTGCACAACCAGTTGAAGAGGAAGAACAACCAGCTCCAAGTCCCATTGAAGAGGAGCAGCTGGGAGAGATCGAATCAGAGTTGAGGCCACTCAATGAAGAAGGCATCATTGAAGATTTTTTGCTTTCATTTCAAGGGCCTGATTTGATTGATGAACCCATGATGGAGGAGGACCATACAGTTTCAGAGGTTCCAAGTGTGGAGCAGGCTACAGGAGAACCTTCAGTTCTTCCTTCCACTTCATCCCCTTCAAGCTCTGATGTTGAAGAAGAGTTTGATCTTTCAAACTTCATGTTTGAGGAAGAGGGAAACCATGGTGAGCAAGTTTCAGATCAGGAAGACACCATGGAGGAGGTTGAGCACATGCAATAGGACAACAATGAGGTAGATTATCTGTCTGACTTGGAGGATTGCTTTGATGGAGAAAAGCCCATGGAGATCACATCATTTTCTCTTCCATCATCCATCTTCCAAGCACATGAGCCTGCTGCCATAAAGGAGGGCACTCAAAGACAGCAGCCTGTGTCTCACAACATCCCTCTGGAACCAGGGTTGGAAGATCATGGTCTTCCATGTTCTTCACAAGAGAAGGAAAAAAAAGCAAGGAGATGTCATCATCTCTCTCTCACCATCCATCCAAGAAGGTCCACAAAAAGACTCCATTTTTGGAGTTAGAGTTCAGAACCATGGGCAGATTCAAAGGACCATACCTTGCCCAATCAGATATTTGGCTTCATTGGAGCCAAGGGAGAAGCCAAAACCAGTCATGCCTACTTCAGGGCATGAGGATGAGCATCAAAGTACCAAGGGTCATCATCAACATCTCTAGGAGTCCAATGCCAATCAGCTTGAGGAGGTATTTTTGGTTAATGTAGATACCTTGATGATTTGGGTGGAGGACAGGCTTAAAGTCAGTTTTTTATTCATCCAGGCAGCCATATTCAGTGTCAAATCATTTGCATGGCTGCCCCTTTTGAGAAAGGGAAGCTATTTCTCCTTGCTTATAGTGGGATTTGTTTAAGCTTTTATTTCTTTCTGGTTAATATAGGAGTAGGAGTAGATTTTGTTTTCAGCAGAAGAAGTGCTTGTGCACACTCTGCATGTCTCATTTGAGGCATGTATGATTTGATCTTTGTACATAGCATTTCTGTTGTGTTTTTTTGCTCCAAGGTTATGTCATTGTGAAGTTCAATGTGCCCCGGGTAAACATTGTAACAGTCCATTCTCAGGATAGACCAAGGCCAGGCTCTTCAGTATTCACGGCAGAAAGATCCATAGCTGTCTGTAGCAGTTGCTAGTTCCAAAAAATGAAACAAATGTAGAGCAACCAAAGGACATTTTTTAAGTCAGTCCATTCAGGGAAAAATGAAAAGCCCCAGGTCAATACAATTTTCTACTCTCAGAAACTCCATTTCAAGATTTTCTTATGAAAATTGAGAGTGCAGACGCGCGGGCAGGCTCAGGGACAGGAAGAACATAGAAAGTGCAGGTAGTCGGGGAGTCCATTTTGAAGGAAGGGTCAGTACCAGGCCATTAATTGTGACTCCATGCCCAATGGATGCTTCAAGGCTACTGGTCTCTTCATCTAGCAGGCAGATGTCCCTGTGAGTCACCAAATTGTTATCCCAAATTTTCCCCCCAGAAAATTTGGTCAAGACAAGTCCTGCACATAAGGAAATTATGAAGGAAATGACTCAGACCCATGAGCTCACATTCCAGGATGACAAACAAGGTTACAGAGGGACTTTACAATGGAGTGGCGGGGCCTACGAAAGATCAAATGACCCCGTGCAAGAAGAAATTCAAGAAATGGCTCTGTCGAGTGAATCCGTGCCTCAAATCCAACAAAAAAATTACAGGCGGGCTCAGAAATGGAATAGCAAGGTTGGGAAGGAGGCCGAGTGGTGTCAAAGGAACCAGAGACTCAAAGGAAAAGAAATGATGAAGATTCAAAGTCTTCAGGCTCTGAAATAGTTTAGGACGGACCCCGAAATCGACTAAGTATGGAGGAGACAGCGGAAGCTACCAAGTGTCCAAATGGCACACCTCCAAAAGTTAAAACCAAAGGGGCAGGCTCAAACAAGTGCCAAGCCTCCATGTGTCCAGAGCTCCAAAAGTTACACCGGCCGTTGAAAAGTCTTTGACTCGGCGGAAGGTGCCAAGTGTCGGCTCAGGATAATTCCAAAATGGGAGCCCAAGGCAGAGACTCAAACTTGTGCCAGCCCTCCATGTAGCCAATGGTCAACAGAGGTCAAAAGGAGAATGGGCCCAAAATGGCTAAGTAATGAATGCAGGTGGAAGGTGTCAGGTGTCCAAACAATGCACATTCAAAAGTGGGACCCTGAGCAGGTTGTCAAATGAGCGCGGGCCTTCCACGTGTCCCAGAGCCTGAAAAGGTGAGGGTGACCATTGAAAATTCCAAAGGCCCACGGAGGTCTCCACGTGTTGTATCCATGCTACTCCAAAGGTAAATTCTGGGGGTAGTTTCTAAACATGCGCAAAGCCTCCATGTGTCTTGGGTCAGATACAGTGCCTCCACCCATGGAAAAGACTCAGGAAGAATACAAAGGAAATAGGGAAACCTGTGGACACCACCACATGTCACATGGGTGCTATTCCAAGAGTGAAGGAAGGATTCAAATCTCAAATGAGTGCAGAGCTGCCACGTGGACCCGGTACAGACAGACTCATTTAAATATTACATGCCCATGACCCAAAAATTCAAATGACCATATCTTTTGACTGAGAACTCAGATTTGGGCGGGAGAAGATTTTTTGGAAATGTCTCGACACCCTCTATGCCTTGGAAACATAAAATATCATTTTTTGTAGGTGTTGGTGGGTGAAAAATGGGAAAACATCTTCCAGGCCATTAATACAGAGCCCGATTTCTCCAACTACCAGATCTGATTCGATTTGATCCACCGTTCTTCTTCAATATGCCAGACAGACAGAGGGAGCCATAATCGATAGATTTGGGGTGGATTTGAAAGGGGCATTGATTGATAGTGGTTGAGTCTTCAAGGTAGGATTCAATGCATATCCCGTGGTAGTTGAAACAGGATTCAACTTTTCCCTCTTCTCTCTCTTATTCTTTCTATATATTGTAACACTTCTCATTTGAAAAGGGGAGATTATTCTGGGCGTAGGGAAACTCTGTCAAATTTGTTTCCTGACTCCATTTTGAGTTGAAAACCTTCTCCTATGCCTGGCAAGCATTTTTGTGCCTCTAAGCAGAAACGTAATGGTCTGTGCACCCATATAGAGCAATAAAACATGTTTTTGTGGTGTTTCTTCAACCCTTTGCATTGTTTTGTTGTCTCTCCATGCCTCTCCCTTTCAAATCTATTTTCTGTGCATGTATTTCACATTTGCAGGTGCAGGGCATTGTGTTTCATGGAGTTTTGATCATGGATTAGGGTCTGGGTTTGTGTCACTTCTGTCTGACCTTCCCATCTTCCTTTCTCCCTTGTTTCATCCTCCCTCAACAGAGCATCTCACCCCTTTCCTTCTCTGGTGTATCACCGCTTTAGTGTAGGCTTTTCTTTCACCCTCTCTTTCTCTCTAGTTCCTTGGAATGGTTAGATTAGGATAGTTTAGTTTTTTCCTGCATTAGAGTAGCTCATGGCAGGTAGTTTAGGAACAAGAACCAGCTTTCTCTGGAGGATCATCTCAGGTTTGCAAGTCCCACAGCTTGAGAGATGATCCAATGTTATGCAATCACACTGAATGCCCCATTTTAACCACTTCACATCTTTGGAAGGAAAAAGTTTGTTGAGGTATCAGTTCCGATATAAGGAAATTAGAAGAGCGAGCTTACGATAGTAGATATAATAGTGAACAAAGTGATGATAGGTCAAACCACTACTGAAGGATTAAAGCAAGACACACAGACACTGATAAATGCTTTATTCCTTAAGCTTGATAAAGAGAAGGCAAAAAAAGCCAAAGTTCAAAAGTAGCTTTCCCGGTTGTGTGAGATCATTGCTAAGGTTGCCAAACCTTTCTCTCAGCCAATTTCAGCCAATGAGCATGTGAGTGATCATCTGATGCAGGAAGTGGAAAATACAGGTAACCAAGTTAGAGCTATCGACAAATGGAAGAACCTAATCATTCGCCAAGCTTCTATATAGCTCAGGGAGGTTCCAATTCATCTAAACGTTATGAAGGATGTATTAGTTCAGCTGAAGCAACTGGTGACAAGCACGGTAGATATGAATATAGTGGCTAAAAGTAACCTGGGTACTTTGGTTGGGATAAATAAGCTACCGAAGGAGGTTTTGATTGCAGAACGAATTGTGCCCAATGGATCAGTTGAAAAGGGGAAGCAGCTTGAATTCACACTCTCTTTCCACTTGGAGATCTTCATAATTATGCTGAAAAGAATGCGGGTGCTCGAGAATATGGCATCGTCACTGTCAAGCAATGTATTTGCTTTCACCAATGAGGAAGTGGTTGGGAACATTTCTTCATTCATAAGGACCATTCCCAACAAAGTGTCTGATTCCCTGGAAGGCTCTCTTCTGATGATTCAAGACAGGATTGACGAATTTGTTAGGCGTTTCACGATGAATTCAATCAGTAAGATGGTAATGCTGCAATCAAACATTAAGAAGTTCGGGCCTAGTTTTAAGGAGGTGGAAGCTAGCATTGAAGTTTTGAGCGAAGGATTGCTACAATTCAGGACAAAGAAAGAAATTGTGGCTAAAACGGATGGGAAATTACTAAACTATATGTTTGAAAAGTATATTCAGTATCAAAACAAAAAGAAAGTGTAGAAGTTACAACTGGCATATCTTCCTTTGTATTTTATTTCTTCTCTTATTTCTTATGTTCCCAGATGTAATTGTAAAATTTAAAGTTATTGGTTTGAAAACCAGTACTTTAAGTTATTTGGAATGATTCTTTGATTTAAGTGACAGATGTGCACAATTTTGACTTGAACTCCTGATGCATGTCACTAAGAGAGGAATTAATGGAAGATGATTGACAGATGTTCTCTTTACTTCTTGTTTATGATCTAGTTCAGTTATAGTCTCCCATTTGTAATTTCCCCTCTACATGCTATAAGTAGAGGAAGAACCTACGGGTTAAAGAATCAGAATTTGTAATCAACATTCTTGTGTTCTAGACTTTGAGCTGAAACCCCTGATTTCTGCAAGTAGAGGAATATAGAGGAGATTTCTAAAGAACTTTTTGTCAATGGTGCATTTTGCTTCTTACTTTCTTTCTAGATATGTTCATAAACTTTGTGTTATTTTAGATCTAGATATGAAGATTTCCTATGCTTTGAATTCTGTGCTTAATGATCTATTTGTTTTAATCTATGTGCATGCAATCAACTCTGTAAATTATTGCTTGGGTTGCACTTCCTCTCTACTTTCTTTCGTTTCCTATTATTTTCCTTTTATGTAGTTTTTCCTTTCTTTTACAGTTACTTACTTGCTGCAGAACCGTATAGCTATGGTTCATGAGCTACACGGTTAAAGTAATACCCAAAAATAGATATTAGGATATACATAACTAACAAAATATTACATGGGAGCCTCACCGGTAAATGAGGTAGATTTATCTCATTACTGCCTAGGTTTTTAGCTATGCAGAAAATCTAGCCAACAGTTTTTGGTGACTCCACTGGGGAACAACTCAGAATCTCTTGCAGATCAGAGTGTTTTCCCATTCAAATTTCAACCTGGTTGAACGTCCATTCACTCGATTGATGAAGGCACAAGGAAGGACCGATCATTTCTTTAGATTACAGGAGCAATTCAATTGCAATCATCCTCCTCAAGTTAGAAGCCACAGATCTAGTCTCTCACCAAGAAGAAGAGTACACACTCATCCAGATCTAGATCGTCTTCAGCATAATCCGGCAGCTGGAATTATCCATCAAGTCTAATCTCATATAAGATATTCCCCATTCATCATGCAGAATCAGAATCAAAACCAGATAGTACATGTTCCATGGGGAGCAGCTTTTGGGCCACTGAACTTGACCCCGCCTATGCATGATCTACCTAAATGGTCCAAAAATAATTTCCTGAAATTCTTTGGAAATGGAAAATAAAATCTAGATGATCACTTGGCAGCATTCTTCATATATTGTGGTGTGCTTGCAGTGGATTATGAAGATGTCTCGGTCATAATTTTCATTGAGACTCTCCATGATTTGGTCGGAGAATGGTTCTATCAGTTAGCCTCTAGAGCTATAACAAATTGGGCATCCATGCGAGATCAATTTCTGAAAATATTCAAGCCAGTAGAAGACACTAGCACGTTGATCACTTAGCTGATGCAGTTAAATAAGGAACCAAATGAGAACATGCGGGACTTTCTTACAAGGTTCCAAAGGATTTTGTAAAAATACCTACTTCTGTTGCGCTTAGCGATGAAAATCAAAATACATTTTTATAAACGCTCTGTTTCCTGAAGTTGGATATCAGTTGCGCAGGGAAAGACCTGTGAATCTACTAGAAGCGAAAATGTTGTTGTGGAGGTTGAAGATGACTTGATCATGGATGAAAAAATCAGACAATCACCCCACAAAGGCGATGGAGCTTATTCAAGTACTTTTGACCCTTTGCTACAAATATTGGCTAATGACATGTTGCAAATCAAGAAGCATATATCTCAAGGAGGAAATGCGACTCCCTCCTGCTCAGACCTTTAATGGTCAAAATCAAAATCAAAATAGACTTACTGTTGCACCACAATGGTTGGCAATTAAAGCTGCTCCAAGGAAAAACTTGGAAACTAATGAAGAAGATCTTGGCATTGATGAATCATTTGATGATGAAGACTTTGTAGATCCTGCTGGTGACTCCAACATTGGTTACCTAGACTATGAATATGATGAGGGCTATTATGAATCTTTTGAAGATTCTGATGGTCACACATTTGCGATGTTCACAAGGTCCCAAGAATGCCAAAATGTTGAAGCATCCATAAGAGGCCAAAGAAGAGAAAGAGAAGATCCTGGGCCAGATGTTACTATCCTTAAAAGAGGCAGTACACTACCTTCTTCATTAGCTCCCAAAGATAAGCATTCAAATTCTTTCAATCCGTAACAAAGGGCTAATGTGCATACAGCTAAAGTAAGTCAAGCTTTCAACATTATTGATCACATTAAAAAGATCAAGGTTCAGATGTTAGAAGCTGAGTATTAGAGGGCATTTCCTGATCAGTTAAATAGGTTGGTTAAGTATGTGCAAAGTAATGGTCCCAATACACAAACAAATAGTGTTTCACGGGGTATCTTGTCTAGTCTGAAGATTACTCCTCCTGGCTACAAGCTCTTCTCCTTCTACTTCTTCTCCTACTACATCAGAAAGGGTCAAGTCATTCTATGTGTCATTACTTATTAATGGTTATAAATTAAGTAATTGCATTCTAGATTTTGGAGCTTTTGATAATGTGATGCCTGCCAAAGTTGTTGATGCTTTGGGTCTCACGTTGATAAAAACCATTGGAAGATGTTATTCAATGGAGAGACAAGTACCTTTGGTTGGTAAAATCAAATATGCATAGGAAATACTTGCTTGATTCCTAGACAAAAGATTAAATATGACTATCCTTGTAGCAGACATCCCAATATCTTATGACATGCTTTTGAGTAGGAATTTTTGTACAGAATTGGGTGGAGAAGTCAAGATGGATTGGTCTTGTGTGCACATACCAATCAAGGGATTTAATCTAAATTTTGAACCTGAGAATAAATCCAAGTACACGGTATCGAAATATGAAGATACTAGATCTCAGATCTTGTTTCAAGAATCTGATCATGGAGTCTATTATCTAGAAATGGATAAAGAAGAAATTCAACCTGTGATCTAAGAGCCATATCAACTGGATAATAAGGCTTGGTCTCTGGAATTTGATGGTAGCTGTTGTTCATTTGGATCAGGTGCAGGAGTTGTTCTTATTTCTCCTGAGGGAAAGGTGCATGCACATTCCTTTAAGTTAATGTTTGAAAATACTAACAACACGACAGAATATGAAGCATTATTGTTAGGTGTGGAGCAGGAAAGAAAAATGGGAATCAAGATCTTACACACAAAGGGAGATGTTGAGTTGATTGTTAAGCAGATACGAGGTCTCTACCAAGTCAAAAAGGATAAACTTTGGCATTATAGAGACTGGGTCTATCCTGCTATCCTAGATTTTAAAGCTTTCTCACTATCCTATATTCCGAGAGAATAAAATTCTAGAGTTGATTCACTTGTAGTAACTGTAGCTTTATTAAATCTAGATCAGCCACCCACATTCTTTAGACAGAGGGATTACAAAGTTGAGATGGTCATCTACCCGAAGGTTCCTGATAATGTCCAACAATGGAAGGTTTTTAATGATGACAAGTAGATTGCTGCATTTCTCCAACAAAAGGAGAACTTCGAAGAGATCTACTATGAGGGAAGCAAATCACCTCCAAGACAAACTACTGTGGGAGAAACAGATGCAAGGTCTCAGGAAGTCAAGAAATTATCCAGATGAAGGGAAATAAAATTCCTAAAGGCTTAGTATCTCTTAAGGAAATGTTTGACAAGAATGATCATATGCTTAAAAAGAATGAAGAAAGTGGGGAAGGTTCTTCCTCTGATACATAGTTATTAAATTTGGGAGCAAGTAATGCTCCCAAATTAGTAAATCTGGGTAAGTGTTGTTCATAGGTAGAAAGAGAATCTTTTACAAATATTCTTAAGAAATATATGGATGTTTTTGCTTGGTCTTACCAAGATCTAAAGACCTATTAGCCTGCAGAAGTACATCAATATATCCCATTAAAGCAAGAACAAAATCCTTTCAAGCAGAAGCTGCAGCGGCATAACCCTACTATTTCAGGGACTATCTTTGTAGAAATCTAGAAGTTGTTAGATGCAAAGATAATTTATCCCATACATCACTTTGAATGGTTAGCCAATATAGTTCCTATGAGAAATAAGAGTGGTGAGATTAGGTTGTGCGTTGATTTTCGTAACCTCAATCAAGCCTCCTTGAAATACAACTACCCCATCCCCATCATGGACCACACTTTGCAAGTCGTTACTGGATTTGAAATTTTATCCATGCTGGATGGTTTTTTAGGCTACAATCAAGTCAAGGTGGATGAGGAGGATCAATATAAAATGGCATTCATTACACATTGGGTAACTTTTTCTTATCAGAAAATGCCTTTTGGTTTGATTAATGCTGGAGCTACGTTTCAAAGAGCTACGGATTTAGAATTTGCTCATCTCAAGGATGTAAGCATAGTAGTATAACTTGATGATCTGACATTATTTTCCAAGGACAAAAGCATGCACATTTAAAATCTGGAAGAGGTTTTCATCCAATGCTACAAACAAGGTATTTCTCTGAACCCTAAGAAATCTATTTTGTTGTAACAGAAGGGAAGATACTAGGGCATATTTTCTCAAAGGAAGGAACCAAGATAGATCCTGAGCATGTCAAATCTATTCAGACTTTACCATTGCCAACATCCAAAAATGGAGTTCACTCTTTCTTCAGTAAGGTAAACTTTCTTAGAAGACTCATTCCTGACTTTGCTGAATCGACCCGTCATATCTCAAATATGATGAAAAAGACACAGGATTTCAAATGGAGCAGCGAAGGGAAGGAAGCATTTGAGAAAATTAAAGAGGCCCTATCAAAAGCCCCAGTCTTGGTTTCACCTGACTTTAGTAGAGAATTTATTCGTTACTGTTATTCCTCCGAACACACAATGTCAGCAATCCTTATGTAGAAAAATCAGGAGGATGTAGAAGCTCCGATTGCTTTCATGAGCATGCCTCTAAAATCTTATGAGTTGAAATATACTCCGATGGAAAAACATGCATATGCAGTGGTAAAGGTATGTAAGGCATTCAGGGATTATATTCTTGCCTCACATATTGTGGTCGTGGTTCTGGATGCTGTAGTAAATTCTATCCTCGCCCAAAAGGAGTTAGGGATATTAAGAGGCACATGGGTGACAAAGGTGCAAGAATATGACCTAGATATAAATACCACAAAGCTGGTTTAAGGAAGAGGTCTGTGTGAATTGATGACTGAGATGAAAGCAACAAAATCAGAAGAAAGTCAAAAATTTCCTATGGTTCTTTTTATAGATCTGGTGGAAGAATGGTACAGTAATATTGCATATTTTCTAACTTATGGAGAATGCCCAGATCAACTTTCTCGAAAGGAAAAGCATACTATTAAACTGAAATCCAAGGACTTTGTCCTTTGGGACAATGGTTTATATAAAAGAGGAATTGACGGGGTATTTCTCAGATGTGTGGATAAAGCTCAGCAGGATCAACTTTTAAAAAAAAATCATAATATGGCTTGTGGTGGTCATTTCTCAGCCCGAATCACTGCTCAAAAGATCCTCCGAGCCAGGTATTACCGGCCCACACTTTTTCAAGATACTGCAGAGTGGTTGCTTAAGTACCAACCGTGCCAACACTTTGTTGGGCGTGTAAAATTTCCTGCATTACCTTTAAAACCAGTTGTAATTGAAGAACCCTTCCAGCAATGGGGCATGGATTTTATTGGTATGCTCAACCCGGCCTCCAGTGTCGGTCATCATTACATTATAACAGCTATTGATTATTTTAGTAAGTGGGTAGAAGCCATTCCTATTAAGAATGCCACTTCCGCGGAGGTGTGTAAGTTTATAAAATAAAATATTGTTATTAGGTTTGGCGTGCCCAGTAAAATAGTAGTAGATAATGCTCCTAATTTGTCTTCTGAGGAGCTGGTCAAGTTTTGCTACACTCATGGAATTCAGCTGGTACAGTCTTCCAATTATTACCCATAAGGGAATGTACAAGCTGAATCAAGCAATAAGAATCTGGTGAATATCATGCGAAAATTAGTAATTGAAAATAAAATGACTTGGCACAAAAATTTGTTTGATGCACTATGGCTAGATAGAATTACACCAAAGAAAGCTATAAGCATTTCCCCTTTCCAGCTGTTATATGGGAGAGACACAGAATTTCCTCTTACCTTGGAATTGCCTGCTTTACAACTTTCTAAAGCTCTAGAGGATGCTACATTCACTGATGCCATTGAAAAGAGGATAATGTATCTGACTGAATTGCCAGAAGTACAAGTTCAAGTAGCAGACAGATTGTCAGAGCATCAAAGGAAGGTGAAAGTTATCTTAAAAAAGGATGAAGCCCAGAGAAAGAAAGTTTGAGACCGATGATTGGGTCCTGTTATGGGACAAAAGAAGAGAAACAAAAGGCATGCACGGGAAGTTTGATTCACTTTGGAAAGGGAATTTTATGATCAATAAGACTACCGGGACATATAGCTTCATCCTTGCTCATCAGGATGGAATTGAACTATCGTTGCCTTTCAACGGGTAACATTCGAAGCTTTTCTGGATTTAAGAGTATAGGGTAAAACCTGTATGTATATAAATAAAATTTGTTTGTTTTTCTATGTTTTTCGGTGTTGTGTTGTTTTTGTTTACCTGACCCTGAGCCCAATGGATAAGATACGAAACCAGAGATGTTGATCTCATCTTTACTCCTATATTTTTGACAGAGGCAAAGATGTCCACAGATGGAGCCAACTAGTGTCCCCAAATTTCACCCCGAAATTTGGGACTACCCATTTGAAAAAAAAAAAAATCCTTGTATTTTTAAAATAACCAGTCTTTTTGTGTTTTTATTGCAGAAGATAATTCTGTATTATGTTAGGATATTCCAAGTGTATCATATGAGACAATTTCGACAAATACCCAGATGCCCAAACTCGTTTTATCCCTCCGCCAAGTTTACTTCTGACTGGGAAATTTTTATTTAATTATTTATTAAATAAATAGTGCAATACTTTGAAGTGAATTGTGCTCCGGTTGAATCCTTGTTGAAGTTTTGGCATGCTAGTATTCACATAAACATCTCAATAGGGTTTTCATTAGGAATGAATCTTGAGCTTTGTCTGTAACTTCTGGCAATGTTTTTCACCTTTTATTTATTTCTTTGGACAGTTTTTCTAAAAATTGATCTCCTCGGTTTCTCTGTGAAATTCCCCTAGGTCAATTCTTTCGGCCAGTATAGTCTGTTTATATTGCCCGAACATCTGGAGAATCATCTACCAACCATATTTCCATGCAAGGAATCAGCCTCACGGAATGCAAGAACTTCTGGATAAAAAGATGAAGTCATGCACAAAAAAGCCTCTCCTAGGCAAGTCACACTTTTTGAGAATGGATAGGTTTAAGCTGCAGTGGGATTTTTGGTACCAGCATGCAAATGGGAATTTATTACCTGCCTTGCAGGGTGAATTTTGATCATGAAGTCTAAGTCACTTAAGCTGCAATGGGAAAATTAGAGGTGGCTGGTTAGACGGGAATTTCTTATTTGCCTTGCAGGGTAAAAATTCCCATTATAAAATAAAGAAAAATCACTTAAAGCACCGATGGGAATTTTCTATCTGCCTTCAACAGGCTGAAATAGAAGTGCATTATGGAAGCTTCAAAACAGGCTCTAATGGCTGAAGAAGATTTTCGATGGAGCTAAAGCATGAAGGGTCCAATAATCCCATCAAAGTTGACTTCTTAAATTTACCAAATCACCCATGCTAAAAAGTGTGACCCCTTTGGGCATTAAATAATAAGGATCTAATGCAATTTATTAATAGTACACTTCCTTCCTTGCTAAGTGGTGAGATAGATCTCAAGTTCATTCGGAAGTGAAGAGCAGGTTGTTGATATCTTCACAAAGCTCCTGAGTGCTATAAAGTTTTGACCTGTTTTCATGAAAAATGCTTGGATTGTCGCAGTTGCCATTAAGAGGGAGTGTGCATGACAATGTCACCTCCTAATGGAACTTGGTTTTTGTAAAATACAATTCATGAAGTGTTAAAAGATCTGAAGGTAGCATGCTATACCTAAATCAACTAAATTTTTTATGAAAGCCAGTGTATGAAAGATCTTAAAGGTGGTCAATTTGGGTAAATTGTCACCATTGCTTGCTCATGATCTTGATACAACACTTGAACTGCAATTATTAAGAATAGAACACATCAAATTATATCAAGCATGCATTGCCATAGGAACACAGTCTGACTAATGTAAAGGATGGGAGCCCGCTCAAGAATCATTTGGCAACCCATTGTAGGAACACATATGACCTAACAATGTGTTTTTCATTAAGAAAGAAACAAAGTCTGAACAACCTAGGGTTGAATGAGCTTGATTCCAAGCCTTGTTAACCAAAAACCTGTTGGTATGACCAAGAACCCATATGACTAGTTCAACCTCTTCAAGACTCATTTATGTTGCATTTCACATGCAAGTTATTTGCTCTTCATTATGTTATTACATAGGGGAATATATGTAGGATTTAACTGATACATATCCAGTGAACATGAACATACCACAAGAATTAATTTCAGGTATTCATGCTACAAATGCTAAAAAACTGAAAAGTTCAAATCACATTCACGTTACATATGAATCACACACATGTAACCAAATAAGTGAAGCGGCCCCAGATCGTTGGCACTAATTGCAAGAGAGGTTCCGTTGATTCAAAGCCAATTGCTTGCCTCCATTCCTCCAGTATCATGATAGCGGGATGCTAGATTTGATCATGCAACATTTGTTTCCACATTGAACTTATTCTTCCCTCCCGCAATGTGAAACCCTTTACTATCCAGACATTGGGTAACATCGAAACTGTGTCCGTAAGGAAATACATACATACATACATGCATACATACATACATACATAATACATACATACATACATACATACATACATATATATAATATATATATATATATATATATATTACAAAATTTTGACTCCGCAAATGACTATACTTTGAACAATGAATTTGATTGTCAAATGACACAACAATTATTGTCTGAAGAAAACAACTATGACACAAAATGGGTACAATAGAATGAATTTTGGACTTGACAACAAAACAACGTTTTATTTGGACGCAAATATTGACACTAAAAATAAACAACACAAAAGATGAAAAAAATATGATAATTATAACTAACATGACTAAACACTATTATATGAATTGACAAAGGATATTTTAGAACTCATGAAGTCGTATCACATTGACTATATGATTTCTAAGCTGCTAAAATGTATTGAAGAATTGATAATAACAAGACTCGATGAATTTAACTAACAATACTATGACTAGATCCTGACACTTGTGGATTTTGTTAAAACATAAGCATAATCAAAAGAAAATTGATCAATGCCCCCCAACATTTTTTGAAAAATATCTATGAGATGATTTTTGACAAACCCTATGATAGCAAAGATTGAAAGGAAAATCGGTAGTTTCGAAGATCCATTTCGACAATGGATCCATGCAACAAACTACACATGTTTATTTATGATTAGTGCTAGTATGACCAAAGCCTGATGTATTGAAAACTAACAAAACTCCGACATGCCCCATAAGACAGAATGTAACACTGTTGATCAAATATCGTAGATCCAGACAATTTCATTGCAGCATATGTATATAATTATGCTTAGTTTGGGCTAGTATGATTTTTTTTTAAATTCTGAATAGCCAATGGGATGAAGATACACCATGTGGAGGCACAGACCAATATTGACCAAGCGTTGGCTAAACCATTAGTTTTAATGTTGAATGCATAGTATTGGTGATATATCATCTTGGCATGCGACTGTCAATGGATGATATACGAGGTCTGGAAACTTGTGGAAATTCTAACATAGGTCATTCCACAGAAGAGACTTGCTGGCTTATCTCAAATGTTGATCACATAATTTTTTCAAGAGTGCACGCAAATTCTGATATTTTTAAACCTTGTGATCTCCACCATATGAGGAAGTGGTATTCCTACATAGTCATGTAAAAACACGTTAGTTTGATTGTGTTTGTCCAAATTTAATGACCTCAGATTTTTGAATCTAAACCGTGATCCTAAGCCTTGAGGCATGGCTCGGGAAAAGAGAAAATGCATACGTGTTATAACACATATGCGTTCTGTGTAGTATAAACATTGTTCTATGTCCTTGACATGCTTCTGACATGCTTCTATTTACATGGAAGATGATATTTTTTCAAGTGTACTTTATCCATTTATAAAAATAAATGCATAAGACAATGATAGGGTCAATTCAATAGATCTCCTCATGAAAAATAAAGTGCATTGATTGTGGTGTCACCCAGATTTCATCCTGAAATCTACGACTACCCTATCCGAAAAATTTTCGTACTTTTAAAATAATGGGTCATTTTGTGTTTTTATTGCCTGAAAGTTCTTGTATTGCATCAAGATATTGCCAAAGATCCATATTAGCCTTTTTCGCTAAATACCCAGATGCCCAAAGTTATATTTTGTCGTCGAGATTTGTCTACGGGAAATTTGTATTTAATTATTTTGATCCCCGTATGAGGCTATTTATGCCCCGTTTTAACTCTGTTATAATCGAATATGTCATTACTCTTATGTACTAGAATGGTTTTAACTTGGAATAAGTTTTGGGATTTATTTGTAACTTTTGGCAATTTTTCGTGTTTTTGTGTTGTCCCGTTTCGTTTTCTGTGAAATTTCTCTAGAATAATTCCTTTGCCGGGTAAGCCCAATTTTTGGCCTGGAGCAGTTGGAAAACATATACGCACATTATGCCTAGAGGAAGTCACCATTAAAGGTCTAGATCACTGGGAAAAAGTGAAGTCATGCATGGAAAAGCCCCTGCGAGGATGGGCGCATTTTTGGAAAACAAAGGATTTAAGCTACAATGGGAAAAATAGAAGCCGCAGGCAGGGTGAGAATTTTGTACCTGCCTAGCAGGGTACTTTTTCCCGTGTTATAAAATTCACTTAAGTTGCAATGGGAAAAATAGAGGCTGCAGGCAGGAGGGAATTTATTGCCTGCCTTGTAGGGTAAGAATTCCCATGATAAAATAAAAGGAAAGTGACTTAAGTGAAATCATGGGATTTTAGTGCCTACCTTGCAGGGTAAATAATCCCATTGTCAAAGTCAAATCACTTAAGTGGATAATGGGATTTTGGTGCTTGCCTTGCAGGGTAAAGAATCCCATTGTGGAAATTTCTTAAAAATAGAATTATATGTGCAAAAAAGTGCACCCCCTTTGGTGAGATGATGGCAGCCTTTAAGTGATTATTTTAATTAATCTATCCTCTCAAAAAGTGCGCCCAAGCTTGGAGGAAGTCAACAAGTCAAAATTATAATAAAAGAAATGGATTAAATACATTAAATTTAATTTATTTAGTGGTTGCCACCTTCCTCTCAAAAAGTGTGCCCCATTTGGGAGTTATTTAATGTTTTTTAAGACATTAAAACATTAAATTAATTTCTATTTTCAGTGGCTATGGTCAAGGCACACTGTGAAGCTTAAGTGAAGTGATGTGTGAAGGATTAAATTAGATTAATTTAATTTATTGGATGGTTGTCCTTAAACATGCTATTTTTAAAAGAGAAGAGCATGATTTTTAATTAATTAATTTCCTTTAATTGTTAGGGCAATTATTAATTATAGACTTGTGAAGGTTATATAAGCATGTGCAACCATATGGGTGAATTATTTGATTCACAGGTAAAGAATTGCAGCCAAGAGGAAAAGTGCGCCTCCATTTGAAGAAGGATTTTGCTTAGGCAAGGTGGCAACAAGGCTAAAAGCTCCCAGATTTGGCGCATGCTTTGAAGGAGGTTGATCTTTGTCTGCATAATTGTTTGCATAGATGTTACAGGTGCTCAGGTGTTGTTGAAAGGATTCATGCTCTCCTTATGTGCAAATCAAACACCAATTTTTGGGGCAGCAGGTCTGAAAAGTGCAGATTTTTACATTTAAAATTCACTATTCATGCTCCGGTGGCCATTTTTGTCTAAATAAATTATAGGAATTCATTAGAGGTGTTTTACAAAGGAAAAGGAGCTTTTATCAATGTCTAATACATTGCATATATCCTCTAAATCTGAATAATTATCTAGATCTGCACCAGTATTGAAGAAATCCGGCCAAGTAAGAAGAAAAAGAATTATTCAGACGAAGATAGACAAAGCTATGGCGAAGAGAGATGAAAAAGAAAGCACGATGGAGTCATGCCTTGCTTCCAAACTTGCAAACATATGAGACACAGATCTAGGCTCGAAACCTCTTGCTGAATTGATAGACAAATCCAGAGCAGGAGAAACTTCACTCATGCATGCAGATTAAAAGCAGTGGAATTATTCGAGTTGCAGCTTTTCCATCCATAGCCCAGTTTCCAAAGTTTGTTATGCAGGTGCAGATCCATATCCAGATGCAGATGCAAATCCATATGCAGATCTAGATCCAGATCTCATTGTTGCAAAAGTTTCCGGCACAAAGGCTTCATCCTCTTGTTTCAAATGCAGCTCGTGAAGAAGTCAGTGCGTGGAAAATTCTTTCCAAGATCCTGTGCATGTGCTCTCATCTTCCAGTTGAAGCCTTCATTGAATTTTCATTCACCCTGAGTGCTTTCCAGAATTTTTAATTGCTCATATGCAATTAAAAATAAGGATGATGAGTTATCTACGGCCAACCTTGCATTGATGCATGTACAAAAGAAGAACTGCAAAACCTTCAAGGATAAAAGAGAAGACAATGCGAAGGCAAAATTTCATCTTGCTTCCAATTCCCACTGCTTGTAATTCCAGCTTGTTTCCAGATCCAGCTGATTCCAGATCTAGTTTGAATCAGCTGTATGAAGACATGAAAAGGGACAAAGTCAGCTTTCTTTTTCCCTCTTCTTTCCTCCGACAAAGTCAGCTTTCCTCTTCCTTCTTATTTCCTTCGACAAAGTAATTGAGCGATCAATTAAATTATACAACTTAAGTAATTGGTTTAAAAGCCATTACTTGAAGAAGTCAACTACTTGGAGATTGGTGGCACGTGTAAAGTAGAAGGTTCTATTTTCAGTTGCAAATCATACGTGTCATGCAAAGAGGAATTCCAAGAGGGAGATTTCCAGTTGTTTCTTCTCCGACTTCCACATGTGCCAGTTCAACTAAAGCTTCCAACTTGTAATTGCCCCTCTACATTCTATAAGTAGAGGAAGAACCTTCGGGTTAATCAATCAGAATTTGTAAGCAGCAATCCTGTGTTCTAGACTTTGTGTTGAACCCTTGAGAGCAACTTGGAGCAAAGGAATACAGAGGAGCAGGTTTCCGGAGAACTTTGTGTCACGGTGTACTTTGTTTCTTGCTTTTAGTCTTAGATCTCTTAGTAAACTTTGTGTTATTATAGATCTGGATCTAAAGCTGCCTTTGTTTTTAATTCTGTGTGTTCATATCTATTAAGTTTCTTCTATGTGCATGCAATTAGCTCTGCTATCTACTAATTGGGATGCACATCTTCCCCATTTCTTCTCTGTATTTCCTTTACTTCCTTCCTCTATAACTTTCCTTTCTTAAACAGCTGCTTACTTGCTGCAGAACGTCTTAGTTATGGTTCATGAACTAAGTTGTTAAAGTAAAACCCCTGATAGATAATAGCACATTTTTATTGACAAATCTGACACGGGAGCCTCACCGGTTAAATGAGGGAGATTTATCTCATGACTGCCTAGGTTTGATGTTATGCAGAAAATCTAGCCAACAGTTTTTGGCGACTCCGCTAGGGAACAACTATCTTTGCAGATCAGAGCTTTTCTATTGAAGATCGGAGTGTTTTCCACACAAATCTCAACCTGGCTGAACGTCCATTCACCCGATCCGTGAAGGCGCAAGGAAGGACTGATCATTTCTTCCAACTGCAGGAGCAATTCAATTTCAATCATCCTCCTCAAGTTAGAAGCCGCAGATCTAGTCTCTCACCAGGAAGGAGAGTGCATGCTCATTCAGATCCAGATCATCTTCAAACATAATCCGGCAGCTGGAATTATTCATCAAGTCTACTCTTAGAGAGGACGTGCCTCGTTCATCATGCTGAACCGAAACCCTCTTGCCCCTGCAGCGCCTGTTCCATGGGGTGCAGCCTTTGGACCTCTGAATCTGACTCCTCCTATGCATGATCTACCTAAAGGGACGAGAAAGAATTTTCCAAAATTCTTTGGAGATGGAAAGCAAAATCCAGATGACCACTTGGATGCGTTTTTCATATCTTGTGGAGTGCTTGCAGTCGAAATTGAAGATGTATCTGTTAGACTCTTCATAGAGACTCTACACGACTTGGCTGGAGAATGGTTCTATCGGCTAGCTCCTGGCACCATAACCAACTGGACTACTATGCGGGATGCATTCCTGAAAAGATTCAAGGCAGCTGAAGATTCCGGTACATTGATTACTCAACTCACTCAGTTGAAGAAGGAGCCACATGAGCACATGCGAGATTTTATTGCAAAATTCCAAAGATTACTATACAAAATTCCATCTTCTGCTTCTCTGAATGACGAGAATCAAAAGGTGTTCTTCATCAACGCTTTACTTCCTGAAGTAAGCTATCAACTCCGAAGAGTACGTCCTGCTGACTTGTTAGCAGCCCAAAACATGGCGGTTGAAATTGAAGACGATCTCATCATGGCTGGAAAGATAAAGAGCAGCACTTCTAGAGCTGAAAGTTCATCCTCTGCTACTACTTCTGATTCACTGCTGCAAAAGTTAGCAAATGAGATGATGCAGATGAAGAAACAAATGGCTCAAATGGCTCAAGGCAACAATACTGCCCCTGCTCGGAATTTCAACAACAACCGGAACCGCATTGCTGGTTCCCAAAGATTAACAATTGAAGCTGCTCCCAAAAACAATGTGGAGATGAATGAGGAAGACCATGAAGCTGATGCTGGTCAGTTCGAGAATGATGATTTTGTAGCTCCTGCTGGCGACTCCAACATTAATTTCTTAAACTACAAATCTGAACATGACAATGAGAAACTTCATGAAGATGATCATAGTCATACATATGCAGTATTTACAAAATCACAAACTCGTCAAGCTGAGGCATTAACTGATGAACAAAGAAGGGGCAGCCCTTTACCTTCTTCTTTAGCTCCTAGAGATAAGAATGCGAGTTCTTCATCTCAACCACAAAAAGTGGCTCAGGTATCTGAATCTATTTATTCTTTTGACATTATTGATCATGCCAAGAAAATTAAAGTTCAAATGTCAAAAGACGAATACCTGAGAGCTTTTCCTGAGCAGTTAAATATGCTAGTCAAATATGTGCAATCACCAGGACAATCCAGTACATCAAAAGGCCTTTTGCCTAAGCCCAAGGATACTCCTCCCCAGAACAACACAGCAGTTGTTAAATCCTCACCATCTTTTGAAAGAGTGGAACCATTCTATGTTTCTTTATTGCTTAATGGTTTCAAGTTAAGCAATTGCGTTTTAGATTCAGGTGCTTCTGATAATATCATGCCAGCTAAAGTTGCAGATGCTCTTGGGCTTACCTTGACAAAGACCATAAAAAGGTGTTATTCCATGGAGAGACAAGTCCCTTTAATCGGACAAATCAAAGATGCACAAGCTATTTTGGCAGTTTTTCCTGATAAGAGATTAAAGATGACAATCTTAGTTGCAGATATTCCTGTCTCCTACGGGATGTTGCTGAGCAAAAACTTCTGCAAAGAGCTGGGAGGAGAAGTAAAGATGGATTGGTCCTGTGCGCATATTCCTATCAAAGGGCTTAACCATAAGCTGGAGCCGGAAAAGAAGTCCAGGTACACGGTTACAAAATCTGAGGATCCTAGATCTCATATTCTTTTTCAAGAATCTGACCGTGGGGTTTTTTTCTTGGAAATGAATAAAGATGTTCCAGAGCCAAAAATTCAACCAGAACCAGAGCCAACAGAAGAAGAAGAGAAAGTTTGGACTCTAGAGTTTAAAGGCACATGTTGTTCTTTTGGATCAGGAGCTGGCGCTCTACTAATATCTCCAGATCATGAGGTATTTCCATACTCCCACAAGCTGATGTTCGAGAACACCAATCATACGGCGGAGTATGAAGCATTGCTTCTAGGAATGGAGCAAGCTAAGAAGAAAGGAGTAAAACTCCTCAAAGCCCAAGGAGATTTTGAACTTCTAGTAAAGCAAGTTCGAGGGCAAAGTCAAGTCAAAAGAGATAAGCTGGAGCATTACAGAGATAAAGTGCTTTCCGCCACATTCAATTTTGCAGCCTTCTCTATTGACTTCGTTCCAATAAATCTAAACTCCAAGGCAGATTCTCTGGCAGTCACAGCTGTACTATGGAATCCGGATAGACTGTCGTCCATATTCAGACAAGGAAACTATAAAGTGGAGATGGTCTACCACCCCAGAGTCCCTGAACAAACATCTGCATGTCTGCATGTTGAAGGGAGTGAATCACCACCACGACAAATAGTCAAAGGAAAAATTGATCCATGTCATGATGACAATAGTGGAGCAATCCAACCAAAAGGTAACAAAATCCCCAGGGGTTTAGTTTCCTTAGTGGATACTTTCGACAAGCAGGATCAGTACCTGAAGAAGAACAAAGAATATGGTGATAGTTCTTCCTCAGAAATGCAGCAAATAAATCTGGGAACGGAGCAAGTTGATGCAGACTTACCTGTCACAGAGAGAAGAAAGGATGAGCCACCACCAGATGAAGTTGATAAGGACTTGCCTAGAGTATTTGACAAGAAGGCCAAAGAAAGGAAGTTCAAGATCGGAGATTGGGTACTCTGGTGGGACAAGAGATATGAACCGAAGGGCATACACGACAAATTTGATCCACTCTGGAAACGGCCCTTTGTGATCAAAAGAGTTGTAGGAATGGATACCTTCTTCCTTGCCTACCAAGATGGAATTGAGTTACCATTTCCTTTCAACGAGCAGTATCTAAAGTTGTTCAGGAACTGAAAAAGCAGGTTAAAATCTGTATGTATATAAATAAAACTTTGTGTGTTTTTCCTTGTTTTTGTTTTTCGTGTTTTTGTGTTGTGTTGTGTTTGTCCGCCTGACCCCGTGCCCAAAAGACAAGATACGAAACCAGAGATGTTGGGATCTCATCTTTTCCCCTTTGTCATTCTGACAAGAGAAAAAGATGTCCACAGACGGAGCCAACTGGTGTCACCCAGATTTCATCCTGAAATCTGCGACTACCCTATCCGAATTTTTTTTGTACTTTTAAAATAATGTGTCGTTTTGTGTTTTTATTGCCTGAAAGTTCCTGTATTGCGTCAAGATAATCCTAAAGAGTCATATTAGCCTTTTTCACCAAATACCCAGATGCCCAAAATCGTTTTATTCTGTCGTCGGGATTTGTCTGCGGGAAATTTGTATTTAATTATTTTGAGCCCCGTATGAGGCTATTTGCACTCTGTTTCAACTCTATTATGAGCGAATATGATATTATTCCTATGTGCCAGAAGGGTTTTAACTTATTTTAAGTTTTGGGCTTTATTTGCAACTTTTGGCAATTTTTTGTGTTTTTGTGGTGTCCCGTTTCATTTTCTGTGAAATTTCTCTGGAGCAACTCTTTTGCCGGGTAAGCTCGATTTTTGGCCTGGAGCAGCTGGAAAACATATACGCACATTATGCCCGAAGGAAGTCACCATCGGAGATCCGAATCACTGGGAAAAAGCGAAGTCGTGCACGGAAAAGCCCCTGCGGGGATGGGCGCATTTTTGGAAAACAAAGGATTTAAGCTGTAATGGGAAAAATAGAAGCTGCAGGCATGATGGGAATTTTATACCTACCTAGCAAGGTACTTTTTCCCGTGTTATGAAATTCACTTAAGCTGCAGTGGGAAAAATAGAAGCAGCAGGCAGGTGGGATTTTAGTGCCTGCCTTGCAGGGTAAATAATCCCATTGTCAAAGTCAAATCACTTAAGTGGATCATGGGATTTCCGAGGCTGCCTTGCAGGGTAAAGAATCCCATTGTCAGAAATTCTTAAAAATAGAATTCTATTATGCAAAAAAGTGCGACCCACCTTGGGTGAATAATAATGCATCAAATAAATATTTGTTAATATTTATTCACCCAATTTTGGCACCCAGGCTTGTGGAAAAGTCAACAAAAGCAAAGGGGAATAAATCAATTGGAAATAGAATTCCAAAATTAAATAAATTTAATTTATTTAATGCAGCCCCTTTTGAGAAGGAATTAATACTTTTTAAAGTATTAAATAATTATATTAATTCCTATTTTCAGTGGCTATGGTCAATGCACACTGTGAAGCTTCAGTGAAGTGATGTGTGAAGGATTAAATTGGATTAATTTAATTTATTGGATGGCTGTCCTTAAACATGCTATTTTTAAAAGAGAAGAGCATGATTTTTAATTAATTAATTGCCTTTAATTGTTAGGGCAATTATTAATTATAGAATTGTGAAGGTTATATAAGCATGGGCAGCCATATGGGTGAATTATTTAATTCACAGGTAAAGAATTGCAGCCAAGAGGAAAAGTGCGCCCCCATTTGAAGAAGGATTTTGCTCAGGTAAGGTGGAAACAAGGCTAAAAGCTTCCAAATTTGGTGCATGCTTTGAAGGAGGTTGATCTTTGTCTGCATAATTGTTTGCACAGGTGTTACAGGAGCTCAGGAATTCATTACAGGTGCTTTACAAAGGAAAAGGAGCTTTTATCAATGTCCAATACATTGCATGTATCCTCCGAATATGAAGAATTGTCCAGATCTGCACCAATTTTAAAGAATTCCAGTTAAATAAGAAGAAAAATAAATACTCAGACAAAGATAGACAAAGCTATGGTGAAGAAAGATGAAAAAGAAATCACAACAGAGTCATGCATCACTTCTAAATTTGTAGATATTCGAGACACAGATCTAGGCTCGAAACCTCTTGCTGAATTGATTGACAAATCCAGAGCAGGAGAAACTTCATTCATGTATGCAGATTAAAAGCAGTGGAATTATTCGAGTTGCAGCTTTTCCATCCATAGCCCAGTTGCCAAAGTTTGTTATGGAGGTGCAGATCCATATCCAGATGCAGATGCAGATGCAAATCCATATGCAGATCTAGATCCATATCTCATTCTTGCAAAAGCTTCCGGCAAAAAGGCTTCATCCTCTTGTTTCAAATGCAGCCCGTGAAGAAGTCAGTGCGTGGAAAATTCTTTCCAAGATACTGTGCATGTGCTCTCATCTTCCAGTTGAAGCCTTCATTGAATTTTCATTCACCCTGAGTGCTTTCCAGAATTTTTAATTGCTCATATGCAATTAAAAATAAGGATGATGAGTTATCTACGGCCAACCTTGCATTGATGCATGTACAAAAGAAGAACTGCAAAACCTTCAAGGATAAAAGAGAAGACAATGCGAAGGCAAAATTTCAGCTTGCTTCCAATTCCCACTGCTTGTAATTCCAGCTTGTTTCCAGATCCAGCTGCTTCCAGATCTAGTTTGAATCAGCTGTATGCAGACATGAAAAGGGACAAAGTCAGCTTTCTTTTTCCCTCTTCTTTCCTCCGACAAAGTCAGCTTTCCTCTTCCTTCTTATTTCCTTCGACAAAGTAATTGAGCGATCAATTAAATTATGCAACTTAAGTAATTGGTTTAAAAGCCATTACTTGAAGAAGTCAACTACTTGGAGATTGGTGGCATGTGTAAAGTAGAAGGTTCTATTTTCAGTTGCAAATCATACGTGTCATGCAAAGAGGAATTCTAGGAGGGAGATTGCCAGTTGTTTCTTCTCCGACTTCTACATGTGCCAGTTCAACTAAAGCTTCCAACTTGTAATTGCCCCTCTACATTCTATAAGTAGAGGAAGAACCTTCGAGTTAATCAATCAGAATTTGTAAGTAGCAATCATGTGTTCTAGACTTTGTGCTGAACCCTTGAGAGCAACTTGGAGCAAAGGAACTCCATGAGTCATGGTTTAGGAAATAGTTTTTTAAAAGTATAATTTGGTCAGTACATAGGTAATTTTTCAGGATTTCAACAATCAGCCTAAATCTTTTAGCATTTAACTTCTACGATCGAAACCCTAAACCATAGGCCATAAACTTAAACACTAAACTGTAAACCTTGAGCCCTAAACCCTAAACCCGAAACCTTTAACCATGATACCTAGACCCTAAAACCTAAACCCTAAAACTTAAACATTCAACCCTTACCCATGAGCCCTAAACCCTGAGCCTTAAGCCCTAAACCCTAAGCCATAAGCCCTAAACCCTAAGCACTTAAATTTACAAATATCTCTATCATTATAAATGGAAGCCAAGTAACAGTGTCTCCATGTACATCCAAGGATTGAGGACTACTGGGGTCTTTGGAAGGATTGGACAACCCAGGAATATGACATTTCCCTCCTTCAAAATATCAACAGATGAAAGACATCAAATTTTGATGACTCTCTTTTAATGCTCTGCTTACAAATTCGATGAACCCTGAACTCTGTGACCTAAACCCTTAACCCTCAACCATGAGACCTAAACCCTAAACTATAAACCTAAACCCTAAATCCTAAATAATAAATCTTAAACCCTAAACCTAAATGCTAAACCATTAATAACCCTAAACCCTAAACCCTTGACCCTAGACCCTAAACCCTGAGCCCTAAGCCCTAAACCCTAAATACTAAATCCAGAGCCCCGAGCTCTAACCCCCAAACCTTAAACCAGTAACTCTGAACCCCAAACCTTAAGCCATAAACCATGAACCATGAACCCTAAACCCTAATCCCTAAACCATAAACCCTAAACCTTAAGCCTTGAACCCTACACCCTAATCCTTGAGCCCTAAACCCTAAACCTTAAACACTGGGCCCTAAACCCTAAATCTAGAGACTTGATCTCTAACCCTTGAACCTTAAGCCCGTAACTCTGAACCCCGAACTCTGAGTCGTACCTTAACCCCTAAACCATAAACCCTGAGCCCTAAACCGTAAACCCTAAACCGTAAGGCCTAAATGTTAAAATCCTAAAGGTCCCTAAACCCTAAACCCTAAACCCTAACTAAATCATAAACCCTAAACCCTGATCCCTAAACCCTGGCCCCTAAACTCTAAACCCCAAGCACTAAATCCTAAACCCTAAATCCTAAGCCCTAAAGTCTAAGCCTTAAGCCCTAAGCCCTAAGCCTTAAACACTAAACCCTAAACCTTGAACTCTGTGACCTAAAAACCCTTAACCCTTGAGACCTAAACCCTAAATTATAAACCCTAAATCCTGAAACAAAAATAATAAACCTTAAACTCTGAACACTAAAACTTGAACCTCTAAACCCTAAACCCTAAACCTTGAACCTTGAGCCCTGAGCCCTAAGTCGTAAACCCTAAACACTAAATCCATAACCCTAAGCTCTAACCCCTAAACCTCATATATTTCCAGTAGGTCTCATGAGTGAGTTCATTTTTTGAATATCTTAGGAACATATTTCCTAGTCTTGTCCCTAGAGCCATCATTAAGTTTGCTTTTACAACTACCTTGTTTATGAGCTCGGTGGGAATTTCTCTCCTTCAAAATATCAACAGATGAAAGACATCAAATTTTGATGAATCTCTTTGAGTTTTGTTCCTACGAAGTCGATGAACCCTTTTTCAGTTGAATACTCTCTATCAATGCTAATAAGAATGGGTAAGACACAAAACATTACATTGATTGAAATAGTTTGCATGCATTTCCCTCCTTTAAAATATTAGTATGAAAGAATCAAATTGTGATGACTCCCTTGAATATTCTGCCTACGAATTAGATTAACCTTTGTTAATTGAATACTTTTTTCTTGATACTTATAAGAATGGCTAAGACATAGAACATTACTATGACTAAATGGGTGAGCCTAATCCATGAGCCTTAAATCCTGAACCCTAAACCCTAACCCCTTAACCCCTAAACCCTAAACCTCGAGCCTTAAACCCTAAACCTTGAACCTTGAACCTTGAACCCTGACCTTTAAACCTTAAACCCTAACTCCTAGACCCTAAATCGTAAACCCTAAATCCTCAACCCTAAACCTTAAACCTTGGGACATAAACCCTAAACCCTAAGCCCTAAATCCTAAACTCTAAACCCTAAACCTTGACCCAACCTAAACACTAAACCCTTGAGCCCTAAACCCTGAACCCTAGGCCCTAATAAGCCCTAAGCCAAAACCCTAAACCTTGAACCCTTAAACATAATCCCTCAACCCTAAACCCTAAAAACTAAACCCTGAGCCCTAAACGCTGAACCCTCAACTCTTAACCCTAAACCCTAAACCCTCAACCATGACACCTAAACCTTGAACCCTTTGCCCTAAACCCTGAACCCTGACCTTTAAACCTTAAACCCTAACTCCTAAACCCTGAATCCTCAACCCTAAACCTTAAACCCTGAGCCCTAAACCCTAAACCCTAAGCCATAAACCCTAAGCCCTAAACCCTAAACTCTAAGCCCTAAATCCTAAACCCATAAACCCTAAAACCTAAACCCTAACCCCTAAACCCTGATCCCTAAACCCTAAACCTTGAGCCCTAAACCCTTAAATCTAATCCCTAAGTCCTAATCCCTAAACCTTGAACCCTCAAACTTGAACCCTAAACCCTAAACCCTTAAAACTAAATCCTGAACCCTAAACCTCTGAACCTCTCAACTCTAAACCCTAAACCCTAAACCCTCAACCTTGAGCCCATAAAGCCTAAACCCTCAACCTTGACCCCTAAACCCTAAACTTTGAACCCTTAAGCCCTAAACCATAAACCCTAATCTCTAAACCCTAAACCATAAACCCTAAACCATGAACCCTAAAAAAAAACCCTAAACCCTAAAATATGAACTATGAGCCTTAAACACTAAACCTTAAACCCTAAAATCTAAACCTTGAGTCCTAAACCCATAGCCCTAAACCCTAAACCCCAAACCCCGAGCCCTAAACCCTAAACCCTAAATCATAAACCCTCACCCAAAGGAAAGTCCTAAAAAGATCATTCAATCTCTTTCAATGTGTAGGGAATAGTGTTTAAGGTGATTAATTGACTCATTTAGTTTTGATGAGAGACTTCTTCCTTTGACGGCCTAAAAAGGCATTTTTGGCCATTATGTAGTTAATTGAACACCCTTCAGAACAAGCTAAAATGAGCTAGTCATGTCACTCGAGTTATCAAGGACCATTATTTGTGAAGTATTAAGGCATTGTTTGTCTCCATAAGAGACATATGAACAAAAGCATGGATGAGAATCATAAATTTGATTCCATGAAAGGATGCTTTTAGAGCTAGGAAAGGTGAGGGGATAATCTTTATATGGAGCACCATGTTTCTAAGAATGAGCAATCATCTGAGTTCACTTGATGCAATTCACTTGGTACTATTCGTAACAACTCATTCAACACCTAGTAGTGTTATCACACCTTAAGGAGGAGGCACATTACAATCACCTTGTTTTGGCCATAGGACAAGAATTCCATTCAGGGAACAATCCTCTATCTACAAAGTGAGGATCTCTTTTTAGTAAGAAGTAGACAAACATCATAGAGTTAATTTATGGTCATTAAAGTGAATTATGGACCAAATTTAAAAATTAGTACCAATTCAAGCAGTGGTAGGGCCAAAATTCATTTTAGAAGGTCAAAAAACCTTAAAAAATGACTATATGCTTTCCCAAAACAAAGACCGACTACAATATATATGCCCTGAAAGTTTTAGGTCATTTGCTGAAATCCTGAAAATGAGTAAGTACTGACCAGATTAGATTTTAAAAAACTATCTTCTAGATTATAACTGTTGGACCTACGAGACCACTTCCATAAGGTGCAGAGTGACCCTTATTTCTTATATTTACTAAAATAACTTTAAAGTATAAGAAATAATAAACTTTTATTTTTGCAAGTATAAACCACCAAAACACATATACATGGTCCATACTACTCAAAATGCGTACTGCGTTTTTCCTTCCTTGATAATGCATACGCATTATAGGTTCGGTAATTACCAAGCCAAAAAAATTAAAATGCAAGCGTGTTTTAGCAAAACGCATACGTGTTTCGTCTGTTTTCGGGTTTTTGTCCACTTTTTTGCCCCCCAACTTCGTGCACTTTCTCATTCCTTCGGTCTCACTAATGGCAACATTTTATAAATGTTATAAATCATATAACACTTACTTTACACTGTGTGGGCATAATTATCCTAGCAGAGGAGTGTAAACCTTGCACCAGACAACTCCATTTCAAATTTCTCTTAGAACTCTTCCAGTGATTAAATTCATGGTGCAGGAAGTGGATGACATCCAATACAATTTCATGCACTTTAAAGGCCTTCCAATGGAGATTATTTGAATCAATGGGTACAACTATCCGATTCATGGATGTATTCTTTCACTTAGAACATTTAGAAAGTTCCCATGATCAAAGCTAACTTCAAGAATCATTCTAGGGAAAAAACTACACCCTACTGACAAGACAACGGTAAGAGAGTTTCAATATTTTTAGGTGAACATACACCTTCAAGATGCAACTTCATACCTGGTATACGCTAGCAGCTACACACCAAGGGAACACATTTATCCAAGCTAGATAGACGAGGGGTTAAAAAAATAAGAGATCCCATTTTGTGAGTGCCACTTTGACACGTATGACAGTCCGTTCATGTCATTTAAATCTCACCAAGGTGATCAATTGTATGGAATCTTCTACAGACTACATTTGCAAATTGAACAGTGATCTGAAGCCACTCACTAGGGTGAGCAAAGTTAAGCTTAATTATGCATTGTATCCCAACATGGTATTTACTTGGTTCATGTATTTAATGCAGACTTCACATTATTTTCATATTGTTTATTTGTTGCATTATTCGTTGAGAACTATTCTTGTTGCCAAGATATCCAAGCGACAAATGTCATCATGGAGTTGTGCAGGTAGCTTGTGGAGATGCATGACCTACAATCAAAGCGTTGCAAGAGTCTACAGGATTCTTTCCGATTATAGTGGGCTATTATAGCTGTCAGAGCATTCACAAAGCCAGAGGAATTGAAGTTGAGATGTTCTCTAAGTGTGAGCATGAGTTCTTCCCAGCACGACTAAAATTTCAAATTCATATGGGGTAGCAAGGAAAACAATCTCTTAAAATTACTTGTATGTGCCTTCATTAGAATACTTCTGGATGAAGTGAAGAAGTGAGTACAAAGTCAGAAATAAAGACTTCAGCAGATTGTCGGCGCGACAAGTGTTTGATTATGGATTAGCACGGATACCAGTGGATCTCATAGATGATGGGCCTCTGTTACTTGACGCATACCACCAGATGGGAGGGGATAGAGCTACTCTTTAGGAGAACATTGGTAGCTGCCACACGATGGAGGAAAGATCTGCTACAGTTCTAGTCAATACCTCGAACTGGTTACTTAGAAAGCGATATTGCCTTGATGAAGCTTTGATTAATCAGATCATAGGAAACATCGGTGTAGGAGACTCCATCAAAAGGAAGCACGAGGGAGAAAGCAATAGAAGGCCTAAAAAGCTTAAAGTGCAAAAGAAGTCTCATACACAGGATAATGTCACTTCTATGGCTATGGTGTTAGTTCCAACTTCTCCAGTGTCAACTCACAGCACTTCACCTACCTTTGAACCTTAGCAAGATATTTTCATTTCTTCGTTGAATCCGGAAACATTTGTGTTCTCTCCTCAGCCACTCTGATCTTCACCTCTTCCTGAAGAAACGCTAAAGTTGCAGATGGTAGAATTTGAAAGAGCATTGTCTTTAGACAATTCAGAAGATGGTAGTCACAACACTGTAGAAATTTTGGATGGAGAGGAACCAGAGCACGAGATGGTGGTGCATTCAACAATTTCTCATTTTCACAAGAAGCAATTTCTCAAAGTGGTTGGCCTCTGCAGCCAGTCTCGAAAGCTAGAGAGGAGATCAACTTGGAGGAACATGACTTGCAGCTACTCCTAAGTTTGCATGGAAAATACAGAAGACCTAAAGTTGCTAAGGTGACTTCAAGGTTGATTATTGAAGAATCAGGGAAAAAGTTCGCTAAGGTATCAGTTCCAACAGAGGGAAAGCAGAAGAGCGAGCTTACGGCAGTAGATATAATCAGTGACCAAAGTGTTGATAGTTCAAACCACTACTGAAGGATTTTAAAGCAAGACACACAGACACTAAATAAATGCTTTATTCCTTAAGCTTGACAAAGAGAAGCATAGAAAATGGTTGAACTTCAAAAGCAGGTTTCCCATTTGTGAACAAAGATCATTGCTAAGGTTTCCAAACCTTTCTCTCAGCCAATTTCAGCACATGAGCAGGTGAGTGATCATCTGATGCAGGAAGTGGAAAATGTAGGTAACCAAGTTATAAGCTATCGACGAATGGAAGAGCCTAATCATTCGCCAAGATTTTATACAACTCATTTTAGGAGGTTCCAGTTCATCTAAAGGTTATGAAGGATGCATTAGTTAAACAGCTGAAGCAACTAGTGACAAACATAATAGATATGAATACAATGGTTGAAAGTAACTTGGGCACTTTGGTCGAGATAAATAAGCTGCTGAAGGAGGTTTTGATTGCAAAACAAATTGTGCCTGATGGATCGGTTGAAAAGGGGAAGCAACTTGAATTCACAGTCTCTTTCCGCTTGGAGATCTTCATAATTATGCTGAAAATAATGCGGGTGCTCAAGGATATGGCATCGTCACTGTCAAGCAATGTATTTTCTTTCACCAATGAGGAAGTGGTTGGGAACGTTTCTTCATTCATAAGGACCATTCCTAACAAAGTGCCTGATTCCCTGGAAGGATCTCTTCTGATGATTCAAGAGAGGATTGATGAAGCTGTTAGGCCTTTCATGATGAATTCAATCAGTAAGTTGGTAACGCTGCAATCAGACATTAAGAATTTTGGGCCTAGTTTGAAGGAGGTGGAAGTGAGCATCGAATTTTTGAGCGAAGGATTGATGCAATTCATGATAGAGAAAGAAGTTGTGGCTGAAATGGATGGGAAATTGCTGAACTATATGTTCAAAAAGTATATTCAGTATCAAAAGAAAAAGAAAGTGTAGAAATTACAGCTGGCATATATTCCTTCTTCTTTTCTTTCTTCTCTTATTTCTTATATTCTTGGATGTAATTGTAAACTTAAAAGTTATTAGTTTGAAAACCATTACTTTAAGTCATTTGGAATGATTCTTTGAGTTAAGTGACAAATGTGCATAATTTTGACTTGAACTCCTGATGCATGTCACTAAGAGAGGAATTAAAGGAAGATGATTTCCAGATGTTATCTTTACTTATTTTTTATGATCTAGTTTAGTTATAGTCTCCCATTTGTAATTTCCCCTCTAAGTGTTGTAAGTAGAGGAAGAACCTACGGGTTATAGAATTCGAATTTGTAATCAGCATTCTTGTGTTCCAGACTTTGAGCTGAAACCCTTGATTTCTGTAAGCAGAGGAGTATAGAAGAGATTTCTGGAGAACTTTGTGTCAACAGTGCATTTTGCTTCTTACTTTATTTCTAGATATGTTCATAAACTTTGTGTTATTTTATATCTAGATCTGAAGGTTTCATGTGCTTTGAACTTTTTGCTTAATGTTTCTTTGTTTTTAATCTATGTGCATGCAATCAACTCTGTAAAGTATTGCTTGGGTTGCACATCCTCTCTAATTTCTTCTGTTTCCTATTATTTTCCTTTTATGCAGTTTTCCTTTCTTTTACAGCTGCTTACTTGCTGCAGAACCATATAGCTATGGTTCATGAGCTACACGGTTAAAGTAATACCCACAAATAGATATTAGGATATATATAACTGACAAAATCTTACACGTGAGCCTCACCGGTAAATGAGGGAGATTTATCTCATTACTGCCTAGGTTTTCAACTATGCAGAAAATCTAGCCAACACAACTTTTCATTCATATCTTCCTTTAATAAATAGGCAACAATTGAGAATCTTTCCACTGAAATAATTAAAAAAAACAATTTTCACCATACTTTTTTAAAATATTTTGTTTCATTCACTTTTCTATAGACAGGTTAATGGTAATGAATGAGTGACCCCTCGGTATAGCTTAAAATAGAGGTGGTGCAACATTATTATTATGGTTAATACTATGAAACATGTTTCATATGTGTTACGTTGTAAAACAAAAAATATTGCACATTGATTCCTCTAAACATTTGCCCTCCCATTTACATCTCCCTCAATTCCCCTCTTCATCACCCCACTTCCTTCTCTAATGTCTCACTCCCTTAAATTTAACTTCTTTGATGCATCCCCTTCGATATTTCCGCTCCTAGTGAGATATGTGAATACAAAATTATAATAAGTAGCTTAGTGTGGACCACAATGATTATTTTGGTTGTTGAAGCATGACTAAATGACTTTCGTCCACGTGCTACATATTCATTCACAAAAGGATGTTAAATCAGGAGACATGTTTTCAATTTATGGACGAATGAAATCCCTAATAGCCTTAAGCGGTGTCATGTTTTCTGCCTTGTTGTGACTAGGAGAAATAGATGCATAAAAATAAAAAATTTGTTGCACTCTGATTGAACTACCCCTCGAAAAATGTCATTTCCATCGTTGCCTTTGCCAATGCCCCCACAACACATTCTTCTTAATGTCCTTGTTTACTAATGTTGTTCCGTCTGCAACACATTTTTTATAGTTTAATAAGCTTTACATGTATGTAAAAATGTCTTCCAAACATTTTCACCTCCCATTTTCTTGCATTTCATTAAAACGATCTATCGAATTTAGCATATTAAATTTCATATTAGAAAAGTGCTTGAGATGATTAAATGGAACACATATAGTAGATATGTTTTGGGTGGGAATAATCTACATATGTTATTTGGGGGGAATAATCCGAGACATGGAATAGATGTGGGCCATACAAGGTTTTAATTCCCATGTTTTTATTTTTGACTTTCCTCTTGCCTTCGTATTATCTATAAAATAAAATGTTGCATACTAAAAAAATTCAATGTCATAAATATTAAAATAGACCTAAAATAAAAAAGATCAATAAATGGAAAAAAGCCTCCTTTCGCTATTGTGCCTAATCCTTGAAGGCGGTCAATTATTGATGGGTGGTCCTACAACGCCTACTTTCTCTACAATTACTAGAGCTTAAAATTATAAAGCGTGCTTGCAAAGTGCTACAAGAAGTACCCAATGCATGAGTGGGTAGTTAATTTTGACCTTTTAATTTCCAACATTCCAATCATGTAACTATCTCACCTATTAAATTAAATGCCGTCCTTTCGAAATCCTTGGTGCCATGAAATCAAAAAACCAACAGGCTTTCTTGATGGATAAAATCATTTTCATATAAGCAATTATGTCTATTTGGTAGCTAATATAAACCAAAAAGTTATTTTGATTCTTTTAATGGAAGATTGCAATCACCTAAATAATGCAAGTAATTTCCACATTGTTTGTTTCCAAATTTTCATTCACGTCTTCCTTTTCTCTAATAAATTAAACAACAATTGAGAACCTTCCCACAAACAAAAAAAAAAAAATAACAAAACCCATTTTCGCAATATTCCTCTAAAATATTTTGTTTCATTCAATTATCAATGGTCCGGTTAATGGAAATGAATTAGTGACCCCTCCAAATGGGTTGACATAGAAGAAACAGATGCAAAAGCATCAAAGATAATGTTTTCGCCTTATTGTAGTTGGGAGAAGCAGATGCACAACAAATTTATTTATATTTTAATTATCCTTACATGTATGTCCAAACATTTTCCCATTTTTTTCACCTCCCATTTTCTATAATTTTAGTAAAACAGTCTATCAAATTTAGTGTATTAAATTCCATGTTAAAAAATGCTTGAGATGATTAAGTGAACCACATATAGTAGATATTGTTTGGGTGGGAATAATCTACATATGTTATTTGGGGGGGAACAATCTGAACCATGGAATAGGTGCGGGCCATGCAAGGTTTTCATTTCCACCTTTTTATTTTTGAATTTCCTCTTGCCTCACCTTATCTATTAAATAAATTGGTGTGCACTTAAAAAACTTTATGCCGTAAAGAAATTAGTAAAATGGAGATGCTCAATCAATGGATAAAATTTTCCTTTCGTTACTGTGTCAATCCTTGAAGGGGATCAATTATTAAAGGGTTGTCCTACATCGCATGTTTTCCCTACAATTACTCGAGCTTACAACTAAAAAGTGTGCTTGCAAAGTGCTAGACGAAGTAACCAGTGCATCCTCATCCATCACAACATGTCTCTTCGACTTCAAATGATTAACAACCTTTTGTTCGGTTGTTCGTATGTAAAGATTCAGATCACTTCCCCAATTTCGATTTCCCCATCTGTTTCTCCCATTGTTCTTTCCCTCCACTTTGACTTCTTCACAAGGTAGCTTTCGGCATTTCCATCATACACTTCATGTACGATTGCTAGTAAATAGTAAAGCCGAAAGGTGTTTGGCAAAGGGGAGGCGAACCCCTTAGCTCTGACAAGCGTAAGACTAATCGACGATCGAATATCAATTTATAATAAATGTTGACTACGTCTCTCATAAAACCGTCGACCTCTTTGGAAACCCTAAATACAAATTTTACCTAATCATTTTGTGTTATGTTTGTTCACTTTTTTATGATCTCGTTATTGTGGACTGAGCTTTGCAGATGGTGTGTCGGGCACACAACCCATGGCAGTTAGATTAATTCTTTTGTAGGAGTCGTGTTAAACACAATGTTATAACCGTACACAATAGTTTTGAAATATACTTCGTATATGGTGTCGGTGGTACATTTAAGAAGGTACGATTCAAAAGATTGGGAGGCCACTACCCTACCAGGATGTTTCAGATTTAGTTACAATGTGCAAGATCGTCGGTGCCACTAATGTTTTAAAACTCCTCCACATTCCCATGTCGAAACTCCTCGTACCCCAATCGAATAATGGTATATTGGCACTGTTAAATATATGTTTTTATTCTTATTTCTGTTGAAAATGTCTCCAAGATGACATTTTCATATGTAGACCCGCATTACATTGCAAGGTCTTTACAGTCGCTGGGTGTTCACAAGGATATGAGATAAAGAAAAAAATGTTACAAAAGGAGCTGTTATTTTGTAATCTTCATTGTTTTATAAACTTTCTCCCATAAAAAGTTTTGTAAACTTCTGAAAATGAGGTTGTTATAGTATACACAAGAATTTCGTTAATGATTTTAATGAATTTAAAATGGATATGTCAGTTTTGATGTTTATGTTGCAACTGTGCTAGAAAACATGTTTGCAAAATGTGCAAGTCTACACCCTGTTCAAAAAAATCCCTGGAAGTTATGTGGTTTGATGAACTGAAACGATTGTAAAATGGGGTTTGTTAACGTAAATGCAATCAGTAAGTGTAAATCCATATTCCACTCCTTGCGGCCTCTTACATGTTTTCCTTTCTACCCAGACCACATTACACATGTCAATAGAGTGTTCTTGAGCCTGTGACATATGTATACACCTAATTTTTCACTTTTCATCTTTCGTACCTATTACTAACAATTTCCTTTGTGCAAATAAGTGTACTTATGCATCTATTTCTTGAGTGGGTTCTTTAAGGGGTCATTATGGGTTAGAGACAACACACAGAGAGAGTATCGCTATGTGGCCCTAGCTTTAGTTATCCTTGCATTAGTTATCCTTATCCCTTAATGTCTCATATACATTACATGCCTAAAACCTTACTTGCATTTCACCGTTTGGCTTGTTCGTTTATTTTCTTGATCCATGGCACCTCTCTTTCACTTTACATGACATTTAGATTTCCCTGGCCGACACCATCACCTGCAGGTCATGGCGCCGTATATATATAGTCACCACACCCAAACATTTTAAAGGAAGGAAGCCATAATCACAAGAACTAGTCATTCACTCTGCTCACTTGTACCAACTTCGCATTTTCTCGCTTTTCCATTAGTTCATCTTAAAATTGACTTGGATTGGATTAGAAACTCTTCTTGGTTTGATTTCTTGCACTACTGTGTCAATAATAGTGAGTCTAATAAAAGAATAGTGTTCCCCTTCTCCACCTAATAGCCATTCTCTCCTGCGTGTTGCTTCTTTGGAGAGATAGATGAATCAGCAACGACCCCGCAAGTAAGTACTCTAACTCTTTTTATCATTTTACATAGATTAGTTCATTTCCTTTCCCTATTACTCTATGTTAGCTTAGCATTATACGAACATTGGTGTTAGTTATCATATTGATCTTATATGATTAGATCCTTGCCTTTCCTTTCCTTTAATTCAGTTATATTGTAGTAGTGTAGATCGTGCATGCTTGACTTTGATGAATTTGGATCATATTGCACCAATTAAACACAACAAAAATGATTTCTGTATGTTTCTCACACAACAATTTTGTATGGTATATTGGCTATTAAATAGCCAAGGAGATAGCAAACCAACTTCCTTTTAAGTAGGAAGGTAAAATAACAAATATACTATTCATATAATATATATGGCTAACCAATATTACGAATTTAATAATTAAATAGTAATTAGTATTTAATCTACGGAAAATACCGAATACTAATGTAAACACTAGATTTCCTAACATTCCCCCCCTAGTATTAACATGGTGAGAAATCACATCTCAGAAACTGGAAATAGAATCGTATGTCTCCGCATACTTTTAGGTCTGCATACTGTTGGCTTAGATCTTGTTGTCTGGATCTTGTTACACATGACCAATCCGTTTCACCACAGTGAATCCCATACCGGGATGATCACACTTCCATCGATTCACCTACATGCGTGAATTCAACATTTCCCACTTTCACTTCTAGTGAACGCTAGATGTCACCGGTCTATTGATGTTAGAAGTACGATAGCCGAAGAATCTCAGCAGTCAAAGGATCACTCCAATTCAGCTGGTCTCCTATACAACTATTCTCAACATCTAAAATGCACATCCTCCTCATTTCAATCTTTAGCAGGGAATGAAAACCATGTTTTATTTCTGCACACGCAACTCAAAGCAAACAACTGAAATAGTATAAAATAATGCCACCAAAGCTATAAACGACCGCGTCGTTGATGACTAACAAAAGACGTTGATTGCCCTCCTTCCTCCATTGCCTCCAACCTCCAATGAAAGGCTGCTAACTCAGCCAGATGTGATCATGAAGCTCAAAAAATAACCTCCACAATTTAGACGTCGCGTACAAGTGAAAATGCGTCCAATTATTGAAAAGTGAGACAATTTTTTTTTTTTTACAACTTTTGAAAATGACTCGAAAAAATTGAGGATGACAAGAATGGCAATCAATAAGTAATATTTAATTACTTTTTATGTTTTGACCCAATTTTCTAGATAACACATACTAAAAAATTACTAGACTACAACAAAACACAACTTATTATGACCTACTCATGAATCATTCACAATACAAAATAATTTTGAGTGACTATCCATCTCGATAAGATGAGCCATATACCACATCATGAAAACTAACTCAAAACTTATAATGACTACCCTCACCTATTAACTTGTTCTTTATTTTGACCTTGATATTCATACACTTTATGAGAAATATGCCCTACACACTTAATTGTCCCAAAATATGGACATGGTCGATAAATTCTGACAAAAGAATTGAAACGTGTTTATTCACCTTTCCATCGGTTGGCCATAGGATGTCGAGTTGTTGCATTCGTTGAGGATGTGGACAACGAATGAGAACATGGCATACACGAATATGATCATCAAATAACACACACGATCCCTGGACCTGTGACGTTAGATTTAAAGACTGAAAATTATCTAAATTGCTTCTTAATGCGACGACTTGTGAGGAAATCCGATGCAATAATTACAGGTGAGATCTGGTATGTGTGACAGGAAATATGAATCATGTAGATATTCAACCTCTGATGTAAAGAATTAATAAAAGACGGCCATCCGTGTTTTTGGTGCCTTGTGTCACGTAATGTGACTGAAAAATTAATGAATTTTCTAAACATACGGCCTGCATGTCCAATCGCAGAATTTATGAATGAGCATCTCCCTCTTAACCACGCCATTAACAAGTCAGGGTTTTAGACTGCAGTGCCCGCAGGTATGGAACATGTGAAATTGATTTTTTTTAAAATCAAAACAATACAATGAAATTAGTTTGATTCTTCCACGCTAAAACCTGTTTTTTCTCAATGAATTGTATGGAAAGTACGTATACCATTTTATTAGATTCAAAAAATTTTGTGGCAAGACTTTAGTTGGACACTTGGAGTGCATGCAAGAAATAAAATCTAACTATCATTCATATTGATTGTTCTTGTAGGCGCGAGTTAAATTTGACGGCCATTTAGACGGTTTTTTTGTGATTTTAGACGTAAAATACTTGTAAATATCTGATTTAACCGTCACACGCGACATACATATTTAAAACGTGACCATCAATTTTTATATAGATTTGTATAAACATGTTAAAAATATATGTAAATATATATTTAAAAAGATATAATAAATATAAAATAATGAGTAAAAATAACAATTTTTTGTGTTTTTAAAAGGCAATATTAAAAAATTACCGTCATCAGAAAATTGTTTGATAGACATGGGTGGCCGTCAAATTTAACCTCTGCTTGTAGGGCTTGTTTTCCGGTAATTACTCAAGCTTGTAACTAAAAATGGGGGTTAAAAAGAGCTAAAAAAAGCAAGCAGTGTGGTTGGGTTTCTAACTTGGAACCTATTGGATTTTAAGTCTTTTATTTTGGCCCCTTAAGAATAAATTTTAGTCTGTGTGAATAATATTAGTGAGATTTGCGATGAAAAAGTGGCGCACCTATAGCATATATTATTTGGGTAGGAACAATCTGAATTATGGAATAGGTGTGGGACATGGACGTATTTAATTCCCATATTTTTCTTTTTAACTTGCCATTCTTGTCTTCGTCTTATCAAACAAATAAAACATCATCCAATTGAAAACCTTAATGTGGTAAAGAATAAAATTACAAAAATAAAAAAATTAGGTTGTTTTTTCTCATATTTTCTATAAAAACATTGTTTCTTATAGTTATATAAGGGATGGGGCTAGTTGTTGTCACCTTACAAGAAACATATAATTTCACGGTGTTGACTAAGTGACCCCTCCATATTTCTTAAAAATACACAGTACAACACTATTTGTATGATCCATACTATTTTTTATTAAGTGAACTCATATTGCTCGATACTTATTTCACTGTACCATATTCACCCTTGAAAGATTCGCCCCTTTGTTTTCTCTTTAATACAGAAAATGTTTGAATCGAACCTTCTAGATATATATCAAATATCTTCCCTAATTTGTTACCGATCAAAAATTACAAAATTATAAAAATAAACCATCCCATCAATGTTAGAATATTAGATGTGTCATTGTTCTACCTATGTAGGAAATAACTAACCATTTGTAAATGATGGAGAGGCCATCCTATCCATCCACATATAAATAATTTTGTCTTTTGAAGAAAATAAAAATAAATTTTCTAGCTTTGGGTATTCATTTTCAATTAAGAAAATGAAGATTTATGATGTCTAAGCTTACTCGAGAAGGAATTTCATGCCAAATAAACATGTTTAACTCCAATATAAAAAATGGTGAACACAAATGAAAAAATGGTATAATAATAATAATTTTTGACACATATTCTAAGAGTCGTGTATCAAAATCACTTCTATGTTTCGTATAAATAGGAAAAGTTACCAAAAAGAAACTTGTAATAAATTGCTTCCTTGTTGACAAAATATTGTAAACAAGGTGCTCAAAATGAAAAAGTTTCTTCACAAGGATCAACGATTGAGTTTCCAACACACATTAGGATATTCTTATCATACTTTCATGTGAAAAACATTGGGTGGTAAGTGGTGCAATGGGGAAAAGGGTAGAGATAGTTTGTTACTTCAATAGGTGAAAGTTGAATTAGCAACCGTTTCATGATATGATTATTTGTGTCTTCTTCTTTTTGGTGGCTGGCTTGTTACTTATGCATTCTAGTGGGAATTTTGGTTATAGATTCGGAGGTGTAGTTCGGGACAAATCTCTCATTTGTTTAGGAACACCGACTCAGGGCATTTACATCCACAACTCCAACAATAATATTGATTGATTTTGTTGATGCTTTATTGTATCTTATTAGAGAAGATAAGTTGAATGAAAAAAATGAGCTAGAGGGCATGACAAGAAAGGAAAAAAGTGTAATTGACTCAAACATATGCAAGATTCCTATTTGCAAGAGGTGGTGAAGGAAAATTTGTGAATCCTCTTAGGGCAAGGAGAATGTGGATGTCAGGGTCAATGTCTCGAATCTTTCCCCCTTATTCATGGGTCAAGACGATCCCTTGATAGCCTACAAGATCTCTGATTTAGAATCAGATAAGTCATTTTGATCATCTTTCCTCCTCTACTAGGCATGTCTATTATGTGAATAATTATGATTTCCAATGGGAATGTTCGTGAGCCCACTCAAAACATCCCAAGGATTTAATTGAGGTCTTCCAATTGTCTTATGAGATAACATTACTCTTTTTTTATATATCATTGTTGGAATTTAAGAAGATTTTCATTAATAGACATATACTACCCATCTTGAAAATCACGTCAAAATATTCAGGAATGAAATTTTCAAGGTTCCCAGGATTGCACTTCCACATATCTTTTGAGTAGGTTGGATCTTGTGCTACAATTATGCCTTGCATTGCACCATCATCGATGTTGAGAACGTATAATTTACCCCTACTGCTTGAACAATACTAAATCCACATGGGATTTTTTCCATGAGCTCCTGTAACAATGCATGTCTTCTCAGCTCAAATACGTGAAGTAATTTAATTGTTTATTCTATTTTAATAAAATTTTGTGGAAGAAATTTATGAATTCTAGATCAAGAAAATTTACAAAAACACTTGTCAAAGAGGTTCAAAAAATGGGCATCTGCAATCTTTCCTATTTGCATGGTGTGGTGAAGGAATTTCTATGATTGCATCCATTTGGTTCCCTTCTATCGTGAGCTCACCTCTCCACCTAAGACACTAATGTGGCTAATGGAATGTTGTCGATCTCTCCACCATTCACGTTTGGGTTTTGCTTCATCGTATGCATGTTTTTCCTTCTAAATATTTTGATGATTTTGAAGATTCAATTTTGTAATTATTACTTTAGGATTATTTCTTTCACTATAGCCAGATAAATTTTTCATTAATGGTGTTTCAGGAGTTAATGTTCCCTACGTTCCAATGTACAAGGCATGTTTTTTATCAGTAATATTTACGTTAGATCAAATTTACATTTGAATATGATGATTAATGGTGGTGGACACACAAAATATATTGAATGGTTGATTTTTAGAAGGTGGTAGGTATAATACCTTCCTAATGAAAGAGGAGAAAATTAAACTCAAATTCTCATCGCAACAAGGTCTCATACAACGGATAACTTCCCTCCTCCTTTATTTGTGCTCTCGGTGTTGAATTCTTGTCGTGTCAACAACTTCATCACCCTATTTTATTTTCAATTCCGATAAGAAGGTGTGAAAGGGGAAAGAAATCCCCCACAACCTCCTTCATACCACTCTTTGATTCTTGCGTAAGACAATACTTCTATGCACCGACCTGACCTCTTATGAGATCTCACTTTCAAAAAAATTACATCTTGCCTTTCCTCTGCCTGCAGGTCTTAAGGCCTCGGATAAGTGAGATCTCCCCACATGTCCCCCTTGATTCCATTTAAGAAGGTTACATCCAAAATAGACAAAACGAAATCTACAAGTGATTATTGTGGCTTCATGCTAATGTTTTTTTGGTCTTATCTTGTCTTTTTGGGTGACGATGAAAATGGGAAAAATAAAACCTATGGTTGATTATAGTATTTACACTTGATTCACCTTATTTTATGATAATACAACTATTATGTTTTATTTAAGGTATGCTCTTTATCTCCCTCTACTCTACTAATATTTATTATAAGTATTTGTGGATACTATTGACATAGAAGATGAAGAATGACATGAGAGATTACATTGAAATTTTTCTCAAAAGTCTTAAGTCACACCCATCTATATATATCATCAAATTCTTCATTTAAAAGGTATTCCAAGAAACGTCTAAGATGTCTCACATGGCCTCCTTCCACCTCCAGAAAAAATAGGAGCAATCACCTCCTCAGGTTTGCATCCCTTCTATGCTTCTTCAAAATTTTATGTCTATAAGTTGTTTCTTCCTCCTTTTACCTTCACATAATAGAAATTTATCTTTTTCATGTGCTTCAACAATTGCTTCTTTCTCCAAGTTTAATAATTAATTTTCCCTCATTTTTAAAATAATGTTACATTTCACTCCCTTCTATATCTTCACCTTTCTACTCTAAAGGTTCCATTTCCATCAAACATTTGGCTTTAATATCCTTATGTGCACATGAAACAATTAGTTTTGTTATACATATTAGAATTTCCATTGCACCCCTTTAGTACTATTGCTAGTTATGTAACTAAGAAAATAATTAATTAGGCGATTGTCATAATTGTTCTTCTAGTTTATGTTTTTTGTGGTACATCTTATGCCAATTTAATATTATTTTCATGTATTTATACATTTTAAACTATATTATTATTAAATTTATTTTCTACTGTCAACCACATCACCCAACTTCTAAAGGGGTTTCTTGTTTAAACTTGATTTTAATTTTTAAATATGGCACAAAATTGTTTCATCTAATTATTGTTAAAAAACTGTGGTACGTTTAGCTATGATTCTAGAGCATTAAGTATTTATTGATATACTGAGTGATGATATCTTAAACACATATATTTGAAATATGTAAAACATATGTCAACTTGAAAAATATATCTTAGATTCTTAGTATATTATAATAATCAATTTTATTTGATGAAATAGTTTCTATATTATAAATAATAAAATAGTACAACTTCACAAAAAATATAGGTGGTATGGAAATACACTTTAACTTTAAAATTTTCCAAATAAAAAAAGATGATATAAAAAATGATTCTGCAGGAAACAAACCAATACACAAATGGAATCAAGTAGATTCCAAAAAGGTCATATTATCACAATTAGTTCAAGTCAAACAAGCCTGGGAAAAAATCACCAATGATTATGCATTTAAACTTAAGACTTTAATATTTTTTTGAATGTTATATCCACCAAATAATATTGAGCTTCATATTCATTAATAGAATACTAAGAATTCATATAGAAAACTAGATATAGTATTTATTTTTCTTTCAATTAACATCCTTGCAGCTAGATGATACATACATGGATAGGTGATACACTTAAGGAAAAAAATATACCATGTAGCATGAAGAACTAACACAACATAGACTAACTAACATCCTAGAAAATGAAATAAAAATTAAGAAAATATCACTTTATTCAATTTCATTAAGCAAACATAATTTGTACATGTAATAGACTAGTTCCAAGAAGATACAATGTTAGAGTAGGTATTTACCTTAACTCATGTTCACCTAGGTACTTTATTTACCTTTATTGTATTTATCCTCACCCACTTATGTGTGTGGATATTTCTTTTATCTTATTTAGATATTAGGAGATATTATCTACTTGTTAGGTATAGTTCTTTCCTTGATCTATGGTATTGACTAGATCCTTGATGTCTAGTTCTCTCCTAAATCTATGGTCTTGACTAGTTCTTTGATGACTAGTTATTTCCTTGATTTATGGATTAATCTACGACCTTGACTGGTTCTTAGATTGTTATTAGCATCTGTGTTCTTGGCTTGGTACTATCTGGTTATCGTTCCTTTTATGGTACCAAAGCTGGAGATTATTGTTGACATCTGTCTGTAAGTTTATTTTGCAAATAAATTCTTTATATATTCATATATTTGGGATTTAGTCGTATTTTTTGCTGCATGCAGTTTTATGTAAATCAGAGGCTTCCATTGGATCCAGAAGGCATGAATATCCTTATCCCCTGGTCATATGGTATGGTTATATGAGGGCTTAAAGCTTGTGATTCCTACTAGTAGGTGTTTAACTTCAGCCCCCTTTAATTTTATTTATGTGGTGGAGGCAACAACATTTCATTTTGTTTTAGTGGCAGCTAAAATAAATAGCAAAGCAAAATATTGAAAAGTTTGTATCCTTTGCTCATTAACTCGGTTTTAAGTGTTGTTTTTTGCAAAAGTGCTTGTTTTTTCGTTCTCTTTCCATTGGAAATATTTATTTTGAGAATTGCACTATAATTATAAAGTGCCAAATATGGAGGAGTGTTGTAATCAATTGTGGACGCAATTTCAGCTGAGCCCGACGCTCTAAACTTTTGGGAGTTACATTCTTCTCTATCATGGATTCTGAGAATGATATGCTTTTCTCTGAAGTATATGGACTTCAATAGGATATTGTAAAATTTGTGGAAGAAAATAGATCGCTCAAGAAGTGAAATTCTCTTCTACAACCACTCATTCATGATAAGGATACAATAATCCACTCCCTGTAGCAATAACTTGCTAGCCTACAACGTCACCATGATATTGTGGATAGCCATATCCATGCTCTTAGTCCACTTGCAGCTATTGCTCATGTACCCACTGACATTAATATGTTAGTCTTTGAGCCTGTTCCTGTTGTTGATGCTTCTAAACCTGTGAGGCTTGTTACTACATGCTCTTCCACATCTGTGCCTATTACAGTACCACATGTTGTGTATCCTATTTTTGCTCAACTGCATGGCCTTTTTGAGAAGGGTACCACTGCCTTAAGTTCTCGCATGCTCCATTTTTTGGGTTTCACTGGCGGAGGTATTAGCAGACACTCACAGGGTATTATTTCCTCTCTTCCACATGTTAAGTAGAATTCTCGCCATGACATTGGTTTTCGTGTAGATACTTCATTGGGATCACACATTGACAGAGCTCCTTTGTTTGTTCACTCGACTCTTTTTTAGGATCATGAGCACCACATGAGTTTTGCATCTTCACTTAGGCTTGAGAAACCTAAGATTTCAGTTGTCAGACATGATCAACATGACACACATTCTGATGTTCTTTTACATGCACCCATTGTGTATTTTGCACCAAGTCATATGCATGCATCTTCTTCATCCATCCGTGTTGATTTGGGGTGGATATCTGATCACTTGTGGTGGTGACATAGGAATTCGTTGAGAGGATTCTACAAGCATGACTCCTCCACCATTCGGCCTCTTGCTCCACTTTTTATACCTTCTGCATTGTGATGCTTCTTGTTTTGAGCATTTTTCTTTAGCAGGTGTAGTGTATCTCTCTTGTTTGTTGAGAGATTTTATATATGTATTTTTGACACTTTTGGCATGTTAACAATATGTAACACTCTGATTTTGTATGTTAACTTGGTGAATGTTTTACATACTGTTATAGCTCTTGGAATGAAAGCAAACATGTTAAGATATGTTTTGATCTTAAGAGAATGTGTTGCTAATTTGGATTCTTGCATACTGTGATTTATTGCATGGGACAACAAATATTGTACTTGTGTGTTTGCTGATGTGACGACAGATTGTCGTATAATTGCTTGCTCTTGTGCTGATTGACAGCATACCCTGAATCAATTCCATTGATTCAAGTATGCTGAGGTCCTCTTGTGTTTTCTATGTTAATTCACACTTGAACTGGACTGAAATTGTTATGAGCGTGCAACGCCTGATTACCGGTGTGAATAGCTAGCACGAAAATGCCAACGACAGGGGTTCGACTCTTGAACCCTGTACTGTCGAATTTGGGACCTCGTGGGGCGAGAAACGCCTGGACACGGGTGACCTTGGCATGTAATCTAAAGGACGGAACGTCCTGCTCTGCGTTAACACGAATGTTAGTAAGGGGCTGGAAGGAAGTTGTTAGTGTTAGTGGTTAGTGTGAATTAAACCTAAACTAACCCTAAGACCTAACATACATCCTACACTACTATCCTAAGTGGATTTTTAAAATTTCAAAAAAAAATGAAGGGAAAATAAATCTAAATTCTAAAACCTAAGGTTGAACTAAGACCTAGGTCGAATGATTTATGTAACCTAAGCTAATCCTAAACTAAGGGGTACGCAGACCCTTGGGAGGAAAGGGATAAGGATGGGTAGGAGGCATTCATTGGCATTTATGAACTGACCCTTCGTGGACGGCGCCAGTTTTGGCGGGGCAGGTAGGAAATAGAGGTATCTATTTGGAGTTATGGCTAAATTCAGTTTGCATGGAAATTTTGAAATTTAAAACTCGCCAACCCAAGTGGCGGTGGTGTGGAAAATAAGGAAAAAGGGCGAGCCTTTATTGCATTAATGGTTTTTGGTCCTCGCGACCAGCTCGCCTTGGAAACAGCATGAGGAAAAATTGGTTTTCATTTTTGTTGGTTCGAGCCTTTTGTAAAGTTGCTCTGCATTTGGTTTCTTTGGTCTGGTTCAGTCGAACCAGCTCTTGCATTTGACATTTTCTTGGAAGTTTTGAGGCTGTTGATAAGCCTGAAGAAGGAAGGGAGTGCTGGGAATATTGTGTTGCCGTTGTGGAAGAAAAACGCGGCAAACAACGTTTTCTTCGAGCTCTGGAGAAGATATCTCAGGCATGTTAAGCCCTTCTCTTTAAAATCTTTGCTTTGATTAAATGTTTCATTAAAACAACCCTGCTCTTGGGTTGGGATCACATGATTGTTGTTGAGTTGATTTGGAAATGGATTTTATTGGTTCTTGCTTCTTTTCTTGGACAATGATAAGGAGATTTGATTCTGGTTGCTCTGCCTTGATTTGTTCTTGCTCAAATCATGTTGGAAATGATTTTCAGTCTTGATTGTTGACTGTATAAATGGTTTGAAATGTGGATATTCCTTTCACTGTTCGTGTTGTTCAAAATTGGAATAGGCTGTGTAATCGTCCTTGTGGTGAAATTGTCTCTTTAAGTGCAATCTTTTCTTGCTACTATATGGGGAATTGTCCTTGCATGTAAACAAAAAGGGAGAAATGAAGATACAGCCGTGTATGTTTCTATGAAATGGGTTTCATTGAATCTTGCTGTCATTTGGAAACAACATGGAAATATAGTCTTGACAGTTGAGTTTTATTGTCTTGTAATTTTTGAATGATGTATCTTCCTGTGTGCTGGACGTTTCACCGTATTGGGAAATCCCTTGAATATATATATATATATATATATATATATATCTTGTGACTGTACACTTTCTTTTTATGAGTTGTTTCCACTAATGAACAACCGTTTATTGTTAACAAACTGAAAGGAAGGGAATAATGGTTGATGAAGTAGTTCTTATTGAAATTTTCTTTAAGAAAGTAGACCCTTCTTCTTGTACTGTTCGGATTTTGGATGGAAGTGGCATTCGGGTTTACTGTGAGTAATTGAACTCGAACCATAGGAAGTTTAAGCAATATTATCATTGTTGTACCTTTTCTTGAGTAGGAACTAAGCGAATACGTATTGGGTATTTGTGAAATAGGGAAAAAGATAACTGTTTTTCCTTCTTAAGGTTATCTATGGATTTCGTTTCTACTTGTTGAAAGAATAAGGTGGTTTCACTGTGATTATATGAATGATGTTGGTCTTCTTATACGGACTGTTGACACAGTTTCCACTTGATTGAATTCTATGCAAAGAATGATTGTATTTCTATATACTGTAATAAAAAAAAAGGGGGATTTCATTGCGTCCTATGATTGATGTCTGTCTTCTGGTTGAACTATCTGGAGAATTCGAACTTGAATTGATTTTTGTGGAAACATATGGAAAAAAAATTGGGATCTAATTTGTCTTTTGAGTTGCTCTGGCTGTACCGAGCTCATACAATTAACACCTGGTTCGGGTTTGCTCTTATAGAGGTATGGACAATTGAATATGAGTTGTTTGTGGTATTGGATTGAACGGTACAGGCTTGAGAGTTGTTTTCAATACGAACGACTGTTCTGTAATCCTATTAATAAGCTGTCTTGTTTGAGAAGAACACGGATTAGGTGTTCGATTTTGTTTTGAGCAAATGGTGTTTCTTAGTGAAATGAAAAGGGAATGAATTCTTTTCTTTGCCTGCTGTTTTAACCTGATGAAATTCATCGTCATGAGAATAATGGATTGCTGTAGGTAACAGTAATGAATAAATGTTATTCTGAGCGGGGTACGTTACTAAGAATTAGATCATTATGTGATTAAGTGATTGCATGATTGAATACTGTTTCTGTTTAGTATGCAGCGAAAGAAATACGATTTTCTTTATTGTGGCAAATATATGGTACGTAACCTTATATTTTTGATCTCGGATGTACCGAATGTTGTACTAATCTGTTTCGGATCTTTATATGAGTCTGATTCAAAAGAAATATGGATATGGATGATGAATTCTTCTTGATTTCATTTTAAAGTTGTTTACAAATGAAATTATTCTTGCTGCCAGAAAGTGAATTCCGAGTGGATTTTGTAAGTTTCACTCTGAACTGTTATTTGGATTGTCTTTCGTATGGATTTCACTGTTAGGACAGTCATGTGGAAAGAAATAGAGATATGAATTAATGTTTTAGAAAACTGATCTTTCTTCTTTCATTCAGTTAGAAATCTGGAATTCGTGAATGAAGAATTTTATAGTGCTTAGATGGGAGCTACTATATGCATTGTTGTTCGCTTTCTTGTTTGTACTTGAATTCTTTAAATTTAACATGCTTCATGAGCGGAAAGGAACGTAATGGATTTATATTCAGTTAGTTTCATCCTTTGCATTTGTTATTAATGAAAGGCGTGGAAAGGATAACTGTATGCTATATAGGCAGCAAACTACTTGTTTTCCTAACGTTACAAATATTGTAAATTGATACTTGCAATGATTATGTGGAAACGGGACAGCAGTCCCTTGGCTGATTGTGATGATATTTTTCTGATGGTTCAGTTGTTATGCTGATCTCTCCTTTGTGCCTATTTTGAGATTGATGTTTTGCTGTCGTTTCATAAAAGCAGGGTTCTTTTATTGAAACAGTTAGTTGAAGCATCTTATTTTAAGGATAAGTGCTTAATGTGCTCAGTTCATTGAACTGACCCGTGCAATTCATTTTGCAGATGGAATTTGATTAGAATGAAGACTTGGCTGTTTTCTGATGCCTCTTGATTAAATGTAAATTAAATTGTAACTGTTGCTTTTATTCCTCTTTGAGGAATTGTGAACGAAGAAAATATATTCTTCTGTCCATGAGTTGTATAGATACTTGTATAAACCATACCCAATCAGCTGGATTGGCAAATGTACAAATTATGACTTGAAATATTGAATACGGTTACAAGTGTGATATTTTCAATAATTATATCAGTTTGATATTGTTATATAAATTGGGAATAAGATGTTGATTCTTGATTTGGAATTGTTTCATAGTCCTTGGGTGGATGCTGAATTGAAACTGATATCTATTCTTGCTTAAATACAACTTTTAAGTTGAACAATGCAATTAATTCATACTTGGGTAAAGATGAATTTTTAATTGACATTAAAAAGGATTAAGAAGAATATGATTTTATAATCAGAGGGTATTTAGGATTAGCTTAGGAGCTAAGGAATATCAATTTAAATTGGGAGTATTCGAACTTCGTTTTCGAACCTCATTAATGATCCCGTTTGGCAAAAATTCAAAATAAAGGATATAGGATAATTATATCCATAACTAATGGACCTTAACTATATAACGTTAAGGAGAATAATGAATACATTTCTCGAAGTTTAGACCTCGTTTGAATGACGTCTAATAAGTTAATATTCTGAAATTAGTTGCAGTTGGAAACATCTTGGCTAAGTTTAATAGGTTAAACCTATTACGTCCGGCAGGTACGGACTGCTTAATCTAATGATTAAGAAATAAACCAAGTAAGGAAATGTAGCCCTTCGATACGAAGGAGACGATACATAGCGAACTAATGGACAGTTTAGTCCCTCTTAGTTATATACAACTGCAACGAAAACGAGGATCAAGGGATCAGCGTGGATGCTGAAAATTGCTTTAACTATTAACTCGTGGCTAAGTCACTTGGGCAGGATGTGTATTCTGGATGGGAGGAATTCTGCAGGACATTGGCATACGCCAGCTACAGCAAGGTGTCTTCATGAAGACGGGGTCTTCATGACGACACAATGTTGCAGCTGACATATAGCAATGCCCTCCCGAATTAAAACATTGAGAATACATAGGCTGAAAGTGTAGATCTTAGCTGGGGTGGAGATAGGGTATGATCTGGTATACGGAGTGACTTCGGAATACTAAAGATAATTAGACACACGGAGTCGTGGGGTAACGACACCGTATGTCTGCGTATCTTTAGTTACCAGGAGTGCCTTCCTATACCCGTTCATATTACTAGCTGGAATCGAAAGTTAAAACGGAACTTAAACGATGAGGACTGGTAGGAACCAGGAAAGACCATTCTAGATAACAGGTGAAGTGAAGTGAAGGACGTATTCCATAGATGTGTATCACATTCAGGAATATGATCATGCAAAGCATGTGAAAATCTTTGGCCAAAGTATCGCAATTGCTGGTTGCGTTGTCCTTATCACTTAATTTAAGATGCAGGATGTCAGATGAATATCAGTAACAGATATTTAGATAGGCTTCTTAAATGGATCACTTTGATAACCGGGGAAGGTTATGAGAACAAGTATATAAAATATACTATGCATAAACAAACATGAAGGATCGGTTGTTGCCGAGTCATGTACATGAAGGATCGGTTGTTGCCGAGTCATGAAATGAAGGATCGTTGAAACTCCGAGCCATGAAAATGGAAGATCGGCAGTTCATTGAGTCATTTACAACAGCATATAGAATCTGTTATAAGATTGAATGGCATTGAATGTGTGTTCCATATTGTAAATATGTGAACAGGGAACATTCGTTTTAAAAAGAAATTGTATGATCCAAATTGTATTGTTTGGGCAGAAAACAATTATTAAAACTTGAACGTGTGTTTGAATTTTATAATTCATAACAGAGAACGTTATATAAAAAAAAAAATTTCCCTTGTTCTGGTGTTTTAAAATTGGGATGTTACACAGTATCTCTTGGGGGATCTATTCTGGTGCAGTCCAGTGTTATTTTTTCAGTGTTCAAGTAGTTGTTTTGACAACTCATATAGATTTGTAGCATCCCTCCACCCATTCAGCAGTATGGGAGGGTGTGGTGTTGATCCTGCTTCTTCAAGTTTTGTGTCCTTGCCTTGTTACCTTGGCTTTTCTTGGATTGTGACACTCTTGATTTTGTGTTCTTGCCTTGTTGCTTTGGTTATTGTTCTTGGATCGTGACACACCTATTTGCAGAAGTTGACCAAATTATGTTTGGTGTTTTTTACACTTTCGACATCACTTTGTTGACAGTCTCCTTGTATGGAGCTATTCTGGTGAAGCCCAGTGTCATTTGTTTTTGAGTTTTGTGATCGAGTAGTGGATTCAGACCACGGTGCACACCAAACTTCTTCAGCATTGTACGATTTTTTTGAGCCAAACTTCTTGGGATGCCTTGAAGCATGTTTTTTCTCTCTTTACTTTGTTGTTACTGGTTTTGGGTACTTTGCGGTGTCCCTTTTTCCCAGTTATTGTACATGAGTACCTCATCAGGCCTAGTTGCCGGGACTCATACTGTGGACATGCCACTTCTATTTTGGCCCCTAGCTTCACTTGAGGGGTGGTGTTAGAGTAGGTATTTACCTTAGCTCATGTTCACCTAGGTACTTTATTTATCTTTATTGTATTTAACCTCACCCACTTATGTGTGTGGATATTTATTTTATCTTATTTAGATATTAGGAGATATTATCTAGTTATTAGTTATAGTTCTTTCCTTGATATATGGTATTAACTAGTTCTTTCCTTGATCTATGGTATTGACTAGATCCTTGATGTCTAGTTCTCTCCTAAATCTATGGTCTTGACTAGTTCTTTGATGACTAGTTATTTCCTTTATTTATGGCTTGATCTACGACCTTTACTGGTTCTTAGATTATTATTCCTTACCTATTTAAGCAAGGTCCATTATCATTGTTTTGCATTGAGTTCCATAATACTATATGATATTGTTGCTCATTTGTTTGCAAAGGTTTATGTAAAGTTATTCTAGCAAAGTACTTTCATCTTATTGATCGTGGTGTTTGATTAGCATTTGTGTTCTTGGCTTGGTACGATCTGGTTATCATTCCTTGTAACATTCTCCAAAAATATCTGATAATGTGCATCTAAACTAACCATATGATTAAGTCAACCATTCATTAACTCTTTCATGTGGCTATAAATTCCTGTAATTGTTTTGAGATATTTCTATAGTCTATTCATATATATAAATAGGTATTATTTTTTTATATAACCTACTTAAAAAACTTACGGTTTTAAAAACGTTCATCCAGTTTCTAAATTTTTTCACTTGTAATATACAGTTAAAATCACAAAAAATGGCCTACAACTTGTCAATTTCTAGGCTTAATACCAACACCCACTTCCATAACGCATCCTGCAATAATAAAATCGCTCCCTGACAAATTTCTGCAAGCCTACGCAAACTCGTACACCGTTTCACTAGAGTCATTAATTACAGATTTTGAATTTGAAAATTGTGTAGGTCTCCCCTATCCACATTTGTCGTCCAACCGATCCACATCATGTCGGTCCTCTTTTTATCCATACACACTCTTCACCATGCCAGCACCGTTCCTGTCCATGCCCGCACCAACTCTAAACTGCCCGTTCAAATCGTTCACTCTTCCATGATTTATGGTTCCTCCTAAATTTATATAGATACACTTATTATGATATACCTATTTTATTATTTTTATTGTTACTTTTTTTGGTTATATACTTATACTGCACTTGCATAGTTAAATATGTGCCTCGTGATTGATATCTCTCAACCTATTTTAGATAGATGTATTTAAGATATCTATACTAATTAAATATCAATGAGAGATTTTGAAATAAATATTTATAACCCATTAAGAAGTTATTGCAAACCAAAATATTTTTACAAATATATTATTACAGTGAGAGGCATTCTACAATGGTAGGCAAGGTTGTAATGGAGTGCGTTGTTCAGTTTTATTCTTGACATTAAATTTGACATTCATTTGACGACCAATACTCTTTGCGCAAGTATACATTTTATCATTAGGATATTACTCACTAACAAATGCACCCATAATTTTATGTGAGAGGCCGATAGGCATTCAAAAAGATTAATTGGAAACCAGCTGATAAAAACTAATGAAGAGGAAGGTATTGTTAGAGGTAACAGAGGAAAGGTGAATATAATTCATGAATTCATACTCCTCATCTTCTAGCCTCTTTCCCATAAAATATACTATCTAATTGAATTCCTCATGAAATCCATCAACTTAAACATAAAAAAATAACATTCAAAGTGGTTTTACCATGTTTATCTAGCTCATCATGTGTTGGTCAGTTCCCCTTTTGAACCCTACCTAATATTGCATTTTGTCTTTACCATTTTTTACTATTTATTAGTGGTGAATATTATATTGTTGTTATGTCATCATATCCATTGTCCAATATAAAAATTACACAATTCGAAAAATCCATTTCAAGAGAAATCCCTACTAACATAAATCAATCCATACTACAAATTCTAATTTATACTATTATTTAAAAAAATATCCCCAAACCAACTCAACCAAACAAAATCAAATAAAACCAAATGCATTATTTATTTAATTTTTTTTCTTAAATTAAGCCTACATAATCAAAGAAAATCAGTCTCGTGTATTTCTATGATGGCAGGGCATTGATAAAATGTATCTAGTGAAAAGGCCTTGCAAAATTTGTAGGAAATAGAATTGGAAGGTGTGAATCCATACTCCATAACTTGTGTCAACATACTACAGGCCTATGTAGAGATAGGATATTTATAATAACAAGGTGTGGACATATAGAATCTTAGAATGGAAAGGGGGTTTTTGTAAGATGTCATGATTATGGATGCCCTAATAGATATGTATGTAAAATATGGCCCCATACACAATGTACACAAATTTTTTGATAAAACACCTCAAAATAATGTGGTTTCATAAACAATTATGGTTGTAGATTATGTTGAACATGGAATTCTTGGTAAGGTGTTAAGACTTCTCAAATAAATTTGGTCTCAAGGACTGGTACATTTATAAGGTATGCACAAAATGATTTTGTTGAAAAGGTGTTCAAAACTTTGAAGAAAATTCAATTAGAAGGTGTGGAGCCATACCTCAGAACCTTTTCCAACATACTCCTAGCCTGTGCTAAAATGGGAGCTTTATCTAGAAAGGGGATTCTTGTCAAATGTTTTCATTATAAATTCTCTTCTAGATATGTATGCATATTGTTAATTCTTACACAAGACATGAGGAATGTCTGACAAAATTCCTCATAGTTATTTTACTTCCCTTGTCTGTTGTCACAAAAAGCACATATTGGTTGGTCGGTTTGGTCCATAGTAGCATATAAACCCAAATGTATCACAATGATTATGCCACTAGAGGTGAGAAAAAAATAGAAGTGCCCTATCACTAACATAATGGTTTATTGGTTGTGAGATAAGTATGAGTTTTCCTTTCTTTCAAGGTTATATACGCCTATCAAAAAATTAATCTTGCATTAGTTGGTCAGTCTAGTCCACAATAACATAAATACCTTGATATATCATGCCTTACATACCAATAAATTCGCAATGGAAGTGCCCTCTCACTAACATAATAGTTTTTTGGTTGAGAAACAAGCATGTTTCCTTGCTTCCAAGGTTAGAATGCCTCTCAAAAAATTAATCCCACAATGGTTGGGTGCCCTTGTTTGTGATAACATAGATACCCCAATATATCACAATTGTTATAAGTGGCCCTCTCACTAATGTAATGGTTGATTAGTTTTGGGACAACTATGCTTGTTGCCTTACTATCCAAGTCTAATATGCCTTTTTAGTGCATCTTGGAACTGCTTCGTCAAATCTAATTTTTTCCCCATATTTTGGTATCAAAGTAACTGTTACATCTCCTTTAAGTGTAAGTGAACCATTGATAATGTGTATACAAAGGGTATGGTTATAATCCCAATGTCAAACACACTTCCCTAAAGTTACAGTATGACTCAAAATTCTATAATAACATGCCACCTCTATTTTTTTGGTTGGTTAGTTGGTTGGCTTGGCCCACAATAACATATAAACATCTATATATCATGATTCTTATACCACTAGCAATAAGACCACAATGGAAGTGGCACCCTCAGCATCCTCCACAATTATCTCTTGATACATGCCTTAGTCCCCAAGTTAGATATGCCTCTTTAATACATCTTCAAAATTACTTTAACAACTCTTAAAATTCACGTATTTTACTATCAATGTAACTATTCCAACTGTGTTCAATGAAAAGCATGTAATAAGCTAGTTAACAAGTTAACAATGTTGTCATATAATTGTATGTAAATTTGTCATATAATTTTTTGTACATTTAGTTTTATTTAATAAATTAAAAATTATGCTTTATTACTTTAAACAAAATAACATATAGTTCATTAAATTGTATGTTTTGGAGTTATTTTCCATTCCCATGTCTAATAGTTATAATTCATATCTATATTTTGTGTTAGACGTTACATCATAATACCAAGTGCCATGTATCTTATTTTAATGACCCATGGGAGATTAATTTGTCATAACTTATAACTAGCTTATTATGAAGGAATTCAATAATGTCTAAGATTTGATAGATGTATCAGCTAAGTACAATGGAACTATTACATTTACTTGACGTTTAAAATATTTATTAATTAAAGAGTCACCGTACACAGCATGCAAAGTGAGAACGGAAGCTAATCTTGTTGGAGAAAACACGTAAATAATACATGTGAAAAAATTGTGAAAGATTCAAACCCATATTTCATACATTTCAATTGACAAGCAGGAAAATTTATTCCAAACTCTAATTTACAAGTAGTGCCTATTATATGCAAGAAGAAAAATCTTATAAGAAAAAACAAAATATGTTATTTCTGCTAATGAATGCTACCACACGTTCTTTAGCATCCATTCCAATCTTTGCATACAAACATTTTTTCAAGTTTAACGTAACAAAGTTCAAATTAATACCTCTGTTCATTATCTAGTTAGTGTATTTTCCTTGAACACCTTTGCTACCATCCTTTTCAAATTTCTACTCTAAACATCCTCATTAAAAGGCATATAATAAAGGCAATTTATGATCAAAATTGCTTAGAATTGTAGTTTGGAAAAACAAATGGTATTAGTTGAATAAAATTTTCTCCATTGTCCTGCTAAAGAAACACTTACTGTGTATTTGATTGTCTTCTTAACCTATACATCTCTCATCTTTAGCAGCTTTTAAAATGTATCTGTAATGAAATATCTAGATTTGTAACAGACTTGCACTTTCTATAATAATGCAACGCTGAAAGTAACAAAAATACCAATAAAAAGTGAGTACCACAAAACGCAGAATTAACAAGCAACAAAAATAGATAAAGAACACCTGAGAAAAAGAATTCAATCCAAAGAAAAAAAGACAAATAACAAAAAACAATTGAATTAACATTACCATTTCAAAAAGCCGAAAGCCTTAAACAGTGTAACAATGTCAACATAAAACAATTATATATTTCAATGTATCAGGATAAATGTGATGGTAAGTATGCATTATAAGGGACTCCAGAGGATAAAAGAAAACTTCCAGAAAAAATAACTCTACCTACAAGGTAAGGAAAGCTTCCTACCAGTACACACAAAAAACACTACCCACAAGGTCAAGGAAAAATTCCTAATAGAAGACCACAAAGTAAGTAAAGATCCTTTTACATGAAACACCTAAAAAAGAAGCAAATCTACCAAAAATGTAGGAAAAACTTCCAAAGACAACACAAATCACAACCGACAGACCTGGAATTTCAAATTGTCAGTGCCTGTCGAACCAAAATTTTTTGACAGCTTAGCGCTTTTCTGTACCTGTGAATTCCAATATTTTTATATAATTTGTTTATATAAATAAAAATAAGTCTTACATTGTTACATAGTATATATATATATAAATATAAAGAATTATATAAAAAATTATACAGTCGTTTAAAATTTCAACCTGTAATTGTTTACTGTTTCTTAAATTTTTCACCTGTAAAATAGGGTTAAAATCACAAAAAAACTGCCCACACCCTGTCAATTTCCATGGCTTCACAAGGCACAAAGAGTTTCCTAAATAAAACTCAAACTGAAAAAATCTTGAAGTAAATAGTTGCAGTTCAGAACATTAATTGACTCAGCCAACTTAAGGAGATAAACTATTCCACAAAGTTTAGGCAAAACTATTTGTGCATGCAGCCGACTTCATGAGGTTATACAACCCACAATGCAGAGAAGATTTTTCGACAGAGCATAAACCCACCCCAAAAAAAGGTAGTTTTCCTTTTTTGCAGTCCATGGATGTAGTTTAAGGCATTACCGGGATGTCGTTTTATACCAGTTCGGTTATAGAAAAAAAATTGTGCGGACATATCCACATTGAACATATTATCCGCGTAATCATTATAACTTCCGCGATAGCTTTGTGGGTCGAATCTCTCAGGGTTCATGTATGCACATGTGCCCACATACAAATTGTACCAGAACCTATGGGCTGTGACACGATTCTGCTCACCCCAAAGTCTGCAATCTTGACTCCTTATAAATTCTTTCCGATCAACAGATTGGAGGGCTTTATGTCTCTGTGAACAATCCTCTACCTGTGAAGGTATTTCAGTCCCTCTAACAATTGGTGGGTAATCTTAGCCAGGAAGGACTCGATCATCCGCTTCTTGTGCTTCAATAAATCGGCAAGGGACCCTCCATCCATGTATTCCAGAACAAAATTTATATTCCCTCTCTTCTCGAAGACCCCTGACATTTGACAACTTAAGGAGAATCTGTCTTCTTGAGGGTATCCGTCTCTCTTATAATCTGTGTTGTGAGGGAGGGATCATTGTCGAGGCGGATGACTTTGAGGGTGTAGTAAGAGGAGGATTTGTGGTGGAGGACCTTATACATTGTACCTCTGCTGCCATGTCCGAGAATTCCCATTCTTTCCAAATCAGATTCAATAGTGTGTCTAACATGTGCGTGGGGCGTCACTGGGAGGGGCATAGGTAGAGGCAGAGGCAGAGGCACTGTTTGTTGTTGCAGAGGAGTGATTGCAGATCATAGCTTCAAACCCAGCCGATTTTTGAACGTTATTGTAATTCAATCAAGATCAGTGCTCAGCATATGATGTTTCTACTTGTTGACGGGGAAAAGTATCATGTTTAGGAAGAGGCAAATAACAAGACAAATGGGTAGAAGCCATTCCATCCCACCTTGGTAGCCTGCTCTGAAAGTCTCCAACAAGTGCCATGAAGGTGACCCCAGCATAAAGGAATGTACGGGATTTTAGTTGTGTTTGAATTTTGAATCCGATTCATCCCGCCCGTCTATTTTTGAACAGCTAGCAGTCACCTCATCTATTTTCCTCTGTCATTTCATGTCAGCTATCGGGCTTGCTTTTTGAAGTTGGTGCAGCATGATTGGAAAAACTAGCAGGCATTACTTGCTAACAGACTGTGTGATGGCGTTAACGGCAAGGTTAATGAAACGGCAGATCAGTGCATGTCAAATGACCATGCTGGCGGTCAACTTGAAACGTACCGGGAAGATACGCTCAGCGGAGTCGTGTGGAATGATATGAATTTCATTCATGGGCAACTAAGAGCCAATGCAGCTGCCCTTAACAAAAATAAATTATCTCTGCATCATAGAATGATCACAAACTACTCTGATACCAGATGATGAATTTGGATCAGATTGCACCAATTAAACACAATAATTTCTCACACAATAATTTCATACAGTATATTGGTTATTAAATAGCCAAGGAGATAGCAAACCAACTTCCTATTAAATAGGAAGGTTAAATAACAAATATAATATTCGTAATGTATTGTTTGTTATATATATATATATATCTAACCAATATTACTAATTTACTAATTAAACAGTAAGTAGTATTTAATCTATGAAAAATACTGAATACTAATGTAAACACTAGATTTCCTAACAGACTTATCCCCCATCAATCTATATATCTTGCCCATTTATCGATATTCTAGGAAGGTATTATCCTATATTGTGAATATGGGCCTTGGAAACCCTATATTTACCTAGTGTAGGGATTACTACCCTCTGGATATCATACCTTAGCACTCACTGTTTCCCCTTTAAATTCATTGTGTATCGGCTCATGTGTGTCTCCTATTTTTTTCCTCAATACCCTTGTAGAATGAAATACCTAGGAGTGTGATCCATTAAGACACACTCTTGGCCCATCATATATCTCTAGTGAATCCTACAATTCTCATGATCGATCATGCTTGGTTAAAAACATCCATATCCGAACTTGATCTCATTCCGAACAAAAAAAAATCTATAAAACCTTAAAAAAATTCCTACACAGATGTCATCACCCAGGGGAACTCCTGTCTATTTTGGCATTTTTTTAGACACCTTCAAATCCCGTGCAAACCTGCTTATACGGATGATCCCTTTTGTTCTTCCAAACTTAACACTCAACGCCATTGACCCCTATGTAAATTTTCCTACATGGCCAATTGTGTATGTAAGCTCCATCTCAAGACTTTCTCTCAACCAGATTATCACTCCACCATGGAATATATGGGCCTGGGGTCTTCTAATTCTATTGTGTATACGTTCCTTGAAGTCTTTCATCCTGAAGCTGAATTTCCATTTTGCATGGATTGTTATGTCGTAGGAGCCCCTAGAAAGAAGCCTTCTACCTGTCGCAATGGTCTATTTGGGGACAAGTAAGAGGAAAACAAAAATTATAATGCTCTTGATCATTCTCCTAGGATTCAGAAATTCCTCACATAATTTCTTCAATGCAAAGATAAATCAGAAGAAATTCTTCCAAATGTCTCCTTAAAATTTTCTTCAAATAACTTGACAATAGGGGGGAAAGAAAAAGTCGTCGAAGTAGGTTCATCTAATAATACCTCCAATTCTATCGCTAGGAACCTTAGTCTCCAACTTATTGATGAGATGAGCCAGCACCAATCCGCTACTACAACTCAATTCCTTCAAATGTAAGTGAACATGGCTCAACTAGTCAATCATCGTACAATGGGATTATAGGGCACCAAACCCCCTCCACTCTCAAAATGGTCCTTATGGGGTGCCCATCATCCAAACCCTGCCTAAAATAAAGTATTAAGATTATTCCAGCAAAAGCCTCTATCACCTTGCATTGCTAGCATGGATATTAGTGGAATTACTCCTTCTATCTCCTGTGACGGATCCATTGATCCCACTCTTCACATCAAGGCCTTTAGTAACCTTTACAAGGAAAAGATCATAACCAATTCATACACTAACACCAAACTTTTAGCTAAGATCCTTACTAGAGATGTTTTATATTGGTATCATACCTTAGCTCCTGATTCCATAGTGGGCTAAAGTCCTTGGTGATAGCCTTGGTAAATGAATTTCAATATTATGATCTACTTGAGAATGATATCAATTCTTTCATTAATTGCCAAAAAATTGAAAACGAATAAGCACAATCTTTCATCAAGCGTTGAAAGATCTTATCTATATGAGAAGAACGTAATATGCCTAATGATATCCTTTTCCAAATTTTGTTATGAGCTCTTAAACCTCCCCTTGAATGCAAGGTGAGGTCCTTTTCTCTCACCTCTCTATAAGAAGCTTTCAAGCAAGCTAAAAGGTAATATTATGTCATGAGGGAGTTTCAGAAAGATCCTTCTAACACACAAACTAACAAACAAGTCCAAATCTTCCAACATTCTAAGAATGTGACACACGACGGAGTCTCTAATACTATTCCTCTTGTCATTTCTTTGAATATGATTTTTTTCAACATTGATCAATAAGATAACAACAAGAATCAACCTAACTATCACCAACCATTGAGCAAGGAAGAGTTAAAATGTCACTTACCTAAGCCATTTACCGTGATTTTAGATCCATCTCAACTTGATCCTCAAAGACATGATGGAATTACTTTTAGTTTTTTTGGTGGTATGTTAATTGGGGTCACTCCCATGAGAATTGTCATACATTTCATATGGCTATTCTAAAAAAAATCTAGGTCCCTAATTCGACCATGATATCATCACTCGAGAGTGTTTGACTAAAGTGGTCAAAGCTCATGATGTAGCTCAACAAAAATATCACCAAGAAGCTATCAACCGAGCTAATGAGAAGCTACATCTTTTCTCTAATAATATTCCTAACCATAATGCTGGTGAGATCTTTTAAAAGTAAGAAGATGTTATGTTTAATATATTTTACATAGACTATCCTCCTAAAATTAATTAATGATGTAAAGTGTGTCATAGCTTATGTAGAACATGAAAGTGCCACATCATTCCAACCTCAAACTCACATGGTTATATATCCATATGTACCTCACAATTAGGATTTCCAAAGAAAAATTTACCTCCTCTAGATGCCATCAGCCCCTGTGAAAAATATTCTATATGGCCGATGGTGCCTAAAAATGATTTTCCAACTATGACACTATCAACCAATGTGAAAATAAATCTTGCAAGCTTAATGGCGTAGAAGATGAGAAAAATAATCATTTAAAAAGACTATTTGATCACACCTACTTCTTTTGGCCCTATTTCTAAATACTGACATCACTCTCAACCTACTACACAGATCAGTCATGACGAGTGGGATCCTCTTGAAGCACTTTTTCAGCTTCCTATCCAAATCCCCTTTTTATAACTCATGTGTACGTTGCCTCACCATCGTGTTAGAGTAGGTTTTTTACCTTAGCTCATGTTCATTGTAGTATTTATTTACCAACACCAATAGTCAGACGCGTTAGAACTTCACTTAGACATATGCGTAAGCACTCACCCGAAGCGCGCATAACCTACCAAGTTCTTCTTTGTTAGATCATGCAAGATGTATAGTTAGTATAAACCATTGTGCAACATAGGATAAAAGATAAACTAGGTACAATAACAACATATATACAAACAATAATATCTTTGATAATTCATTCATCAACATAAATAATTAATAGTAGGATCTAAACTCCAATTAAACCATGCGCATCCTTTCTATCCTTGATAATTCATACAAGTTTGTTCATTACGAACACAAGTCTTCACATACACTATGTGCATTGTGCACTCATACATATATAAACCTCAACTCGCTTACTTAAATATCTCAACATAATAATCATCCTCCTATATCTTATACAAAGGAATGTGACACACATATATATGATGGGAAATTTCCCTTCACTGCCTACATGATTTAATTCTAACAATAGACTCCCTAATTATAGGTTACATGTCTTTTAACTCCTTATTTACTCTCCAATCCATGTTATAAATAACTTGATCTTATCCATGCATACGTCCTATAATTAGCTCTGTCCATGGATAGTCCTTGCACATCCTATATGTGCGTTATTCTTTGTCGGTGCTTTATTCTAAATGATTCTATTTGTGGAATTTTCTTTCCCACCATGCAACTCTATTTTTCTCTATTTTTATCCCATTCAAAAATATGGATAACTCCTTAAATCTTATTTTGTGCATGGACCTTCGTGCACTCATGGATTTCCCTTTCCCATGTGCACCTTCACACACTTGTCTTGTACCAACATTATTTTCATGTCCTTGAGCATACTCCTACGCGTTCCTTTCCTTTTATACCAACATTATTTTTACCTTGTGGGGAGTTGTTTCAAAAATATTTGGAAACATTTCTAATGTTAGCTCATCCACCTTTTCTTGCAGCTATTTTATCACCACATCTCATTTTGTTGCGATGCCCTCTAGACTATCCACCTTTCGTATCACCAACGATTTAATTTCATTAAGTATTTCATTAATCATATCATGCTTGGATTTCATTATCTCCTTATTTTTTCCAACTTCTTGCAGAACCTTCTCTTGCTCATCCTTATTTATCCACAATGTGTCCTATAGTTTCTTCTATTTTTCCTCATCTTCCTTGGAATTCACATTCAATATTCCTGTGATATCCTTACAGTTATCAAAGATTTTTTCAACTCTTTGTGTGGCCTCCCTCATTTCCACGTTGAATGTAATATATTATTCTATCTTTTTCTCTACCATACATTTATTCATACTAGCCAGCTCTTCTATCATAGGCCCCAACGCACTAATTAATTTAACCAACAATAGGCGTACCAACTCCTCCAAGTATTCCATATTTTTGTTATGATCAATTTTTCTGCATTGCTACGTCTGGACATGCATGCACGATATTATTGATAATGTTAGTTTCCTTATTATATGCATTGATCATTCTCTTCTTTGCATCGACCAATTCCTCAGCGAGCTGTCGATTATTCTTATCCTTATGCTCTATTTCCTTTTTCATTCTCTTTATCGTAGCCCCTTTATTAGTATTTTGCTTTCCTACCTCAGCAACCATATTTTTTAGAATGTTGATTTCTTCCTCATCTAAGATTCGGGTAGTGTTAATTATCAGGAAGGCTCCCGATTCTCTCTTTAATCTTAACTCCAAAATTGACTCTTTACTAACCTTGAACTCTGGCTCCTCCACATGAGTCTACAAACTCCAAGAGATCATCTTCCTTGTACGCAGATGGGCTTCGTCTTATCAAACATACCCAAAAAAAATGATTCTCCAGTGGGAACAAAAATTTGGAACCTTTCCATTAAGATCTTTGAAGGATCAATGTATGACATTGCAATAGTTTCCTCTTGTTTCCTTGGTCTTCTCCCTCCTGCGTGGTGCCTCTTTGGTGTCCGTTGTACAATATTATATTGTACATATCTTGTCTCCTTTCTAGTGCCTTAGTGTTCCCCAAGTCCTTATTCCTCCTAGCGTACATCTCTTTTTTCCTCGTGCACTTATTGATGTGTGTCCTCTTCTTCCTTGACTTATTCATGTGTTTCCTTTTCTTTTTCCTCCTACATAGTTTGCTCCATGTCTTCCTCTTCCTGGTCTAGATCATATATGACATGAGGTTGTTATTCGTCTGTTGGACTAGTTTTTTGCACTTCTTTTGTTGGATATAATCCTTAGGGGTGCACAAGGTGCTTACTTCCTAGTGCCTCCTCTGCATCGTTCTCCTCGCGGTGTGTTTTAATACACACCATTCTTCTTACTCTTCTTTTTGTCTCTTCTGGAGGGATTGGCTTGTGCTTACGCTTTGGGATCTTCATTGTCGCCTCTTTGGTGGTTTTGGAAGATTGAGGTCACGCACATCAATTAATTTTCCATCTTTAATATTTGGTAGTGCATAGATATAAACTCTACAAACCTCCTTACCAACTGTCAGGGTCAAAATTGGGTTCAATTCCATGTTGTTTTTCTCCATGGTTTTAACACATGGTGCCTTTGACTCGTACCCATATGTTTTGTGCAATGTATGGTAGTTTGAATCTACCCTTCTGCATTAAAATTTAACTATTGTGCATCCTTTATACTATTTTTGACACCCTTAAAACATTTTTTTGTGAATGCAAACGGTAGTTTTCACCATGGTCCCATCTCCCCATTTTTCAGCAAAAACCTGCTAAGGCTAAAGTGTTGCATTACGAAAAACTCTACCTTTCCATTTATAAGTGTTGGTAGCTTCCTAAGCATGCACCATTCATCCCCAAATACGTCATGCATCCTCTTGTACCATTTTTCTAGGAACACTTTATATGGATTTGAAATTATTCCATCACAAGTGAATTTAGGAAACCTCTATGCTAGAGACTTATTTTTGATGGGGCTATCCCAAATGTTATCCTCTTGACTGTCAAGCACTCCTATCTCCCAAAACACAATTAACAACATGCTAGAACCCCAAGTGATTTCCTCTTCTTTCTCTTTTTGGGTATTTACTTCAACTATGATGCCTTTTACTATGAACAAGGAAATATTAAACTTTTCCCCTTATGCCATCTTGTATGCAATATAAAAAACTTCTTGTTGACTTCCGACCATCATTCAGATGCGCTATTATCAGCTAATTTTGACTTCGCAAAATTACTAAATATAAAAATTTAAAAAAAAATCAAAAGTGTTCTTTCACTTGATTTCTCTTCCCCGTCGTGATCGTATTGTTCTTGTGATCGTTCTGGTCTTTGTTTCGTTCATTTTGGGTGAGAACTCCTCCCACTAGGTTGCGAACTGAGTTAATCATTAATTAATTACTCTTTCTTTAATAAAATTAATTTTATTAATTTTTGGGGTTTTTAATTAAATAAATATTAATTTAATATTTATTAAAAATCAATCGACAAGTTGGTTTTGCAATTGTCATGGGAAATGTAGTTTCCACCTCCAATTGCAGAGGATGCCAAATTGGCTTTCCGCACCCATTTTCCTCCTTTCCTGGAAAATTCTTCTTTTTTCCCCGCTTGTGAGATTTCTTCTGTTGATTGCCAACCCAACCGATTGGCAAACTGACAAAAAATATCCTAATCTCCCACATGGGGAAATAAGATGGGAATTGTTAGCCTGCTTTACCGTTGCCACGGGCGAATGATTAAGATATTTCCCATACTTCCTGGCAATTAATGCCCACTACCTGAAGAAATGGAAGTTGGTTATTTCAACGGGAAGAAAGAAGCGGTTACGGGGAAGTTTCTTTAATTCCCATAACCATTTCTCCGTCAAACTTGTTGGAAGAAGTCGTGCGAAGCTTTCTGATTTCCTCTTACTTCTTATTTCCCCGAACATTTGCAGAGAAATGTTTTCTTTTCGAAAGATTCATTTTCATCACAGGTTTTGGAGGAAGAATTTTCTACGTGTTTATCCAAAGAAATCAAAAGAGGGTCATTTTTCACGCTTCAAATAGGAAGGCATGTTTAAATACACTTCCGCACAGCCATATTCAAGCATAAACCAAAGGAATATAGCTCCCACGCAGTCTAGAAAGCCCATGCACAACTGTTAAGGGAGAAAGCAAGAGTCCAAAATAGTCCAGGTGTTTCCCACGTAGGGGAAAAGAAAATAAGCTTGAGATTATTTCATTACCAAGCAAGGAGAGGAAGTTGTTCACGTTTGCAATAAGAAGGAACTGAAAAAAAGACCAATAGCTCACGTGCATTGGTCACGATACCCACACATTCAGGCAGGAGCTAAGGAAAAGTCCATATGTGAAACGAAATCCACGCATTTTTGCAGTAGTCCACACGTGCAGCAAAAAGGGAATTTCCATGCAGTTGGAGAATAATATTAAAAAAAGGAAAAGAGTCCATGTTTCAACGTTGAGGCAGCAAAAGGTAATAAAAAATTTCAAATCTAAATAAAATTCAACGTCTTGGTCTAATAGAAACATCCAAAAGCAGTCCCACGCATTGGTTTGCAGGAATAACAGTCTAGAAAAGCAAGAAAGAAGCATTTACCACACCAAAAGGATACAAAATTCAATGCAGCTTTAAAATTGTAGTCCAACGTTGGGAGGAGAGAAAGAATAAAATGCTAAGCTCAGCCAAACATCTCCACCCACATTTTCCAGAAGGTAACAAAAATAAATCATTTCCAATGCATCTGACGAAAGAATATAGCATAAGAGTGAATTCATGCAAAAATAAAGAAGTTTCAAGTATTCACGTAGGAGCTCTCCAGGAAAGGAAAATATCACGCATGCAAAGAAAAATAGTTGTTCATGCAAAGCCAAATAAAATAAAAGACTACGTGTTTGTATGTAATGGGTAAGATTGCATGTGGAAAGTTTTGCTATGCATTCGAAGAGCTCACATATTGCCCTAAGACCAGTATCCATAGTCCATACGCGATCCCAACATTGGCAAAATAATTCAAATAGATCCTGCATATAGCCATTGTGACCGGATAATATTAAAAAAATTATTATTTTTGCCGCGGTTTGTGTTTGTCAAAGTAATCAACTTTGGAGCTTGATATCTCAAAGTTGGATGATTTTCGTGAAAAACAATCATTGCCTGCGATTTTATTCATGTTAAGGTGCTTCCATACTCATTTGAAAATTCTCAGCACCTCGTTTGGTATTTTTCACGAATCCAAAAAAAATGCAGTTCGTTTGAATTTCACCACGCACATTGTTTCAGCTAGTCAGAAATGCTACTTTGAGAATCCATATTTCAAACTCAAGTGATTTTCAAGAAGAATGGCTTAGTTCGTTGAATTTTCCCCATATTAATGTACTTCTTTTCCAAATTTCAAATACACAGCACATCATTTGATATTTTTCACAGAGCCAAATAAAATGCAATTTGTTTGATTTCGCTGCGCACGCAGTTTTCAGCCTGTCAAGGAGACTGACTTTGAGAGTTGATATTTTTAGCTTCAATGATCTTCAAGAGAAAATTATTATTTCTTTGAATTCTTCCCACCTTCATATGCCCCCTTTCAAAGTTGTAGATACCCAGGATGATGTTTAGTATTTTTCCCAGCCTAAAACCAAATGGAAATTTCACAGTTTTACACCTGCATTTTCCTAGCAGTTTCATAAGAGTCAACTTTGACCTTTAATATTTTACTGAATAATTTGATTGGGAAAAAACACTCTGACATAAAAAAATTTGGTACCTTAATAGACTCCTTCATCCAATGATAGCTTCTTAGAACAATATTTGATATTTTTCCCAGGGAAGTTTCAGAGGTGATTTGTTAAGTTTTAAAGTCTGTAAGTAATAGCTAGAAATCAGGCTTTTGTTGTGTCTTCACAATCATGTCTTCTCCAAATAAAGTGGTGTTTCGGTATGAGTTCCAAGGCATTCTACCCACCTCGGAGCTCCATTCAGAGTATGAGAACATCATCAATACCAACTTGGGACACATCAGCGTAAGTCAATTTCGCGATCGCATATCAACCGAAGGTGAGTCTGGATTTTCCTAGTGCTTGTTCCGAAGCGGTCTCTCACACATGGCAACCTTCCCAGAGTCCCAAATTTATCATCATTTTCACGGAGTACTACGACACCTGCACAATGTGGCGATTCAACTACCAACAGCTCTGAAGTGGAAGTGACCTCGACTTGTGAGCTCTCAGTCTCATTTCCGTGGCATTGACGCTTGTCAATAGTACCAATGGGTTACCTATGACATCCTCATTATGCGGTATAGGTCGTAGATATTGCAAAAGGTCTTTTTGAATTCAAAATCCATGGTTATCAGTAGATATCAATAATGGGAGAAGCTTGTCTACATAAATTGTCTTCACTTGATTGTTGTGGCAGATCTATTCATCAAGAAACCAAGACCAATGATAAGTGTAATTGTGCAGATCATCAAGTAAGGCCACATCATTCAAGCGTGACCCTTTCATCTTTTAGTTAGCATCGGCCATGATAATTCATCAGGAAGTCTTAAAGTTAGAGCTTTCTCGAATTGGATGATCGTGAGCGAATCAAAATGACAACACTTTAGGATGGTGAAAAAGACAAAATACATAACTCCATGAAGTGAATTGTAATCTCAAATCTTGGAAGATATTCTCAATGGAGAAAGATCGGGCACTGGAGTCTGACAAGCCAAGGTGGTGTAATTACTACAGTCTCGCGACAGATGGAGAATTCAACATGGAAAGGTACTCGGAGCATGTGGATAATTGTGAATGTGAATACGAATGAAGACAAATTTTCTCGCATCAGGATATTTCTCAAATAGAGGGGTGGATGAATTGCTCAAGTTTCAAGCTCAACACTCTTGTCATTTGGTGGATTGCAGAGCACAGTCAATGAGTTCATTCCTGTACGATCGGGATAGGTAGACTCTTGGCCCAATGGATAAGGCACTGATCCTAGGTGTCTTGATCTGGGTGGCACATTGCTGACTAGGATGTCTACGTGTGTATACAAGTCATTTAAGTGGGGTCCATATGTACCCATTTCCTTTTATTTATGTATTTTTCCTTAAATGACCCTTTAACTTAAGTAGTTTCTATTTTTAGTCCCTTTTTAAAAGTTGGTTGAAAAATTCAAAGTCACTTAAGTGCCCTATTTAATGTGCATTTAAAACCCTAACTACTTTATAACCAAATTTTGGGTTATAAAAGGAAGTGAGGGGCTCATTTGTAAGGGTGACTTTGAGAGAGGAGAAGAGAATAATTTTGTGCAAGATTTGTTTCAAGAAGAAACTTTGTGTTCTTTGTGAAAAACATTTTGGAGTTAATAGAAATAAGAACGTTGTGTCTCATTCATTGTCTCTTGTAACATTTGGTGTTCTTATGTTCATTAGATGTTAGGTGTTTGAATCTTGCATGCAAATATTATCTTTGATCTTATTGTCAACATATAGTAATCAGTTATTCTAGTTCACAGTGATCAAGCTCTGACTATCTACTTGCTCATGTGTGTTCCCTTTTACATGTTCTTGTTTAACTAACTCAAACTCCTATTTTATTTGTGTTGGTTATTCAGCTTTCCTCTTCATGCAATATTAGGCTCTGCTTTTACCTAACTCTTGCATGTTCTTTAATTTCATTCCATTCCACTCCTTTCCTTCTTTCTATTCCATTTCCTTCATTCAATTTTCTTCCATTGATGTTCCAAAACACCCCCCACATACAATTTTGAATGTACAGATGTAAATACAGTTTTGGTTTTCAATAAAGGCAGCCTCACCTTCATTGAGGAGGGACTTTGTTCCCACACTGTTGCATGTCATTTGCATGCGTGCAAATCCATATGCTAACAGATCCTTAGATCAGGGACAAGGCCCTCAATATGGAAGTTTCCAGGTCGGATGTCATTGTAAGACATTACTTCATCCTGTAATTTGGTGAGATGGTGTGCAATTTCACTGTCTGAATGAGGAGGAAGTTGGGTTCAAATTCTTCCACCCCCAAGCTACACAGGTGGGTTCATTCTTCGCTATCCCTCAACCTAGTGTACTTTGCTCATCATTACTACGTTTTTGATGCTCTAAATAATTTTATTAAGGAATGTCATATACCTCAAAAAAGGGCTCAATATGAATTGATATGGTGGGACATGGAATCTAGAAATTATGCAAGGTTAATATCTGGTTACACTTCTGAAGATTTGAGAAAATTGGAATCAAATAGCTACTGAAGAAGATTTGATATGGAATAAAAACCTTATCCTATAAAATTAATCAGTAATATTCGATTCTAGGTGGAAGTGGTTAAAAAAATATATTGAAAGTGGTTGTAAACTCATAAATAAAGGCATGATTATCATAAATATATGCAACTTGTGTAAACAACTCGATGAAAATCTTGTTTGCTAATTATCTCTTTCTATTGTTATTGCACCTTTGCATAGGTTCCATGTATTCTTTGTTGATTTTCACTTGATATTTTTAGAATTCAAATGGTCACGAACTTGTGATGCATTTTTTAATTTGAGATTGTTAATGAACGTCATTCCAGAACAATGGTGTTTTCAATTTTCAATATGTTCATTCACTAAAGAGGTATGGAACCTTGTGTCTCTACCTCATATACTCTATGATATCTAGGTAAAGAGAAAAACCCATAGTTTTCGCAATCAGCTCATCCAATATAAAAAAGGTTCCCTTGGGATAATAGGTCAAACTCTAAAGGATAACTCAGTTTAGAGGTTCTAATCTAAATTTAAGACATGTCTTTAAGTTTTTTCTGGCTTCTTGGAAAGGATTCCACGTTTTTCTCTAGGGCTTGAATATCATTCTCACACATAAGGATAAAACCAAAAATGATATTATTAATAAAAACTGTACTAAGTGGGAATGTCCACTTTTAAAGGTAGCTTCAAACTAAAATTTGATGGTTATGCTAAACTAGTGGAGGGGATTGCTAGGGGAGGAGGAATTATACGATTTTGATCCAACTTAGGGGTCATGTATTAAGTGCTTACGTAGGGACCGATAATTTTTTCAAATTGTGAAATCACTTCAGAGTGGGATACAATTATGCCAAGTCAATGGCTATATTCCTGGCCATGTATAAAACAATATATATCTATGAACATAAAATACGGTGTCATAGAAGGTGCCTCACTAATGTAGGAGCATCAGAGAGGGTTAGAGTTTCTTAGGGGAATTTAGGTTCATTGAGTCCATGTTATAAGACATCCAAGTCATATTCATTTGAGTGATTTGTTTGATTGGGTCAAATGTAAATGTGAGTGAAAAAGTGAACGTGGTTAAAAATAAATGTAAGAATTAGGTGTATCAAGGGGTTGAATTTTTTTGTCTTACAAGCAAAATAAAACATAACAAAAAATAATAGGGAGACATAATCTAAATGGAAAGAACTACCTTATTAAAGAGAGAGTAAAATGAAATAATGTTGATAATATACTTCAGTTTACTTCATCAAAGTTGCTAGGAAACATTGTACCATCCAGTGGTTATCCACAAGGTCTGACATGTTTTATTCCAATATAAGTGGGTATGGAAATGGTCCAAACCAATGAACATGAGCTTTCCTAAGTTGCAAAATATGATGTATATAGAGCACCATGACATCAACCAAGAAGATGAATTATTCATGAATCAAGCCTATCATATCAATGCCTATTTTTCTTGATTTATACTTCGTATAACTCCATTGTGAAACTTGTCTAAACTCTATTCATCCAATTGCATTAAGTTTATCAATAACTTTTAACTAAGATCATTACAATTTGAATCTATGCGCAAGTTATACAAAGGGATGGGAAGATGAATTCAAGGATGCCTACAAAACTTCTTATGCCCATGAAACACCAATTGAAAATGTGTGTCTTTGTTTAACCTTTTGTATGTAGTCATGTATACCCATACAACATTTGATACTTTTTCCTCTCAATTCTATCTAGCTAAATTTCATGAAATATTTATCAAATATGTCCCACGTTTTTAGATAAAGTGCTTATCTAGTGTGAAAAATATCTTCTTCATAGGGGTTCAGTATTGTAATTGGCTACCATAAACTCATCAAGAAGTATTTGAATGTCTATTTAATGCATGAAAACCCCTATCAATGAGTAAGGCTCAATGGACAAATGTCAACTACATGATGTTTCAAGCCATAAAAATCTTGGTGATGTAGTTGTAGTGAATTCCTTTTTGGGTGTTTATTTTTCCCACTTTTTCAAATAATCTATGTATGTGATGATGTAGTGTGCTACTATCATGTGTGCAATAGGATCATAAAAATTCAATTTACACAATACAGTCAAAAGGATTGTACAATTCCGTACATAGGAATTGTCAATGAAACTTCATCATAGTGTTTTAGTTTCTCCATTCTTTGAAAATGATCACAAGTTTTAACAAAGGCCTTGGTATCTTTGTAAAGTGTCTCCCACCATAATATCACAAGTAATATCTTGTGCATTGTAGTTTCACCTACGTTATTTCAAGCCAACAAGGGCTTACCAGGTGAGATTGTCCAGATGGCAGGACACTCATGACTGTGGAATACACACCTACAACCCCTTCATCTCCACCCAGGTTGGAGTAGGTGTCCTCTGACTAGTTGTAGGGTGCAGTAAATGAACTTGTACAGAGTTATTTCTTCCCTAATGTACTCATTCTCTAAGCCTACTCTCATGCATAAGAATACTACCATTTCCTCTAAGGGGAACAAGCATGTTGGGGCAAAATTTAATCTGGATGAAATGAGCATATGAGATAGATTTGATCTATGTTTTCGAGTTCCTGGGGAATAGGTTAGTAATGTTGTGACAAGTGGAATCTCATCAAGAGGAGTGTGTGAGTTTTTTAGGCTTCCCTATAATGATGGATAACTTAAATTTGAACAAGAGTATCCAATTTATATTTCCTTACAAAAGTATATTATCTAAGGGATCCTAAGAGTTTTATATGATCATTGGAAAACCATAGAATGTGAGCTGCTCATGTTGGAATAGAGGTAATTAATGAAGTGTGTACACCTTTAAAACACTGCATGGTTCGCTAAGTTAATGTAATTATGTTCAGCCATTTTGAGTCAACCTGTAAATTACTTACACCATTTTTGGTATGATGATGTACATAGCCTTCCCCAGCTGAGCCAAGATACTAATGTAGTTGTTTATAGGAATCCACATGTAAACCTAGATTCCAAGTGTTTTGCCAATAATTTGTGTACGTATGAGAAAAACAGATAAGGTAAGGGTGAGGAGGAATACATGTGAATGAAGGTGGAAGGTAGAGTGCTCGCATTCTGATTTCCCGATCCAGTGCTGATTGTGAGAACTTCCTTTTTTCTAGGAGGAACTACATGTGAATGCAAAACAAGACCACAAGAAGAATATTAAACAATATATGTCAGTGGACTACCTAGTGTGTGCTAGATCCGGGAAGTGCGATACTTCCTAGATTACTGTTAATCCACTATTTAATATAATTTAATGCCAGAAATAACGCAAAAAAATAACATCCTACTGTAGTTGATATGATTTATGATCTCATTCAAATACAATAATAAAATATAATCTAATAGGTAAGGTTATGATTAGATCTGGAGGTTGGGCAGGTAGACAAGGTGGCTAGAACATGTCATGATCAGGTTTTGGATGGTTTGGGCTATTTGGGTGAAGGTTATTAGGTTGCTATTACAGGAAGAATTACTAGATACAAAGACCGATGTTGGTCTGATATGACCTGATGCCAGTTGAGAGGGGAAACTGATGACGGTTTAGGTTAACAGACGTCGGTAATAGAGGCGGAATGGTAAAAACTCAATAAAATTTGGTTTGGAGATTCTTTGTGATTACACAGAGAATGGAAGGGTGATGGTTAGGTTGCTAAAGAAGTTGAGAATTCTCAGAGATGTCTGGGGTTAGATGTGGGGATCTAAATGGTTATGGGTGGTCAGATGGGTAGATTGGTAGGAAGGTGAGGATGATAGGATGTAAAGAGAATAAGATTTAAAGGTGAAAGTTAAAGAAATGATGATCTAAATAAGTATGGAATGATGTAGATCCAAATGTACTTACTTGTATTTGCAGACCTAGTGGTTGGATGGAGGTGATGGTTGATCTATGAAACTGGTGGTCAGTGTCATGGCAGTTCTTCCCAAAATGCTACCTTGAATGCTAATGTCTTCAGATCATGCTTGGTGTCGGCTAAGGTGTGTCTGGATGTGCGAGAGGGCTCTGGTTCTTACTTGCATGCAGATATCTCTCTCCCCAAACTCAAATAATTCTTCCAGCCTCTGGAACAAGGTTACCAAAGTGAATATATGGTAACCGACGACGGTTTAGGTTAACCAGAATTGGTTTAGGGTTAACCGGCGTCAGTTACGGTGGGAAATCCTAGGTTTTCCAAAATAACAAATCTTGGCTATCTTTTGATCAGTTCTGCCCATTGGTTCAGGTCTAAAATGGTATTTTTCATGTAAGTAAGTGGGCATGCTATTAGAGAAAGAATAGGCATCTAGTGTTAGGGTTAGATTAAGTCTCATTTAGTTATGGTAAGTAGAGATTGAGTCCTAGTCAAAATGGATATGCTAAGAATAGGTCCATGGTGAGGTGTCTAGGTGATGTGGCTAGGTGAGGTGGTCAAGTGAGGGAATTAATTAAGTAAATAAAAGTAATTAATTCAATTAATCATGTGCACTATGGGATATGAATATGTAAGGTATGGTTTATTTAATTAACGAGGCTATAAGGGTGGTACGACCTAATTTTGGTGTCTAGATTTTGCCCCTTTTGTCAGGTAGTTTATACTCGTAAGTGACACTGACAAAAAAGGAAGTGGTTGCCCCATGTGTGGGTGAGATCGGGGTCACCCCAGGTGTGGGTAGGTGATCCCCCTTAAACCAGGAACTGATGAGCTGTCATACGGAATTGTTGAGTGGTTTGATAAATGTGTAGATGGTGTGAGTTAAGGTCAGTGGGGAAGAATATGGGTGTGTTGGGAAAGGGTAAGGCTCAACTCGAGTAATAGGTAATAGAACAGGGTCAAATTGGGTAATGGGTAATGGCAATCGAATGCACGCACACGTATATACTACAACATGGTACCAGGTTGAAGAGCTTGCAAACTCTACATCGTCTAAGGTCGATAGGTTTATCCAAACAAGGGTGAAGTGATTCAGGTATCCAAGGCATAGGATATGGTTCGGAAACACAATGTAGGTCAGGTGCAGGAACATGTAGGTATGTTTCAGTACACCAAAGGGTTGGTCGGGATAAACGACATGGAAATAGGAAAGGTATGGTTGTTAGGCTAAAACAACATGGGTAACAACATCGCAAGGTAGAATGAGTATACAAGGTCAATGGTCACACCAAGTAGGTCAAGTCTAGGTAAATAGATCATTGCACGGGTATAGGTAACATAACAAATCCCAAGACACAAATAAGGAAATGTAAGGGTAGTGTTATCACCGAATCACAACACCCTTATGTTTCCACAAGCTGCATATAATTGAACTCATGGTGTGATTGGATAACATGGGTACTATCTCCAAGTTGTGGGACTTGCTACTTGAGATAAACCTCCAGAGAAAGCTGGTTCTTACTCTTGAACTACCTGCCACAATCTACTCTAATGTAAGGTAAAATAACTATTCTAATCTAACTTTCCAAGGGACCAAAGAGAGAGAATGCATAAAATGAAAGCCTACACTAAAGCGGTGATACACCAGAAAAGGAGGGTGTGTGAGAGTATCCTTCCAATGCATGAGATACGGAAGCAAAGTGCACACTAGAAGGGGTGATGACAGTTCCCCACGATCTAGCAAAAATGCATTTACAACAACATTTCAAAAAATACACAATGATAATGAATCCCTGCATGAACATAAATTAGACACAATATTCTTGTAATCAAGATTGGAGGGGCAAGAAGAATACAAGAAAACACAGCAGGGGAAGATACATCCACAAACTTGTATTTTATTGCTTCATGATATGCACAGTTCAATCTATTACAAGATAAGGGCCTGTATCACCATGCAAGGAGTCCACTATAAGGTCCTGTAGTACATTGTCTTCCTAAAGAAATTTTGACAGAGCTTTGCTATCTGAAAACTCCCCCCCTTTACAATGAGCCCAACACTCCAATTTATAGAAAAAATGAGAAGAGAGAGAGAAGGGAAAAATAGAAATCCTGAAATCTGTCCTTCAACCACTTGTAAGAGACATTAAATGGAGTAAAATGATTGTATATTACTTGCAAAAGGTTCCCCATACTATTCCAGGTGCTGCAGCAGAGAAAGAATAGTGACCATGCCTCTTAATTGCACTCTCAACTACCAAATAAAACACTGTTATGAACCCGGCCACGTTTTATGAAAAATACTCACCGATTTCTCATCAAATATAGAATTTCTGGATTGTTGTACGTTGGGATCAGAGCCATGATTCCAATGGTACCAATTTTGTGCGATTTCGTTGAGAAATGCAAAAGTTATGGCCTTCTGAGTGCGGGTAGCTATTTTGGGTCTGGCAGGCGTTTTCTGTCATTTGACGGGAATGAGCATTAACTGACTGGAGCTCGTTCTAGAAAGTCCAATTTTGTGAAAATCGGAGCTCGGAGTCAAAATTTATGGCCGTTTGAAGTTCACGGGTCAAACATTGACTTTTCTTCTTTGCTACAGCGATTTCGGCAAAATCAGGTCCGCGTGTCCCGGCTGTCCCGAAAGAATTCTCCCGCATCGGCCTATTCGAGCTTCCTTGTCCCCTTTTGCGGCCTTTTCACCTTTTCACGCGTCCCGTGCGTACTTTTGTCTCAGCTGTCCCAGACAAAAATCTCCGCACTGCCCGCAATAGACCATCTTGCGACAAATAGGCCGATTCGCGCCCCACGCGTACTTTTGTCCCGGCTATCCCAAACCGCGTGAAACAAAAACTTGACGATTTTTATTTCCTGCGGCCGTTTCGCCTTTTCGCGTCCTGCGCGTCTCGGCATCCCAACTGTCCTGCGGACCGCCTGGGACAAAAATGTCTGACTTAGCCGATTTTCTTCCTTTTTTGGTCCCAAACTTGGTACGACGAACCTCGGTACGACCCACATTGGTACGATCCGCACCCTTCAGACCCGAAATGCTTTAAAACAATCCTACAACCTTATTTTTTACATCTTTTCCATTTTTATAACTCGTTGGGATTTTTTTCTTGGAGAGTTAGAGGGAAGCCGAGGGGGCCCCAAAAACATGATTTTGGGCCTTGAACCAATCTACTTGCTCGGGACTGAAGAATTTGATGCATGTTATCAAAATTACCTTGGGGGGTGAATTTTGGATAACATGTAGTTTGGGCTAATAGGTAGGTTGCAATAAGTGTGGTTGAGGTCAAAGGGTATAGGGCAAGGATGAGTTGAGGAGAAAATGGGCAAAATGGGGTAAAAATGGTAATAGCGGGTGACCGATTCCGGTTATAAAGTAATTGACATCGGTTTAGTATGACCGATGTCGGTCATGTTGGCTTAGGTTTAATAAAAAGAAAAATATGTATTTTACGGATTCATTTTAATGTGTTGTTATTTGGGAAAATGAAAGAGCGATGGGGTAAGAGTAGAAAGTGACGGTACGAGGTGTTTGAGCTAAGCTGACGAGTGACTAATGCGTGGTTGGCGTTCGGTAGGTAGGTCCACGAGATCGATTGGAGCCATTTGATTAGTTGTGAGGTGAGGAGTGGATTTGGTGATGGCAGAGGTGAGAGAGGGTTTGGGTGGACAACCGGCACAGTGGCCAGACGTGCCACCATGCTGATGGAACCAAGATGAGGTAGGATTCAATCCGCTTCTATCTTTGGGTTAAAAAGAATGTTTTAAATTGGTTTGGGTTAAAGGGGGTTTGGGGGAAATTTTATTTTGCATTTGTAGGTAAAAATGAATGAAATGAGGGAGGATGGGTTCAATATAGTGTAAATAGGGGTGGGAATGAAGTTAGGGTAGGTTTGGGTAGGATAGAGTATGTTTTAAGGTGTTTTGGTCAATTTTTAAGAGGAAGGGTTTCGGTTTTGGTTTTTTTATGTTGCGACAGAGATCGACGTCGGTCAGGGGTTAGACGATGTCGGTTGGACATGGCTAGTATCGGTCAAGACTGAGGTGACTGACACCGGTGAAATTGAGCTGACGTCAGTTAAGGAAAACTAGTGATGGTTAAAGCGACCAATACCAGTTAGGGATGATGAGAAATAGGGGTAAGGAATGGGTAGGGGGAAGGGAAAATATGCAAGGAAGGGCTAAGGGAAGGTGAATGTAGGGAAAAGATGGTAAAAGGAGTATTTGGGTGATGGTGGGGGTGGTAAGTAGATAAAATGAATGAGAATGGGACAGGATGATAAGGGAGAATAGGTGTAACAATACACTAGGAAAAAGGGGGAGTTGGTAGGGTTGTGGTTTGGGTAAGGTGTTGGGTATGGTCAAGGCTAAACAATGTTTTGTTTGATTGGTGCATGTGAGAGAGTAGTAACGGATGCAGGACAAAGTACCACCTTTGTTATAGGTGATACAGTCAAGCATGACTACGGAGGAGTGGTGGCATGTGACATATGTAGGAATTATTGGGATCTGACGTTACCAGTGTGTAGCTCGCGATCAGATTTTGATGGTTACACTCATCGATAGATGGGATTCAGCGCCCAACACTTTTCGTTTGCCGACGGGTGAGATTAATGTCACCCTAGAGGATGTATACAGGATCTTGAGGCTGCTGATAGTTGGGGAGGATGTCTATTCTATTACATTAGAGGCCTCAAAGGAGCTGTTAGTGACTATATTTAGAGAGGTGATGCTGGAGCTCAAATACCTTAGGATGAGCCTGAGCTATGGAGACATGTATGTGGCTTATCCTCAGTAGATGAGGTTGGTTATCATGATTATAGAGACGGTGTGTTGCTTTGCATTTCCAAATGCAGAGGGTGGGAGATTCCCATGAGAACTAATGGGGGTTCTCTAAGACATGATGGAGGATAGGACATGTTTTTCCTGGGCACTAGCATTCTTGGTGTAGTTATACAGAGAGTTGTGGGCCTATGGGAGGCTATGAAGGTTCAGTTTTGGTGTACCTTCCTTCTTCACTATTGGGAATACAAGCACATCGTATGTGTGTGTCCAGTTGGTTTGCTCTGACCTGATGCATTTGATGCGGGCTTGGTCTAAGTTGGTTACATGCGTTAGGTACCTGTTGGGGGAGAGCACAAGGTTGTTAGGGCTACACATGATGCGACATATTATAGGCACGTGCTAGAGGGATTGTCAAGGGTTTACATTATGGCTTCCCTTCTTACAAACACATGGCAATGGAGTTGGATGAGCTATAACTTCTCAGGTGGATAGAGGGACACTATGCCGACGAGTACAAGATGATACCTATTAACAGGGTCAGACGATAGTTTGGGCTACACTAGGACGTGCCTCCACCATTCCTATAGTACATGAGAGATGACCTGGAGAGGCCTATGCCTCTACCATAATCGATTGTTCCGACAGGGTAGGAGGAGCAGGCAGTGGACAGGCGGATTGATGACGTCGGGGTTACTAACAAATACAGGCAGTGGTGGGCGGCGCAGCTATGGGTAGCACCACCAAGGCCAGGTCATCCTGACTTAGCCTTTATTATAGTTTAGAGGGACACATTGTAGGGGAAGGTGGCCACCCTTTTGACATAGCTTAGATTATTTCAGGGGCATCTTATAGGCTCAGAGGCACAGATTACCACTTTACAGGTGTAGGTGGTAGCCCTGCAGGCCTAGGTTGCATAAGGACAGGTACCCACACAGGGTGGGGATGGTGATGGGGGACAGGTAGCCACCTTACAAGTGCAGATAACAGGTTTACAGGGTCATTTGGCCACTGTACATGCTTAGATTGTTTCCCTACAGGCCCAAATCACAACACAGGCACCTCCACATGCCCAGGGACAGGGCCGCATTTTACAGGCAACAATGGGACACGGTCCCATAGTACAAGGAGGGCACGGTTCACATGTATAGGGGTTGAGGCCATCATTAGTCAGATAGAGCTCGCAGATTTTTGTGAGACCTATGGCACCGCCACAGATAGTACCGATGGTGAGGTTTAGGGATGCCCTGAATGAGGCTAGATATTACCAGGATCACCTAATGACCATCGGGATAGATGTCCCCTCCCATGTAGAGTACATGGAACAACAGGCCTCGAGTGAGAGGAAGAGATCTCGTACGTATAGTGCAGAGAGTACAGGGGGCTAGCGAGCCCCGAGACATGGTCAGGGTGAGGCTACTAGTTCACGGAGGCCCAACCTAGCTATAAGCCAAGTGGAGACTAGACCGAGACCCATGGAGGGTGGAGAGATGCTGGCGGGACGTCAGATAGAGAGAGAGGAGGAGACAGATGAGACTGGTCCTGAGGGTCTTAGGTGGAGTGAAGATTAGTCACCTGGTATGGTTATTTATTTTTTGATATTTTAATATATATGTCGGCCTGTGAGCTAAAGATTGTGAGGTTGTACATGAGAGTGTTTGTGATTTGATTATTATATCGGCCTGCATGAAAAAGATTTTGAGGTTGTATCTCATAGATACTTGTATTATTTTGTATTAGTGTATATGTGATGGATACACAGAATTTCATTTATAGATGGTGAGATTGATGGTATGGATGATTTACTTGTGTTTTGAAATTTCTATTATTATTTGTGTATGGATGGAAACTATGTGGATTAGGCATGGTGGAGTCAGGTTAGTTTTGGCATGATGGAGTCAGGTATAGGCATGGTCGAGTTAGGTCAGTTAAGAGTGGTTGAGTTAGGTCAGTTAGGCATGGTTGATCATGTTTTTAGTTCTGATTTAATTTCTAAGTTATTTGTAACATGGGAAATAAATGATGAGTTATATGTATGTTATAGTGTAAATTTTCAAAATTTGTGATATTATAGAAATGTGGAATGATTGATTAGATATTTTGATGGTGTGATAAAATGGTAGATATGTATGAATGAGAAATTTCCAAATTTTATGAAAAATGGAAACTAATTAAGGGCGAATGTTAATAGAAAACATGTGGAAAAAAATGGGTTAGGGTAAAGAGTGGCCGAGATAACTTCCAAGGGCCCCATACCCTCTAAGTTTTACCTACATAGCCCCATGTAGTTCTCCCATAAGCTAGGGAATAATATGATGAGGTAGAGGAATGGGTTGGTAGGTTTCAGGCATGATTGAGTCTAGGTCATAGGCATGGTTGATTCTTAGGTGAAAGTGGAAATTTTTAAAATGTAGATATTGATGGTCTGGTCATGTATAGGGTGATCAATAAGTAATGAATAAGGTGAATGGTAAGAGGTGACAAAAAGAGCCACCTAATTGATAAGAACCATAATGATTCCATCATACCAAAGATTGGCTTATGAACATAAGACTCTAAAGGAGTTGTATGATTGACTATGCTAAGGGTGAAGAAAGTCACATGATCACGAAATGTCGTGTTTGCGGCAAGTCCCTTGAGAAGATAGAAAACTAAGGTGAAAATGAAATGAGGTGAAAATGGGTAGTTTGAGCGTAACTTAGTGTATGATGGCATGTTTACTTGGCAAGAAACCCGTGATCAAATATAGGAAAGTCCATGAAAAAAAAGTTATCATTTTCACTCTTTGTTTTTATTTTTTATAGAATGATTGATGCGGGAAGTCTATGTGGGATGATTATATTATCTCCTTGAGGTCTTCATGAAGCTGATCAATGCGGAAGCTTCTGAGTATTTTCTTTTGTTTTTGCAAGGATAGTCCCTTTTTATGATAGACTATGTGCATTATGGTAAGATTTGTATAGCTTTCCTGTGAGGGAGCAGTTTATTTATTGTGGTGAGATAGAGAGAAGATATGTCCATTTTGAAGGAGTCATCTTTTTGTTGTAATTTTGACTCAAGGAGTTGAATCCCATTTTTCTTTTGGACGTTTAAGTCATGGACAAGACTATAGAGGAATATTAGGTTCTTATTTAGAAGACAAAACCATAGCACACAAAGGCTAACTATGAAAGACATGGTTTCAAGTGATGAACGACCATGGGATTCCATCTTGAAAAAGAAGAAAATTATCCATGAAAATCATGCCATGAGTAGAGTCGTGGTACTCATATTAAAGATAAGGCCGAAAGGTAATAGGTAATCACATGATTCTTTTTTAGTTGTTGATCATTAAAACAGGTAACATGGAAGGTGAATGATGTTTAAGGGATGAGTGGTTAGTAGAAAGAAGGTGATATAGGACTTGATTTCAATAATAAATGGTCAAAGATGCAAGGCATTGATGGGCTCAGGTTCGGGTTTACCTTTGAGTGAAGACTAACGATAAGCACATGATCCATAGGTATGAGTAACGATATAGGGTCCAAGCTAATAAGGAGAAAATTTTCCCCGTTTACTTTTTTATTCTTTGGTTACATGTTGATTTTCCTTCAGGATGAGGTCACCAACCTGGAAGATTCGTTCATGGACACATTTATCATAGGCACGTTTGATACATTTTTGGTAGATTTGGAGATGACCAAGAGCATTGAGACGACGTTTATCTAACAACTCAAGTTGTGTTAAATGGTCCCAGAAAAAGTTATCATCGTTGAGCATGTCTTGTGGTGAGATGCGCAAGATGAAATCTGGAATTCAAGAGGCAAGAGAACCTCGGTATGATAGACCAGAGAGAAAGGTGTAGCAGTAGTTGAAGTGAGAATAATAATGCGGTAATCCCACAATGAGAAAGGAATGTGTGTATGCCAGTCCTTCCTAGTATTGTCAACTACTTTCATAAGAATTTTGTTCAAGGTTTTATTGGTTGATTCTGCTTGACCATTTTTTTGTGGGTAGTAAGGTGAAGAGAAATTGAGTTAAATGCCAAAATATTTGCAAAGCTTTCGTAGGGTTTTGTTTTTGAATTTCTCGTCATTATCAGTGATGAGGCAGTGAGGGACCAAAATGAAAAATAATGTGATGGTTGATGAATTCACATATTTTCTTGGCTTTTGTAGAGATGAGGAGGATGGCTTCTACTCATTTAGTGTAGCATTTAGTTTCAGTTAGAATACATTGGTGGCATTGTGAATAATGAGGATTGATCTCTCCGACAAGATCTAAACCCCATTGAGAGAAAGGCCAAAGGTCTCGTGCGACCTGTAAGGCATGACGAGGTGTGTGATGAAGATTATCATGTTGTTGAAATTTCACACAACGTTTGACATAGTCACACTAGTCACGGTTTAGGGTTGGCCAATAATATCCTAGAAAAAGAATGCACTTAGCGACAACTAAGCCACTAAAGTGACCTCCACAAATTCCCTCGTGAACCTCCTTGTTAGTGTAGGGAATTTCATAACTTGTAAGGAATCATAAGAGAATACCGTCGAAGCCGCATTTATCAAGAAGACCACCCATGATGACATAGTGAGAGACACCTTCAAGAGAGGAGCATTGTCTATTATGAGTAAGATTAGGAGGAAAAATGGAAATGGAAAGGTATTCTACATACTACTTATACCAAAGGTCACGTGGGCTAGGTGCAACGGTTTCGAGGGAGTTGAAATCTTGAGATAAAAAATAAGGTGATTGCAACCATTGTATTTTTAAAAAGATTTTGGAGTCGGAAGGCGAAACGGGTATCTAAGAATCCAGGCAAGCCATGGTGTCTGAAAATTTATTAGTAGAACATGGGGTGGTTTGAAGTTCGTAACAGTTAAAGGTAGTCATAAGTATGACATGGTTTTTATATTTTGGAGTATTTCGTTACAACATTGGTACATACCATTGACTTGGTTTATAACCAGTTGCGAGTCCCCAATAATATTAATTGATTTGACATCTAGAGAAATGGTATTTTTAAGGGCTAATATGAGTGCTTCATATTTGGCGATGTTGTTAGTACAATCAAAATCTAGTTTGAAAGATAAATGTATGGGTTCACCATGAAGAGGAATGAGGATAACGCCTGCACCACCTCCACACTGACATTTGAACCATCTAAGAATAAGGTCATTTAATAAACGGTATCATCCAAAGAGAGGGTAACAATGGATTGTTCTGAAAAATCGAAGTTATAGGGTTGATATCCAGAAAGGGGTACGTCTACTAGTTGGTCAGCGATGGTTTGGCCCTTGATAGATTTTTGGTGGATAAATTCGAGGTCAAGGTCTACAAGAAGCATGAGCCAACATGTAGCATGTTGATGCTGGTAGGGTTTGGCATACATGTAATATAAGGGGTCAGTGTTAGTGACGACAAAGGTTTTGTGGTTGAGTAGGCAATGATGAAGTTTAGTGGCGACTAAAACTAATGCTAAGAAAAAAATTCAGCATGGGTGTACCTAGTTTCATAGTCCAAAAGGGTACGACTTATGTAGTAAACCACTTGCTCCCGGTGTTTCTCGTCATGATGAGCGAGCATGGAACCTAAGGAATGATCAGTAGCAGAAATGTAAAGGTAAAATGGTTGGTCATCTTTAGGGGGAATAAGCACTGGTGGTTGAAGAAGGTATTTTTTTAAGGCGGTAAAGGCTTTGTGGAATTCAACATCCCATTTGAAGGAGACATCTTTTTTGAGGAGATGATGAAATGGTTGGCAACGATCGTAAAGTTGTGAAATAAATTGATGAATAGATTGTAACTTACCTTACAAACTTCAAAGTTGGCAGATATTAGTAGGCGGAGGCATTTTGAGAATAGCCTTTACTTTAGTAGGATTGACTTCTATGCCATGCAAAGAAACGATGAAACCAAGGAGCTTGCCTGAGAGCACCACAAAGACACACTTCTTAGGTTGAAGGAGAATAAGATACTTGATGGGGTGGTCAAAGATGACCTTAAGGACTGTAAGGTGTTCGGCCTAATGTTTGGATTTGGCAAGAAGGTCATCTATGTAATCTTCCAATATGCAATGCAAAAGGGAAAGCAGATGGTGGAAGAGGATGGGTTACCCATGGGGGTAGTAGAGTTGCAGTGGAAGTGGTTAGTAGAGGCTGGGTGGATGGTATGGGCTGAAGTCGTATGGGAAAATTTGGGGTTATAGAAATTGGTGGAGGTAGCGGTGGTAACAAAGGTACGGGTGAGGGCGAGGGTGTTTTTTGTGCAGGTTAATTAGATGTAATAAAGGATCGTGATTACGAGGTAGCTTGTTCAGCTTGTGATTGGCCTTGGGTAGGGAGTTGTTTGGCCAGGGTTGATAGGTGAGGTCCTAGGATAGAAAGAAGGGGTGAAGGTGAAAAAGGTGTGGTAGGTGAGACTGGTGTATGTGGCCTAGAAGGTTGGGTCTTCCTTCTAAGCGGAGGAACAATTTTGGTGCGGTTTTGCGAAGACATGGCTAAATCCAATTTGATGGGTGGATAGGTAAGGCTTGATGTCAGAATGACACCCAAGGTAGTTATGGGTCTAGATAAGGACGAAGATGTAGGTGTGGGTAGGTTCTTAGGCATAGGAATGGTTTCAGTCACGGGTAAAAGTTCAGATGTAGGTAAAGGTGACGAAGAAGAGGTTGTTTCGATAAGTATGGTCAGCGTTGATTTGCTTGCTGTAAATACCTTTGGATAGATCATGGAGGTATATTCAAGAAACATTTGCATTTGAGTTGAAAAGGGGAGCTGAAGACGTCCCCAAAGCATGGAATTATCCACGTAATCCAAGCTATCGGCTAGTCGCGAAAATGAGACTGCTATAAGAGGAGATGCAGTTGGTTTGGTGGAAATCCCTGTAAAATATGGCTGTGAGACAGGGAATTGGTTAACCTCGGACTCTGTGGGTAAAAAAACAAAGATCAGGTCAACGAGATCCTGGGATGCTGATGGAGAATTTTCCCCAACAAGTAGTGGCGTGTCTAAAGAATCTCCCATGGGTGGGATAGATGGTAGATGGGGTGAGGTAGACTTCTCTTTTGGTGGAGGAGAAGGTGATGGAGATTCTCCTGTGGGTGGGAGAGTTAATATTGTTTATTGTTCGGTAGGTTGTAGGGTAGATTCTGAAACAACATCAACAAAAATCATGGACTCCTCCGTGAGTTTAGGGGGAGATGAAGGGGACTCCTCTGAGAGTGAAGAAGTGGAAGAGGTATGCTCCTCCATGGGTAGAGGATCTTGTGCAAGAATTTCCTCGATAGATGAAACATATGGAAATTGAGGAATGACCAACACAATATCAAAAACAACATGGACTTCACAAACATTGTTGTCATTGGTTGAAGGTTCACTATTTTGATTAGTTGATGGTGTATGTTTAGGGAACGACTTCTTAAAGATATGTAATTTTTGATTTTCTGGCACGTTTGGGTTGTTCACGACGAGGTCTCCATTATCTAACATCTCCTGGACAATGTTCTTAAAATTTATGTAATTACCATTATTATAGCCTTTGATACGATGATAATTACAATAGTCATGTTCTTTATACCATGCAGGCATAGGATGAGTGGGATCAAAGCTAGTATGAGGTTTTACGGGGGGAAGTGTAATGGCTCTAGCTTTAAGAAGCTTTTCCAAGACTGAATAATAGGGCTCTCCAACTGGAGTGTACTTTCGTTGTTCCTGCCGAAACTAAAAAGTTTGAATAGGGGAAATATTGGAGGTAGGTTTGGCTTGGTTAGATGGATGAGAAGGACCATCTTTGAGAACTACCACATTGGCAAATCCTTTGGAATTTGAATAATTATTTTGGGGTTTTGAAGACGAAGAATAATTTTCGTTTGATTTGAATGTGGTGTTCTTGTTCCGCAATTGGATTTTATTTTCTTCAATGGTGTGAATTTCCATCTTTCATGTCATGGTAAATGCTTCATCAAAGGTACAAAAGGTTTGCACTTGTAGAGTTGGTGAGATGTGTCTAGCACAAGCTGTAGTGAACAACTTTATAAGGTCATCTTGAGGTAACTAGAGATGTTAATTGGTTGATAAGACTTTGCTAGCGAGCAACAAAATCTATGATAGATTCATCGTCATACTATCGTGTCAAATACAGGTCAGTCATGGTGACTTTTTTACTACCTTGATTGAGAAGTGGTCCAGGAATACTTGAGCCACTTGGTTAAAGGAGTAGATGGAATGTCTAGGTAAACTATTGTACCAATCTAAGACATGTCATGTTAGGGACATGGGAGATATTCGTAGGAGTAAAGCATCATCATGGGCAATTAGATAATACCCATGTTTGAATGACCACAAGTGTTGTTGCGGGTCTTCTTTACTGTTGAAACAGTTGAATTTGGGAATCTCCCAATGCACGAGGTATAGGCGAATAAGAATAGATGGATGAATAGGCTCATTACATATTTTTTCATAAGTTAAGGAGTTGTGAGCACCAGAAACTGATGCTTCTAGTGTCTACATCTTTTCCATCATCATCCTAATGAGGTCATTGGTGGGTTGTGAGGAATGGGTACCTCCTGTAGTAAAGGGAGGTTGATGATGGGTGTATGATGTGGATGGCATCCTAGTACATGGGGGTGCCAAATATGAAAACTATGAAGGTGGGATAGATACAGGTGGAAGATACCCTGAATAAGCGATAGATGAGATTAGGGGTTACTGGTGATGTGTGAAAATAGGTGGGGTATTTGTAACGACTATCGTGGTAATCAGGGGTAGAGATTGGGGGATAGAAAGGACTAGGTTTTGAAATGGAGTATGGGTTTCTGACACTAAGGGTGGTTGTGATGCAAATGGTATATACGAGGAAAGGGGGGTAGATGGGGCCATGCTCAAGGTGGTTGGTGAAGGGATGGTCGACACCACTAGTGCAATAGACGTCATTGGTACAATGGCTATAGTGGATGTGAGGACCAAATGAGATACCACAGGGGGTAGGGTGGATGAAGGAAATGTTAAGCTAGTGGTAGTTGATGCCAAAGTGGGGATGAGGGCAGAGGAATAGATACGGGCATGTTGCATAATTGGGCATGTCGTATACTAGTGGGCAACATAGTATTGCAAGGTCACACGATTCTGGTCAAGGAGTCTTGCAAACTCCTCATCGCTAGTAGGAATGGTGATAGGCTGAGTTGGATCCATAGACGACAGGATGGAAGGCAGTGATGGGCTAGGTGGGAGTGGCTGAAGACTTGTCTGAAATATGAGGGTGTTGGCTTGGTTATGAGTCAACACCATGTGAATTAGTGTATATTAGGTTAACTATACTATGTAAATGACACAGAGAACAAAAATAATGGAAAAGAATAGATACTAGTAGGTGGACGTGGTCAATGTTTCAAAAAATCAAAACAAGGAAACCAATGCCAGTTGAGGTGACCGATAACGGTTGAAAGGGACCACTGAAGGTTACAGTAACCAATATCAGTTACTGTAGAAAACACAGGTTTGAGAAAATGAAGCAGAACTAATGAACGATGAAATGGGGAAACTGCACTTGACAGTGATATCAGAATGTTGGGAATATGATGATGTCCAGATGACTACAAATAGAAAGGAGAAGGTGATGAAATATTTTTTGGGTTAAATAACCAAAAAGGCTGGTAACCAACATTGGTCAGGTAAATCAACGACGGTCAGATGGGAACCAATGACGGTCGCTGGGCCGACACCGATTACTATGAAATCTGAAGAATTGAATAAAAATGGATTTTGTAAATTAAATCAGATAAAGAATCAATCCAGAAATCTAAGAATGATAATATGAGGCCCTAACTCACTCAGAAATAGTCAGAATTCTCCAACTATGATGGTGGAGTGGGAAAGGAAGAAGAAAATGAAGAAACATAATCCTCACAACTCAAAACACAATTCAGAAAGAAAGCTAAGAAAAAGTACGTAATCCTATGAGTGAGTTTTATGTTACTTTAGCTTATGCTATTTGAGATGGACTTGTGAATTTAAAATAGATTTGTTTTGGTTGGGAGGATGTCCTATGAAGAGGCAATCTAAAGGAGAGATTTTAGGTTATGTTTTGGCTGGGGTGGTCCTTTTTCTGAGATAATGACTGAACAGAGAAACCAGCTAGGCACCCACTGTCAATCCTTTGATTGTGTGATCATTGAAAACTTCTTCCAGGTAAGGTGTTGTTTAAGAAGATGTGTGAATTCAGATTTGTGTAGTTTGGCAAAGAGAGAGAAGAGAGAAAGTGTTTTCTATGATTCAATTGTTTCAACCATCAGTTGGGTATAACTTCCAGCGTATAGGTTGCCCTCAGTTTTAAATGTGAGCTAATAATGCAGCATACAACGATGAAATGCAACAAATTTTATAACCCAAATCGACAGTTATATTTGATGTAGCAAATGATGAATAAGAGAGAGGATGATTTTCACTAATGCAAAAAGAAAGAAGAATGATTCTTTTTAAATGCACCAAAAGATAGTTTTCATTTAGAGCAATTAGAAAGAACGAGTAGATTACCAGAGAAGAAGATTCAGTGAATACAAATTTAGAAAGGAAAAACACAAGATGAAACCTATATGAATAGAAAGAAACCCACAAACGATGGTCCCACCGGGCGTGCCAAAATGTTTCGCCAATAAGTTGCATACATATGAGAAAAACTGATAAGGTAAGGGTGAGAAGGAATACCTGTGAATGAAGGTGGAATGTAGAGTGCACACATTCTGATTTCCCGATCCAGTGCTGATTGCGAGAACTTCCTTTTTACTAGGAGGAAGTACCTGTGAATACAAAACAAGACCACAAGAAGAATATTAAACAATATATGTCAGTGTACTGCCTTGCGTATGCTAGATCTGGGAAGTGTGATACTTCCTAGATGGTTGTCAATCCATTATTTAATACAATTTAATGCCAGAAATAATGTATGAAAATAACATCCTACCGTAGTTAATGTGATTTAGGTATCTCAATCAAATACAATAAGTAAATCTAATATAATAGGTAAGGTTATGATCAGATTTGGAGGTTAGGCAGGTAGCCAAGGTGACTAGAATAGGTCATGATCCGGTTATAGATGGTTTGGGCTATTTGGGTGAAGGTTATTAGGTTACTGTTACTGGAAGAATTACCATATACAAAGACTGATATTGGTCTGATATGACCGATGCCAGTTGAGAGGAAAATTGACGATGGTTTAGGTTAACCGGCATCGTGATTCTCCCTTGGAAACCAAGCAACATCAAAGATTTAGAAGGACACTGAGAGACATACAAATCATATTATGAGTCATTTTTTAGCTAGGGAGGGGATTTGTCTGACTCTTTATCACTCAGGCATCAAAGAAATGGATAACACCTTCATTAAGGATTCTATCTATCCTAACTACTTTAGGTTGTACCTTTTAACCAGGGTGAGAGGACCCATTTTGTAACCTCTTTCAGTGAAGGAGAATAAAGATATCCTTCTTTACACAAATTTGAAAGGGGACCCTGAGAAAATATGATCAATGCACCACAATTTAACTCTCATGAGTTGTCACTTCTAAAGAATGGTGATATTTCCTAAACAGGGTTAAGGTTACTAAAGACATTATGGAATCCTGATTGCTTCTGCATATTTTGGCAGTAGAATTTATACATTTGTGGACACACAGGGAAAATAGGGGTAGTTCAGGATGGATTCATTATTTTTTGAATAATTTTGGTGGGAGATTAAGAAGGATAAAATTGATTATACCAGATCTTTGAGAGACTTCACAAAAATTGGAAAGCTAAATGACAGAAAGCTTCAAAATAGCTAAAATATTCCTTCAACCAAAAGGTGTGCATCAATGGAGGCCCAGATTTGCATGGTTTCACACAATCTCTAAGAATTTAACATGAAGGCTCGAGCTAAAGACTCAATTAAACATCAAAGACCCCTGGTTCCTCATGCCTAAGATACACTCAAGGCTTACAAACAATCTTTATCAACAAATGACAGTGAAGTGATTTTAAATTGTTTATCTCATTGCAGGATGAAGGATCTTCTTGAAATGAAATTACAAATGCCACTAAACTGTCACAGGGACGAGATCCTGTGTGATTTGGAGGGACTTTAACACAAGATTGCAATAGGAATAAGAAAAACTACTTACAAGACATTCTGAAATAAAACAGACACAAATTACTCCAAGATTGACACAGATTAACTTGAAATTGATTAGATTCATCAGCAGGGGAAAGTTTCTTTGAACAGTCTCAAATCTTGTCAATGGTTGTACACTCGCAACCAACTTGACATGATTGAAATCTAAAACACAGGAAATTAATAGGTTTCTCAGATTGGTCTCTCAGGAAGATGGGCTCTCTCAAATTTTCTCTTAAGAATTCAACCCCTGACCATTTGCAAGAGTATTCTCATTGCATTTATACATTTTACTTGCTCACTCATCCCAAATTTTCCCCCCAAAAAGAAGAATATATGAGGGACCTTTGCTTGTTACCAATTTGTCTCAGAAAGTGACGTTTAACAAATTTGCAACAAAAAGTTTCCAGGTGGACAAATCATGAACTGATCACATTTCTCAGACCCTCGACTAATGACTAGGATGCCATGCCACAACTTTTTGATAGTCCTTCTAATCATTCTCTTTATTCTGTCATGTGAGAAATCCCCATTTTAATCATTTTCTAGAGGCTCTGTATAGCTGGATCTGACAGGTAATCCTTTTTTCCCTCGAGGAAACACCTTTTTCATCCTTTGCACCTGCAACCTCCATCATTTCATCCTTTTCCCTCTCTTTCCTCTGCAACTCTGTCCTGCATCCAGCTTCTCTAGTAATTCACATTTTTGCAAGTGCCCGAGCATTTCCAACTTCAAAATATCAACCTTAACAATCCTTGGACTCACAAATTAAGTTCTAAATCCATTTAATGGCACTTTGCAAACAAAAATGACAAGGAATTTCATCAAAAAATGATGAAAAATAGTGCGTATTCACATCTCTAGGAGTCTTGGAGAAAAAATGGTGGAAAAATAGATGCAATGCACAACAACCATTGATTCTTCCCCTTCTCAACTTTAGATTAGAGTCATCCACATGTTTTCTTGGTGCAACTACAAAGGTGAGGTACAAAGGCAAGTTTCCAAACAAGTGTGGGCCTTCCACGTGCCCTGGGCCCAAGAAAAACACCTTTTGGCCTTTGAAAAAATCTCAGTAAAAAAGGAGCCAGTGAAAGCCTCCACGTGTTGCTTTGGTGCACCTTTGGTATGGTCCTTAAAAGTGGAGACCCCAAACAAGTGTGGGCTCACCACGTGTCTCAGTCTAGAAGAGTTGTTGAAAAATTTGAAGGACCAGTAGAAGGAGCCATGTGTCTAGGGTCTGAGATAGTTTTCCTTGGCCATTGAAAAGTCCAAGCAAGGGCAGAGTGAGTGGAAACCTCCAAGTGTCCTCCTGGTGCTTCTTTAAAATAAAATTTAGGGGCAGGTCCCCAAATAGGTGCGGTCCCTCCACATGTCCTAGGCCTTAGAAAATTGCTTTGAAAATTTTAAGTATAAAGCGGAGCCAGCGGAAGCCTCCACGTGTATCCCTGGCATAATTTTGAGATGGTCCCCAAAAGCGGAGACCCTAAACAAGCGGGCTCACCACGTGTCCCCTTGGCACAACTGCTAAGGTGGGACCCTGAGGTGGATCCTCAAATGAGTGCCGACCCTCCATGTGTCCATGGTCTACCAAAGCTGCACCACCACAAAAAAAAAATGTCTAAGTTTGGGCAAGGCAGCAGAAACCTCCATGTGTCTCCCAGGCGCAACTCCAAGGTCAAACCAAAAGGTGAATTTTCAGATGAGCGTCGGCCCTCCACATGGACAAGTTTTGAGTTGAAGCGGGCCTTAGAGTTTCAAAGTGCCCCACCGAGCCACATCCAACTAGAAAGGGCCATGTTTCCACAGATGCTGAGATATAAATTTGATGGGGAAAACACACCTGTCAAACTGTAAAATGTAGGAAAATCACCATTTGTGCCTGGAAATGAATCTTTCTTTAAGGACAGAGAATTTGGAAATGATATAAGGCCCAAATGTGATCCACTGAGCCACATCCAATCAGAAAAGGACCACTTTTCCATATATATTGAGACAAAAATTGGCAGAGAAAAAAAAACGTGACTGTAGAAAAATGGAAGGAAGGGAAAAAACCTGATTTTGCACCCAAGTTACAAATTCTTCCACATGGACAGAGGAATGGAAAAAAAATTCTAGACTTAAAGTGATCCTTGACCAAAGGAAGGGACTGATCATGGCAACCAAATGGAGGACAGAGTTTTCATGCATCAATATGGGGAGATAGAAAAGATGACAGAGCCTACAAATTGAAGAATTTCAAGGACAAACAGGGTGAGATCAAATTGAGCACCAACATCAGCTCTGACTCAGGGATGGGCACTCCCTATGAGTGCCACAAGAACAAATAGCAGACCAAGTGCCAAAAATAAACCATTGGGCAATGGAGTCAAAGAACAAGCTTGCAGAGTAGAACAATAATAACCAACTCCCCCAAGGATGAACTGAGAAACCAACAAAATGGCCACCAAGGACCAGGACAAAAAAAAATAGAAAAACACGAAAGTAGAAAGAAACCAAAAGACTATACACTGTACAATGGAGTATACCTTGATTCTGAGAAATCAATCAAGGAAATGTTTCAAATGCCTTCCATTAATAGGAAATTCAAGCAATTCCCCATCTAAGTCTTTTAAGAAGAAGGTATGTTCACCAATTTGAATGTCAATTGAATAAGGGCCCATCCACAATGCATCAAACTTTCCATGTTTTCCCTTATCCTCATGCCTTTTGTCCCATAATAGCACAAGATCTCCCACACTAAAAGCTCTTGGAGTCACTTTTTTATCAAACAAATTCTTCAATTTTTCTCTAAATTTCACATGCCTCTGATGGGATGCCCTTCTTTCTTCATCTAACTCAACAATCTGATTTATGTGAGCATCATAGGGACTAACCTCTTGATCTTCCAGTTGTTGAAGAAATTGAAAAGAAGACAATTGCATATGCAGGGGCAGCAGAGCTTGAGTTCCATACACCAACTCAAATGGGATTTTTCCAGTAGCTTGTTTAACAGTGATTCGATCAGCCCAAACAGAAAATTTCAACTGCTCACCCCACTTCCTTTTGTTCAACTCCAAAGTTCTTCTAATTATCTTCAACAAATTTTTATTGTTGGACTCTTCTTGTCCATTTCCTTGGGGATTATAATTAGAAGCATATGTCAAATTGATCCCATATTCATGGCACATGGCCACCAAAGGTTTAGCCCAGAAAGCTCATGGCATTATCAGCAACTATTTTGGTAGGTACCCCAAATCTGCAAATGATATAATTCAGGATAAAATCCATGACAATTTGGTGAGTTGCCTTCTTGGTGGGGATTGCCTCCACCCACTTGGTGAAGTAATCTGTGGCCACTAGTATCCACTTATGGCCTGCACTTGAAGGATCAGAAATTTCCCCAATGAAATCCATTCCCCATTGCCTAAATGGGGCTTCAACTGATACAGGATGCAAAGGAAGGGAGCCTGAAGCTTTTAGTCTTCCATAAAAGTGTTGGAAACTTTCACATCTTCTTACCAATAGAGTTGTATCCTTGAAGAGATTTGGCCACCAATAACCAGCCCTTAAGATTTTATGAGTTGTGACTCTTCCAGCAAAATGCCCCCCACAAACTCCTCCATGGAGATCAGCAATTATCTTAGGGGCTTCATCTTCAGCAATGCATCTTAAGAGAACTCCCTCAGGGTTCTTCCAAGCTAACCCAAAATCAGTAATGACATATTTTTGGGAAGCTAACTTAAGTTCTTTTTCTGATTCTTTCTCATATGTTTAGGGCATTGTAGATGTTTGAGATAAAAAATGATGTCCTTGTACCATTCAGAATTTATCAGTTTTTCAAGGACATTCAACCTTTCTTCTTCAACTTCATTTACCTCAATTGTCTACAGATTGCTCTCTGCCATAAGTTTTTCTAGGCCCAAACCTCTGACCAATTTTTTTGTTTGGATATCCATATCATACTCTTGCAATTTTTTACCCATCAACATCTCTTGCTTGAAACCTCCATTTCTGATAGGATATCTTTCACCATGGTGTGGGGAACATAAGAAATGATTTTGGAACTCAGAATATATGGCCTGAAGACCTTTGTTGCTTTTACCAAAGAAAATTCCTGCTTCTCCATGATAGTATATTTTAGCTCAGCTCCTTGTAATGCCTTACTGAAAAAGGAAATTGGTCTTTCAGCTCCCTCATCATCCTTCTGCAACAATACAGATGCAATAGTACTTTCTGAAGCAAAAGAAAACATTTGGAAAGCCTTCTTATAATCTGGAGCTGCTAAAATAGGGGCATTCTTTAATGCTTCTTTGATCCCAGCAAAATCTTGAATAGCTGCCTCTTCCCATTTGATACTTTGGTCTTTCTTCAGCATGCTAGTGATTGGGATAGTTAGTTCAACAAAGTTGGAGATAAATCTCCTAATAAAATTAATCTTCCCAAAAAAGGATTGAATTCCCTTCTTGGTTCTTGGAATGGGGACTTTGCTGATGGCTTCTACCCTTTCAGGATCAATCATGACCCCTTCCTTTGACACAATGTGTCCAAGTAGCTTTGCTTTCTAAACTCCAAAATGGCACTTCTTGGGATTTAGTGAAATACCATACTCCCTGCATCTTAACAACATTTTTTCTAAGTGTTGCAGGTGGTCACTCCTTTTTCTGGAGAAAACAGTCACATCATCTTGATATACAACAATGAAATCATTAATATAGCCAGAGAAAGCTACATCCATTGCTCTTTGGAAAGTGGCTCCAGCATTCATTAGACCAAAAGGCATTCTGACATATACATATGTTCCCCAAGGAGTGGTAAAGGCAGTCTTGATTCACTCTGATTCCTTCACAACTACCTGGTTATATCTAGAAAAACCATCCAAGGTGGATAACAATTCTGAACCAGTAACCAATTGTAACATATTGTCCATATTTGGCAGAGGGTAGTTATCCTTCATTGATGCTCTATTCAAGTTTCTAAAGTCCACACACAACCTTATATCTCCATTCTTCTTTCTGACAGGTACCAAGTTTGCAACCCATGATGAGTACCTTGTGGGCTGTATGATTCCTCCATCCCTCAATTTTTTCAATTCTTCTTGCATCTTCAGGGAAAGGAGTGGATTGATTGGCCTCTGTTTCTACCTAAACGGCTTGGCAGAAGCTTCTAAGGGAATTTCATGCTGGAAAAGATCCTCTCTGTATGCTTTCAGTTCAGAATAAGACCATGCTAAGTAGTCCTAGTATTTCTTCAACAATTGGACATACGACTGCTTTTCTTCCTTTCTCAGATTGCTACCTAGCCAGATCTTTTGTGGTTTATCCTTTGTGCCCAGGTCATGCTCTTCAACATCCCTTGAGGCTGACATGTGTCTGTTGACAATGCAATCAACATTATCAAAGTTTGATTCAAGTGCTACTAAACCTCTGGGAATAGTATTAGTCTTCAACTGAATGATGTCTTTGCCAAATAGAGTCTCCTTTCCATCAGCCGCACAAACCATTGGCTCCCAATCTATACGTTGATCAACAAATTCTCCTTGGTTCTGTAAAAACCTTTGCACCTGGGCATCATCTTCGAACACTTTCCAGTGTTTAACATTGTCAGGAACAGATGGCCTAGTCAATACCTCAACATTATACTCACAATAGGGGGATATAGTATAATTTTCAAATCTGGACCCCAATACGGCCAATTTTTCTGCTAGAGTATTGTACTTCCTATCGTGATGTATTATGTTGAAGGAGTCAAACATCTCAATGAAATCCCAGACTGCATGCTTATACTGCTTCATTCTCTGATTTTTTGTTGCATACAGTTTTCTAACCTATTTGACAATTAGCTCTGAATCTCCTTTAACAATGATGTCTCTAATACCATATTTCCAAGCAATTCTTAGACCCAATAACAGTGCTTCATATTCAACAATATTGTTAGTGCACTCAAAGTTGAGTTTAAAAGAGAAAACAAACTCTTCCTGGCCTGGAGATATCAGAACAATACCAACACCATTTCCAAATTTAGAGCAAGCCCCATCAAACAACAAAGTCCAAGGAGAACCTACTTGATTAAGAGACTTGCATTGATCAATTTTGTGCTCTTTACCATCAACAAATCCAACAAAGTTATCTACATCAGTGTCAGTGTATAACACTTCATAGGAAGCATTATTGGGATCCTCAATGAGATGTAGCATCTTCTTTTCACCATACAACTTTACAAGGCTTCCCTCAATAGGTATAGTGGAAAAAGACATATCCATTTGCACACTACCACCCACACTAGCAGCCCACTTTCTTGATAACAACATTCCCCATTTGGTAGGGAAATCAACAATAACAACATCTAATTTTAAGTTCTTGCCTGGGTAAGCTGCAAGTTGCACTATCAGACCCTTGACACATCCAACCACTGGCACCTCTCTGGAATCCATGGCAGTGCACTTCCCATAAGTTTTTGTCACTTTGATATCTAATTCATTCATGACCTCAAGAGGCATAACATTGCATGATGCTCCAGAATCAAACATACAATTGTGTAACAACTTGTCCTTAATAATCAGAGTGGTGAAAAATGGATCTACATTCAGCTGGGACTCAACTAAGGATGTTCCCAAATATACTTCAGGTGGCTCATCTAGTTCTTCCAGCACTTGGGGTTTTTTCAACTCTAAAATGGTAGGAGGAGTCTCAACATTGTTTACATTTCTACCTTGGGTAATCTTTTCTTCTTTTAATCCCAAATACTCAAAGGCCCTTTTCTTGTGCTCAGGAATCCTAAGCAGCTCAACAATTGGAACAGAAATCTTGATCTGACTCAAGACTTGGGAAATGTCATAAGGAACATATTTGGGAAAGGCAACATTTGGAGGAAGACTGAGAAAATCATCTGACAGCAAAGGATTTTTCATGGTCTGAGCATGGGTAGGGATACCAGTTCTGCTTGGGGACACAAGGATTTTTCCAGATGTATCTTTCTTAGGAGTTTATTTTGAGATATTGGTGAGAACTGGAGTTTTTGGTTTGGCCTGAGGCCCTGCCCCTTTGAAAACTTTACTCCTAGTGTTATATTCCTTTTCATGGCCAACTACAACATTCATTAACAACTTCCTATCCTCCTCAGAAGGGATTCCTCCATCATACTTTTTAATCATTAGTGCCCTTAAGTATTCAAAATCATTACTAGGAAATTCAAAATCTTGTACCATATCTATTTCAAAAGTATGAGAGGGAGGAAGGGGTAATACCCGGTGGATGTAATCCCAGAAATCTTTAGCAGTTCTGGCACTGATTAATTCAGTCAAAGTTGCTCCTTACTGTGAGCTTGTAGAACACCCCACCATGCACACATCATCATCAATGTCATCATCAGCTTCCTCAACTTCTTTTTCTTCATCACATGGGGCATGTGGCAAGAAACATCTGTCACACCACTCAATTTCATTGGCTTCTTCCACAACAGCAACTCTGACAGTCAAAGGATCAGGCACAATTCTATTCTCATGGGCTTGGGGCTGTCTATTTCTTGATCCCATGGGTCCTTTGCCTCTGTCATCAGATCTCTGATCACCCCTAGGATGATTGGAAAATATTTCTTGACCTTGTGGCTTTATGTTGACCTTAGGAACCTTGTCCAATCCCCTTCTCTGCTCTGGCCAGTTTATAGGATATTTCCTTAACAGCTCCGGCCAAAGTTTTCACAACCTCCTCCAGATCCACAACTTTACTTGACTGAGGCTTCTCTGGATTGATCAGCTTGATACCTTCTCTCTTAGGAGGCTTACCAGCTTTGATATTATTTTCAATCTGCAAAGCCATGGTGAAGGCCTGCCTCAATGTTGTTGGGTTCTTGTCTCTTAAATAATAGGCAACTTTCTTATCAAAAGCATCAGAGTATTTTATTAAACAAGAAACATCACTTGGCCTCAGGATCATAGGTAGCCTATTTAGGGTCTTATTGAACCTTGTATTGAAGTCATGAATAAACTCATTAGGATTCTTTTTTATATTTTCAAATTCTGATAAAAGAAACCTAGGGTCTGTTTTATCTCCATACTACAATCTAAAAGCATTCTTCATCTCTGTCCATGAATCAATGGAATTGTCTGGAAAATATTTATACCAGTCCCATGCATCTTCCTCTAGAGTATGAATAAACAACTTTATGTACACATCCTCAAATTCAATCTCAAAGTCTTCCATCATATTGACAAAAATCTTTAAGTGTTGATCCCCAGTAATGGCATTATTTCCTTGAAATTTAGGCAATCTATTTCTAACATCTTGGGGCACAACATTTGGATATCCAGCCATACCTCTGAAATCTATAGGACCAAAAGTGTTCACAAAAATGGAGGTCTGGGTGGGGGCTGGGCCATATTGTTTTGGGGAGGTGATCTTACAGGAGAAAAAAATGATGAGGAGTGAGGGGTCTGTGGGGCACAGGAATGCAATTCTCAGAATGAATGTTCTCTAAAAACTCTGTTTCTTGGAAGATCCTATCAGCTTTGGAGAACACAGGGACAAAATGAGATGCAAATTTTCAAATACAAAAGAAGGACCCTCTCCAGATGGAGAATTCAGATTTACAAAAAGACTACCTGATTCAGAAGCACTTGAGGAAGTATGGAAATCTTCAATGACAGGCTGATCAGTTTCCACAATTGATAACTCCTTTCTTGATTTCTGATCTCCAACAACTTTCTAGATTCTTCTTCCTTTTGAATTCATCTTTCCCAGCTCTTGAAATAACTTTCTGGTAGGGTCTCTAGTGAAGAAAGATATTCTTCCTTCTATCTTTGCAAATATTAGTGATAAATTACAATTGACAGAGGTTAAGAGACTGGAATTTATCAAAAATTCATTCAATACGGAGTTGCCACTAAGGATTTTCACCTTAGTTGTGCAAATGCACTAAAATTGGTCTGTTAAATGTCTGTCAACACTAAATTCATGAAAAAATCTATAGATCTAGCCCTCCTTTACCCATATTTAACATTGATGATGTAAACTTAGTGCAAAAAACCACAGAAACTGGAAATATTACATGCAAAACTTGTTACTTTTCTCAATTCTTACAAATCGGGACACAGGATGATGTTTCAACAACGTATTAGCACTTTAAAATTTGTAAGAAGCATTACTAGGGTCGGTATGTGTACACCTTTATTTCAAATAGTCCCATGTCCCTAGAAATGATGCCATTGCGGTGTTGGTATCCAAATTGATTCTCCCTTGAAAATTGAGTAACATCACAAATTTAGCAAGACACTGAGAGAGGAACATATCTTATTATGAGTCAATTTGTAGCCAGGGAGGGGATTTTTTTGACTCTTTGTCACTCAGGCATCAGAGAAATGGATAACACCTTCATTAAGGATTTGATCTATCCTCACTGCTTTAGGTCGTGCCTTTCGACCAGGGTGAGAGGACCCATTTTGTAACCTCTGTCGGTGAAGGAGAATGAAGATATCCTTCTTTGCACAAATTTGAAAGGGGACCCTGAGAAAATATGATCAATGCACCACAATTTAACTCTCACGAGTTGTCACTTCTAAAGAATGGTGATATTTCCTAAACAGGGCTAAGGTTACTAAAGACATTATGGAAATCCTGATTGCTTCTGCATATTTTGGCAGTAGAATTTATACATTTGTGGACACACAGGGAAAACAGGGGTAGTTCAGGATGGATTCATTGTTTTTGAATAATTTTGGTGGGAGATTAAGCAGGATAAAATTGATTATACCAGATCTTTGAGAGACTTCACAACAATTGGAAAGCTAAATGACAAAAAGCTTCGAAATAGCTAAAATATTCCTTCAACCAGAAGGTGTGCATCAATGGAGGCCCAGATTTGCACGGTTTCACACAATCTCCAAGAATTTAACATGAAGGCTCGAGCTAAAGACTCAATAAAACATCAAAGACCCCTGGTTCCTCATGCCTAAGATACACTCGAAGGCTTACAGATAATCTTTATCAACAAATGACAGTGAAGTGATTTTAAATTGTTTATCTCATTGCAGGATGAAGGCTCTTCTTGAAATGAAATTGCAAATGCCACTAAACTGTCATAGGGATGAGATCCTGTGTGATTCGGAGGGACTTTAACACAAGATTGCAATAGGAATAAGAAAAACTACTTGCAGACATTTTGAAATAAAGAAGACACAAATTGCTCCAAGATTGACACAGATTAACTCGAAATTGATTAGATTCATCAGCAGGGGAAAGTTTCTTTGAACAGTCTCAGAGCTTGTCAATGGTTGTACACTCACAACCAACTTGACGTGATTGAAATCTAAAACATAGGAAATTAACAGGTTTCTCGGATTGGTCTCTCAGGAAGATGGGCTCTCTCAAATTTTCTCTTAAGAATTCAACCCCCAACCTTTTGCAAGAGTATTCTCATTGCATTTATACATTTCACTTGCTCACTCATCCCAAATTTTCCCCCAAAAAAGAAGAATATTCGAGGGACCTTTGCTTGTTACCAATTTGTCCTCAGAAAGTGACGTTTAACAAATTTCACATCCAAAAAGTTTCTAGGTGGAAAAATCATGAACTGATCATGTTTCTTAGACCCTCGACTAATGACTAGGATGCCATGCCACAACTTTTTGACAGTCCTTTTAATCATTCTTTTTATTCTATCATGCGAGAAATCCCCATTTTAATCATTTTTTGGAGGCTCTGTATAGCTGGATCTAACAGGTAATCCTTTTCACCCTTGAGGCAACACCTTTTTCATCCTTTGCACCTGCAACCTCCATCATTTCATCCTTTTCCCTCTCTTTCCTCTGCAACTCTATCCCGCATCCAGCTTCTCTGGTAATTCATGTTTTTGCAAGTGCCCAAGAATTCACAACTTCAAAATGTCAACGTTAACAATCCTTGGACTCACAAATTAAGTTCTAAATCCATTCAATGGCACTTTATAGACAAAAATGACAAGGAATTTCATCAAAAAATGATGAAAAATAGTGCGTATTCGCATCTCTAGGAGTCTTGGAGAAAAAATGGCAGAAAAATAGATGCAATGCACAACAACCATTGATTCTACCCCTTCTCAACTTTAGATTAGAGTCATCCACATGTTTCCTTGGCACAACTACAAAGGTGAGGTACAGAGGCAAGTTTCCAAACAAGCACGGGCCTTCCATGTGCCCTGGGCCCAAGAAAATTACCTTTTGGCCTTTGAAAAGTATCAGTAAAAAAGGATCCAGCGGAAGCCTCCACGTGTCTCCTTGGCGCACCTTTGGTATGGTCCTCAAAAGCGGAGACCCCAAAAAAGCATGGGCTCACCACGTGTCTCAGTCTAGTATAGTTGTTGAAAATTTTGAAGGACCAGTGGAAGGCGCCATGTGTCTAGGGTCTGAGACAGTTTTCCTTGGCCGTTGAAAATTCTAAGCAAGGGAAGAGTGAGCTGAAGCCTCCAAGTGTCCTCCTGGTGCTTCTTCAAAATAAAATTTAGGGGCTAGTCCCCAAATAGGCATGGTCCCTCCATGTGTCATGGTCCACATGTCCCAGGCCTTTAGAAAGTTTACTTTAAAAGTTTAAGTATAGAAAGAGGAGCTGGCAGAATCCTCCACGTGTCTCCCTGGCACAATTTTGAGATGGTCCCCAAAAGCAGAGACCCCAAACAAGCGCGGGATCACCACGTGTCCCCTTAGCACAACTGCTAAGGTGGGACCCTGAGGTAGATCCTCAAATGAGCACCGGCCCTCCACGTGTCCATGGTCTGACAAAGCTACACCAATGCATGAAAAAATGTCTAAGTCTGGGAAAGGTAATGGAAACCTCCACGTGTCTCCCTGATGCAACTCCAAGGTCAAACTAAAAGGTGAATTTTCATATGAGTGTCAGCCCTCCATGTGGAAATTTTTTGAGTTGAAGCGGGCCTTAGAGTTTCAAAGTGCCCCACCGAGCTGCATCCAACCAGAAAGGGCCACATTTCCACAGATGCTGAGATATAAATTTGATGGGGAAAACACACCTGTCAAACCGTAAAATGTAGGAAAATCACCATTTGTGCCTGGAAATGAATCTTTCTTCAAGGACAGAGAATTTGGAAATGATATAAGGCCCAAATGTGATCCACCGAGCCGCATCCAATTAGAAACGGACCACTTTTCCACAGGTATTGGGACAAAAATTGACAGGGAAAACAAAACGTGACTGTGAAAAATGGAAGGAAGGGAAAAAACCTGATTTTATGCCCAAGTTACAAATTCTTCCACATGGACAAAGGAATGGAAAAAAAATTCTGGACTTAAAGTGATCCTTGACCAAAGGAAGGGACTAATCATGGAAACCAAATGAAGGATAGAGCTTTCATGCATCAATACAAGGAGATAGAAAACACGAAAGAGCCCGCAAACTGAAGAATTTCAAGGACAAAAGGATAGGATTTTAAAGGTGAAAGTTAAAGAAATGATGATTTAAATAAGTATGGAATGATGTAGATCCAAATGTACTTACTTGTATTTGTAGACTTGGTTGTTGAATGGAGGTGATAGTTGATTTATGCAAATGGTGGTCAGTGTCATGACAATGCTTCCCAAAATTCTACCGTGAATACCATTGTCTTCAGATCAGCCTTGGTGTTGACTAGGGTGTGTCTGGATGTGCGAGCAGGCTCTAGTTCATGCTTGCATGTAGATAGCTATCTCTCCAAACTCGAATAATTATTCCAACCTCTGAAACAAGGTTACCAAAGTGAATATATGGTAACCAATGATGGTTTAGGTTAACCAGTGTCGGTTACGATGGGAAATCCTAGGTTTGCAAAATAGCAGATATTGGCTATCTTTTGACTAGCTCTTCTCATTGGTTCGGGTCTAAAATGGTAGTTTCCGCGTAAGTAAGTGGGCATGTTGTTAGAGAAAGAATAAGCATCTATTTTTAGGGTTAGACTAAGTATCATTTAGTTATGGTAAGTAGAGATTGAGTCATAGGTGATGTGGCTAGGTGAGGTGGTCAAGTGAGGGTATTAATTAAATAAATAAAAGTAATTAATTCAATTAATCATGTGCACTATGGGATATGAATATGTAAGGTAATGTTTATTTAATTAACGAGGCTATAATGGTGGTACGACCTAATTTTGGTGTCTACACGAAGAAGAGAAACATAATATGGGCGTGGTTGTTAGCCTCTCCTTAAGAGTGTCAAATTCCTATTGTTGTACATCCTTCTAATAAAACTTTCCTTTTTACTTAAGTAACTCCACTAGGGGCATAATAATCTTAGCATAACTTTGTTATCTTGCTAAATTGACAAGGTCAATTTGTAGGTAGCCATACCAAAAATTTTGTTTTGGCCCCCAAGGAAGTTTGATAACATTTGAAATAGCCCAAAACTCCCTTTCAAAAAATCAAGTTGTTTCAGGACTTAGTCGTTTTTAGCTAATCTCAAAGGAGAGAAATTGGTGTGTCGAGATGGCAAAAAGTGCACCACTTTACAAAGGGGAGAAATTGGTGTGTCGACATGGAAAAAGTTGTGCCACTTTACAAAGGGGAGAAATTGGTGTGTCGACATGGCGAAAGTTGCGGCACTTTACAAAGGGGAGAATTTGGTGTGTCGACATGGTGAAAATTGCGCCACTTCTCAAAGGGGAGAAATTAGCGTGTCGATATGGCGAAAGTTGCACCAATTTACAAAGGGGAGAAGATTGTGTGTCGACATGGTGAAAGTTGCGCCACTTTACAAAGGGGAGAAATTGGTGTGTCAACATGGCGAAAGTTGTGCCACTTTACAAAGGGGAGAAATTGGTATGTCGACGTGCAGAAAAGTGTGCCCTTTTACAAAGGGGAGAGTCGTTTCTTCTTTCTGGGGTGCGCTGATCATTTTTGTAAAATATTTAAAAAATCATGTTGGCATACACGATGTCCTCATCCATGTTGCACCATGGGATGTTGCCATCCAAAAACTTGCCCAAGTCAACTGTTGACTTTTTAGATATTTTCTTGATCTTTTGTAAATATCTTGTAAGATATTTTGTAAGTAGTGGGTTTGCTTTTGTCTTCTTCCCTCCTCTTCTTCTATAGAGACTTGAATAATTTTTGTATCCAAGTTGGATACTTTTTGTATGAAAAGAGAAGTGAAGAGAGAAAGACTTTGTATTTTATTTATAACAGAAGAAATATTAATACACATATTCAGACTTTGTGCTCAATATATGTGTGTCATTTGCATAAGATCTTTCTTAAGTTAGATCTATGTTTTTATTCTATTAGATTCATTCCTAATATTATCATATGTTCATCAGTATTGCTTTAATTTTCTATGCAAGTAAGTTTGACTCTGTTTACTACCGAGCCCAAAGAATAAACCCTCTGACCTTTCCCTCTTGGAATCCATTTCTTTTCTTCCTTCAGACCTATCCTCCCCCGTTCTTTCCTTCCAAAATTTATGTTCGTTGCTCGGAACTAACTCTATTGGGAAGAGATCCCAAACCCCCTTGAAGTTAGAATCAGTATAGATTTACACAGATTCTTACTTGATAGATTAGCAATAAACCTATTTCACTTTGCTGTCTCAAAGAGGGGCTATGCCCTACACACTGTTGGCCTGTTTCCCCATGACCTGCCTAACCGACAATTTTTCAAACCAACAGTTTTTGGTGACTCTACTGGGGATCAAACTAATGAAATAAGTAAAAAAACTGTAAAAAGATCTCTACTAGATTACAAATTTTAACTCTTTGTTGAAAATCAATTTTTTTTGCATAAGTGATCAACAACTGAAAAATTTTCTTAGGAAAAATCCATAGATCTAGAACCAAATAGAAACTTTTAGTTCACTGAGTTTTTACAAAAATTTGTATATTTCAGTAGATATGAGATTCTGACATTTTATGTTATTTTCAAAACCTTAAAAAATTTAGGTTAAAGATCTGAAAATTAGCCTACTAAATTGACCCACCTTTTTATTCTTATTAATCTTTGTTAGAAAACCACAATCGGTTGTTATTAAAAAGAGGGTAAAATTAAATATTGAAAAAAAGTACATGATACTAATTTTTGTCAAAAAAATAAAATAAAATTAGCAAGTATAAACAAAAAGTATTGTTGTAAATTTTCTCTTAATTGTTACAGATCTGAATAGGTACGTTAGTGGGTGAAACATTTACTCATAGTAGAAGATCTTGTGGAGGAAATTTATCCAATTTTTGATCTAATTCAAAGGCCACAGTTTCAATATCACTCCAACATGAGTCACATCACTAAGCTCAGCGGATCGATTAGCAATAAGTGCCTCACCTCCATGAAAGAGTCAAATTTCATAGGGTGTCTTGACATCAACTTGCAGTGCTCTTTTGCTAAGTGGAACCACACTCCCTGCTCATGTTCTTTTTCCTACTTTCTCAAATGGTAGTAAATCTACTTGTACCATGGGGGAACACCATGGGCCCTCTAGCACTGCCACATCCAGTCAACCCCCTCCGTCACAGAAATCACAAAAAATTTCCAAAATTTGATTAGAGCGAAAATCAAAGCACGGACACACATATTGTTGTGTTTATTATGTTATGCAACATTCTAGATGTGAATCATAAGGACATATCAGTACGTCTCTTTCATGGAGACCTTGTAAGGGCCAACAAGTAGAGTGGTTCCATCACTTACTAGCTAGATCCATCACCAGTTGGAACACATTACAGACTACTTTTGAAGACAGATACGAACCTTCATAATACACATTTGCATTATTATCACAAATCACTCACATGAAGAAGGAGGCCAATGAAACCATGCATGATTTTATCGCCCAATTCAATTCAATGATAAACCAGTGTGCCGCTTGCCATGATGCCAACATTATAAAATTAGAAGTGTTTCTTCTTGAATGCTCAGGAGTTCGAAAGTAAATTTCTTACTTTTATAGAAATAGATACTCACCTTGGCCCTTGCTCAAGCTATAGCCATTTGGATAGAAGACAACCTTCTTATAGCTGGTGAGTTAAGATGAGAGCCATCAAAATCAAAGGCTTCAACTTCTTCTTAGGATACCTCATCAGATCCAGCATTCCAGAAGATGGCAAACGACCTGCCCTCATTAAAGAACCAATTGGCTCAAACATCGTCTACTACTCCGTACCCGAGATATCCCATAGAGGAACTTCACTCCCAACAACACCGCCCAAAGGTTGGGTTTGCCTAGTGCTTCTCTAATGTTAGCAATTGAAGTCCCTCTAGTCAATGCTTTGGTTGAAATCGAAGAAGATGAGTCTAAATTATAAAGAACCTTCGTCACAAGGTGAAGATGATCAAGATGTCGGTGAACCTGATTGACAACTCTACTATTAGGTATATGAAATTTGAAGATGAGGAATCTGATGAAGAAGAGGGTACCCAAGGGTATGAGAGTGGACAATCATATGCGTAGTTTTCACTCACTTGCAAGGAAAAGAAGTAAAAGCTACTATTGAAAAACAAAAGGAAAAGGCTGTGGTAACTCCTCCTAAAATGGTCGCTAAAAGAGGTAATCCTCTTCATACTCAACCTCGTGTTAAACCTTTTGTGAAGAAATATTTCCCACCTATTTGTCCTCTAATTTAGTCTTCCTCCAGTCCCATAAAGACCAGAAACCCTCCTCCATACAGACGTGAAACGAAGGACTCATTCCTTTGTTAGTTCAACCCTTGGTCACATTTGATATAGTCAATCATGCCAAAAAGGCCAAGATCTAGATTTTTGAAGTTGAATACCTTCAGTCCAACCCAAAGCAACTTATAAGATTAACTAAGTATATCCAAAGCCAGGATACCATCCCTCCTCCCATTTTTCTAAAAGGAATTCTTCCCATTCCTTCCTACGTCTCACATAAACATTGCCTCAACTTCCACGTCAGGGAAAATTGAACCTTTTTACATATCTCTCTTGATCAATGGTCATAAACTAAGCAACTATATAATTCATTCTAGAGCTTCTAACAATGTTATACCAGCAAAGGTTGCCCATGCTTTGGGCCTCACACTTACTAAAAAATTTAGCAAATGCTAATCCATGGAAACCAAATAGGTACCCATTGATTGGTCAAATCAAGGATGCATAGTTTGCATTCGCAACATTTCCTAAGAGAAGGGTAAAAATGACTATTCTCGTAGATGATATTCCAGTAGCATACAGGATATTGCTAGGGAGGAGCTTTTGTAAAGAAGTTGGTGGGGAAATTCATATGGACTGGTCCAAAGCCAAGATTACTATTAAAGAGGTGATGCAGACATTAGAACCGAGAGTCACAAAAGAAATATCTAGTCACCAAATTTGATGACCCTAAAGATAAGATTCTTTTCAAATCATCGAGGGATGGGAAACTACTTCCTGTCCATCGAATCAGATAGAATCGATGTTCTCGTCCAAAAAGAGGATATCAAAAAAGTTTGGAAATTGTAGTTTGATGGCAGTTATGTGAAAAGCAAATGCGGTGCTGGGGCTTTTCTAATATATCATGAAGAGGAGATTTTCTGTTTTTTCTTTCAAGTTGCAGTTCTTCAATACGACTAATACTATCGAGAATAAATCCTTGTTACTTGGCATGCAAGTTGCAAAAGAGAAAGGAATCAAGAATCCAAGTGTGCAAGGTGATGTTGAGCTAATTGTCAATCAGGTAAAAGGGATATATCGAAGTAAAGAATGACCATATTATACACTACCGCAATGCAGTATGGGATAACATAGAAGAGGTTGACACTTTCTTAAACAAAGTCAGTTCCATGAGCTCAAATTGACATGGTTGATTCATTCGCTGTCTCAGCATCTCTCATGCTCCCTCACCCAGGTTTAAAAATAGATACATATACCATTGAAATGGTTTTTCATCCAAGTGTGCCAGATAATTCAAAACATTGGCAAGTGTTGAATGATGACAACCAACTTATCATATTTTTTGGAGAAAGATAAAAATTTCAAAAGAACTTCATTTCGACAGATTAAATTCTACGTGTTGTGAGTTTCTCACTGGTCAAGCACATGAAATCTAAAAAAGAAACAGTGATACAACTCAAAGGAAATAATATTCCTAAAGGTTTGGTTTCCTTAGAATAATTATTTGACAACCATGACTGTTTTCATAAAGAAAAAGCAACAGGATGATCCTTCCTCTTCTCTGGACAATGAAATCCGTTAGTTTGGGTATTGCAGAACATCCTCATTCCATGAATATCGGGAAGTATTGTACGCCTGAAGAAAAGTGAAAATTTGTTAAGTTGCTAAAAAAGTACATGGATGTGTTAGCATGGTCTTATGCTGATCTAAAGTCTTTCAGGCCAAAGGGCATTCAGACACGACATTCCATTCAAAGATGATGTCAAACCTTTTCGTCAAAAGCAAAGGCATTACAACCCCAAAATCTCAGGTACCATCGAGGATGAAATTCAAAAGATGTTGGATGCAAGGATTTTTTTTTCCAATTCATCACAGTACCTGGGTTGTAAATATTGTGCCTATGTGCAGAATAAGAATGGTGATATACGCATATGTGTAGATTTTCGTAACTTGAACCAGTCATCCTTAAAAGATAACTATTCACTGTTGATAATGGATTAAGTACTACAGGTAGTAACCAGTTCAGAAATGCTATCTATGCTTGACTGTTTTTCAGGTTACAATCAGATTCAAGTCACGCCTGAAGATTAATTCAAGACAACATTCACTACTCCTTGGTGTACCTTCGCCTACAACAGAATGCCATTCGGTTTGATTAATGCCGCTTCCACCTTCCAACAAGCAATGGACTTTATATTCAAAGGTATGATGGGAAAAGTCATCATAGTTTACCCTAAATGACCTAACCATGTTCTCTAAGAGACAAAGTGATCAATATGATCATTTAGAACAAGTCTTAATTAGATGTTGAGAGCATGGGATTTCACTAAATCCCTAGAAGTCAGTTTTTTGGGGTCACCGAAGGAAAGATGCTAGGACATGTCGTCAAGCAGAGAAGGAACTAAGATATATGTCGAAAGGGTCAAGGCTATTCAGAGCCTTACTTTGCCTACAAGCAATACTGGTGTTCACTCTTTCTTCAGAAAGGTAAATTTTCTTAGACGGTTTGTTTCTGATTTTGCTAAGAAGACTCACCATATATCTAATATGATGAAAGGGTCCCAAACATTCCGATGGAGTGAGGAAGGAAAGACATCATTCAAAGACATAAAAACCTCGATTACTCACGCTCCTGTTTTGGTTTGTCCTGACTTCAGGAAATACTTCATCATGTACAGCTATGTCTCTACGCATACTGTATCAACTATCTTGATGAAAAAGAACTCTGAAGATATTGAATCCCTGATTGCTTTCACGAGCTCTCCTCTTAAGCCTCATGAATTGAAGATGTCGTAATTAGAAAATCATGCCTTTTCTGTGGTAAAAGCAGTCAAAAGAAATTCTGCTTCTATATTCTGAATTCTCATACAGTAGTGTTGGTTCCTGACATGACTGTTAAGTCTATCTTGACTCAATAGGAGTTAGGGAGTTTACGAGGGAACTTGGATTGCAAAGGTCCAAGAATATGATCTAGACATCAAAACCAACCAAGTTGGTAAAAGGTAAAGGCCTGTGTTAGCTAATGGCTGAAAACAAAGACTCAGAGGTACCTGAAGAGAAAGCTGATCACATTGATGGAGAACAAAATGAACTGGAGAAAGTGGATTCTTTGCCCATGGTTCTATTCATCGCCACCAATGACGAATGGTATTTTGACATCGCATTCTTTCTCACCTATGGCGAGTGCCCAATTCACCTAACCACAAAGGAAAAGTGAACGATGAATCTTAGACCCACAAGATATATCATATGGGATGATGGATTGTACAAATGTGGAATTAACGACATTTTTCTACGATGTGTTGACAAGCTACAATAGGTAAAATTGTTGGAAAAGTTTTCACGACTCAGCCTGCGGTGGTCATTTCTCCTCATCCGTGATAGCACATAAAATCATTCGGCCCAGGTACTACTGGCCAACCCTATTTCAAGATGCAGCCACCTAGGTAGTGAAATGTGAACTCTGCCAACAATTCGTTGGCAAACCAAAGGTGGCTGTGTTTCCCCTCAGGCCCATCATCATTAATGAACCATTAAGACAATGGGGAATTGATTTCATTGGAGCACTCAATCCTCAATCGAGTGATGAACATAGTTACGTCCTAACAGCAATGGATTACTTCACGAAATGGGTGGAGGCCATACCTGTCAAGCATGCCACTTCTGAAGTTGTTTGTAACTTCATTAAAGATAATATTTTTGTGAGATTTGGCATTCCACACAAAATCGTTGTTGATAATGCTTCCAACTTCTCTTCACGGGAAGTAATTGATTTTTTTTATGGATACATAATAACCTTGGCTCATGTTTCCGATTATTATCCTCAGGGAAATGGTCAAGCAGAATCCAGCAACAAGAACCTAGTAACTATCATACGGAAGCTAGTTGATGAAAACCAGCGGTCATGGCACAAGTCACTGTACGATGCTTTGTGGGTGGATCGTATCACTCCAAAGAGGTCTCTCGGCATGCCACCTTTCCAGGTGTTATATGGAATCGATGTTGAAATCCCTATCTCCGTAGAACTTCCTGCTCTGCGCTTGGCTCGAGCAATTGAAGATGAAAATTTTCAGAATTCTCTTGAAAAGAGGATTATGTACCTGATAGAACTTGAAGAAAAGTGAGTGAAAGTGGTCGAAAAGATCACTGAACATCAGAATCAAGTTAAGAGGTTGTTCAACAAGAAAGCTAAGCAAAGAGATTTCCAAGTAGGAGATCTTGTTCTTCTCTGAGACAAACTAAGAGAACCAAAAAGTATGCACGGGAAGTTTGACTCTCTTTGGAGGGGGCCATACAAAATCAAGTAGCTCAACAAAGGGAATAGTTTCTATCTCTCATATCTGGACGGAACCGAGCTCCCGCTTCCCTATAGCGGGCAACACCTGAAGATCTTCAGGAAGTAGAGCTTGCTCTCTTCTTTGTACAATTTCTTTGTTCGTTGTGTGTTTGCTTTCTATTTTTTGTGTGTTCCCTTTCTTTTTTGTCGCCCTTGTTTTTGACTCTCTGTAACCCAATGGATAGGCACATGAAAAATCTGAGATTCTGTACCCTTAAGTTTCACTCAAAGGTAGACCCCAGAAAGAGCCAACTGTTATCCTGCTAAATTGACAAGGGCAATTTGCAGGTAACCATACCGAAAATTTTGTTTTGGCCCCCAAGAAAGTTTGATAACATTTGAAATAGCCCAAAACTCCCTTTCAAAAAATCAAGTTGTTTCAGGACTTAGCCGTTTTTAGCTAATCTCAAAGGGGAGAAATTGGTGTGTTGGCATGGTGAAAAGTGCACCAATTTACAAAGGGGAGAAATTGGTGTGTCAACATGGTGAAAGTTGCACCACTTTACAAAGGGGAGAAATTGGTGTGTCGACATGGCGAAAGTTACACCACTTTACAAAGGGGAGAAATTAGTGTGTCGACATGGCGAAAATTGCGCCACTTCTCAAAGGGGTGAAATTGGTGTGTCAACATGGTGAAAGTTACGCCACTTTACAAAGGGGAGAAATTGGTGTGTTGACATCATGAAAGTTACACCACTTTACAAAGGGGAGAAATTGGTGTGTCGACATGGTGAAAGTTGCACCACTTTACAAAGGGGAGAAATTGGTATGTCGACGTGCAGAAAAGTGTGCCCTTTTACAAAGTGGAGAGTTGTTTATTCTTTCTGGTATGCGTTGATCATTTTTGTAAAATATTTAAAAAAACATGTTGGCATACACGATGTCCTCATCCATGTTACACCATGGGATGTTTCCATCCAAAAACTTGTCCAAGTCAACTGTTGAATTTTTAGATATTTTCTAGATCTTTTGTAAGTGGTGGGTTTGCTTTTGCCTTCTTTCCTCCTCTCCTTATATAAATACTAGAATACTTGTTATATTCAAGGGTGAACATTTTTGGTATGAAAAGAGAAGTGAGGAGAGAAAGACTTTGCGTTTTCTTGCAACAGAAGAAATATTAATACACATATTCAGACTTTGTGCTTAATGTGTGTGTTATTTGCATCAAATCTTTCTTAAGTTAGATCTATGTTTTTTGTTCTGTTAGATTCATTCCTACTATTGTCATATGTTCATTAGTATTGCTTTATTCGTTTATGCAAGTAATTTTGGCTCCATTTACTACCAGCCCAAAGCATAAACCTTATGATCTTTCCATCTTGGAATTTATTTCTCTTCTTCCTTCAGATATATCTTCCTCCGTTCCTTCCCTCCTACCTTTTTGTTTGTTGTTGAAACTAACTCTACTGGGATGAGATCCCAAACCCCCTGAAATTAGAATAGTGTAGATTTTCACAGATTCCTTCTTGATAAATTAGCAATAAACTAGTTTCGCTTTGCAGTCTCAAAGAGGGTCTATGCCCTGCATACTGTTGTCCTGTTTCCCCACGACCTGCTTAATCGGCAATTTTTCAGACCAACAAACTCTTGATGAATTTCCTATAGTATCCAGTATATCCAAGGAATCCACACACTTTGTGTTGATTGGTTGGTTCCTTAATCCTAATATAGCTGCAATCTTGGAAGGGTTTGCCAACAAGACTTATTTATAGATGATGTTTCCAAGAAATGTACCAAACGGTGTCACAAAGATACACTTCTTAATGTTTAAGGATATGCTAAGTTTCTTGGATATTTCAAACATTAGTCACAGAAAATCACAATGATCCTTAACTAGGCCATACACTGTCTAATCATCTAAATAAACTTGAAGGAATTTATAAATGAAGTCTTGAAATTCTTGCATGACAATGCGTGAGAATATTGTTGGCACATTCTTCAATCTAAAGGGCATAAAAATGCAAGAAAAGCATCCCTGTTCAATTGCAAACATTATTTTCCCTTGATCTTTGCTTGGGATCTTATCCTGATAGTATATTGAGAATCCATCCGTGAAAGAATAGATCTTGGGCCCTACAACACCCTCTAGGATATCTTTAGTGAATAGTGTGAGGAAAGGATCAATGACGCGTGAATAATTTAAAACTCTATAGTTAACACAATCCTTGTCCTCCCATCCTTCTTGATGTTGATAACCATGGGGATGATCCACCTTGACTCTTTAATGGGCTCAAAAATGCCTTTCTTCAACATTTTGTCAACTTCATCTTTTACCCTAACACCCATATTATGATTCATCTGGTAAGGGCTCTTACGAATTGTTTGTGCACCATTCTTAGGCTTTATCTTCATCTCACCCAAAGAAAAATGAACACCCTTAAAATTTTTATATACCCTTGGGAATAGATATCAAAAATCAAGAATTTTTATTTATTTTTAGAACCTCTAGTTTAAACCAATAGCCTCCAATGATTTCCTCCTTTGGAGCTTTCTCTATTCCAATGTTCACCTTCTTAGTATTTAGTGGTACATGGTATGTGTGTGTGTGTGTTTTCCTATAGTGTCTAAAACCTCACACTCACCTTATGTATGTTCTATATTCTGGTCCTCAACATATTAATCATCAATGAGATAAACGAGCTTCCATTTCTCCTTTTCCTTCCATGTGTGCCCCATGATTTTTTCATCAAAATTCATCCAATCACAAGCATTCGCGTGCTCATCCAGAGGATTCTCACCTTGCAACTAAGTTACAAGCTCTTCTCCCTTCATGTCATCTCCTAAAGTGATGTGCTTCATTATCTATAGAGCTTGATTGATAGGGGGTTTAGTAGAAAAATAATCAAAAATGTGCACGATACTTGAAAATCATTTGCACCAATTCGCGGTCTCTTACCTTAACTCTTCATGTATTTACTAAACATGCATGCATCCGCATAGCGTAGACAAGAAATTATAAACCCACAATGATGGTGGAAGAACTTATTGCCCATGCATTAAACTCATTTAATAGTTTTAAACATGTTCCATGGGAGAGGTCTTCCCATCATAATCTGGTATTTGTGAACAAATATTATTCCTGAAAAATCTTGTCAAGAAGGAAATTCTGATTTTGTGCCAACCTAGAAAGTTATCTATATGTGTGGCCCACCAATGCATTGTTGTTCGCCTCAGTGATTAAACCATCATATTCCTTATATCATGCTCATTCTACATCTATGTCTCCATCGCGTGTAAGAAGGATTCAGGATTCACTTCCCCACTATACCTTGTTAAGTCGTTTCTACCTATCCATCTCACTGGCCGTGATCTAATCACTCTAATGAATCTTGCTCGGAACTCTCAACCAATTATCTCATAAGTTCCATGATCCTAATTATCATTGTAATATTCTTCTGCTATGAAATTAGATAATCTTTAAGAACATAATAAAAAGTTAGGGTTTGTGGAAATCCATATGGATTGCACTTTTCATTTTTGTAGAGAAAATAAATTTCTAAAATTCAAATTGGAAAGTGAAGGGCCATTTTTTTTACAATAAGGTGAAAATTTTATTATTTTGACATGATTTCTTACAGAATGTACTCTTCCAAAGATTACAAATTTGTTCTTCCAAGCTATTTTTCTATCTTATGCATAAAATTTTAAGGTTATTAGATTCTTTATATACAAAATGAGTTCATTGGGTTCAAGATGTATGAAATTGGTGCTCTTTTGGGATAATATGTAGAAAATAGAAAATGTTACGCACTTATACTTGCATGCATATCCCATAATAACCAAAAAATACTTGAAAATCATGAAGATAGGGTTTGGTATTCTCCCTTGGCAAATATTTTAACAATTTTATCTTTTTTTCACATTTGCATTTAATATTAAATTATGGCACATCCATTTTTTAATTATAAAATTACACAATACAAAAGGAAAGTATATTTAACTGCATAATTAAAAATAAAGGTTTTTAGAAAATTAATGTTGATCTTGCTATTACACTTCATATTTTTATCTAAACCTACAATTATTTAAACATGTGGTTTACTATTTTCTAGATACTATGCTATCATTCAATAGGTATACATCATCCCTTATGAAAATGTATGCTTCATTAGGTCTAAGTTTTTCATCTGTATTGAGATCTATTTCCCCAAAACATGGTTCTTCATCAACGAGTATAGATGTTATTTATGATTTAGTACGTAAATATTCTCTAAATTCAATCTAGAACACGTAAGAACATCCTTCAATAAAAGTTCCTTATCCCGAAGATTACCACAAAGATCTTAAAAGTTATATCATATTACAGTGCTCCTTGGATGACAAAAAGATCAATTTAGGGTAATTGGTGATGAAGGCTTGAAAGACCCAAATTTGAAATTTTCACATGCTTTGACCCATGTCTTGTCCTAGTACAACTTAGGATGACGTTTTGTGTCTTCATAACTATTTCATCTCGAGTGTTTGAAGGTACCTAATCCCCACTAATCTACTACCACATTTTTCTCTACCTTCATCACTCGACCAAATGACAAAGTCCAATTTTGCATCACATTTTTTTGAATAGTATGCTTATCATCATAAAAGTGTCCAAGCTCATCTATCCATAGAAAAATTACCGCATATATAGTCTGACTGGGGATGAAAATTATCATGGAGTGGGTGCAAAGATGTTTTGTAGCACTATTGGCATGTACATAAAGGATTGGTGAGGGTTGAATCCCCATCTAAAAGTTCATTCAAAATTCATCCATTAAGCATATTTTTCGCTAAGATTTAACTCTTGGAAAGGTGTCCTTCCCCTTCATGCAACCAAAACAATAACGTCGTTCACTCAATCTTAAAAATTTATATAAAATAATGAAAAACAATCACATGGTGGTAAAATAGGAAAAATCTAATAGTTCTACATAGATAAATGTTTTTATTATTGTCCACAATGGAAAATATTGTTGGGAAACACTTTCTGAATAAGCATCACACTTTTCAACAAGCTCTCCTATTATGCTTTGATGGATGATGATGTCCATACCTTGCTCAAAATCTCCCATTTTGGCATAAGATGGGAGTATGCTCACAAATTTTGCAAAGTTTAACTTTGGACGTGCCAAATGCATTTGCTTCAAAATATTGAAGTCCTTTTCAACCACACTATTTTGTTCATATTCTACAATCATGGTGGTATATGAGACCCATATTTTTTAGACATATTTTTGAATAGTTCGCATCCCTCGTGTATGCTTATACATTTTTCATACATTTCCAATAGGTTTCTATGAGTACATTTTAAAAAATAAACTTTTCCTTATAATGGATGTCCATGCCCTTTTCTAAAGCTCCCATTACACACAAGTTGGGAGGATGCTAGAAAAATTTATGGAGTCTAGATTTAAACCTACAAATGTATTTATGTGAATGTTTCCAAGGAATTTTTAACAAACCCATATTGTGCATATCCTAAAATCATTGCAGTCCATGAGACCTCATTTCTTTTTGGTTTTTTATTGAACAATGCACATGCCTTTCTTATGCTTCCACATTTTGCATATGTATCTACGAGGGCACTGTACGTACCCGAAATTGTAGGGTACTGCACTGCTAGAATGATGTTACACATACCCCAATGATGATACGGGTCTCCTTGCAAGGTGTTCAGAATCTAGAAAGGCTCGCCAAGTATACGTTTGTATCCCGCATGCCCCGCTCGGTCTCCGCATGCTTTGTTTTTCCCTTTTCCCCATGTTTTCTTAAATTTTAGTCTTCAGTGACGAAACCGCCGACCTACTTGGGCGGCGGTCCCGTGGCCGCCGCCCAGGACAGGGCGGTGGTCCTGTAACCGCTGCCCTGCACAGGGCGGCGGTCCTGTACGCATTTTCCATATTCTTCCGACAATCGCGTCAAATGCAAATCTTCAATTTTACACGCTTTCTTCAACCACTTTGGTTTGCATTAATGTTTTTGGTTCCTTGGTAATAGTGTTTTCCCTTTGTTTATAGTAAAAGAGTTCAATTGGAAGTTACCCTCTGGTAAATGCATTTGTTATAAATAGCCAGCTTGTTTTCAAACAAATGGCCCCTCACCTTCTCAATTCTCTTATGCAGTCTTTGAATTTCTTGCTTAGAATTCTACTAGCTTCATGTTTTACATCAATTATTAGTTTTCCTTTGTTGTTTAGAAGTCAGTCAATCTTCTTGTTTCAGTCTTGTTCCATTGCTGCTTCATACAATTAGTTTAGCATAGAATAGCTTCATTTCCAGATTAGAATCCATTAAAGTTGTAGGTTTTTGTTTTGTCACAAGGATAGATTCTAAAACTCTCAGTACACTTGTGTTGTATTCCCGCAATAAATCCCGCTAAGAATTGCATAGTCAAGCTTGGTTCACATGCACTGTCCCTCTCCTGCTCGCATTGTATTCAGTCTATATCCAAAGTTGCCATTGTTCGAATACCATCTTCTGTTGATACTATCATATACACGCTTTTCTGGATTCACAAGGACACAAAAGAATGAGGAGATCACACTAAGGGGATGAAATCACACACAACTGGATTTACCACTATTCTGTAAATGCCAGGTTTGAGCTATCAAAGTTCTAGTTACAACGTATCAAATAGAGTAGTGAATTATTTTATTTTAGTTAAAAGTTCACTCTCAATATCACCAGGGAAGCTATGGGGATTAATAGTTTATGAGAAACTGTGATTCATTCCTCACTTCTGAGGTAGGATCGAGAGTCTTTCAATTCAAAATAATTAATTGCTTAGATATTTAGGATAAAATCACAACTACACAGGCAAATAGCCATACCAGGCTATTTTGTTTGTTTTAAAATTATGTTGCTAGATTAGTTGTTCATCTTTCTAAATATACTAGAATATCTGCTCTTTAATTTCATTAAAATACGTCATCGAAAATACAAAAATAGAAGAATGCTTGCATAGTGTAAATACATATTTTGTAATCAGTTTATTAATTTTAGTTAAAATTTGAAACACTTTGTATGACAATCACAAGACCTAGAGAGCCTAGAGAATATATATTTGAACCAATAGTGCCTCAACCATATCTACCCACGACATTAGCTGATATAGATCAAGACCTTAGGATACAAGCCTTTCGAGCAACGGCAAACCTACAAGCAATTAGTGAACAACTGATAGGGTTAAATATCGAAGACGACAAGGCATACACATTTTGGTCAAACCATCCTAACTATAGACTACCTTGATAAAATACCCGAATGACTATACAAGGATTAGAAAGAGAACACGCATTTGGTTGCGATCCTTTAGTTCCACAACATGACGCAGGAGACCTCCTCATTGACATAGATACTAGCTTACGCATTCAAGCTGCTAGAACACCTATTAGGTACTCTGAGAAAATTATACAACTTCTAGTTCTAAATATAAAGGTTGAAAAGCCGTATGATTACTGGATAGTCGAAAGAAGGGATTGATTCTTCACATGACCATAACAGGTTCGCAACAACTACGAACTCACGGTTGTGATCCCCAAGTCCCACAACCCAATGGGCCTGCAAATCAATTAAGTATTAACACCGGCTTACGAATGCTGGTATTTAGATCCTCACCACTCCCGCCGGATATTATAACGCAGTTCTCCGTATTAAATATAGAAGCCAATCAATCTAATATTTTCTGGACTAGACCAAAAAACCACCCATAGCTCACTACGAATCCACTAAATCGCCTATCACCATTTTCATGACCTTGTCTGGAGATATATACGAAGCTCCCACAGGTCACTTCCCACGTATCCAACAACCAAGAAACAAGATCTCGGCAGAGCTCAACATTGATTGGAGCCTTTGAACAACCATTATATCCGAATGAACCATTACACCAATTCAAATTAGGAGGGCCTTCTTCACCTTAGATTCACAGATTCCATTATTGTGTATTGAGGATATAAGATTACCTGATTAGCTTGTCTGTATCTATTCATATTCAACATTCACCGGTTGTCTCGGTGCGACCTTGGGAGGTCGGGTACGAGGAAGAGGTACTTGTAGATTCTCATGCTTGCATGTGACTTTTCCATCGTACAAGCACTTGCTACTATAACACTGAAAAATTCCCTTCTCTATTATGCTTTGGTGGATTCCCATAGCCTGTTTTAAAACTCCTATTTTCCCACAGGCTAGGAGTATGCTACCAAATGCGAATTGGTCAAATTAAACACCTACTCGTTGAATTTTATGAAACAAATTCAATGTATGCTTAGTGAATATGGTTATGTCTTCTGCAAGTTCAAATAATGACATCCATGTGAAGAGGTTGAAATAATGACATCCAGGTCACTTCCCACGTATCCAACAACCAAGAAACAGGATCTCGGCAGAGTTCGACATTGATTGGAGCCTCTGAAAAGCCATTATATCCGAACGAACCATTACACCAATTCAAATTAGGAGGGCCTTCTTCACCTTAGATTCGCAGATTCCATTATTGCATATTGAGGATATAAGATTACCCAATTAGCTTGTCTGTATCTATTCATATTCAACATTCACCGGCTGTCTCGGCACGACCTTGGGAGGTCGGGTACGAGGAAGAGGTAGTTGTAGATTCTCATGCTCGCATGTCACTTTTCCATCGTACAGGCACTTGCTACTATAAAACTGAAAAATTCCCTTCTCCATTATGCTTTGGTGGATTCCCATAGCCTGCTTTAAAACTCCTATTTTCCCACAGGCTAGGAGTATGCTACCAAATGTGAATTGGTCAAATTGAACACCTACTCGTTGAATTTTATGAAACAAATTCAATGTATGCTTAGTGAATATGCTTATGTCTTCCGCAAGTTCAAATAATGACATCCATGCGAAGAGGTTATAAATAAAAAATGGGAAAAAATATTTTCAAAAGCCACATCTAAAATTTGCTAATGTAAAATTTTATCTCCACCTAGTGTTTTATCTATTTACCTATATATACACTAAGCATGTTAAATAAGATGAAACTAAATAGCTTATTCCTATGTAAATAAACATGTTAGTTGGTGAAATAGTATAAAGATTCTCTACCTTCAATTCAAAATTATTAATAACTTCCTTCAATGGAAGAGGTTATTGTTATACAAAATTACCCCCTTGGGTTATTTTGGCCTCAACAAACTTTAAAAATGGACTTAAATATTTTTATAGGTCTGAGATGTTCAAATGACTATCAATTTCCACTGCCCAAAAGAATTGGCCATTGGCTTTCAAAATCCATGGGAGACTTGGTTAATTCATTGGTGGATCACTTTAAAAAGGCCAACTGATGTTCATTTGGCCTTCAAAATTTAATGCCAAGCATCAGACAACAAGCCACATGGCAGGATTCCGGCTCTATTCAAATCTTTTTGCTTCGGTAGACTTCAAGTCCACAGAATAAGCCGCATTCCATAGAGTTTCAAGTTTGAGATTGGGTCAATGAAATTCAAAGAATGCGTGGTGGGTGAAGAAAATGACAAGTGGTAGAAGATCGGTGGCTATCGGGGGACACTTGTCACCATTCTAGCCAGCTCCGAGAAGATGAGCTATGGTGGACTTCAAAGGCTCGAAATGAACTACAATGGATGATTTCATCAAGTCCAGGAAATTTGCTAAGGTTAAGAAGGGAAGAGTGGTACATTTCTTATGAAGCCAAAATTTTCTAAGTCCCCCTGAAGTAAAAGTTACGACACGAAGCTATGTGGAGCTATTTCATTGACCCTCCTTTCATAGTCTGACAAATGTGATGGGATAACGAAAGTCTGACAAGACTGATAACACATAGTGCATGGAGATTCCTCATTGGATCACACTTCATAGTTGTCAGATGAGAATGTCAAAAGGACTGACATGTGAAATGCTTGGAGATTTCTTATTGGCTCACGTTTCGTAATGGTCGGTCAGGGGTTATATAAAAAGTAAACTACAAAGAAATGTGGATCTTTCTCATTGGTTCACATTTCTAAAGATGGAAGACATGAGCAAAGGATAACCTGACATCTGAAGAAAACGTGGATATTTTCTATTGTCTCATGCTTCGCAGCGGCCAATATATGTTAAAGGACATTCTGACACCTTGAAGAAACGTGGCATGGTCTTCTTGGCCCATATTTCATAAAGGCAGACTTGTTTGCCAAGAAAAGGAAAAGAAAGGAAGTAAATCTGATCCTGTGACCCAATGAGAGGTATACATATGGAAAGAGACAAAATATTGCACAATTTTGCAGAGGCCAATCCCCGAGTTAATCAGAGGCTTGCATGTGTCCAATTCTTGTGCTTCTCGACATGTAGAATTTCAAATGGTCATATATTTCAACCCCTAGCTCCAAATGGGACAAATTCTATATTATTGGAAAGGTATCCTCGAGTCCCTCAATTTGATGCAATCATATTTGAGCTTTGAAGATGTTTGGTGGGCAAAAAAGGGAAAATAGTTTGGTCTATTAATATGCAGAATCAGACGACTCAACCACTTGAATTAATGAAGTATGGGCTCTCCCTTCTTCTACAAGCCAAACAGACTTGGGGGATGCACTTGACATGCCATGTTACAGGAAGAAGTAGATATTCATTAATGATAAGATCAAATCTGATCTTTTTCCCCTCTTCTCTCTCTTCATTACTCTATAAATTGTAAAATATTTTGTTTTGTAATGATGGCTTTTTGTTGCAACGATGCTATGCTCAAATGGTGGCCGACTTCCCACAAGTTTCAGACTTCTAACTTGGTCTCTGTAATGTAATCTCGCCTTTTGATGTGACTGTAATGGAATTATGCATACTTTAAGCAATATAGAATCTATTTTGTGGCACATTTGTCTGCCCTAGCTCATTTTATTTGTATTCTTTTCTCTCTATTCTATTTTGTCACGTTGTGTGTATCTCTTACTCGCAGTTCCATTTTTCTATGTTGTCAATGTGAAGCAAGGTTCAGTTTGCATGGTTGTTGTCTGTGGCACATCTGTCTTCCCTCTCCACCATGTTTTCTCATTTTCCTTCCCCTTGTGGAGAGCAATTGACCTTTTTATGGTGTTATCACCACCTTTTAGCTTAGGATTTCCTTTTCATGCATCTCTCTAACCCTCTCTCTCTCTCTCCTTGGTCCCTTGGCATGGCTAGTTTAGGATTAGTTAACTTCATTTGCTTTCACACGATTAGTTATAGCATTAGTTTAGGTAGAGAAAGTTGACCTTCTCTGGAGGTCCATCTCAAGTAGCCTTGAGAGATGGTCCCATAACAAGCAGATCTTAGGGTGCTGCTTTTTTGACATAACAGTTACTTATCCGAAAGATTACCACAATTTTTTCAAATTTCTATTATAGTATGATGTTCCTTAGATGACAAGATTTCAATTTAGGGTAATGGGTTATGAAGGCTTGAAAGGCCCCAACTTGAAATTTTACCATGGTTTGACCCACACCTTGGCTTCGTACAACTCAAGTGCATGTCCTTGTCTATTTCACCTTGAGCATGTGAAGGAACCTAATCCTCATTGGTCCGTTAGGTACCACGTTTTTCTCTACCTTTCATCCAGGGGTTAAATTTGATGGCCTTCTATACCTATCAAACAATTTTCAAGGGACTATACTTTTTTTAATTGTGCTAGTCAAAAATACAAAACAATGGTATTTATAAACTATTTATTAAATTTATAAATGACTATTCCATATTTATTTAACTATACTAAATATATACTAATATAATTTGTATATGAATGTATTTAAAAATTGACGGTCGAATTTTAAATATACAAGTCATATGCAGCAATTCTATAAAATATTTGCAAATATTTTATGTCTAAAATCACGAAAAATGGCTAGAGAGTCGTCAAATTTAACCCATGTTTTCATCACTCAACCAAATGAAAAAACCCCAATTTGCATCAAATTTATTTGGGTATTAGGTATAAGACTCATCAACATAAAAGTGTCTAAAATCCTTTGGCCATAGCACACTCACCACATATACAATCTCGTCCTTATCGAGAATTATCATGGCATGGGTGGAAAGATGTTTTGTAGCAGAATTAGCGTGTACACGAAGATTTGTGGGAGGTTCGATCCCCACTGAAAGTTCGTTCAGCATTAACATATTTTCCACTACAATTTGTCTCTTAACGGCGCTCTCACTCAAGCTTACAAAGTCCCGTGGCAAAATGACTGGCAGTCAAATAATATTAAAATAGTTAAAAACTAACAGGCATACGCAAATAAATGTTTTCATTTTTATCCATGGACCATGACAAAGAATATTTCTGGAAAGGCTTTAAAAGCTTGACACTTTTTAGAAGGCTTTCCAACATTGGGGAAAGCCTCCAGTGTAAAAATGAGCCTATTTCTCCTTCCAGTCAAGTGCAGCTCGATAGCTCCGTTAGAAATTCCAACTAGCTGATCAACATCTGTATGGATAGCAAGGGTTTTTTGCGACTTATAAAATTTATACAAATAAAATAGGGCGAACTGCATGAAATTTTTCTCAAAGCACTGGTAGAGATTGCGTAAAGCACAATCCATGCCCAAAAAGGCACAGTTTTGTTGGGAAGATAAATTTCCTCCGGTTTACCTTTTTTCCTTTCATGTTGTTTTGGCAGTGCTCTATGAAACGATTTGTGCCATTTTTTTGTGAGCTCCAGGGTACCAAGTTCAGGATGGCGATTTGAGGTTTTGTTGTAATTGCAGGAACTGGTTCTAGGGTTTTAATTTATTTTGTTGTTTATTTCTAATTTTCAATTGGAAAATAATAATTTTAACTATATTTTCTTTGATTCAATAAATCGGCCAATATTTTGCACATCTGTAAAATTTGACTCCAAATTTCACTAAAATTTATCTTGGAAATTAGGAAATACGATGAACAATATACCAGATCCAAAAATAGAGGGGTATTAATGGTAAAAGTAGAGAGCATATCACTAAATTCTGAAGACCCCGGCACATGGTAGGAAAATCCGCGCTCAAGGGCAGCTCGAACGTGTTCATACATGCCATACAGCCGCCCCCCCCGGCTTTGTACGGAGATGACGAGCAATTTTTTCACTACAGTTTAAATAAATTAATTATTAAATATTTAAAGTAATTATTGCGGTAAATTGGTTGGAAGTAAATGTTTTTTCCCAAATATCAGCGAAGTTATAAATAGAAAAAATAACCATGAAGAAGAGGAAATGTTTCTCGGCGAATCATGGAGAAATTATTTCCGTGATGGAGAAATTAAAGAAAGGCTTTTTAGCCCCTTAAAGCCAAGGCTCCCCTTGATGAAGGAGTGATGGAATGTAGTGAGTCCTCCATAATTATTTCCTTGAACTTCAAGATGAGGATGCTTCAAATGAATGAAAAGGTGAATTGTTGGCAATTTAAAAAGAGAACTCCATGCAAGAAACCTTGGATACAATAGAAAGTGCAAAATATCCCGAGCCAATTCTTGATCTCTTAGCTCATGTTATATCCATACAAGATAGGTATGAGGTTACTTCTAATCCTCTAGTCATTATTAAAACACCTCATTGTGTAATGGAGCAAAAGGATGAATTCATGATTTCTTGTGGAAGGGATGTCAATAAGCACAAATGCAGGGAAGAAGGAAATTCAAGCAATTCAAGCGAGAACTAGCCTTGGCGCAACGATGAGTCGTTCAATGAGAGATCAACAACGTGGGTAAGCTCAGAAAGCAAATAGCACTATGAAACTGATTTCAAAGAGAACCAGGGAAATGGGATTTCAAAGAAAAGGCTTGAGCATCAAAAAACTCATGTAGGCTCACTCATACCAAGTACACAGACAATCATGAAAGCACTTGGATTTCATAAAATGTTAAGGAGAGGAGGATACTTTCTTGAACCAGTTAATGGATTCACAGAACAATGTCACTCAGTGGTTCCCACTCAAGGGTAACCTCTCGGAAGAGAAGAGAGCTACAATGTAATCAGGTTGTCCCTCGCTCTGTATTATAGGTGATTTTGGTTTGTTTCCCCTTTCCCCTTTTTGTGTGTGTTATTCCCTTTGTTGTGTGGTGTGTTTCCTTTCAGTTGTGTGTTTATGTGTGTTTCCCCTTTCTTTCGATCTCTTGCAAGTTATATGTGTTCCGTAAGGCCTAATGGATAAGGAACCAATCAATGTTATATACAGATATTTTGGAGTTCTCATGTGATGTCCTCATTGCGCTCGATCCATGACATGTCCCCAAGATAGAGCCATTTGTTGGACACATGAAAATGTGTAATACTTGAAAATTCCCAATTTTCAAGCATGACAACCATACCCTACCTGAAACGTTTTACTCAAATTTCATCCTGATCCCTCCTTCATATCACCCTAACCCCCAAGTCAGACCTATCCGATCCATCTAAGCACTTCCATGTGTCGCGTTAGTGTGCCCATAGGTACTTTAGGTATATCTAGTCATTCCAAGTTCTTCCAAGGAAAGATCCATCAAGACAAATTTTTTTGGAAAGCTTGGGAAAGGTCCTTGTAGACACTAAATCACACACATTGGGTATTATTTAGTCTCATTATCATACTACTATTCATATGGTTTTTAAGTGAAGAAAGTACTAATTAACCCCCATCTCTTGGCCATTTTTTTTTTTTGTTGACCTTCACCATCTACATGCCAGGTCTATTTTTATCACTTTCTGTCATTTTATCCTTGATTGGGGTGACGAGGCTAGTGTTGGGGTGGCGCCCTAGTTCGTGTCGGGGCTTCATGATCCTTTTTCTACTTTATCTCCATCTTTTGGGCGCTTTCTATTCGTTTGATCATTCTATATTTTTGGTTGTCGACCTCTTTGGGGTTAGTTACGAAATTAGATTAAGAGAAACATATAAATATAAATTTATGACACCATAATAAGGGACCAAGCACTAGTCACTATTATTATCCACCTAGAGTTACATCCATCAAAAGAATCTAGAGCCCATTTGCATCCATATAGCTCCATCAAAAATGGACAAGGCTAGTTCATCTGCATCACACATCATAGGAGGGAAGTTAATTCTATTACATCCGTCATTTATTACATTTTCTACACATAGTTATAGCTCACTACTTTACAAAGTGTGACTGACACAAGAGCACCCAGGGCATGATTCACACACACACACACACACACACACACACAGAGAGAGAGAGAGAGAGAGAGAGAGAGAGAGAGAACTACATTTTGGTCTGTAATGTAGTGCAAAACGTAGTTAGTAAGTCCACCACTGTGGCCGCTGTGGTCAGTTTGACCCCATCATATGCATTTTTTTTTAGGGTTTGATGTTTGTTTGGGGTTTTACAAGCCTTTCATTCATTGTTGATTATTAGTGACACACGACATAGTGTAGTGAGTTACATGTGATAGATAGAGAAGGTTTCATATCATCATCCAACCCTACAAATCTTGTTCCTAAACCTCCTACATAGACTAGGGTGCTTAGAACTCAGACTAGGGTGCCCATAGGTGCTCTGATCCTCTCCCAAGCACCCCAGTCCACCCAAATTGCCTAGATCTATCTTTTTTTGGACATCTGTGTGTTCATTCTTGCTTCTTAAATATTTAGTTTATTTTAATTCAAATTCCAAATCAGCCTCCGAATCAACTAAGTCATTTCCTTACTCTTCTTTCACATTAGGGTTTCTATTTTCATTAGCTTAGTTGATTGGGTCATTTTTTATATTTATTTATTGCATTTATCTACTGTTGTACTTATTAGATTAATTCTAAAATCCACATTTTATTTAATCATTTGGTGAACCCGATCACCAAGCTTATAGGATCTTCATTCAATACTTACCACCTTAAGAGTTTTTTCAGCATGAGTATCTCAATCAATGATTACTTGCTTCAAAATCCTAATCTAAGACATAGAGTCCAAAATCTTCTTGCTACTACTCACATTCGTGTTGACCTGCATCCCGATATTGTAGATGTTAAAAAGATTAGTTGAAAATGCAAGAAAACAAATATGCTTGTCTTCCTAATATAATCTTTGCAAAAAATACCTCTGATATAGAAATAGATAAAAAGGAGAGAGAATAAAAATACCTACACTTACCCATAATTTGCAAAGCTCCTCCTTTGATGTGTTTAATTTACTCTTGGATTTATTGTTGGATGCTTCATATTTTGTGGGATGATTTGGACAACACCTCCCCTTGATTGTGTTTGGATGATTACTTGATGAAGATGATGATAGATAGATTGGATTGGATTGGATTGAAGATAGATGGATTGATTGGATGAATAAAAGAGTAGAGTTTTGTTGTGGATTCTTAAGATGTGCTCTCATGGAGGATGAGAGTTCAATTTATAGTTAATGGATGGAGTATCCAATGGTTAGATGAAGCCATGTTGGACTTAGACCAAGGGTGGAGAATGTATGTGAGGATTGGAGAGATCTAGAATTGGAATATTCTAGAATTTAGAAGTTAATTCAATGGAGGAAGGAATATATTTGAATTTTAAAATATGAAAGAGGGAAATTTAAAGAGGCTTCAAGAAATAGAAGCCTCTAGATTTAGATGTGTGAGGATGTGTTTAAATTAGGATTACATTAGGTTAAATAAATATGATTAAGGATGTGATTTGATGGAAAGGCTAGGTGTAGGGATGTGTAGAGTAGGTGGGTAGGTGGGTATATGAATATTAAATTCATATAAATGTTAATGAAGGATTAAAATAAGATAATATGGTATAGTGATGGATTAAAAATATTAATGATGAAATGGGATGTAATATTGTATTTAAAGGATTAATGATGAAAAGATAAATGATAAATGGTAAATGTGATAAAGGGAATAATAATAATTAATATCACAATTAATTATTATGTGGATTTAGATGATGTTACGGGACAGTTTAATCATAATTAATTATGTCGACATTCTAGATGTCCACATTTTCCCCCTCTTTGAAGTGTTATTGCAGAGCAATGACAGTTCAAAGAAAAAGAATAAAAGATGATAGGATGGTGATATGATCCCCCCTTTAGGGTTTAAGCGGGGAGGAATGAGGTAGGTAACCACTCGAAAAGAGGAGAGGCCCAAGTTGCGAGATGATTCGAGGATGCAAAGATTTGAGGATTTAGAGGATGAGGATTAGATGATTATAAGATTTTAGGATTCAGAGGATTAGAAGATTTGAGGATTCATATGATTAAGATTAGAGGATTAGGATAAAGGATGAGGAGAGTAGAATATTAGAGGATTAGAAGATATTAGATTTTGGATTTTGGATGCCCTAGTCAATGGCGTATGATAAGTGTGAGGATTTTGAATTTTGGATAAGAGGATGCCCCAATCATCAATGTATGACAAGGGGGAATATTTTTTATTTTTGATTAAAGGATGTTGGATTTAAAGATGTTAGTTAGTTGTTGAGATGCCCCAGTCTAGGGGGTAGGATTTTGGATATTGGATTTGAAGATGTTAGATTTGAGGGCGATTTATTTGATTTAAAGGATTATACGATTGAGGATATTTGTATGCGAGAACGAGGATTAGTTTTTGGATCGAATAATCCCTGGTTAGGAGGTGAGGATTTTGAATGTGGAAATTGATTTATCGATGAAAGGATTAAGTGGATAGGAGGATGAGGATGATAGATTATTAGTTTGATGATGATGAAGGTTAGGTTTGAATAATGATAGGGCTAAAAGATGATGATAGAAGGGGGTGTGCTACCAGAAAGTGCCCACTATTATCATCATTATAATTGTGATTAATGATATGGCATAAATCAAGATGCACCAAGGTATTAAGACCATGATAACATAATTGCCGAATTCCCTTGTCCTCATATCATTGGACCATGTAAAAGAAAAAGAAACAAAAGGGGCATTATATCATCGACCAAAATGTAAATTTTGACAAGCAAGAAAACACAAACAAAACACACACACACACACACACACACACACACACACACACACACACACACACACACACACACACACACATATATATGTATATGTATATGTTTTTTGGTGTAAATGTTTTGATTTTTTAGATTTTGAATTTTTGGATGTTTTTTATTTTAGATTTTGGATTATGGATGTTTAAGTTTTTGAATGTTTTGATTTTTAGATTTTGGATTTGGGATGTTTTAGATTATTGGATGTTGGATGTTGAGATTAGGTAAGAAGAAAGGATTCAATGGGATATCTCATGGGGGATGAGCAGGGATGTAAGGTGGGATGCAAATTTCTCCTATAATTCCCAAAGTGTGTTTGGGTAGGATGAAAGGGAAGGAAGGAGGTAAATTGTATAGGTTAGATAAGATAGGGATGGGTTGATATGTTTGGATTAGATGGGATGTGAGATGAGGGATAGATATATAGGATGAGATGAGGGATAGATATATAGGATAAGATATGCCCCGAGATAAGATGGGGGATACAAAAGATGACAAGATATGCCCCGAGATATGGGGAAGATAGATTGAGAGGTAGATTTGGTGTGCTCCCAAGTGTGAAGTAGATTGACATGTTTGGATGTATGAATGAGTTTGATTAGCTCCTAGGTGTAGGGTAGGATGGGAAGTGAGGGGTATATAAAATGGAAAATCCCCCCAACAGATGATAATAAGACTGCCCCTAATAATGATGAGGACAATCAAAAAGGGACACGAGGAGGATTGGATGAAAAGGAAAGGATCATCGTTTGCTCGCAGATGTTCAATACTAAGGGAAAATGAATTTGGATGTGATGGATGGAAGGAAAATGACATTAGTGATGAATAAAAGATGAGCCTAACAGAACATTTTATAAAACAAGAGTCAAACTAAAAAAAGTGTGACCAAGGTATAAAAAATACCTGGCAACATGTAAGCCCTATGTCTCTGTGAGATCAAAGTGTGTGTGATTGTGATGGTTAATTACCGCTTTAAATGAAGACTTAATGGGTAGTACATAAATATAAAATATCCAATGTATATGGAATGATTAAGTTAAATAGGTGAATGGGGTGAATGGAAGTCTAAGTTGTGCATTTTTCTACTGCTAGCCAAGTGTCCATGGCCCCGATGGAGATACATTTGATTCTTGTCACAATATTGCTCTATTGTCATCCAAGCATCCACAACGCTGATAGAGTTTCTAGAAACACCCGTAGAGAGAGTCTTGAGATGGATTTTATTTGATATTTCTAATTATGAGATGATTTTTTGATATTTTTCTTTTTGATATTTTTCCTTTTTTACATAAATAGATTCCACTCTCTTGAGAACTCTCAAGGGGTTAAGAATCACCAGTGGCTTGATGGGGGGTGGAGATGAGTGTAGTGACAAAATTAGATAGAGTTCCAATAGACACGCCCAAGGGTCCTCACTACAAGTTGATTAAATGTATTAAAGTGTGTGGATCTCTAGGAGGAAAATGGTGTTGGGATGTTATAGGTAATGATAGACCAAGGTCACACAATTATAGTAGTACTATTATATACAACATGTGTGATCAAGTTGATCAAGTGTTAAAATGAATGGATTGATAGAGGATATGAATGAATGTGATGATAAGAAAGGATTAGATGCAAAGGGATTTGGATGTTGGATGGAAGGAATATGAGTTCAAAGGAAAGAACATTTGTGTGTTGGCGACGAATTATGTGCTCAATCCATTTTTAGTTGTTTGGTATTTGTAGGGGGATTAAATGATTTTTGATTGGGTTTTGTGGATGGGATGGTATGATCGACAAGAGGAGTGGTAGGATCACTACGAGGAGGGAAATTGTTATTTTTAGGTTTATACCCTAAACCTAGATGACCTAGATTTTGCGAAAGGGAAATGGGTTCGGAAATGTCGTATTCATGGATTCCTACGCCTTTACCTCTTTGTTTCATATTAGTGAACAACTTTTTGGTTATAGGATATGAAGTGGATGGGGAATATGATACCATGTTGTCATCATGAGACTGGGTGGCTATAATTTTTTCATCCGCTAAGAGGCTGGACTTAATAAAGGATGGGAGGTGACATTTGTTTTGATTTTTGGTCGGTGAGGGATGTTTTGATGTATGATGAGATTTGGATGGATGACGACGTTTGGATGTCGAGTGGGGTCTGGATGATAGACGATGGTTAGGGATAATATTGGGATGGAAAGGTGGTGGATAGAGAGATACAAGGGTAAGAATCCCTTGGTTAATGAAGTTTTGAACATAATACCTAAATTACATGAAAAATTGTTTGAATGTCCATGGGTGTGATGGAAGCCACAATAAAAATTATCCCAATACCAAGATGGTTTGGGAAGGTTTTGATTGTGTGATTTGATTGGGGGATGGATAATCATGTTGAAGTTTTTAGACGATGGAAGATGGCAGTCAAAGATTCTCTTAAAAAAGTGAAGTGGCTTAGGTTAAATGATTTGGATGTAGTAGGAAGTAATGGTTTGGAGGGAGTGGGAAGTAATGGTACAAGATTAGGTGGTTGACGAGATGTTCTAGTTGATTTGGATTGGATTAGTGTAGTTTAGAAGATGAAGGGGAGGGATTAGGCCTAGGGGCCGAATTGGATGGTTTGGGATTGGAGGCCAAAGTATTTTTGGGTGATGTTGGATCGGTTGGTTTATGTGGTTTTAAGGTAGAGGGTTTTGGCGTATGATTATATTTTTGTGATTAGTAGATGTAGATGAAGGGGATGGGTGTGATATGGGGGTCACATTAGTTTTGGGTGATGTTGGGGATGCATGATTTTTGGGATATGGGTGTGGTGTATGAACCACATTAGATTTGGTTGATTTAGGGGATGAAGTAGATGAAGGTGACATAGGATTCATATTGGATTGGGTAGGATTGGGATTGGATTTGTTAGGTTTAGTAGTTGGTAACTTAGGAGTCATGCGAGATGGTTTAGGATTGGGGGATGGTGGATTTGAAATAGAATTAGTGGATAGGATATTGTTAGGTTTAGGTTATGAAGGGGTTAAAATAGCATTAGGTGTGGATGAAGAGGATGAGGGTAGCCTAGGAGCCACTTTATATGGTTTAGGATTAGGGGTAGAAGGGGATGAGGGTGACTTAGGAGTCACGGTGGATGAGATAGTGTTAGGATTAAGTGATAGAGGGGATGAGATAAGTTTAGAGGATAAATTTGATTTTGGATTAGGGGGTGTGGGACTATCTACGAGAAAATAGGTAGGATTTGATTGCGGTGATGAAGATGACAATGATGGAGGACTAAGATGAGATGTGGGTGATATTGATTTAGGATAAAACTATTGTGATTTTTGTGGATAAGTGAATGGGGACCGATTATGGGTTTTATGATGATTTGATTTAGGAGTTGACATTGTGGATGGTGTTGCATGATTTTTGAGGGGAGGAAGGTGGGGGGTCATGATGATTGATAGGGGATTTAAAGGTTGGAATTTGGGATGTTTGTGTGGGTTTGGGATTGGTGGCTAGATTAGCAATGACATAAAGGAGGTCCCCTTTGTCTAGGTCAAAATTAGTGAGGTGGTCAAAGTCAATGTAATTTTCTTGTGGGGATAATGGTTTATGTTGATTAGGTAGAAGTTTAGATTGAGATGATTTGGGTTCCTCAAGGAGGAAGTCAATAGGGTGAGCGGTAAGGATTTTAGGAATGGAAGATTGTGGATGGGGTTGGTTGAGAGATGATAGTTTAGGGGGTGATTAATTAATTGGATATTGAAGATCAAATATTTGTTGATTAAGGTGTTGGATGGTTTTTGGGAAGTTAAGATCAATATGGGATGGCTGAATTGGATGAAAAGGATGAGATTGGTTGAGGTAGGATGTTAATTTCGATATTTGTTTATTAAGGTGTTAGATAATGTGTGGGATAAAGTGATATGGCTGACTTTTATGGGTGGGGGATGATGGGATAGCTTGGTTGATGGATCTAGAAAAGAGGTAAGGGTTTGGATGTTGTTTTAGAGAGGATCTAGAGGATTAAATGTCATGGTTAGATAAGATGTGTAGGGGATTAGATTTGGATTAGGATTGTGGATTAAGGATGGGGATAGGTTTAGGATAGGGATTTTGGGATTAAGGATGGATGATTATGATAATGTTTTTTTAATTAAAATTTTAATATGGTTAGGGGTATACACAAGCAAACAAAAAACATGCAACACATACCCTAGATAGTCAAGTGGGATTGTAATCAAGCTATAACCTACTTTTAATACCACACATTGATGGTGGTACCAAAATCTAGCTCTCCACCTATGTGCCAATGTGGGGTTGGTAATGAGTTATCTTGGGGAGTGCGGCCTCCTTGAACTATAGCTTAATATGTGGTCAAAAGGTTTGCTAGTATAGGATGCACGAGCTCACTAGGGGCATCCCCGATATACCTTGTGATACGTTGGGCCCAAGTCCGTGTTGCAAATATGATATCTAAGGCCTAGGTATTGGGATGTATAATTCCCTCACTTCACACCAATCTTAAAAAAAGCAAGTGCTTAGTCAATAACGACAACTGTCCTTGAATTTATATACTCCTCTAGAACACGGGGTGTGTCTATATGCGTGGAGATGAATCCCATGGTCATGAGACCCCTAGGACTATGAAAAGTGTGTGGATATCACTTCCACATCACGTTGCCCCTAAAAAATAAAAATTAGAAGGCTATCCATTTTTTTATCCTCAAGATCGTCCTAAGATGCGAGAGGAGAGCATAAACACTTTTACCTTCAGGATGAACAAGAAACAAAGAAAAAACACACAAAAAGATGATAAATGCAAGAAAATTGATGAAAGATAAAATGATTAAAAAATTATGTAACGATGTCTTCAAGATGAGACCCAAAAAAATAAAATGATTAGTATTTTGTTTGTAACCCCAAATGTCTTGAACTAAACGAGATGGAAACCAAAAAGTATTAGTAGTTTTAGATTGAATTTTATCTTTGGTAAGCATAGGAAGTTGCACACAAAGTGTTAGTAGTTTGGAACAAGAAAAGATAACTTAATGTGTAGTTAAAATAACAACATTTAATAAAATTAAAAACCATGAATAAATTATTTTCCAAAATACTAAAATAACACTTTGAAAGGATAGATCTTTTCAATACCTTTACAGGAAAAAACCAGAGTCGTTTTGAGTTTGGGATCACAAGTTATGGCTCTTGGAAGGTAGGGAAAAAAAGAAAAACAAATGCACCAAAACAGAATAAATGCGCCAATTCAAAACATATGTGCCACTTTACCTACAAATGAGATGTTCTGTGTGCAAATGCACTGTTTTGTGTGCATATGCATTGTTATGTCTACAAATGCATTGATACATGTACAAATGCGCTAATTTATGTCACATATGCGCTGATTTATGTCACAAATGCACTACTTCATGCACAGATGTACCAAAACCTACACAATTAATAAAAAATATACAAATGCACTGCTATATGAGAAAATGCATTGATAGTAGGGAAAATGTGTTGTTAATAGGGAAAATACATTGTTTATAGAGAAAATGTGTTGAAACAGATGACTGGTTCAAAAATTTGAAATTTAAGGTGTAAATGATCACGATTTTTTTTGAAAATTTGAAATCTTATTTATAACAATAAATGACACTAAAAAATAAATAAAAAATTTAGGGGGTAAATGCCACAGTGGGCGCCAAAAATGTAGATGTGAAAAATATTAGTTGAAAATGCAAGAAAACAAAGATTCTTGTCTTCCTAATATAATCTTTGTAACAAATACCTTTGATAGACCAATAAATGGAAAGGAGATAGAATAAAAATAAATTCACTTACCTATTAGGAAATATTATTAGTGTTCCATTACTAAATAATAATTACATGAAGCAGTTATTATGTTATAAGTATGTGTTAAAACATTGCTATTAGTTGTTATATAAAACAACAATAACAATTATATTTGGTTAGTATGTTGGAGACAACTCACGTAAGTTGTGAGTTGTTATAAACTACTTCCTATTATTTAGGAAGTATATTTCCTATATATGTGTAATCAATCTCGAAGGAATACAATGCATTATTATTGTGCTTTCATTACCTACAAGTTACAAATCTCCTCCTTTGATGTGTTGTATTTTCTCTTGGATTGATTGTTGGATGATTCAGATTTTGTGGGATGATTTGGAAAGCACCTCTGCTTGATTGTGCTTGGATGATTACTTGATGAAGTGGATGATAAATTGATTGGATTGGATTGAAGATAGATGATGGACTTATTGGATGAATAAAATAGTAGATTTTTTCTATGTATTCTGAAGATGTGCTCTCATGGAGGATGAGAATTCAATTTATAGATAATGGATGGAGGATCTAATGGCTAGGATAAATCCATGTTTGATTTAGAACAAGGGTGGAGAATGCATGTGAGGATTGGAGAGATCTAGAATTGGATTATTCTAGAATTTAGAAGAATCCTCTGTTTGATTTTAATTCAATGGACAGAGGGAGATATTTGAATTTTAAAATATGAAAGAGGGAAATTTAGAGAGGCTTATAGAAATAAAAGCCTCTAGATTTAGAGGTGTGAGGATGTGGATAGATTAGGATTATATTAGGTTAAATAAATATGATTAGGGATGCGATTTTATGGAAAGGCTATGTGTAGGGATGTGTAGAGTAGGTGGGTATAAGAATATTAAATTCCTTAAATGTTAATGAAGGATTAAAATAAGATAATATGATATAGTAATGGATTAAAAATATTAATGATGAAATGGGATGTAATAATAGATTTAAAGGATTCATGATGAAATGATAAATGATAAAGGGTAAATGTTATAAAGGGATTAATAATAATTAATATTGCAATTAATTATTATGTGGATTTAGATGATGTTGAGGGACATATTAAGCGTAACTAATCATGTCAACATTTAGATGTCTACAGATATAGCCTACCAAACATTCGTTGATGCATTTTATCAACACATAAAATTAAAGTATAATCCTCACATTGATGTTCATACCTTTGAAAATGATCCAATTTTGCATATCATGTGTCATATTCATGATACATGTGTCAAACGCACTTTAATTGACAATGGGTTTGAACTCAAATTGTGTCCTATGTCATTACTTGAGGTATTAGGTATTTCTACTCATGGTGTTAGTCCATCTTGTATATCACTACGTTCTTATGATGGTTTTGTTCATCCATGTCTTGGTCATATTACACTATCTATCACCGTTAGCTCAAAAACTATCAACACCATGTTTTTTGTCATTGATTTTCCAAAATCTTACAACTGTTTGTTGGGTAGGCCATGGCTCCATGTCAGGTAGGTTATTGCTTCTATTGTACACCATTGTGTAAAATTCTTTCATAAGGGCATTGAGTACACTATTTTTCATGACCGCGATCCATTCCAATATTGTGACCGATATCCTAACACTAGTCTTCATATTCCATGCATCAACACTATAGAGGATCCTCAACCTATGGAAGATCCATCTCACTTACCACCACTTGAAGGTTCTATTTGCGTGATAGATGTAGTTTATTCTATGCCACCTAATACTACCATTGATATGACTCCTTATCAGGGGCATGTCCAGTCTACATACATTGCTCTATCACCTACATCTTCACATGTACCACCTACATTATCACGCCCCCCATTCAATTGCACACTCTTCATGAATATTCCATATTGGGAACATATTCCATTTGATCATACTTGCGAAGACACTATTTATACACATGAAGGTTTGACTCGACTAGGTTTTTCTTTCGAGGACCTCTATCCTACACAATATGCTTCTCATCTCTATTATGGATTCATCACTATTACTGCTACTTAGAGTTTAATGTATTTCATCTTACCGTCCTATATATCATTCACTCCTTTCTCTTCTCCACTTAAATTAGGGAAATCATGGCTTGACTATTTTGGGGGTACTCTATATCCTGATCATATAGAAATCTCTTTCCCTATGCATTTTGGATGTATATTCATTTGTAATAACTCTTTTCTAGGTTATACACAAAGTATCACTCATTAGTATGTGCATGTTTTTCCACTTCCTCCATTCATTGATAAGGTATATGCCATAGGTATGTATAACTTACACCTCAATGGCTCATTACATGATCATACAGACACCATCGCTTATCAAGTAACCAATGCATATTCATTTGACTGTGATCCTTAAAGAGATGATCTTCTAGATGACATGACATGATTTGCATCTTTCATCTTTCACAATTGGGGGGCATAGTATTTACACATTCCCCCCACCTCATACTAGCATCATTACATCTCTCATCTCTACATTCCCATAAATGATTCTCCTTGTAAAGGCATATTCATCACATGTTCTAGCATCATCATTTCCCGATGACATACTCTTGTGCTTCAGTTAACACTTGATTATTTAGGGATTAATACACATGAAACCCACACAATGCACAATAGGTCCTACACACTATGTCTATTTACACATCTCACATCATGTGTTTTACATCTTACATCGTACAATTCACATTTCATCTACATCGTTTCAATATTTGTGTATCTACACATTTTACAGACTATATTATTGGGAAATATTTGAGTCTCACATCACATACTACACATCATACATCATACTAGTCTTCATCATACATATACAAAAACCTCAGGATCTATAAGTCTATCATTACATACTCCTCATTTTACATGCTACATCGTGCACATATTACACTTTTTAGTCTACATACAATTCTTACATTGCATCTTATACATCATACATCCTAGATTCTATAGTTATCCTATATCATTTTGATCATTACACATCTAATCATAATACATTCTCTACACACCATACTAGTATCCATCATACATATCCCACATCCCTATTATCTACGAGTCTAACATTGCATCATATTCATTCTACATACTAGCACACATTTCAGACTATTAATCTATCAACACATCTTGCATTCCATACTATACATCATATATTTACACACTTTTCTTACCACATGGTCATCTTTCATCATTTCTTATAGTACATCATCTCACATGTAATTCACTCACCACCCTATGATGCATTTTAGTTCCTCGGTCCATACTTGACTACTGAGGGTTTACAAATCAAATGGACCTTATCTTCATCACACGTTCATAATTTAACCTTTTTTCATGCGACATTTATCAATTAGTGGCATACGCTATAGCTGAAATGGTCACCTCCTCATTCATCTTTTAGTAGTATACACTTAAGACTACATCACCAGTCCCTCTATTCATCTCCAAGCATATAAGTCATTTAATTACTCTTCTTGCACATTAGGGTTTCTATTTTAATTAGCTTAGTTGCTTGGCCCATTTTCTATATTTATTTACTATAATTATCTACTATTATTTATTGTTATACTTATTATATTAATCATTCTAAAATCCACATTTTAGTTAATCATTCCTTTTTTGATCTTCTCGAAGTTGGATCACACCCCCCAGAGAAGAATGGAAGACCCAAACTAATAAATAATATCTTCTAGAGAGAAGAGAACCTTTTGCAATAATTTTTGAAAGGTTTTAGCATGTTTCAGAAATTTTGGAGTAGTTTTATCAAAACATGGGTCTTGGAGGCTTAAATAGTGCACACTGCAAAAACAACCACTGAGCTTTAGGAAGTGATTCTAGGAGCTATAGAAGGAGTTAGGAGTTAAAAAAATATCTTTTGAAAATTATTTCAGATCCCTAGGGGATGTTAATCTCATATTCTTCACAAAACCTAGGTGCATAATGTCCACAACCAATTTTTTACATGCCCAACCTAGGAGCCTGAACAAAAATCCTATTTTTCAGGGATAAAATGGAAGAATAAAGAGCTTAGACGAAAACCATTGGCTTTAAAAGGAAATTTCTAGGCAGAATCATATATAATTTTGTCAAAAAAACTCCTCCAGAAAGTCAAGATTTAGTCCCGACAGATGGTTCCCTAAGGAAAAAGCTTTAAGAGTTAGTCAATTGTTGAGTTGAAAATCCAGCCAATGGGAGACTGGTGCAATTTTTGCACCAAATTTCCAAATTATTTGATTCAATCAGTGAAAAAAAATTCCCCCCTCCCATTTAAGACGATGTACCCCAATGTGAACAAGTTTGAGCTCTTCTAGCACGATAAGCGCCCATGCATTGAAAACCTAGCCCTCGCTCTATCCAGCCAGAATCTGCCAAATGGACCAATGAAATACAGACACACTTTTTTACACAAAATTTTCCAAAACCTTTGTGCAGTTGGGACACAAAAATGTGCCCCCTCCCTTTTTGGCCTTTGTTCCCCCATGTGACCCAGACTCGGCCCCAAGGATAAGGCAATCAAAACATGTACTTGATCTTCAAAAAATGATGATGGGAGCTCTAAAAAGAGTTAGAAGGAAAAATAATACTAATTAGAAATATAAGAGAATCATTTACAATGTGGAATCATCATAGGTCTTCAAAAATCTTATCGCTTTTCAAGGGAGCTCATTCTTTTCAAGGACAAAAGTATAATCCTGAAAAAATGGGCCATTTTAGGAATTTTCACAGATAATTAAAATATGAGACCCATCCCATTGACCTTTTAAGTCTATTTGGAGTCAAAATCATATACAATTTCACCCAAAAATATCTCCTGAAGCTGCGGCAATCTCAATTTCAAGTTCACTCTCCCGGCGGGCCAAATTCTTATGTTTTTCCTCTAAAAAGTGCATGGCACATTTTCATGTACCAACTATCCCATATTTCCAAGACAACTGAGAAGGTAAAATTCACCCATGCATAAATTTATCTCTATTTCTTCGTTTGATCCCATTTTTTTTATTGCATGTGTATTAGCATTCCCCAGCTCTCCCTCCATTTTTAGGTATTTAAGTGAAAAAATGTGCCTCTGGCAACAAAGTGGGTTTTCCTGCCCCTCTCGTCCTTTTGGGATAGTCGGGACAGTAAAATGTACCCATCCATAAATTTTACCCTACTGCTTCGTTCATCACAAATTTTTTTACATTGTGTGTGTCTTGCCTTTCTCTATCATGCCTCGCAGTTCCTTGATCAATTTTTTCCACTTTAGTGCACTTACTAAAAATAACATGTGTCCATGGCAAGGCACATTAAAAATAGAAAATGGATAAAAATAACAATGCATCATCAACAAAGGAGAATTGAAATGTGCTAAAGGCTTCAGAAGGTCATTTTTGAGAAAAATGGGGTTGCAATATGATTTCATAACTCAAACAGGAAAATGAAACCTCTATGAGGTTCATGGAAGCATCAATGTTTATAAACACTCAATCAGCCAACCCAAGGTATTTGTGCATCATGGATAAGGATGATATTGTGGTCATGAATAAGCAGATTTCTTCACCACAGAGAGCTTCTTCATCGGATATATTGACTCCCTCTTCTTCCTTCTCTTCTTCTCCCACCTTTCTTATCTTCCTCTTCTAATTATTTGTTGTGTGTAATCATGATAGTTTGTCTTATTCATTAAAGTGACTTTATAAAGTTGAATTGTAAAGTCCCTTTCATTTCTAAAAAGGGAACTTAATTTCCTAGGTCTTAGGAAGGTGAAAAGTCACCAGTTGAATGAAACAAAAAGGGTCATGTGGGGTATAGGCGAAGAGTATCCTCAATGTCTAAATAATGTAATGACATCCTCATTTTTAAGGGTTTTCAATTTTTTACACTCAAGAGAGATTCTTTCTTTGAGCTAAGCAAGAGAGATAACAATTCTTCCAATTTCCTTCACTATTTTCCTCCATTTCTTGTATTGCACAACTTGATGAAAATGTCAATAAAGAAAGGGATTGTTTTCTTTCATGGTTCATGAATGTGTGCAACTTTATGTGCATGGTTTCCTCTGATCGTTGACACTATAATATTGGTGTTTCTTTCTTACAAATTATGAATGTGAAAATTTTAATTTGATCTAGTGAGAATCTGATTTTTTGCTCATAGGATTGAGTCCCATTGTCTAATTTCTTAACTCTGCTTCGCCCATTCACTAGAAAACTCGTCCCTTATAACCTATTGTAAGAATTTTCCATGGGTGTAATGGAGTGTGCATTTTGGATCCCCAGCCTCCTGGCCAAATTTTTTTTTTTATTTCTATTCATTCATAATAAAGTGGAGTTACACCACCTAAGTAAAGGGACCTAGATTTCTAGAGCGTTGGCTAGAAACTTGTTATCCAAAATGAGCCCCCTGCTTATTTTGGCTAACTGACATTCATTCTTTCCTTCCTTGTGATTCAAATTCAATTTTCACACATTTCAAGCACTCAAGGGTTTCTGGAAATGGCTCCATCAGATAGGATTTTTCCTCACCTTTCCAGAAAGGTAAAATTTTCCTCCTAACTCCAAATATTTTGAAAGTTATGGCTCGACAGAGTTTTTTGAGGAATTTTTCCCTTAACAGGCCCATGGCCAATGAAATGATGCCACGTGGCAGTGGAGGTCAGGCCGGTGGAGGAATGTTGGAATATTTTCCAAAGAATTGGAGGCGCAAAGGAAAAAACCGGTCTGCGGGCCCGTGGAGGAGGATGGAGAAAATTTTAGAGGGCCCGTGGCCAATGTGAAAATGCCACGTGTCCCTGTTTGTGGTGAGAGTCAGAGGCACGGAGGAATTTGTGGTTTTTCACCAAAGTGACAGAGGTGTAACAGAAAAAATAGAAGTGCGCCCTTGCCAAGTGAACTAGGAGGTGACATGTGTCACTGGGAGAGCGGGGTGCTGGAAAATTTTGGGAATTTTTTCCAATGAAAAATCAAAAGGGAAAAAGTGAATTTTGGGCCTGCGATCCCATCGGTGAACCAGGAAGTGACACGTGTCCCAGAGCGATGGAGGCGTAGAGATTTTTGGGAAATTTTTCCAAAAGGGAAAATTTTAAAGTTTGACCCCGTCAACAGAATTTCGACTCTGTTTTCGCCATTTTTGCTGTAAATCTGCAGAGGGCCATATCTTTTGATCCAGAGCTTAGATTTGTGCATTCTTTATATCATTGGAAAGATGGTAAAATTATCTACACGTTGGACCTCTCAATTTTTGATTTTGATGAATATTCATGGGATAAAATTGGAAAAATGTCCCCAGTACTAGAAAAGACAAAAAATCAGATTTTCATCCACCAAATTTAATGAGGTATGGGCAATTTCTTGTCCTGTTGGCTCGAATGCATTGGGCAGTGGATTTGTAGAGGTTCCCTTACTATTTTAATGAATCTTGTTGGTGGTTGGAGTGGAAAATCAGATTTACCCTTGCTTTCTCCTTTCTTCCATTCTTCTCGAGCTTTAAAAGCTAGTTTTGGCTCATTTTGTAAGGTTGGATGTCCTTGCTTCTACAAGCTCTTCTTTTCTCCTTAGCAGGTGGATTTGAAGGATTTTTAGACCTCCCATGAAGACTATAGCATGTTTTTTGCCTCTTTTCTATTGAAATGTATTGTATCAAATTTGGGCATGATAATGTATGTTTTGTGATCAATTTTCAATCCTCTCATGCAGTTATTATTGTCTCCTGATCCTTCATTGCATTCTGGTAATTTATGCATGTTTTGTTACTACATCTTTATGATTTGTGTCTATAGTTACAAAGCAAGGAGTTCAGCACTCCTTTGGTGTATCACCTCTTTGTTGTTTTTTTCTTAATTTTGTTTCCATTTCCTTGTTTTCTCTCAACCTCGTCTCCTTGGTAGTTTTAGAATAGGATTTTGAACCAGAACCTCTACAAAATTACATGCATACACCTAAACAGAGGAGTAATAACCAACTTCAATATGGAGATTTTTCTCACCTTGCAAGGTCCCACACCTTGGAGAAAGCTCAATGTTTTGCATTCACACCAAATGACATTGCGTTAGAAAAGTAGATCCATAACTCATTTGGGGGTGCTGTGAAATTGCACTAATAGTTTTGGCATGCTTGGTGGGACCTTAGAGGTCTTCCACTTTATTTTTTGATAGGTTGGTGTGTTCTTGTTAAGGATTCATCCTTTGGAGGCATATTCAAAAGCACTTCTGGTTACTCCATCTGGTAAACAACCCATCTCTGAAGTTGCAGACCTTCCTTTTCATTCATTTTCCATCCATTCTTCCTTCCATCTCTTCCATCTTCTTTCATTCCACGAAGTTGTGCAATCATGACTTCATTTCCATTATGGAATTTTCATTCACAATATCAGAAATATAATCCATGTCCAACATGTTTCTCAAATCCTCTGGATCAGCATTTTGATCATATTCAAAACTAGTATGCATACCCATATGAACAATGCTAAAATCAGTTTGGCTATGAAGCATGTCAAGCACAAGGGTATGCAGATTGTGAAGGTAGTCAAGAAGAAAATGCAAATTTGTTGGAGAAGATCCAAAATATGGAGGCAAACACGGTGCAATCAAGGTCTCAAGCATAGATGAAAGCATTTGGAATCGGTTGTGGAGCACCTTGTCCATGGGTGGGACCTTTTCCAAGGCATTACAGCCCTCAAGAGAAGCTTGACTTCATGATTGCAACATTTCCATTACTTGCAAAGTGGAATGAAGGAATAGAGGTGTATGAGAGGAGTATTCAGCAACCTTGTCAATGGGTAAGCACACCATCTCATACTCTTTCTTTTCCTCTTTCTCAATTTGTATCATTTTAGAAGTGTCAAGCTTCAAGTTTCCCATATGCTGCCCCAAATGTTAATTCCATTTCCCCATCTCCTAGTCTCCCATCCCACCTCAATTTCTCTAATCTTTTCCCTTCAAAAAATCCATTCCCTCCAAAGAAACAAGAAGTTCCACCTCCTCCACCACCACAAATAATTGAAAAACCAGTTGAGTCACAACCCATCCATCCTCTTGCATTCCTAGATCCATGTTGGGAAGATGAAAATCAGAAGACCAGTCAAGGAGAACATCAAGAGGAAGAACCAAACAAAGAAGGAATGATTAAGAGCTTAGTAAGCTTGGATCTTAGATATAGAATTGAGAAACTTCCTTTGCTGGTGAAGCCTTCAGAGGAGGTAAAGTTTGAAGAACAAGTGGTGGCCAAGTCTGATTTTGTTGCAGCAGAAGAAGAGCAAAAAGAAGAAGCAGATCAATAATCAGTTTGCTTAGAATGTAGTTTCCATGTTAGCACTCTACTTGAAGGAAATGCTGGTCCAATTAAAGTTGCACAATCAGCCATGGAAAGAAGCTATGAAGAAGATTTTGCAGTCCCAATTTGTCCTCTAGAGCAACAGATTGAAGAGTTTGACTTGACAAACTTCATGCTAGAGGAAGAGTTCAATCAAGAGCAAGATTGTCTTCAAACAACAGAGGAAGGAGAAGCTGCTCCAAATCCAAAAGAAGGGGAGAAATTTCCATCTGTGGGGGAGAAAAGTGCAGATCTAAAGGCTTTGAGCACAAAGCAGGCTATAGAAGAACCTTCAATTCTTCTTTCTACTTCATCTCTCTCAATTTCTAGTGCTAAAGAAGAGTTTGATCTCTCAAACTCAATGTTGGAAGATGAAGGAAACCATGGTGAGAAAGTTGCAGATCAAGAGAATGCCATGGAAGAAGTTGAACATTTGCAGAAGGACAACAATGAGGTAGTTTATCTATCTGATTTGGAGAACTGTTTTGATGGAGAGGAACCGGTTGAAATCACACCTTTTTCTCTTTCATCATATATCTTACAAACACAAGAACCTGCTGCCATGAAGGAGAGCTTTCAATTAAAGCAGCCTTTTGGAGCCAAGATTGGAAGATTTTAATCTTCCATGTTCTTCACTGGAAGAGGAAGGAAAACAACAAAAGAGTTCCATCATTTCTTCCACACCATCCATTCAAAAATGTCTACAAGAAGACTCCATTTTTGGAGTTAAAAATCTGAGCTATGGGCATATCAAACGGATCAGACCTTGACCAATAAGGTATTTGGCTTCATTGGAGCCAAAGGAGAAGCCACAACCAGTCATGCTTGCTTCTAAGCATGAGGATGAGATAAAAAGTACCAAGGATCAGCTGCCATACCTCTTAAATCCAAATGCAGAGCAACTAAAAGAGGTATTCAATTTGCTTTTAGCTGACACCTTTCTAATTTGGGTAGAAGACCAGCTTTTTGTTGATTTTCCACTCATCCTAACAACCATGATCAGCTCCAAATCAATTGCATGGCTGCCCATTTTGAAGAAAGGAAGCTATTTTAGACAACCACTTTCAGGGTTTGTTTAGCTTACCTTTGCTTCCAGTTAAAGTAGAGTAGGTAGGGTTGCTTTCAGTAGAAGAATTGCTTATGCACACTCTACATATCCCACTTGGGGTATGTATGATTTTTAGTTTTGTACATAGTTTTTGGTGCTATTGTATTGCTCTTGCACAGTCCATTTTAGTGGTATTTTGGTGAAAAACAACTCCAGTTTCAGTGGGTTTCCAAGTGGCTCAGAGGTCAGATTTTCCTAGTTCAAATCAGAGTTGGTTATCAGTCTTGACTCCATGCACAATGGATGCTTCAAAGTCCACTGATCATTAATATAGTAGGTAGATGACACTTGAGAGTTGCCAAATTGTTAACCAAAATGAGCCCCTTGCTTATTTTGGCTAACTTGCCTTCATTCTTTCCTTCCTTGTGCTTCAACTTCAATTTTCACACATTTCAAACACTCAAGGGTTTCTGGAAATGGCTCCATTAGATAAAATTTTTCCTCACCTTTCCAGAAAGATAAAATTTTCCTCCTAACTCCAAATATTTTGAAAGTTATGGCTCAGCAAAGTTTTTTGGGGAATTTTCCCTTGACAGGCCCACGGCCAATGAAATAATGCCATGTGGCAGTGGAGGTCAGGCCAGCAGAGGAAAGTTGGAATATTTGCCAAAGAGTTGGTGGAGGCACAAAGAAAAAAACTGGCCCACGGGAGAGGATGGAGAAAAGTTTAGAAGGCTTGCGGCTAATGTGAAAATGTCACGTGTCCTTGTTTACGGCGGGAGTCAGAGGTGCGGAGGAATTTGTGGTTTTCAAAAAAGCGATAGAGGTGCAAAGGAAAAAATAGAAGTGCACCCCCGCCAAGTGAACTAGGAGGTGACGTGTGTCACCGGGAGAGCGGGGTGCGGGAAAATTTTGGGAATTTGTCCCAATGAAAAATCAAAAGGGAAAAAGTGAATTTTGGGCCCGAGATCCCATCGGTGAAGTAGGAAGTGACACATGTATCAGACCAGTGGAGGCGCTGAGTTTTTTGGGAAATTTTCCAAAAGGGAAAATTTTAAAGTTTGACCTCGTTGACCAAATTTTGACTTTGTTTTTGCCATTTTTGCCCTAAATTGTCAGAGGGCCATATCTTTTGGTCCAAAGCTCATATTTTTGTGTTCTTTATATCATTGGAAATATGGTAAAATTCTCTACATGTTGGACCTCTCAATTTTGGATTTTGGTGAAGATTCATGGGAGAAAATTGGAAAAAACATCCCTAGCACTGGAAAAGACAAAATCAAATTTTCATCTACCAAATTTAATGAGGTATGGGAAATTTCTTATCCTGTGGGCTCAAATGCATTGGGAAGTGGATTTGTAGAGGTTCCCTTACTGTTTTAATGAATATTTTCGGTGGTTGGAGTGGAAAATTAGATTTGCCCGCATTTTCTCCTTTCTTCCATTCTGCTCGAGCTTTAAAAGCCAGTTTTGGCTCATTTTGTAAGGTTGGATGTCCTTGCTTCTGCAAGCTCTTCTTTTCTCCTTAGCATGTAGATTTAAAGGAGTTTTAGACATCCCATTCTCCAGTGCATGTGAGGACGTGGGAAAGGTTATAAATACATGTTTTTAGAAGAGAATAGGATCATCGAAGCATGAAAGCAAGTGAGAAAGAAGTTCTTAGTGCTGGAATTGTGTTTTGCAAAAGAAAGGAGTGTTGATACAAAGCAAACAAGTATTTGGGAGGAAGTGTGAGATATTATCTACTTCTCTTTCATACTTATTATAAATTCTATACTTTTTATTTTTAATTGGCCAATAAAAGTGGGAAGAAAGAGCAATTTCCCTTCGCAACTGGTTTTTCCTCCTCTGAAGGTTTCCATGATAAAATTTGTTGGTGTTTATGAGCTTAAATTCTTTCCTTTCCTACAATTATGGATTCTAAGCATAAGAATAATTCATTCACTGGCCATCTCTGTCATTTTATAATAGAAAGTAGAACAACAACATTTATTTTGTGTTTCTGTGGATAATTCAAAAGTTGAAGAGTTTATAGATCATTTTGGTATCAGAGCTAAGAGTATCTAGGAATGTGGTATTTGTTCTTAGATTTGTATGATAGTGACGAGATCTAAAGATGAAGAGGATTTACCTTGCGATCCTGAAATTTCTACAAAGAAGTGGAAGCAAAGAATTTAGGGGAAAATGGAGGAAGAGAACTTGGTCCATAGAATTGAGATGTTGGAGACCATGATGGATAGGATGTTTAGAAGGCAAGAAGAGCTTGCTGATTTATAGAAGATAACTTATGTCAAACAAGACTCCATGGACTCAATGGTTTGGGGCTTAGCTAAAAAGTTTGGCATATGAAGGAGCCACCATGAGGAAAGTTATGGGGAAGAGCATGAAGAAGAGATTTCAAACACAAGAGAAAAGGTAAAATCCGATCATACTCCCTTTAAAGTTGAGACAAAAGATGATATTAAAAGCTTTGAAGGACAAGTAGATGCGGAGTTACTTGATAAATGGCTAAAATAGTTAGAAGTCTACTTTAGCATCCATAATGTCACTGAGGCAAAAAGGATCACCTTTACATGTCTCAAAATGGAGGGACACACTCTGGTTTGGTGGGAAACCCATCTAACCACTTGTGAAAAGAAGAAGCATCCTATTGTGAAATATTGGCAAGAATTTAAAGAATTACTTAGAGCTAACTTCTATCCTAATGGCCACATGACTGACCAAATGATTAAATGGCAATATTTTAAGCAAGGTAATGATCAAAGTGTGCAGGACTATACTACGAAGTTTCAGAGGCAAGCCATGTTGCTAAACATGGACTTGGAGGATGAGGATATTTTGACTAAGTATTTGGGAGGACTTCACACTCACCTTCAAAGAAAAGTCATCTCCACCAAGCCCAAAGATCTCAACGAGGCGTGTGTGCAAGCATACTACATAGATGATGAAAAGAAGCAAGGGGAAGTAGAGCCAAGGGCAAAGTAGTCAAGAAATCAACAGAAAAAGAGTACGGGAAAACAAGTAACAAGGGTAAGTGGAAAGGGAAAGGTAAACAAGCTGCCACTAATTTAAATACTTGTAAAGATCCCAAGAAATTTTGCAAGAACTTTGATATTAATGGTCATATTGACTCTACATGTTGGAAGTTGCATCCAGAGTTACATCTAAAGAACTGAACCAAGGACTTGAAGAAGTCCATGACAACCATAAGAATAGAAGGGGAGGTGGAAATCAAAGATGAATTTGATATAGATGAAAGGCTTGGATGCACGGCCACCAACATGGATAGCCAGTAAGAGGAGATGAGTAGACTATTCCAGATCAAAATCCACATAAAGAGAACTAGGGTAAATGCTTTGGTTGATACCGGTTCCCAGTATAACTTGATTTTTGAAGTAGTTGTAAAGAAGCTTGGTATTGAGACTTACGAGCATCCACACCCTTATCCTTTGGGTTGGGTGAAAAAGGGTGTTGAAATTCAGGTAACAAGAAGATGTACAGTCAGGTTTGGGATAAATTCCCAGTATATTGATGTTTTGGAAGATGACATTATTCCACTTGATTCTTTTGATGTTGTATTCAGGAGTCCTTATATATCAGAGATGATATATTTATGAGAAGGGAAAACCGGTATAGATGGGTCAAGGTTGGGATCAACTACAATATCTAGGAACACCAACGTAAGACTCAAGTTACTATGGTGAGTGATAACCAACCAAAATGACTTATTTAGGCAAATCATAATCAGTTTTTTTTACTTTTGTTAAAGGACAAACAAGATGGGGTAGAAGTTTCAGAGATTTCTAACTAGGGAAAGCATGATTTGGATAGTATTATTTAGTCATTTCAGGATGTTTTTCAAGGTCCCAGTGGGTTACCACCAAAACGGGAAGTAGAGCATGAGATTCAGCTATTGCCAGAGTCCCCTCTATCGAACATTGGGTTGTATGGGAAATCCTTGCTTAAGAGTATTGAAGTAAAGAAACAACTCCAAGAACTACTAGACCAAGGGGTGATATGTCCGAGCACCTCACCATGTGGTTCACCTATTGTGATGGTGCCAAAGAAGGATGGTTCTTGGAGAATGTGCATTAACTATCGTGCTTTGAACAATATCACCATAAAGAACATATATCCACTTCCCTGCATAAATGATCTCTTGGACTAGATTCATCATGCCAAATTATTCACGAAGTTGGATCTCAAGTCCGGTTATCACCAAGTCAGAATGAAGGAGGAGGATATATGGAAGACTCCCTTCAAAACAAAACAAGGTTTGTATGAATGGTTAGTACTTCCTTTTGGGTTATGCAATGCACCTGATACATTTATGAGATTGATGAATGATGTATTTCGGGATTTCATAGATTCACGTGTCATTGTATATCTAGACGATATTATGATTTTTAGTGCCACATGGGAAGAACATCTAACTCGTTTACAACAAGTCTTGTAAGTTCTCAGGGAGAAACAACTACTTTGTAATATGAATAAATGTGAGTTTTCCAAACATTCACTTGTCTATCTTGGGCACGTGGTTGGAGGAGGAGAGCTATGAGTGGATCTAAAGAAGGAGGAAGCCATCACTAACTGGCCAACACCAATAGGAGCCACAAAGACTAGGAGTTTTGTGGGAGAATTACAGTACATGCGGAAGTTCATTCCAGGCTTTTCTGCGATTGCAACGTCTCTACACACAGTGGTTGCAAAGAGTAAGGGTTTTAACTGGGGTAAGGAATAAGAAAAATCCTTTGAGTTATTAAAATACAAGATTAGTCATGCTCCAGTAATTTCTCTTCCCAATTTGTAGCATCCTTTTAAAGTAGAGATAGATGCCAGTGATTACGCCATGGGCGCAATGTTGCTTCAAGGAGGTAAACCTGTATGTTATCATTCTAAAACTTTCACTTTAGTAGTTAAAGGATATTCAGTATATGATAAGGAAATGTATGCACTAGTTCAAGAAATTAAAAAATGAAATTATTATTTGTTGGGTAAAGAAGCTATTTTGCACACTGACCACAAACCTCTCCAGTATTTGCAAGCATAGTCTAAATTGTAGCAGGCAAGGCACTATAAATGATGGGGTTCCTTTAGCAGTTCCATTTGGTGATCAAATACAATAAGGGTGGTGCAAACTTGGTGGCAGACATGTTTTCTAGGCCACCTACATAGGAGAAGCTTTCCTGTTTGGCCACTATCTCTCATATTGATCCCTTCACGAAGGAAGCTCACAGAGAGGCATATGCCAGACAAAGAATTTGGGGTGACATTTCAATAGTTGTAGTCCCAAGGGACTGAATAGATAGGGATTGAAGATTGTTATCTCAAGGATGGGCTGCTCTACCGATGGGGGAAGATTTTTGTGCTAAAAGAATAAATAATTCTATTAATGAGGGAAGCACATACCTCGAAAGTAGTGGGACATTTCGATGTTGGTAAGACCCTAGCCCACTTGCAAAGGTATGTGTATTGGCCCAATATGCAAGAAGAAGTATCACAGTTTATACGTGGATGTAAACTTTCTTGTACTATCAAGCCTAAGACTAGGAAGGAGGGTTTGTATATGCCTTTGCCAGTACCTACTCGTTCATGGGGGGAAATTTCTATGGATTTTATAGGAGGATTACCTTTGTCTAAACATGGCCATGACTATTTATATGTTGTTGTTGATAGATTCAATAATATGTGTATTCTTATGGCATGTAAAAAGACAGTAAAAGCACATGAGGCAACAAATATTTTCTTTGCTAATGTATCGGTGCATTTTGGTTTGCCAAAGTCTATTGTTTATGACAGGGATTCCAGGTTCTTGGGGAAGTTTTGGACTACTTTGTGGGACAAGATGGATACCAAGTTATAGAGGAGCACAACTTTCCATCCACATAAATATGGGTAGACAGAGGTGGTAAACAAGACTTTGGTACAATTCATAAGAGGGTATAACAACACATATCCAAGGACTTGGGATGAGTCCTCAGCCTACATTCAACATTCCTATAATCGGGTAATATACACATCCACCATGAAGTCATTGTTTGAAGCATGCTTGGGATATCTACCTAGAAATCAGCTGGACATAGCAATTAGGTAGCAGGGTGAGGAGGATACACGAGACATAGAGGTGACTAGAGCAAACAAATTCATTGAGAGAATCCAGAAAATCCATCTCAAAGTCAAAGAACAGTTAGAGAAATCTCAATCCAAGTACAAAGCTAGGCATGATCAACATAAGAGAGAACATAAGCTACATGTTGGAGATAGAGTTTGGCTTTACTTGAGAAAGGAGAGATTACAAGGTCAAGCATGGAAACTCAAGCCACTACGGTATGGGCCCTTCACCATATTGGAGCAAGTTGGAGAAAATGCTTTTTAGCTTGACTTGCCACCATTTATGAGGATTACTTTGTAGTAACTATGAGAACTTGCACCTATATGAGCCATCAATGCTAGATGAAGATGAAGGTCTACATTTGTTACCTTCTATTGAGGATTGTGTCTTAAACTCATGAGGCGAATTAGAGGAGGATGTAGTGTTGTCGTAGAAGGTCAGAGAGACTAATAGAGGTCTGTAGGAGTCTTGGAAGATTGGACTGAAAGGAAAGACACCAAGGTAGGCCCGGTGGTACTCAAAGGAGAAAGTGAGGGAATTATTTGCTTATCTACTCCCCCACTAAGATTTTGTGGGACCAAAATCCTCCTAAGCAGGGGAGGTGTGATCTATAGGGATCCAAAATGAATCTACTTCATCAAAACAATCAGCACGAAGAAGGAAAAATGATACATGGAGGTTATGTATTTTTAGTAATAGGAACACCACTCTATGCAAAGTGGCAGTTACAAAACCACCGCCTAACCAGGGTGGCGGTCCTGGGACCATTGGTTTGCATTGAGTGGCAGTCTTGGTTCTTTCTGATAGAAAACAAAAATATGAAACAAACAACCCAGAATTTGGAAGGTTGTTCATGTCTCTTCTCATCCATGACCTTTCCCATTCTCCATTGCATCAGAGGACATGGGAAAGGCTATAAATACATGTATATAGAAGATAATAGGATCATCGAAGCATGAAAGCAAGTGAGCAAGAAGTTCTTAGTGCTGGAATTGTGTTTTGCAAAAGAAAGGAGTGTTGAGACACAGAAAGCAAGTATTTGGGAGGAAGTGTGAGATATTATCTAATTCTCTTTCATACTTATTGTAAATTTTGTACTTGTTATTTTGAATTGACTGATAAAAGTGGGAAGAAAGAGCAATTTCCCTTCCTGACTAGTTTTTCCTCCTCTGGAAGTTTTCAGGATAAAATTTGTTGGTGTTTATGAGCTTAAATTCTTTCCTTTCCTGTAATTGTGGATTCTAAGCATAAACATAATTCATTCACTAGCTATCTCTGTCATTTTCTAATAGAAAGTAGAACAACACTTATTTTGTGTATCTATGGATAATTCCAAAGTTGAATATTTTACAGATCAATTGATGAGGTGGTTTGGAAACTCAAGAGTTTGAGAATTTTAGAGGATTCGAGTGGTAGGTATTTAGAGATTTTTTCGATAAAAATAAAAAAGGGATCCCAAAACCTTGGTGTCCAAAAAGGGCTTGGGGTTTTCGGTGTCAAATTCACCTTCGAAGGTCAATGCCAAGTGATTTCAGGGATCTTAGTGGTGAAGGTCTGAAATGATGGCTAGGAGAGTTCCGAATCGAGAAGATTTCAAACACCGAAGAGCAGGTCGATGTGGTGGCTTTCAAGGGTTGACTTCGGGGTTCCCAGTGCCTAATTTCCAAATGGGAACTCAGACAATGTCCAAAAAGAGGAGCTCCAAAAACCTGAAGCAAATGCAAATCCCACCTAAATGATTCAAAAAGGCCTATCGAATCATTGGCTGAGTCAGTGGGAGTCAAAGTAGTAGGTGGGAAGCACGTGGATCAATGAGGTAAGTGGTGAGTGAAGCAAACAACACATTGAGCCCTATAACAAGTTAGGTGGGGAGGAGTAATGCATCAAGCTAGGTAATGTATGAAAACTGTTTTGCATTAAAGGAACCAACTCAGTGGTTGAGTGAAAGGGTTTGATGGGTAGGAGATGGAGCCAAATGGTGGCCTAACTTCATATCACCATATCTTGAGAAATTTTTATTCAATTTTAACAAATTTATATTTTTTGGAAAGTATTTTTCAGTTAAGATTTTAATGGTGATGGTCAAATCTAGAAACTAGAGGGGTACGTGAAGGTAAAACCTAGTCAAGAAACCTATGTAAAAAATGATGATATCTTCCATTGTACTCACCCTTTTCTTACAAAATTATAGTCACTGGAAATATAATTTCGGAACCTACAACATAACATCATTGAATTTTGGATTTCAGGGGTTATGTACCTTTGAAAATGGAAAAATGAGTAGTAGATGAAGGTCATTAATGAGGTAGGTGAGAGAAGAGGTCATGATGAAGTTAGATGAGCTAGGGACTAGACCTAGGTGTAATTGGATCCAATTTCTTCATGTACAATGAAATACCCATTAATGGAGAAAATATTTTGAAGATCTTCAAGCACCCATGGTAGAAAAAACAACGAATTTTTATTGGTTTTGGGGCAATTTCAGGTTTTCTTTTCTCTCTCTCTCCTGTCCTCAAAATTATTTTATAAATATTGTAAGGGGTTGCACAAGGAAAAGGTTGATCACCTTATCCTCCCATGCACTCAATTTCTTCTTGGTGATTCAATCCTTCCTCCCAAAATCTGTAATGGCTTCATGCCTCTTTTGCATATGCAATGTACTATGTATACTTCATAATTAATAAAAAAATGTGTTCTATGTTAGTTGTTTTAACCCATGCATGATTTTTGTGTCTCTCTTACCTCTCATTGTAATCGGGTGTTATGTGCATATTTCATAGTTATTACTTGATCTAGGTGTGATGTGTTTATACAAGAATGGAGAATGGCTATCTTATGGTCTGTGGTGCAGTGATCCACCCTATCCTTAATAGATTGGTGTAGTTCAGGTCTGTTTTGCACCTTGTCCAACCTCCCTTAACTCACCCTATCTTTTTTTGCAAGCAAGAGAATTGATCGAAAATCCTTTATTGGTGTATCACCACTCGTAGTGTAGATTTATTTCATGAAATCCTCCTATCCCTGTCTCCTTGGAAGCTATAGATTAGGATTAGTGAGTAGTTTTACCTACATCAGGAGTATTTTGTGGCAGGTAGGATTAGGAGTAGGAGCTGACCTTCTCTAGAGAGTTATCCCATTTCGTAATGTCCCACACTTAGGATAGCTCAATTTTATGCAATCAACCTGAATGCCCCATCTTAAACCAAGCCATTCAAGGGGTGATGTGATTTTTCCATAATAGTTTTGGCACACCCAATGGGATAACTCTAGAAGTCAGTTTTCATTTTTTAACGAGTTGTTCTATTGCAGATCCAAGCCAAATTCAAGCCAAGTTCAAGAAAGACATTTTTGGAGGTTTCCTTGCACTTTAAAATTTAGAGGCTATAATTTTCATATTTAAGAGGTTTCTTTAGCATGGGAAAAGTCTAAAATAACTTTTGCAAGGATTAACATGTGTAAAATAGGCTCAAACTTTCACAGATAATAGATTGGGGAATGAAGTTCAAAAGGGTATCCTTAGAATTTCAAAAATATCATTTTTAAAATTTCAGGATTTTTTGAGTTTTGGAATTTCGAGACTTTTAAAATTTTAGACCTTTTTCAATTTCAGACTTCGAACATTTCAAGTTTCAGAAATTTCATGCTTTCGAAGGTTGCTGCAATTTCAGGTTTCGAGGTTTCTCTACTTTAGACTTCAGTGTATGCAAATTTCAGAGGTCAATTGTAGCTAAACCAGTTTAACCCCCATAACCATTTTCGAGCCCTTCAAGGCATGCATTTATGTATCCATTCTCATTTCATCAAGTCTATTGTGCTCTTGGTGGAATCATTGCCTTTGGAGGCACGTGCAAAGCACAACTGGAAACTCCATGTGATAAAAAACACTCTCTAAGTAGAAGAATTTCCCATTCTTCTCCATCCATTTCATTCATATTTATTTCCACACCTTCCATTTTCTTCTATTTATGAAGTTGTGGAACTATGACTTCATTACTACAGTGGAATACACACTTGCAACAATAACAATGCTATTCAGACATACCTCCACATCTACAACACATATTCTCAAGTCATGGTTAGCCATTTTCGGTTCCATATTATGATGAGAATCAACAGTATATGTGTTCTTATGAGAAATAAATGGATTAGTTTGGTTATTCGCCAAACTATACTGGTTGCTAGGACTAAGGGTATGTATACTATGAAGGTTACCCTACAACTAAGGATATGGATTTACAAGAGAAGGTCCAATAATTGGAGGCAAAATCAGTGCATCAAAGGGTTGTGACTTAGATATAGGCATGTAAGATTGGTGTTAGGACCCCTTGCCCATGGGTAAGCCCTATTCCAAACTGTTACAACCCACAAGAGAAGCTTGACTTTATTGTTGACATGTTTCCAAGGCTCACAGAGTGGACCCAAGAGATAAGAGCTTTTGTAGAAAATGCAAGTCAACCCTGTCAATGGGGAACCCTTGCATTGTCATCCCAAAATACCCTCTCCACCCCCCAATATGCACTATCTCAGGCAGATCCTTATTTCTGAAGTTTCCCATCTGCTACACCTATTGTGGATTCCTCTCCTTCATATTGTATTATTCCACCTCATCTCAGTTTCTCTACCATTTTCCCTTTTAAAATCAACCCCCAATAAGAACAAGAAGTTGAACTTTCTCTCCCACCACAAGAAAAGTGAAAATTACTAGAGATCCCACCCACCTCTCCTCTTGCATTCTCAAATCCTTGTTGGGAAGAGATCTAGCAAACCAGTCAAGAGGAGAAACAAAATGAAGAGCCTAATAAGGAAGAAATGATTTAATTTCTAAAGATTTGGGATGCTAAGCTCAGAATTGAGAAGATTCCCTTGATGGTTAAGCCTACAGAGGAGCTTGGGGTCCAGTCATAGGTAGTGAAAGCTGAAATGGTTGCAGCAGTTGCAGAGAATAAACAAATGTAATATGATCAACTATAAGAGTACTTAGAGTGTAGTTTTCATGAAGGAACTCTATTTTTAGAAGTAGTTGATCAATCATCAGCTCTAAAATTGGAAGAAGAGGAAGAAAGAACAAATCCAAATCCAAAATAAGAGGAGCTTCATACTAAGGAGGAAGGACACACAAATTTAAAGGGCTCAAACATAGAGCATGCCACACGAGAAGTTTTCAATCCTTTTCCCACTCCATCTTCTCCAAATTATAATTTTGGGGACAATTTTAAACTCTTGTACTTCATGTTTGAAGATAGAGAGAATGATGAAGACCACGGAAAGAAAAGTGCAGATCCAAATAATGCTATGGAGGAGGTTGAGTCGACACAATAGGATAATGAAGAGGCAGACTATCTATCAAATTTGGAGGATTGATTCAATAAAGAAGAGCGCATATAAATAACCACATTTTCTCCTCCATCATCCATATTTTAGGCATAAAAGCCTATTTCCAAAGAGGATCACGTACAAGAGCAACATGTTTCTCATAAGAATCCTCTTGGGCTTGGATTGGAGGAATCAAAACTTCTAAAGAGAATGTCAGACAAGGAGAGGGAACTCCCATATGAGCAAAAGAACTCAATAATTTGCAACAAGTCATCAATAGTTCAACATAAATATTTAAGTAGTTTCAAAAAGCCACATATAGTGGAGGTGTTCCATGTTGTCGAAGAAGGGAAGGAGCATGGGGAGACCATCACCTCCATATCATGCACTAAAGAGGTGACACGTCAATTTTCTATAGGTGTGCAAGGAAAAGGAAATCCAATCACAGAAAGTCACCTTTTCTAGGAAAGTTTACATGAAGGATTTCTTTCCTAAACTCAGAGCAGTAGGCACATTTAGCAATTTAGGTCATGCCCCATTAGGTTTCTAGCTTCATTGAAGCTAGAAACAAATATGCCACAAATAGTCATGTTCACTTCTGAACACGAGGACAAGATTCATATTACCAATTATTAATTACACCAGTTACAACATGTCCAAGAGCCTCATGAGATCCATTCTGAAGGGATTTTTGTTTTGCCTTGAGTTGATTCCTTGATGATTTAGGAGAAAGAATGGTCCCTTATCATTTTTTCACTCATCCATACACCCATGTCTAGTTTTAAATCATTTGCTTGGCTTCCTATTCTAAGAAAGGGAAGTTAATTTGCACTAACAGTGTCAGGATTCATTTGAAATATTCTCTTCCCCTGGTTAGTGTAGGGTAGGTGTAGGTTTCCTTTTAGCATAACAAGCTCTCTTGCACACTATGCATGTCTACTTGGGCATGTATGATTTATATTTTTGTACATATCTTTTGGGTTCACATTTTCTCTAGCATAGTACACAATGTTTCAGTAGTCCTCCCGCATGCAAAATAAGTTTATACATGTGAGGAACAATTGCAGATTTTAAGAGAAAAAAATGCAAAACTAAAATCAGGACTAAGGACGTGTTTTCTAATTTTTCATTCTTCGAGTCCAATAACAGGTGATTTTCTAGGAGTCCCAGCAGGGCCAGAAAATCAACAACCTTCAACAAAGTTTCAAAAGTAGAAATTTTAGAAGAAAGAAGAAGATCAATTTTTAACAGAGTTCCATGATGAAAAAACTTGAAGAATATCTTATTTAAAAATCTGTAGTGTTCAATACATGCCAAACATCATCAGTTTGTGTGCTTCATACTTGATAGATAAGAGTTGTAGAGAGGAACACATGAAAGTTATAATTTAAGATAACTTTCCACTCTCACAAAATTGTAACTTTAAGATTTTATTATGAAAATTGAGAGTGCAAGCAGTGAGACAAGTTTAAGTTCAACAATGTGTGTGTAGTCTATAGGTTTTAATTCAATATGATCAGGATGATTCTACAAGTATACAAGGACTCCATCCCTAATGGATAGCTTTAGGATACTATTATGAGAGCATCTAGCAGATGCTCCTGCGAGTCACCAAATTGTTGAAAATTTTTGCACTCAAGAAAAATTTGCCAACAAGGAGCCTAACATGACCTAGGCACCTAAGTGGGCCCCACAGGTTGAAATAAGGCTACAGGTAGTTTCCGGGATCTCAGAGGGACTTTTAGTAAATTTAGGAAATAAAATGACATCGAAGAACTTTTTCTCTTCTGGGTTTTGAACCTTGGGATCAACTTGGAAAATGATGAATTACAGGCCTGTGGCCCCACCTCTAGCCAAAACAAGAAAAAATGGGCAAAAATATAATGAGTCAAAAAAATCTCTATACTCAGCCCCTATCAGGCCTTTGACATGAAAAAATTAAAAAAAATCCAAAGGGATAGGTTCAAGGAAAAAAATTCGCATTGCAGACCTCAAAGGGTCATCGAGCTAAAAAAGAGCTCGTTGAGCAGCTCGGTGATCTAGGTCATCCATTGGGGAGGCGAGTCAAAAAGTGGGTCTTTGAGTAGATCAAAAAACTACTCAGTGAGTTAAGTCGATCAAGGTTACATATTGAGCAAGGTCCAACGAGGTGGGGGCAAGCTTAGCTCGCAAATCACAGCATAAGGGAGCACGAATCCATGTGGGCTCGACATGGTGAGTAAGAGGGTCGTCCATGAGAGCTCACATGAGGTTTTTAAAGGAGGGATCGAGTGTTGTAAGGTAGGGGCCATAACGAGGCTTGAATTCGTGAATGGGGGAGGACCGAATCAATAATAAAACAGCTCGTATGGTAAGCTATGCACAAAATTTTAACCCCAAGATAGTTTGGTGATGAAACAAACCTACCATAGAAAGCTACAAAGATGGGTTGAGTTGAACATAATGGGGAAGCTTGTGCGAGGTGATTGAAAAATCTCGGAAATGATCTGACCATGAAGGAAACTCACCCTAATGAGCTAAGAAGACAGGGTTGTGCGGGGCCAAGCGTGATAAGTTGGCAAGGAGCTCTGTGTGAAGGAGGTAGCTGGAGATCAAATAGAGATAGCTCTATGAGTGAGCGAGCCATGGAAGCAACTGGGAAAAGGAATGGAGTCATCCTGTGAAAGATGTAAGGCCAAATCACAAAGTAAAAGCTTCTATGAGCTTAGCAATGACTGGCAGAAGGATTGAGGGCCGGTGCATTATACGTGGCTAGGGGTATGATATCAGAGAGGAATTCTAATAATACTTGCGAATAAAACATCTTTTGAGTTGTGGAGCTAAATATCTTCACAAATAACATGCTTTACAAACTTGTAGGTTTACATAGTAACAGAGATTAGCTGGGAAATCGATGTCGGTCACCTGAGAGTAGCCGACATCAGTTGGCTAACCAACATCAGTGACCTGTACGTGAATGTTTTAATTTTATATGTGGGTTTTAATCTGACCCCTGATTATAAAGGTGATCAGATGGTTTTAAATTCATAGCTAAGTAGCCGTAATGTTTGTACATTCTTATAAGCTAGAAAGCTAGGGTTAGAAGGTAAGATTTGATATAATTGTAAGAATATTTTCTTAGAGAGAAGCTTGTGAAGGAAATGTACTATACATCTAGGAGAGGTGTGGAATATTTTAAATCTTCATTGTATTTCCTCTGTAAAGAAAAGAATAAGATATTGGATTTTTTATGAATGTAGCCCACACTCGATGAACCACGTTATATCTTGTGTATTTTTATTTTGGTTTAATTTATGTGTTTATTGTTTGTATGCTTAAATTGAATATAGATATTTACAACACTGGTGTGGCTAACCCGCAACAACTGGTATCTGATCTTTTTTGTTTGAGGGTTTTTTGTGTTGACAAATTTACTCACAAAGGGATTTTTGATTTAGTGGGAGCACAACAATGGCTGAAGATAGAAAATACAAAGTGGAGAAATTTGACGACCGTAATTATTAACTATGGAAGATGTAGGTGGAAGACTATATGTATCAGAAAGATTTATATTTACCATTGGTTGCGTGTGCAAAGCCTATGAAGATGACTGATTAAGAATGGAAGATTCTTGATAGAAAGGCTCTGGGATCTATAAGATTGAACCTAGTAGCATCTGTATATTTAAATATTACTGAAGCAACAACTATGGTAGATTTGATGAAATCTTTAGCTAATTTATATAAACAACCAAGTGCTTAAAATAAAGTTTATTTGTTGAGGAAATAATTTAATTAAAAAATCCAAGAAGGTGGATCTATATTAGGCCATTTGAATGATTTATGTTTCATTGTAAATCAATTAAAATCGGTTAATATTCCGTTTGATGATGAAGTGAAAGAAAAATTATTCTTATGCTCTTTTCTAGATAGTTGGGATAACTTGGTAATGGTTGTTAGTAATACAATAACTACTACTAATATTTTAAATTTTGATGATGTAGTTAATATAATCCTGAATGAAGAAATACAAAGGAAAAGTACAGGAGATTCATCAACTAGAAATGATTTTAATGTAGAAAGTAGGGAAGATAGAAGGAAATATTCAAGAGCAAGAATAATGGGAAATCAAAGTCAAAGAATGGAAGATCTAAATCAAGAGGTAGAGGAATAACCTGCTAAAATTGTGGAAAGAAAGGACATGCAAATAAAGATTGTTATTTCAAGGAAAACAAAGAGAATCTACCAGATAAAAGTAAAGAGGAAAATGTTGCAATTGAGGTAATGCAAGATGCCCTTATTATCTCCTTGCATAATAAAATGCAACCATGGGTTTTAGATTTAGGAGCTTATTTACATGGTACTCCTAATAAGTGTTATTTTAGAAATTATGTCCAGGGTAATTTTGGGTGTTTTTATTTAGGAGATGATGAACCATATAATATTACTAGTAAAGGGGAAGTTCATCTAAAATTTCATAATGAAAATACATGGATATTGAAATATGTGAGGCATGTGGCAAGCCTAAAGAGAAATCGAATTTATGAAGGACAACTAGGTGAAGTTGGTTGCATGGTTACATTCACAACCGACTCTTGGAAAGTTACCAAGGGAGATCTTGTTGTGGCAAGAGGAAAGAAGGAAGGAACATTTTATTTTTATACTTGTATTATAGATTCTTTTTTATGTATTATCTACTTTAGATTCAGATGCAAGCATGTGGCATAATCAACTAGGCCATATGAGTAAAAAGGGAATGCATATTTTAAAGGAAAAGGGTAAGTTATCAGATTTGAAAAATTTAGATCTTGATTACTATGAGTATTGCATATTTGGAAAGAAAAAGAAAAGTGACATTTATAAAAATTGGGGCAACAAAGAAGGGGAAAAAATTGGATCTTGTGCAGTCAGATGTGTGGGGACGAACCTAGGCAGCTTCTCTTGGAGGATCCCAATATTATGTGACTTTCATTGATGATGCCATAAGAAAGGTATGTGTTTATTGTATAAAGTGTAAATTTTATGTTTTTGAGACTTTAAAAATATGAAAATACATTGTGGAATGAATCCGATTTAAAATTAAAATGCCTTAGATCTGACAATGGTGGTGAGTACTACAACAAGGATTTCAATGATTACTGTTAAGTGAATGGAATATGCAGAGAAAGAATGGTTCCTAGAACACCACAGGAGAATGATGTGGCCAAAATAATAAACACGACTATCATGGAAAGTGCAAGAAGCATGAGGATACATGTTGGATTACCCTTAAAGTTTTGGGATGAAGAAGTAGACACGACATTATATTTTATCAAATGTGGGATTTCAAGTGCACTAGATGGTGGAATACTAGAAGAAGCTTGTACTGGAAAAGAGGTAAATATTTATTTTCTTAGAGTATTTGTTTTATAAGCTTTTATGCACGTTGATAAAGAAAATAGGAGGAATTTGAATGATAAATCCAAGAGATCCACTTTTATTGGTTATGGTTGTGGTGATTTTAGATTCCATTTTTGGGATCTAGAAGATGCTAAGATTATTAGGATCATAATATTGACTAGAATGAAAAGAGAATATACATGGATCAAATTTTGAAACCCAAGGATGAATCAGTGGAATATTTTTTGGAAGAAAATACATTCTCGGATTGAAAATTGACACCTACATGTACCGATGTCAGTTACAGTAACTGGTGTTGGCAGACATAGGACTAACATTGGCAGCTAGAACCGATGTCAGTAGAAGAGTAGGACCGGTGGCGATTTCCTAGATCGACATTGGCTATAGATGGTTGGCCTCAGTCATTGTCAGAGGTTGATATGAATGTACAAGATGTAGAAAATGAGCCTCTGGCACCTGAGATCTTTGTAAGGAGGTTACAACAGGTAACTAGACCTCCAGAAATATTTACACCTTCCTTATTTTATCTATCATTTACTGATAGTGGTGAGCCCCAAATATTTGAAGAATAAATGTAAGAAGATACCCACAAAGAGTGGGAGCATGGCATGGATGAGGAAATGGAATCCTTAGAAAAGAATCAGACATGGGATATGGTTACGTTTCTAGTAGGTAAGAGAACATTATAGAATAAATGGGTTTACAAGATCAAGGAATAAGAAGGTGGACATAAAACATACAAGGAAAAGCTTGTGGTAAAACAGTTTACACAAAACGAAGGTATTGATTTTGGTGAGATTTTGTTTCCTGTAGTAAAAATGACTTCTATTCGTACTGTATTGAGTTTAGTTACAGTAGAATATTTTCACTTAGAGAAACTTGATGTTAACAAGGATTTCCTTCATGGTGATTTGGAGGAATATATATACATGCAACAAAAACTTGCTTATGAACTCAAGGGCAAGGAAAAAATTGTGTGCAGGTTGAAAAAGAGCTTGTATGGGCTCAATCAAGCTCCAAGGAAATGGTATATAAGGTTTAAAAATTTTATGCATGAGCATGGTTATATGAGATGTGGATCTGATCATTGTGTATATTCCAAGAAGCTTAAAAATGGAAGTTATATTATTTTTGTTATTTTATGTAGATGATATGTTTATTGCAAGATCTAGTATGTAGGACATTGTTGAGCTTAAAGAAAAGTTAGCTCATACATTTTCTATGAATGATTTAGGAGCTGAAAAGAAAATCCTTGGCATGAAAATTCATAGATACAAGAAGAAAATGCAATTATATTTTTCTCTAAAATATTATATCAATAAGGTGTTGTAAAGGTTTAAAATGCAAAATTTAAAACAGATAAGTACACCTATGGATGGACAGTTTAAATTAAGAAAAGATCAGTGTCCTACATCACATGAGGAGGTTGATTACATGACATGGGTTTCATATGCTTAAGTAGTTGGAATCCTTATGTATGTAATGGTTTGTACTAGAACAAACATTACATAGTAGTGGGAGTTGTGAGAAGATTTATGGTCAATTCAGGTAAAGAGCATTGGAAAATAGTCCAATGGATACTCAAATATTTGAGAGGGACATACAATATGCATGTATTTTATATAGGTTAGATACTTCTTTATGTGGCTATGTTGATTCATATATGGCTGGAGATTTGGATTGTAGAAGAAGCACCACTGGATATGTTTTCACAGTAGGTGACACAAAAATTAGTTGGATTTCAAGATTATAGAAGATTGTGGCTTGTTTACTACATAGGTGAAATATGTTGAAGCTATAGAAGCTATTAAAGAGATGATATGGATGAGCAGGTTCATCGAAGAGTTGGGAAAGGAGCAAGAGGATTATAGAACGTAAAGTGATAATCAAAGTATGATTCATCTGGAAAATATCTCATTGTTTCATTCAAGAACAAACCACATTCAGTTGAGATATCACTTCATATGGCAGGCATTGGAGGATGGCCAACTAAAATTGTAGAAAATTTATACAAGTGAGAACCCTGAGGATATGCTAATGAAGCCATTGGAAAAGGAGAAGTTGGAAATTCACACAAATTCTGTTGGTCTTCAAGTTTGAGACTTGAAGAGGAAGAAACAAGCCAAGGAAAGGATCCAAAGATGGGGTTGTATGGTATAGTGCAAAAATTTATCTCCAAGTGGGAGATTGTTGAATTTTGGAGCCAAATGGCTTCACAAATAGAATGCTTTAAAAACTTGCAGGTTTACACAGTAATCGAAGTCGGTTGGGTAATCGGCATTGATCACCTGGGAGCAGCTGACATAGGTGAGTTGTACGTGAATGTTTTTATTTTATACATGGGTTTTAATCTGAATATTGATTATAAAGGTGGTTGGATGGTTGTGAATTCATAACTAAGTTACCCTAATGTTTTTATATTATTATAAGCTAGAAAGTTATGGTTAGAAGGTAGGATTTGAGATAATTGTAAGAATATTTTCTTGGAGAGAATCTTGTGAAAGAAAATTACTATACATCTTGGAGAGGTTTGGAATATTTCAAATCTTCATTGTATTTCCTCTGTAAACCAAAGAATAATAGATTGGTTGTTTCTTGGTGGATGTAGCCCACACTGAGTGAACCACGTTATATCTTGTGTATTTTTCTTCTAGTTTAATTTTCGTAGTTATTGCTTGTATGATTAAATTGAATATAGATTTGTACAACAATGGTGTGGCTAACCCCCAACAACATTGGGCTAAGTTGAATGAAATCAACCAGGGGCTGGTTCAACTCGGCCATGGAAATCGATGAGGTGGTCTGGTAGCTCGGGAGTTTGAGAATTTTTGATGATTTGGGAGATAGCTCTTCAGATATTTTGACAAGAAAAATAAAAAGGGAGCCCAAAACCCTGAAACACCGCTATTTGAAAGGGGCTTGGGGTTTTCGGGATCAAATTTTCCTTTAGAGGTCAATGGTGAGAGATTTTGGGGATATCAGTGGTGAATGTCCGAAATGATGGCTAGGAGAGTTTTGAAATGAGAAGATTCCAATATTTGAAGAGTGGGTCAATGTGGCAAGCCATGGTGGCTTCGGGGTTGGTGGCTTTCGGGGTTGACTTTAGGGTTCCCAGCACCTAATGTTTGAATGGAAACTGACCCAAATAATATGATTTACAAATATTTGTTGAGTTGTGGAGCTAAATATCTTCACAAATAACATGCTTTACAAACTTGTAGGTTTACATAGTAACAAAGGTCAGTTTTGAAATCGATGTCAATCACCTTGGAGAAGTCAACATCGGTTGGGTAGCCAACATCGGGGACCTGTAGGTGAATTTTTTAATTTTCTATGCGGGTTTTAATCTGACCCCTTATTATAAAGGTGATCAGATGGTTTTAAATTCATAGCTAAGTTGCCCTAATGTTTGTACATTCTTATAAGCTAGAAAGCTAGGGTTAGAAGGTAAGATTTGATATAATTATAAGAAGATTTTCTTAGAGAGAAGCTTGTGAAGGAAATGTACTATACATCTGGGAGAGGTGTGGAATATTTTAAATCTTCATTGTATTTCCTCTGTAAAGAAAAGAATAAGATATTGGATTTTTTATGAATGTAGCCCACACTCGGTGAACCATGTTATATCTTGTGTATTTTTCTTTTGGTTTAATTTATGTGTTTATTGCTTGTATGCTTAAATTGAATATAGATATGTACAAAACTGGTGTGGCTAACCCCCAACAATTGGTATCTGATATTTTTTGTTTGAGGGTTTTTTGTGTTGACAAATTTACTCACAGAGGGATTTCTTATTTAGTGGGAGCACAACAATGGCTGAAGATAGAAAATACAAAGTGGAGAAATTTGACGACCATAATTATTAACTATGGAAGATGCAGGTGGAAGACTATATATATTAGAAATATTTATATTTGACATTGGATGTGTGTGCAAATCCTATGAAGATGATTGATTAAGAATGGAAGATTCTTGACAGAAAGGCTCTGGGATCTATAAGATTGAGCCTAGTAGCATCTATATATTTAAATATTACTGAAGCAACAACTATGGTAGATTTGATGAAATATTTAGCTAATTTATATAAAAAAATCAAGTTCTTAAACTACATTTTATTTGTTGAAGAAATAATTTAATTCAAAAATGCAAGAAGGTGGATCTGTATTAGGCCATTTGAATGATTTCTGTTTCATTGTAAATCAATTAAAATCGGTTAATATTCCATTTGGTGATGAAGTGAAAGAAATTTTATTCTTATGCTCTTTTCTAGATAGTTGGGATAACTTGGTAATGGTTGTTATTAATACAATATCTACTACTAATATTTTAATGTTTAATGATGCGGTTAATATAATCCTGAATGAAGAAATACAAAGGAGAAGTACAGGAGATTCATCATCTAGAAATGCTTTTAATGTAGAAAGTAGGGAAGGTAGAAGGAAATATTCAAGAGCAAGAATAATGGGAAATCAAAGTCAAAGAATGGAAGATCTAAATCTAGAGGCAGAGGAATAACCTGCTAAAATTGTGGAAAGAAAAGACATGTAAATAAATATTGTTGTTTCAAGGAAAACAAAGAGAATTTACCAGATAAAAGTAAAGAGGAAAATGTTGCAATTAAGGTAATGCAAGATGCCCTTATTCTCTCTTTGCATAATAAAATACAACCATGGGTTTTAGATTTAGGAGCTTATTTACATGGTACTCCTAATAAGTGTTATTTTAGAAATTATGTCCAGGGTAATTTTGGGTGTTTTTATTTAGGAGATGATGAACCATGTAATATTACTAGTAAAGGGGGAGTTCATCTAAAATTGCATAATGAAAATACATGGATATTGAAATATGTGAGGCATGTGCCAAGCCTAAAGACAAATCAAATTTATGAAGGACAACTAGGTGAAGCTAGTTGCATGGTTACATTCACAACTGACTCTTTGAAAGTTACCAAGGGAGATCTTGTTGTGGCAAGAGGAAAGAAGGAAGGAACATTGTATTTTTATACTTGTATTACAGATTCTTTTTTATGTATTATCTACTTTAGATTTAGATGCAAGCATGTGGCATAATCAACTAGGCCATATGAGTAAAAAGGGAATGCATATTTTAAAGGAAAAGGGTAAGTTATCAGATTTGAAACATTTAGATCTTGATTACTACGAGTATTGCATATTTGGAAAGAAAAAGAAAGTGACATTTCATAAAATTGGGGCAACAAAGAAGGGGAAAAAATTGGATCTTGTGTAGTCAGATGTGTGGGGACGAACCTAGGTAGCTTCTCTTGGAGGATCCCAATATTATGTGACTTTCATTGATGATGCCACAAGAAAGGTATGGGTTTATTGTATAAAGTGTAAATTTTATGTTTTTGAGACTTTAAAAATATGAAAGTCCATTGTGGAATGAATCTAATTTAAAATTAAAATGCCTTAGATCTGACAACGGTGGTGAGTACTGCAACAAGGATTTCAATGATTACTGTTAAGTGAATCGAATATGCAGAGAAAGAACGGTTCCTAGAACACCACAGGAGAATGATGTGGCTAAAAGAATAAACAAGACTATCAGGGAATGTGCAAGAAGTATGATGATACATGCTGGATTACCCTTATAGTTTTGGGCAAAAGAAGTAGACATGACATTATATTTTATCAAATGTGGGATTTCAAGTGCACTAGATAGTGGAATACTAGAAGAAGCTTGTACTGGAAAAGAGGTAGATCTTTATTTTATTAGAGTATTTGGTTTAGAAGCTTTTATGCACATTGATAAAGAAAATAGGAAGAATTTGGATGATAAATCTAAGAGATGCACTTTTATTGGTTATGGTCGTGGTGATTTTTGATTCCATTTTTGGGATCTAGAAGATGCTAAGATTGTTAGGATCATAATATTGACTAGAATGAAAAGAGAATATACATGGATCAAATTTTGAAACCCAAGGATGAATCAGTGGAATATTTTTTGGAAGAAAATGCATTCTCGGATTGAAAATTGACACCTACATGTACCGATGTCAGTTACAGTAACTGGTGTCGACAGACATAGGGCTAACATTGGCAGCTAGAACCGACGTCGGTAGAAGAGTAGGACCGGTGGCGATTTCCTGTATCAACATCGGCTATAGATGGTTGGCCTCAGTCATTGTCAGAGGTTGATACGAATGTAAAAGGTGTACAAAATGAGCCTGTGGTACCTCAGATATTTGTAAGAAGGCTACAACAGGTAAGTAGACCTCCAGAAATATTTACACCTTCCTTATTTTATCTATCATTGACTGATAGTGGTGAGCACCAAATATTTGAAGAATAAATGCAAGAAGATACCCGCAAGGAGTGAGAGCATGGCATGGATGAGGAAAAAGAATCCTTAAAAAGAATCAGACATGGGATTTGGTTATGTTTCTAGTAGGTAAGAGAACATTATAGAATAAATGGGATTGCAAGATCAAGGAATAAGAAGGTGGACATAAAACATACAAGGCAAGGCTTGTGGTAAAATAATTTACACAAAAAGAAGCTATTGATTTTGGTGAGATTTTATTTCTTGTAGTAAAAATGACTTCTATTCGTACTGTATTGAGTTTAGTTACAGTAGAATATTTTCACATAGAGAAACTTGATGTTAACAAGGATTTCCTTCACGGTGATTTGGAGGAATAGATATACATGCAACAACAACTTGGTTATGAACTCAAGGGCAAGGAAAAAATTGTGTGCAGGTTGAAAAAGAGCTTGTATGGGCACAAGCAAGCTCCAAGGAAATGGTATATAAGGTTTGAAAATTTTATACATGAGCATGGTTATATGAGATGTGGATCTGATCATTGTGTATATTCCAAGAAGCTTAAAAATGGAAGTTATATTATTTTGTTATTTTATGTAGATGATATGTTTATTGCAGGATCTAGTATGTAGGACATTGTTGAGCTTAAAGAAAAGTTAGCTCATACATTTTCTATGAATGATTTAGGAGCTGTAAAGAAAATCCTTGGCATGAAAATTCATAGATATAAGAAGAACATGCAATTATATTTGTCTCTAAAATATTATATCAATAAGGTGTTGTAAAGGTTTAAAATGCAAAATTTAATACCGATAAGTACACCTATGGATGGACACTTTAAATTAAGAAAATATCAGTGTCCTATATCACATGAGGAGGTTGATTACATGACATGGGTTCCATATGCTTAAGCAGTTGGAATCCTTGTGTATGTAATGGTTTGTACCAGAACAAACATTACACAGTAGTGGGAGTTGTGAGAAGATTTATGGTCAATTCAGGTAAAGAGAATTGGAAAATAGTCCAATGGATACTCAAATATTTAAGAGTGACATACAATATGCATGTATGTTATGGAGGGTTAGATACTTCTTTATGTGGCTATGTTGATTCAGATATGGCTAGAGATTTGGATGGTAGAAGAAGCACCACTGGATATTTTTTCACAGTAGGTGACACGAAAATTAGTTGGATTTCAAGATTATAGAAGTTTGTGGCTTGTTTACTATATAGGTTGAATATGTTAAAGCTATAGAGGCTATCAAAGAGATGATATGGATGAGCAGGTTCATCGAAGAGTTGGGAAAGGAGCAAGAGGATTACAGAATGTAAAGTGATAGTTAAAATGTGATTCATCTAGAAAACATTTCATTGTTTCATTCAAGAATGAAACGCAGTCAGTTGAGATATCACTTCATATGGCAGGTATTGGATGATGGCCAATTGAAACTGTAGAAAATTTATACAAGTGGGAACCCTGAGGATATGCTAATGAAGCCATTGGAAAAGGAGAAGTTGGAAATTCACACAAATTCTGTTGGTCTTCAAGTTTGAGACTTGAAGGGGAAGAAACAAGCCAAGGAAAGGATCCAAAGATGGAGTTGTATGATATATTGCAACAATTTATCTCCAAGTGGGAGATTGTTGAATTTTGGAGCCAAATGGCTTCACAAATAGAATGCTTTAAAAACTTGCAGGTTTACACAGTAATCGACGTCGATTGGGTAATCGGCGTTGATCACCTGGGAGCAGCCGAGATAGGTGACTTTTACATGAATGTTTTTATTTTATACATGGGTTTTAATCTGAATATTGATTATATAGGTGGTTGGATGGTTATAAATTCATAACTAAGTTACCCTAATGTTTTTATATTATTATAAGCTAGAAAGTTATGGTTAGAAGGTAGGATTTGAGATAATTGTAAGAATATTTTCTTAGAGAGAATCTTGTGAAAGAAAATTACTATACATCTGGGAGAGGTGTGGAATATTTCAAATCTTCATTGTATTTCCTCTGTAAACCAAAGAATAATAGATTGGTTGTTTCTTGGTGGATGTAGGCCAAACTGAGTGAACCACGTTATATCTTGTGTATTTTTCTTCTAGTTTAATTTTCGTAGTTATTGCTTGTATGATTAAATTGAATATAGATTTGTACAACAATGGTGTGGCTAACCCCCAACAACATTGGGCTAAGTTGAATGAAATCAACTAGGGGCTGGTTCAACTCGGCTATGAAAATCGATGAGGTGGTTTGGTAGCTTGGGAGTTTGAGCATTTTTGACAATTTGGGAGATAGCTCTTCAGATATTTTGACGAGAAAAATAAAAAAGAGAGCTCGAAACCCTAAAACACTGTTGTTTGAAAGGGGCTTGGGGTTTTCGGGATCAAATTTTCCTTTAGAGGTCAATGGTGAGAGATTTTGGGGATATCAGTGGTGAATGTCCGAAATGATGGCAAGGAGAGTTTCGAAACGAGAAGATTCCAAAATTTGAAGAGTGGGTCAATGTGGCGAGCCATGGTGGCTTTTGGGTTGGTGGCTTTCGGGGTTGAATTTAGGGTTCCCAGCACCTGATGTTTGTTTGGTTGGTGAATGTCTGAAAAGGGGAGTTCCGAAAACCCAAAGAAAATTCAAATCCCACCCTAACAATTCAAAAATGCCCGCCAAATCATTGGACGAGTCAGTGGTAGTCAAAATGGTAGGTGGGAAGTGCATTGGTCAATGAGCCAAGCAGTGAGTGAATAAAGTAATGCACCAAGACCTAAAAATAGTTAGGTGGGGAGGAGTAATGCATTGAGCTAAGTAACGTATGAAGACTATTGTGTAACTTTGTGTGCATGGTTTCCTCTAATCATTAACACTATAATCTTGTTGTTTCTTTCATATAAATTGTGAATGTGAAATTTTTAATTGGCTCTAGTGAGAATTTGATTTTCTACGCATACAGTTAAGTCTCATTGTCTAATTTCTTAACTCCCCTTCCCCCATTCACTCGAAAATTCCTCCCTTGCAACCTATTATAAGAACTTTTTGTGGGTTCAATGGAGTGTGCTCTTTCAATCCCCAAAAATAAATTTTTATTTGTGTTCATTCATAATAAATTGGAGTTGCACCACCCAAGTAAAGGGACCTAGATTCCTAGAGCATTGGCTAGAAACCCACTAATTTGTGCCCTAAAAAAATTTCTCTCCAACAACATGATTAACTATAAACATGTTGCCAGTCCTATTGAAGTTGGTGTTAAATTGTATCCTAAACCTGTATGTGCTAAATTTAATCCTAATCTTTATAGACAACTAGTTGGTAGTCTAATTTATTTGACTATTACTAGGCCAACTATTTCTTATGCAGTAGGAGTTTTTTCAAAATTCATGTAGGATTCATATTAGGACCATTAGAAAATGGAAAAAAGAATTATAAACTATGTTAAAGGAACGATTAATTATGTTTTGTATTATTATTCTTGTAATAATGCAAAATTATTTAGATATTGTGATTTTGACCATGCTAGTGATATTATAGATTGAAAAACTACTTTTTGATTTATTTTCAAGTTGGGTGTAGGTGCCATCACTTGGAGTAGCAAGAAGCAACCGACAATTTCTATCTCTTCTACTAAAGCATAATATATAAGTGTTATGGAAGTAGTGAAGGAAGCCATGTGGCTGAAAATACTATTGGATGAAATCCATATAGGCATCAAAGGAAGAAATACTCTTCTTTGTGATAGTTAGAGTTACATTTCTCATGCAAACAATCTAGTTCAACATAAGAGGAAAAAGCATATCAAAATTCATATGCACTTTATTTGAGAGAAAGTCCTAAATGGTGATATTGATCTCAAGTTTTGTTTGACTAAAGATCAAGTTGTAAATATTTTCATGAAGCCACTATGTGTTGTGAAGTTTTGTAATTTTTTTGCCTTATTAGGCCTTTCACAGTTTCCATTGACAAGGATTGTGCATGCAATTCCACCTTTTAATGACCTTGAATGTTTCATAGTGGATACTGCCAAAAATATTTCTATGTTGTTTAAGTAAATTGTCATGTATGTGAAATTTATTTATAATTACTAGCGAAGCATTAGATATGTTGAGTTTATTAACTCCATATTTTGATGTAAGTCTTCATCCTTAATCAATTTATCTTGAGAATTTGTATGTGTTCCTTTATATTATGGTTTTGATGGAATCCTTGAAACACTAATTTAAACCACAACAAAATAGTGTCTCACAACTTCTCTAAAACCCACGATGCATGTACAATTGTTTGTGGAATGTATAAGTCTGTGGGACATTGTGGTAGTGTATTGTGGAGTTGAAAAAACCACATGACTCTACTTTAGTACACCATGGAACTGCAAACCCACATAATAAGTGTTTTTTGGATGCTATCCTAAATCACGAGTTGATTTATGGATTGTAATTCCTTTTTTACCAAAAGGGGACTTGTCACGAGGAACAAATGTTAACATGTAATTTCATTTTTCCCCACTTAACATTACGGGGTGTTGGGGCTTACAATATCAATTGGGAAACTACTTATGAAACCTACCAAATACCATGTGTTATTTTTTTATAGCTTATATTTAAAATATAAGAATGTCGAGACCCGAGTCATCTTTTAAGAGTGGATCATTACCACACACCTTGTATATAACAAGGTGATCTCATTAGAGATTGGTTACATAGGTTTTATAACATGTATGTGAACAGATTATAGAGACATGAATCGAATGAGGTAATACTCATGAGAGAATGTATGAGGAAATTTGTAATACCCTATTGAAGGTGTAACTTCATGTGGAAATAGTGGCAGTACTGGGTAAAATTTTATTCTCAATAAGATAAGTGATTTTTCAGTGGGTTGTTTTTACCTTTCATATTTTTTCCTGTTATATCTTATTTCACCGTGTTATTCACTTTCTGTTCATTATATTTATATTATGTAATCTAAAAAATAATCATCTAAATCTATCTTCTTAATTACTGCACTTCATAAACTATAATCTTTGGAAATTTATATTGTGAATATATAATTCATAACATTGTTCATCCCGTAAATTTCCTAACAGGTGGTTCGTGTGATATAGGAGAGGTATGTTGAAAAAGCATTGAGTTTGTAATATGTATTATTAGATGTTCACTAGAAAGAGTTATTCAAAATCATCTTGATTTTATAGTGATGAATATGTGTGAGAAGTATGTCAATTTTGTAATGTGATGTGTAGTGCAATGTGTATTGTGTTGTGGATATGTATATCTTGTTTGTGTTGATTGTACACAAGAGAAATGTGTCATGTGATGTAAAAGAGGTATGCTATAAAATCACTGAGTGTGTGTTATGTCATAGATATGTCGAGTGTGTTATATGTTGTGTTGAATATATACGCGAAGAGTATGTGTTGGCATTGTGTTGAGTCTGTATTGATGAATAAGTGTGAGAAGTAAGTATTGTTTGTGTGTTGAGTATGTAATATGTTATGTTGAGTGCGTGTTAGGAAGAGTGTGTCATAAATGTATTGATTTTGTAGTGTGTAAGGTTCATGCGTATCAGATTCCCTCAATAGTCAAGTGTGAACTCAAGCACGAGAGTGAGTCATCAGGTAATGACGATACGAGCATGTATCAAGATTTATATGTTTTAAGTGAGATACTAGATTTGAAATGATGAGAATATAAGATGCATGTCGAAGCTAAATGGGAGAGAAATAAGTGTGATGCCCCCAAGTGTGTGATGATAAGAGAGATCAAGTAATGTCATCTAATAGGTTATCAATTTCATGGTCAAAACTAAATATTGAAGCATCCGATACTTGATAAGAGATAGTGTCAGGTTGGTCAAGTAAGAATCCATTGAGGCATAATTTATACATGACCATAACGTATTCTTCATTGGTGAAAGGAGGTAATGGAAAACCATTTGCATACCTGTGAGTAATATTTTGTGAATAGATGAGAAATGAGTCATTACAAATGAAAACATGACTAAACGACATGAGGAATGATATATTAATATGATCAGGGTCTAATGTGCCCCCAATGTAATCAAGCCAAGACTATTCGAGTGTAAGTGGAGAAGTGAGATGATCACATGCAATAAATACTATGAGATGAAATATGTGAAGACCATAAGCATCAGTAATGAAGATACATCCATGGTAAAGATGAAAATTATGATGTGGAGGAGAAGTGTTGTCTGTAGTAAATCCTACCTGATTCAACCCATCATGTCTGCATACAGTATCAAACCAATTAGGATCAAATGGAATGTGTGCCCAATAATAGTCAATCAAGAAAAGTGTGCACGTAAATGGAGGACGTGCTAATGGAGGTTGCTAATGAGAAAGTGAAAGAGGTGGAATGACATCTAATGTCTAGGAAATCCCCCGATAAAAAATTATGGCAGTAGTAGGAGAAGGAGGCGATGATGTGGATGAAACAATATCTAACATACAAATAGAAACTTCAAGTGGTGTTTAGTGAGCCAGAGTATCCATAGGTTGTGATTCATCGGTGGTATCAGATGTCGGAGTAGGAAGTGTAGTGTTGAGATCACAATTATAATATTTGAATGGTTGACGATCACTAGGGATTGTATATTTTATGCCTTCATGTAAGAACATGACACATCGATGTACTGTAGAAGGCACTACTTGCATGGCATGAAGCCATGGCCTACCAAGTAAAAAATTATATGAAACCAAGAAGTCATTGAAAAAAACCATATTAAGATTTTCTGTCCTGACATTGATAGGAAAATTAATGTGACCTATGCATGGAAGAAAAGAGCCATCATATACACGAAGAGAAGGAGATAAAGGAATAAAATTAGCAAAAGAAATACTAATATTTTTAAGGAATGAAATAGTGCAAAGATTAATCTCAGATCCGTTATCAACAATGTTGCATTTTACACCCACATTATAAATGTAGAGCATGATATATAAAGGTGGATCATTGTAAAAAATAACAAGATCAACATTAGGATTCAATGGAAAAGCAATATGTTGAGAAAATTCATCCGTAAATGTGCTATATACTAGGTCCAGATAGATATCAACAGGAATGCGAGTAGTAGCTTGAAGAGATATGATTTTATCTCATACTTTAGTATTAGTTAATAGAGATACTCATGATGAGAAGATCCTATGAAGATAAAAGCGATGCAAGTATGAGGAACCTAAGATTTTTTAGATCGAGTGGGGTTCACCAAAATGATTAAGCAAATATAGAATTTATAGGTGCCTAATATGATTTCAATGTAGTAGTAAATGAATAAACAATAAAGTACAAAATAGACCTAAGAGAATTAATCTAGAAAATATGAAACCCTAGTTGTAAAGAAGGGATAAGAATACTTTATCTGATTTTGCAATTAAATTTAGATTGTGCCTAAGTGCTGACCAGATGATCAGAGACGGAGAAGTTTTACACAGAGCCTTAGAAAATTTTGTGACTAGAAGATCTATCTAGACTGGGGCTCCTAGAATGGGTCAAGGGCACCTATGGATGCTCCAATCCTGATCAGGGCATCTGTGTCTTCTCAAACCCTAAGGAAACCTCCTTCGTAGGTTCCCAATATGTTTTTTGTCCTTTTCTTCTTTTTGCCATTATGTCACACAATGATCGTTGAGGTTTCTGATAAGCTGTAATGAAAGAATGACATGTAAACCCCTCAAAAGTGTATCAAATCCTAAAAATTAAATAATGTAAATGAGGGGTCGAACTATCCTCATCTATCAAACTATTGAACTTACAAATGAGCACTGCACTACATTTCAGACCCAATGTAGTTTTATGTGTGTGTGCAGAATTGTGTCCTAGGTGGCTCTTGTACGTGTTGCAATTGGTAGCGAACATATAACTAGAAATAAAAAATGTAAGTATAAGTTTGCATGGAATAGAATATAATTCCCATCATATGAATTGTATGTATAAGAATGCAGTCCCTTTCCCTTGAATGGATGTTATATGGATGGTTGAATTATCTTTATAATGGCATTTGAATGCAACCTTAGGTGGTGATAGCTAATGTTTAATGCTTCATCCCTTATTATGATCACATAAATTTATATTTATATGATTCCATTTCTAGAATTTCATAATTAACCCTGAAAAGTAAGACTACCAAAAAGATAAGATGCTAAAATGACTAAAAAGGACCCAAAATATGCAAACAAAGAATAAATAGGCTAGGGGCGCCTAGAGGAAATGGGTTGCCTAACGGTGCTCCAGGATGATAAATGTTGAGGTATATAAATATAATCTGAGCTAGAAAGAGTGTAAGACCAAATAAGACAACATAAAGAAAGAAAATATGACCAAGGACAGAGGTTAATTAGTACTTTTCTTACTTAGGAATCATATGAATAGTTGTATACAATCAAGACTAGATAATTACCCAAAGTGTGTTATTTTGTTTCTATAGAAGCCTTAACAGATCCCTCCCCATTTTCCTTTTGCAACACTATTGATCATTCATCTAAAACCCCTACTTCTACCACATCTCCTCCTAATTTCATAAAGTATGGTCTTGGGTATTAGTATATGCTTCATTATGGTTTCACTGGAACCAGATTAGGAAAAAATGGAAAGTGAGTAACATAGACTCTTTATATTCACACAAAATATGAGGTTCAACCACAATACATGGGATCAAATCCCTCCTCAAAGACAGGTGAGGCTGCCTGTTTATTACTAATCTAAAACACAACATAAATGATTATATACAATATTAACACTAATATAACCATTGGGGTTAGGATACAATCCTAAAATCCATATCAACACGAAATGGAGATATTACAATTTGAATTAGAAAGAATATTAGAGGGGAAAGTATTATGAATGAAATAGAGTGGGAAGGAGATTAGAGGAACGTACCTTTCTTTCAAGAAAACACAGTATCAAGAAATACTTATACGAGTTTTAGATAATGGGTGTAATTATTTGAAACAATTAAAATGATTAAGAACACTAAACAAAGAATAACTTAATATATTGAATGTAAGAACAATATCTCAAGATAGGTGAATCCCACAACACAAATTCTACAAAATAACACATGTTCTATTCTTCAATGATTGATAGAAAATACAAAGTGTTTTCTTTCTTCTGTTTCACAATAGCTCTTAATATTTCAAAAAGTCTCTCCCTGGAATGCACAAGCATACATTATTTATACTAGAAAGGGTAGATTAGAAAATAGAATAAAATCCTAGAAAATTGTCATTTAATAAGAGTCCTATTTTGCTTGACTCTCATGCGGGAGAAAAAGTGAAAATTTTCTTCCTATGTTGACAAAACGGAATTGAGAAAGACATGCCAATTTCTTATAAGAAATGACATGTAACAACATTGCTTATTCCATTTCCTCATCCTTGTCTTCTTCCAGCACATCCTACTTCTCTTGGAACTCTTGAAACTTCTAGATTATGCCCTACATCTCGTCTTCATCTTTGTGCACTAGAATAATCACTTAGGACTTCAGAAGGTTTCCTAAGTATCACTTGTGTTACCAAGAAGTCTATTTAATCTCTTGTTGAATTTTCTTAGTGATTCCAAAATATTTTTGATCCTTATGAACTTATCAATGATGGAAAGATCAAAGACAGAAGCTGGGTCATTTAGAATTAACTCCTGGATTTGTTTGTAAAGATCATCAGTAGGTAGAATCTTTGAGTTATCATCCAACAATTTGGAAAAGATCTTTAATAGCTCTTCCTCTATGTCATTGGTGGAATCAACCAATTGATCTTTGGTTTCTCTAAATTTACTACAACCTTCATTAAGTATCTTTACCTTGAATCTGATGGCTTTGGAAAGTTAGAAATGTATATCTCCATGTGGAATGATTCCTTCTTCTATTAAAACCCGGGATGGAACCTATTTTAGTGCATTGAGAGCTTCCAAAGTTAATTCAAGGTTCCCGACTTCCTATGAAAATTCATCATTCCTCTTTATCACCATCTTTATTTATATCTTTCAAGGATTTGTAAAGTCCCTCTGTGTCATCGATGACCTCTTTTCCTTGTAGGAGTAGCCTCTTTATCCAATCTTCAACAATTCTCCAATTCTCATTGTTCCTTTCAATCATAGGCACCGATGAGAAATCAAACCTTATAGGGGTAGGGGTAGAAGATGACGTTGAATGTGAAGGATTTGAAATCTTAAGTAGTACCTCTGTCAACTATTCCACTTTCTCTTTCAGCTCACACCCTTCTTACCTTGGTTTATTTTATCTTTTGACAAAGCATGTTCATTGCATCTTGTGCATCTTGTTTTGCTCCTTCAGCTGTCACTTTTCCTAGATCAAATCTTGTAATCTGGTAATCAGCTACAGTTATATCTTCGTTTTTTTTATCGGGCCATGGGGAGTCACAATTTCTACAAACTTGTGCCCTGAGGAATCCATTAAAACCCTAGAAACTATTTTGGGTTTCTTGGTAGATTTAGCAGGAGAAGCCTTGAGTGAACTAAAATCAAAAGGCTGGTAGGGGATCTACCAAATTTCTCTTCCTTGGAGTCTAATCGACCAACTATTGAGGTATAACAGAAGGAGTTGCCACTATTGGAGGGTGTTAGGGTCACATCAGTAGGTGGAGGAAGATTTATCTATGGAGTGGTGATGATAGGTAAGTGTGGTGATGATGGAGATAGATTTAGGGAATGAAGGTGTGGAAGGAGGAGCCATTTATTATAGCCAATGTAGGTCCAATAGATTGAGGAGAGAGATCAAAGAAAATTCTGGCCATGACTTAATGAAAGTGAAGTAGCAATATGAGATGATGAAGATTGGGAGATAGGAGGTAAAGATCCCAAAGCTAAATCTTGAGAACCAAGAGAAAGACTTACTTCTGATGAGAAATCAACTAAAGGATAAATGAGAGGTTGAACAACCTCGACTTCTGGAAGATTTTGCTCCTATCTCTGGTTGAGTAGGTGAATCGAATACCTCAACCATTTGTGTGGGAGTAGATGATTCAGCCCCTTGCTTTTCTCCCCTTATGACAAACTTAAACTTTATTTTCCTCTTGGTAGGGATTTTATATTTTTCCTTTTCTCCCTTGGAGGGTCCCACTTCTAAAGTGGCTATCTTAGAAAATATCTTTTTCTTATAGCTCATTCCCCAATAAATGAGCCATGCATTGGTATGGAAAAGAATCTGGGGAAGCCCTTTCAGCAATAGAATATTTTTCCACAATGGACCAATCAATGGCTAGGAATCCGAGTTGGTCTCCATCTAACTGTTCATACCTAGTGTCTAAAACACTCTCATTATCCATGGTACCTTCTAAGATATCAGCCAGATCTAATGCTTGGACTTCTTCAAGATTCAGTTTGTTATTATATTTGCTTCGGATGACAACCTCATCTTGAATATCAACCCTGATGTCCTCTACATGGGGTACATGTAAATACAAGGATCCATAGGACTTAAGGAATCCTCAAATATCGAATCCCTCTCTGAACTGCATATGCTTCTTCAGTTTTCCTAAATATCATGCACCACATTCTTGTCCTTCACCACTATAGAGAATGTGTACCTTCCAATGGAAATTGGGAAGGAAACAACGGCCTTGTGTCTGCTTTATTAGAACTTATGGAAATCCAACAGTTGTCTGACCAATTCCATAAGAATGAGTTTTTCACCAGGAAATCTAGGAAAATGGAAAGGGGTGCCCTAGATTTTTCCACCTGAAGATAGGTGAACTTCTTAAATTTCAAAAATATGCAACCCCACTTTGACACCTCTACCCATTCCTTGTCATAAACTCTTCTCTTTCTCAGCTCAGGGTCCAGCCTGCAAATATTTTTCATAGAAGAAGGCATCATTTCCTCTTGTAAATTGGTCTTTAGAGCCTTTTATTGTTAGCTGTGGGGAAGTAATGATATATGTGTTCTATTGCTTGGTTCCCCTTTGCATCCGACCCTAAATAATTCCTCATGTCTGTTATCGCATAAGTGACATAATACATCATGTAGAACTTTCTGGTAGATAAGACCATTTTAATTTGAGACTCTATCTCATTACTTATTAGGCTGCCCTAGTCAATCCCTTGGTCATTTTTTCTTTATGATGACCATGAATTGGTACATCCACCCTTGGAATTCTTTTGAATATAGGAGTCTAAATAACTGGCTCAGTAGGGTGATGACATCACTGACTTCAAGTATAAAGTCACTTCTAGGGATCAACTTAGGAAACCTAGAAACAACTGGCTTAGCCTTGATCATGAATTTCTTATTCACTGTGCTTGATGCGATCTTCTTGATCTTTGTCCCTGGTTTTTTGTGCTTACTTAAGATCTAAATCAACATATTCCATAAAGTCTAGCAACTTTAGGAGTTGGGTCAAAATAATCTCCGTCTAAGTTCACTATTGACTCCCCTGCTTGATTTCTTACTGAGGCGGGAGGCTGAGTCATAGTGAGAAGCACAAGCAAAGATGAATTCATGGGATTGGGCTGATACTAGAAATCCTACTACAAGAGGAAGACCACTACTAGCTATTGACTTCGTCAATGGATTATGAGAAGAATCTGTAATTCTTTTCCAGAAGTCTTCTATATCTACATTTCTGAGCTCCATGTCCCGAATGTCATAGTTGCAAACTTACGTAAGAAGATGAATCCATCTTTTGATACTTATGCTTCATCTTCCTAGACTTATTTGACTTTTCCTAAGATGGGCCAGGGTCTGACATGAGGACTCTTGAGAGTGCCTTGATGACTTCTTGGGTTGAGCAATCAGGATTGAAATCTTGTTGGACATCTCCACAGTCTCGCCACACTATTCAAATTTTAAGACTTTATGCATAAACACCTTGTGATAACCTGACACACTGAAGTGTATGTCATAATTTAGGTCACATCGAACACCAAGAAAAAATGAAACACTGGTGGAGTTCTAAAGATTTCAGGCACACTGCAAAAACCCTATACATTATGAAATGTATGTCGGAAGTTAGGGTGTGTCAAACACTAAGAAAAGTATGACAGACTGGAAGAATTCGATAGGTTTTTGGACACTTGGAGAAACTGAATCAAAGGCAGAACTTGAAGGATACTGAGCAAGTAAGGCAGAAGTATTGAGATGTCAAAAACCCTACAAAACCTGAAATACACATATCGGGTTTCTGATGTGTTAGAGAATGATTTTTTTTGTACCTTCTTTCTTTTATGAAAATTTGAGATTCCTTTGCAATCATTCAAGACATAACTCATGAATTTTAAACTCTTAAAACATCCAAAGGGAAAGTAAGTAACGTACTAATGTCTTCGAAACAAGAACCCAAAATGAAGAAATGGAAAGAAATGATGAAACTGACCCAAAACCCTAAACCATTAATGGAAAAAGAAAAATAAATAACAACCCCAAACAACATCTTATGAATAACACCAAAAAAAGCTCAAAAACATAAAGACGAGAAGAATACCTTCAACAATCTCAAAAAATAATTGAAAATGGATGGAAAAATCGACCGAAAAGGCTCAATTGGGTTTGGAGGTGGAAGAAGCATGCATAGAAATCCAACACAGCAAAAAAAATACAAGGTAATAAACGATGTGTAAAAATTGACTATTTATAAAACCCTAGCATCAATTACACCTCACTTGACATGTGTGCCAACTACCACACAACTAGAAATTAATGACATGTCATCATGCTAGGGGCTTCCAAAAACTCGACACAGAGGATTTGGGTTCATTTCAAGTTTCAGGTTTTTGAGAAACATGGAGGCATGAAGCATGAGGTGTTGAGATGCTTCTGAGTTCCAAAAACCCAATGCACTGGCTTTGTTTTAGGTTACAGGTTTTGGGGGAACATGGAACATGAAACATGAGATAGGCAGAGCATGTTCCAATGCTCTGACCCTCTAAAAAACCCAACACAAAGGACTTAGTCAATTCAGGTTTTGGGTTTTGGGGAAACATGAAACATGATGCATGAAAAGAACATGTTTTCATGCAGTGAAATCCTGAAAACCTGAATTTCTCCTTCAAAGGGGAAATGTGAAGAGATTAGTCTAAAAATTTTATACGGTTATCTCATTTTTTATGCCTGTAATCACTAAAACAAGATAACAGCTTGGGCCCCAGTAGGGGGACTTCCTTTTGAAACATCAAACGAAGATAAATCAAAATTAAAGGCTTTATCCAATTGGGCTATGGATTCGGAAGAAGAAAAACAAAAACATAAACAAACAAAGAAAGATAGAAAAAAAGAACACACACACACAAAAGAAATTAAATTTTAATACAGTGTATGAGAGCATCTTACATTACTGACAGAACAACTTCATATTTTGGCCACTGAAAGGTAAAGGGAGTAACTCCCCATCAAGGTATGATAGACAGAAGCTATTTTTTCCATTCAGCCAATGGATTTTGAAAGGACCTTTCCATAAAGAATCAAACTTGCCATGCATCCCTTTCTATTCCCTTCTCTTATCCTAGAGAAGTACTAGATCTCCAATTTTGAAATCACATTGCTTTGATTTCTTTTCAAATATCCTTTTGACTTTACTCTGATGTTCTGTAATATGATCCACCACCTTTCTTCATTCTTCTTCTAAATTGGCTAGGTACATTATCCTTTTCATCAATAGAACTTTGAAAAGTTCCATCCTCAATTGCTTTAGCCAATCGTAAGGCTGACAATTCTACAGAGATAGGAATCTCAACTTCAATTCCATATAGCAGCTGGAATGGGGACATTCCAATAGCTCATTTAGGAGTAATCTGATCAGCCCATAATACATCATATAATGCTTTGTGCCACATCCTTTGATTCTCATCAACCATCTTTCTGATTATGGTCACCAAGTTCTTATTGTTGGATTCATCCTAGCCATTACCTTGGGGGTAATAGTCAGATGAGTGAGCTAATGTGATCCCAAGTTCATAAGGAAATTCAGTCAACTCATGTGATGATAAATTGGAAGCATTTTCAGCAACAATCTTGTGAGGAATGCTGAATCTAACAATTATATTCTCTTTGATAAAATTACAAAACAACTTCAGAGGTAGCTCGTTTGATTAGAGCAGATTCCACCCACTTGGTGAAATAGTCAGTGGTGGTGAGCACATACTTATGAACGATGCTAGAGGAAGGGTTTAGTACTCTAGTGAAATAAATTCCCCATTGGAAAAAAAGTTTCTTCAATTACCATAGGCTTCAAGGGGAGAGCAGCCAACTTAGGAAGGCCAACAAAATGTTGACAAACTTCACACTTAGCCACCCATTCTGTTGAATCTCTAAAAAGAGTAGGCCAATATTACCTGGACCTGTAAGATTTTTTAAGCCATCACAGAAGAAGATAAATTCCCTCCTAATGCTATATTTTGGAAATATTATAACAACCTTATCTGTTGAGACTTATCGACACAACGCAAAAATATGCCCATCAATACCCTTCTTGTATATGCCATTAACCCAAAGAATGTATCTTGCAGACCTTAATTTAACCGTCCTCATTTCTTTTTGGGTTAAATGTGGGGGACATTTTCCATAGCTTAAGAATAAAGTGATATCTACATACCATTCATCAGTTGTGCTTACAAAAAGCACCATGGGCAACTCAGAGGAAGTACCTTCAGTTTCTTCACGTTCTGCCTCAGACTTGTTTTCTGCAATCAATTGACACATACCTCTTCCTCGTACCAAACTTGGTAGGCTTGATGTCTAAGTCATATTATTAGACTTTGGATATCGAGTTACCCCATTGACTACCCAAATATTGTTGGGTCAGAATGGATTTAATTGTGGTATCAGGATACTAGAAGAAGAGTGTGAGAACTCAAGACATAATACCTGAAATGTTTCACCACTCTCTACCACTGCATAAGCATGATTTTCAATCTGTGACATCTTCAATTCATGTTCCTTTAGTGGGTAGCTCATGAAAGAAATGGGATATTTTATTCCTTCTTCTTTTTCCTGCATCAGGATGGCTGATACTATATGTGTGGAAGTGTAGCTATACATGATGAAATTCTTTCTTGAAGTCCGAGCATACCAGAATAGGAGCGTGAGAAATTTATCTTTTGAATTCTTTGAAACCAAGCTTCCCTTTAGTGATCCATCAAAATGGAGTGTTTTAATCCTTTCATTATCCCAAGGATATTCTTGGTTTTTATCAACAAATTCTGGTACAAAATCTTATTAGGAAATTGTCCTTCTCGAAAAATTATATTGCACCCCAATTTTGCTTGTAGGTAGAGTAGGGATTTGGATGGCCTTGACCCATTCTGGGTCTATCTTGGTTCCTTCCTTAGTCATGATATGACCTAGTAACTTTCCTTCTGTTACCATTGAACATGTACTTTTAAATATTTTAATGAAATCCCATGATGCCTACACCTTAAGAGTACCTGCTCTAGATGATCATAATGATCACTTCATCTTTTTAGAGAAGACTGTCAAGTCATCTAAATACACAACTATGACCTTAGCCATAAAATATCTGAAAGCTAAGTCCATAAATCTTTGAAATGTGGATTTAGAGTTAATCAAAGCAAAAGGCATCCTCCTATAAATAAAGGTTCCCTATGGGGTGGTGAATGCTATTTTATGTTGATCTTCAGCGAGCTACCACAACCTGATTATACCTGTAAAATCTGTCAAGCATGGATAACATTTATGATCCAATGACATTCTGTAATACTTGATACATGATAGGAAATGGGTAATTGTATTTTAATGAAGTCTGATTAAGGTTCCGGAAGTTGACACAAATATAGATTTCACCGTTCTTCTTTTTGACAGGGATAATGTTAGCAACCCAGGTGGAATGATGGATTGGAAAGATAATGCTTGCATTGATTTAACATCTTCTAAATTTCTGCAAGGATAGTACCCCAAGATATTTGGGTTGTAATGCCTTTGCTTCTGCCTGTAGGGTTTAACCTTAGGCCTTTAAAGTGAATGCTATGTTGCACATCCTTGGGCTTGAAAGACTTTAGATCCACATATGACCATGCTAGGATGTCCATATATCTCTTCAAAAGTGAATATAATCTTTCTTTTTCCTCCAGAGAAAATCATTTACCGATGTTTACCATCCACATTTGATCAGCGGAGCCCAAATTAACTTGATATACCACTGACGAGGAATCACCTTCAACTTTCTTTTTATCCTGAATGAAATGGTCATGCTTGTCAAACAAACCTTCCAGAGAATACTAATCCCTTCGGAATCTTATTGCCTTTGAGTTGGATGAATTCACCATCAATTTCTTGATATGAATTCGAGAAGGACTCATGAAAATCTGATTCTGATCTCTTCAAAATTAAACCTCACTAAAATTATCAACATTTCTCGAGAAAAGACAACAACTGTTGATCATTGTTGAATACTTGCCAGTTTTCTGAATTATCTGGAACACTCAGATGATACACGAATCTCGATAGTATATGTGTCATGTTTGAATTGTTGGTGAGGAAGAAGAAGAGATGTAGAAACAGCTAAGGAATCAGCTTTATCATTGTAATATCTTAAGACTACCTTAATGGAAAAAAGCATCAAAGCATTCTATGTTGATCCCAAAACTTGTTCCTATAATGTTTTTAGGGTGATCAGTTTTTACATGATAGGTCCCCCTTACTTGATTCACAATCAACTCAGCATCTACCCTACACTTTGAGATTTCAGATTCCTTATTTGTGTTGCCATTTCTAATCCTAATAACAAAGCTTCATATTCAGCTGTGTTGTTAATTATTATCAGACTGTAAATTGAAAAGAAAAGGGGAAAAATCTTGAAATATGGAGATATAAGAACCACGCCAGCACCTGACCCAGTAGTTGAAAAGCTCCCGGTCAAACTCAAGTGTTCAAACAATGTTAGGATATTATTCTTTAACTTCTATAGAGGGCACCTCATATGTCATGAAATAATTACCCAAGCCTGGATCTTTGAAGAGATATTTGAGCCTTGGGATCGTTTGCTTTGGTAACCAGGTATTTTGCTTGTGCTTCAGGGTGAAGGACACGAGGGAACTCCATTTACTGGAATTTTAGCTATGGGTCCAATCCATGTTGATTTCTCCTCCAACATCTTTGCAAAAACCTCTTCCTAAGATACACTACTATAAGCAGCTGGGATATCAACAACCAAGATAGTCATTTTTATTCTCTTTTTCAGAAATGTAACAACATGCAAATTGTGCATCCTTGATTTGGCCAATCAAGGGGAATTGTTTGGTTTCCATGGAATAAAAAACGCCCATAAGATATAGTCAAGGTGAGACCAAGGGCATGAGCCACTTTTTCAGGAATTATGTTATCATAGGCTCCTGAGTTAATTATTCAATTGTTGAGTTTAAAACAGTTTATAAGTAAGGACAAATAAAACGGTTTGATCTTTCCTGAATAAGTGGTAGAGGTCATATTAGTCTAAGGTAAAGACTGAGTGGGGCTAGGTAAAATGCCTTTTGAAGATGAAGGGACATCAGCCTTGCTTCTAATGAATTTGGAAAGTTTCTCAAATTACTCAGGGTTGGACTGCAGGTACTCGGCGTCCGACATTTGGATTTTAGTTTTCTTTGCATGATCAATGATGTCGAAAGCGGTATATGAAGGAATGATGGGGGGCTCAGTTCTAGTTACACTGGTCTAAGCCAAGGTACTGGCCTTGAGGGTAGGAGAAAAAGAGTTGGAAGATGAAGTTACCTTTTTAGTTGTCTCCTTCTCAGTTTGTGCTGAGATGGGAGATACTCTTTTAGCCATAACTACGGGAGCTTCTTTACTTTTCTCCTTAGAACCTTCAACCAAATTTCTGGGATTTTATGATTGAGATCGAGTGAAGAATGCAAATGATTTTCCATCATGCTCATGTTCGTCTTCCTCATAATCTAAGTACCCGATGCTAGAGTCACCAGCTGAATCGTCAAAAGACTCATCAGCATATCCTGAAGCTTCAAAGGCTTCATGAGAGTCGTGATCTTATGGTTCCTCATCCTTATCAATTATTTCTACTACTGCGTTGATGGGAGGAACTTTAATGGCCAGCCTAGTGGGAGTAGCAATCAACCGATTCCTATCTCTTGCGGGGGCACCATTGGTATTATTGAAATTCCGTCTAGGAATATCTCAATAAGGAACATTGGCCACTTGTTGAGACATCTGTTTCTTTAGAGTGATCAAAGCATTGGCCATCCTTTGTATCATAGAATCAGTAGTATTCTGAGCAGAACTCTGATTTTTAGGCTTAGATGACTCTTTTCTTATTTTTAAGCCAAAATGAAATCATCTTCTATTTCAATGGTAGTAGCTTGAGCAGTAGCTAAATCAGGGATAACTGACCTTCTTAATAAGAAGCTCACATCGGGAGGTTGAGCGTTGATGAAGAAACACTTCTAATTCTTGAGAGTGGGAACGGCTAGATCTAGGATCTTATGAATTAGCCTGTTAAATTTGGCTATAAAATCCCGCATGGGTTCATAAAACTCCTTCTTCGTATGCATGAGTTGTGCTAACAAAGCATGAGAATCCTCAACTAGTTTGAGCCTTTCCTCAAATATGGATCTCATGGTAGCCCAATTGGTAATGCATGCATTCAGAAGATGATAAAACCATTTTGCTGCTACGCCATGCAATGTTTCAATGAAGAGTCAAACAGAGAAATATTCATGAGCAACCCCAAGGATGCCACATGCAACAAAGAATGAAGCGATTTGTTTATCAAGATGCTATTTTCCATCGCCATTGAACTTAGGAATATTCTTTCGTGATCCATGCAGTAGGTCATGCAACAACGGAGTAAGGGAAAGAGGACCAATAGCCGCACCCCAAGGCACAGGTTGTGCTGTCATTCTTCTGAATGAAGTGCGTATAGGAATTGGAGTATCCGACAAGAATAATGCATGACAGGTTGCAAAAACTTTAGGTTCTTGAAGAACCCAAGTTCTTCGGATAGGTGAAGAACTTCTCACTCGGCTAGATGCAACACTATTGGGTGAAAGTCTAAAATTGTGTTGTTGCACCAGATCAAAGAATGGATCAATTTCACCCTGGGCTTGGCTTGACCGAGTGAAGATATTTCTGGCTAGATTGAACTAGAAAATGGATCTTCTTAAAAATAAGGCAAATACGGAGTCGCTAGACACCAATAGGATAAGCTTAGTCTTATCAATCAATCAATCCATAGTCCCTAACAAAGTCACCAAAAACTGTTGGTTGGATATTTTGTCAAGCCAAAATATGAGGTTCAACCATAGTACATGGGATCAAATCCCTCCTCAGAGACAGGTGAGGCTACCTGTTTATTACTAATCTAAAAAACAATAGAAATTATTATAAATAATATTCACACTAATCTAACCATTGGGATTGGGATACAATCCTGAAATCCATATCAACATGAAATGGAGATATTAAAATTTAAATTAGAAAGAATATTAGAGGGGAAAGTATTTATGGATGAAATAAAATGGGAAGGAGATTAGAGGAACGTCCTTTCTTTCAAGCAAACACAGATCAAGAAATACTTGTACGAGTTTTAGATAATGGGTGTAATTATTTGAAATAATTAAAATGATTAAGAACGCTAAACAAAGAATAACTTAAGATCTTGAACGTAAGAACAATCTCTTAAGATAGATGAATCCCACAACACAAAGTCTGCAAAATAACACCTGTTCTATTCTTTAATGATTGAAAGAAAATACAAAGTTTTTCTTCTTCTTCACAATAGCTCTTAATATTCAAAAAGTCTCCCTTTAAAATGCACAAACATCCCTTATTTATAATAAAAATGGAAGAGAGAAATTAGGATAAAATCCTAGAAAATAGTCATTTAATAAGAGTCCTATTTTTCTTGACTCTCACGTCGAAGACCAAGTCAAAATTTGCTTCATATGTGACTAAACGGAAATGAAAAAGACATGTCAATTTCTTGAAGGAAATGACATGTATCAACATTGCTTATTTTTTTTCATCATCCTTGTCTTCTTCCAATGCAGCCTGCTTGTCTTGGAACTCTTGAAACTTCCAGATTATGACCTACATCTCTTTTTCATCTAGTGCACTTGAATAATCACTTAGGACTTCACAAGTTTCTTGAGTATCACTTGCATTACTAGGAAGTTTATTTAATCATCTTTTATTAGTTTTCTCAATGATTCCAAAACATTTTTGATCCTTATGAACTTATCAATGATGGATAGATCAAAGACAGAAGCTAGCTCATTTTGAATGAACTCCTGGATTTTTTTGTAAAGATCATCAGTAGGAAGAATATTTGAGTTATCATCAAACACTTTGGCAAAGATATTCGATAGCTCCTCCTCTATGTCATTGGTGGCATCAACCAATTGATCTCTAGATTCTCTCAATTTTCTGCAAGCTTCACTGAGGATCTTTACCCTGAATCTGATGACTTTGGCAAGCTGGAAATGTTTATCTCCATGTGGAATGATTCCTTCTTCTATTAAAACTTGGGATGGAACCTATTTTAGTGCATTGAGAGCTTCCATAGTTAATTCAAGGTTCCTGAATTCCTATGAAAATTCATCATCCATCTTATCACCATCTTTATTTATTTCTTCCAAGGATTTGTAAACTCCCACTGTGTCATCTATGACCTCTTTTCCATGCAGGAGTAGCCTCTTTATCCAATCTTCAATAGTCCTTCCCTTCTCATTGATCTTTTCAATCATAGGCACTGATGAGAAATCGAACCTTATAGGGGTAGGGGTAGAAGATGACGTTGTTGAATGCAAAGGCTTTGAAAGCTTAAGTAGTACCTCTATAAATATTTCCACTTTCTCTTTTAGCTAATCCCTGCTTACCTTGGTTTCTTTCAGCTTTTGACAAAGCACGTTCATATCATCTTATGCATCTTGTTTTGCTCCTTCAGCTGTCACTTTTCCCAAATTAAATCTTGTAATGTGATAATCAGCTACTATTATATCTTCCTTTGTTTTGTCGGCCACAGGAGTGGCAATTTCTGCAAACTTGTGCCTCGAGGCATCCACTGAAACCCTTGAAACTGTTTTGGGTTTCTTGGCAGATTTAGAAGGAGAAGCCTTGAGTGAACTAAAATAGAAGGTTGGCAGGGGAACTACCAAGTTTCTCTTTCTCAGAGTTTGATAAACCAACCATTGAGGTACAACAAAAGGATTTGACCCTATTAGAGGTCTTATGGTCACATCAGTAGGTGGAGGAATATTTATCTGTAGAGTGGTGATGACAGCAAGCGTGGTGATTATGGAGATAGATTCAGGGAAAGAGGGTACGGAAGGAGGAGGCATTTCTATAGCCAACGAAGGTCCAACAGAGAGAGGAGAGAGATCGAAGAAAATTTTGGCCATGACTGATGAAATTGGAGTTGAAATATGAGATGATGAAGATTGGGAGATATGAGGTAAAGATCCCAAAGCTAAAGCTTGAGAAGCAAGAGAAAGTCTTACTTTCGATGAGAAATCAACAAAAGGAGAAATGAAAGGTTGAGCAACCTCAAATTATGGAATAATTCCTCCTATCTCTGGTTGAGTAGGTGAATCCAATACCTCAACTGTTTGTGTGGGAGTAGATGATTTAGCCCCTTATTTTTATCCTCTTTTGAAAAACTTAAACTTTATTTGCCTCTTGGTAGGGATTTTATATTTTTCCTTTTCTCCCTTGGAGGGTCCCACTTCTAAAGTGGCTATATTGGAAAATCTATTTTCCTTATAGCTCATTCCACAAGAAATGAGCCATGCCTTGGTACGAACAAGAATCTGGGTGGCCCTTTTAGCAATAGAAGCCTTTTCAGCAATGGACCAATCAATGGTTGGGAATTCGATTTGGTCTCCATATGACTGCTCGTACCTAGTCTCCAAAACACTCTCATTATCCATGGTGCCTTCTGGGATATCAGCCAGATCTAATGCTTGAATTTCTCCGAGAGTCAATCTATTATTGTCTTTTCTTCAGAAGACAACCTCATCCTGAAGATCAACCTAGATGTCCTCTACATGGGGCACATGCAGATAAAAGGTTCCATATGACTTAAGGACTCCTCGAATATTGAATCCCTCTCTGAACTTCATATGCTTCTTCAACTTTTCCTAAAGCTCGTGCACCACATTCTTGGCCTTCACCACTGTTGAGCATGTGTACCTTCTAATGGAAATTGGGAAGGAAATAACGGCCTTGTGTCTGCTTTGTTGGAACTTATGGAAATCCAAAAGTTTTCTTACCAACTCCATAAGAATGAGTTTGTCACCTGGAAATGTAGGAAAACGGAAAGGGGTACCCTAAAATTTTATCACACGAAGATAGGTGAACTTCTTAAATTGCAAAAATATGCAACCCCACTTTGACATTTCCACCCATGCCTTGTCAGAAACTCTTCTCTTTCTCAGCTTAGGGTCTAGCCTGTAAATATTCACATAGAAGAAGGCATCATTTACTCTTCTAAAGTGGTCTTCAGAACCTTTAATTGTTAGCTGTGGGAAGTACTGATATATGTGTTATGTTGCTCGGTTCCCCTTTGCATCCAACCTTGGATAACTCCTCATGCCTGCTACCGCATAAGTGACATAAGACATCATGGAGAACTTGCATGTAGATAAGACCGTTTTCATTCGAGATTCTATCTCATTACTTATCAGGCTACCTCAATCAATCCCTTGGTCATTTTTCTTTATGACGACCATGAACTGGTACATCCACCCTTGGAATTCTTTCAACTTTGGGAGTCTAAATAACTGGCTCAGTAGGGTGATGATATAACTAACTTCAAGTATAAAGTCACTTCTACGGACTGACTTAGGAAACCTAGAAGCAACTGGCTTAGCCTTGATCAAGAATTTCTTGTTCACGTGTTTGATGCAGTCTTCTTGATCTTTGTCCCAGGATTTCTATGCTGACTTAAGATCTAAATCAACATATTAACTAAAGCTGGGCAACTTTAGGAGTTTATCGAAGTAATCTCCATGTAATTTTATTATAGACTCTCCTACTTAATTTCTCACTGAGCGGGAGGTTGAGTCATAGTGACAAGCACATGCTAGAATGAATTCATGGCATTGGGATGATACTGAAAACCCTGATGCGAGTGGGAGGCCGCTACCGGCTATTGACTTCATCCATAAATTCTGAGAAGAATCCTCGATCCTTTTCCAGAATTCTTCCATGTCTATATTGCCAAGCTTTGTGTCCCAAATGTCATAATTGCAACTTATATAAGAAGAAGAATCTATCTTCTGATATTTGTACTTCATATTTCTAGACTGAGAAGGGCTAGGGTCTGACATGAGGAGTCTTGAAAATTCCTGGAAGAGCAATTGGGTCTGGATGTTTGTTGGACAAGTGAACAGACCCGCCCTACTATTTGGGTTTTTAAACTTGCAAAGCAGCCTCGGAAACCTAACATACTAGATTGTCTATGTCAGAAAATAGACCGTGTCAAACACTTTGAGAATCCTAAAAGACTGGCAGAATTTGGATGATGTCGAGTAGGTGATAATACCCGACACACTACAGAACTCGCAAAGTGTCGAACACCAGTGAAGACCCGAAACACTGGTAGAGAAAGCAAGATGCCAAGCACCTAGATAATCCTAAAACAAAGGCAGAACTTGAACCCTATAAAACCTGAAACAGATGTAACTAGATTTCTACGATGTCAGGACATGAAAAATCTCTGCCATGTTGCTTATTAGGAATTTTTAACCCTTTTGAAAACTATAGGGTACCATCTATGGGAAAATAAGAAAATACCTTTAAGGGTGAATTCCAAACAAGAGGTTCAATGGGAATGTAAATAAAAACAAAGAATAAGCAACCCAAAACCCTAAATTAAGAAGGAAGAGAAAAAAAATGCAAACTCCATCATGAACACCTCAAAGATAACCCAAAAAAGCAAAAAATTAGGAGGAGAGAAATACCTTCAATAAACTCGAAAAATAATCGAAGTCAGATCACAAAATTAATCAAGAAGCTCAATCGAGTTTGGAGGAGGTAGAAGCATGCACATCAATCCAACGCGTCAAAATCATACAAGGTAAAAATGACGTGTAAAAACCGAATATTTATAAAACCCTAAAATTTATTACACATAGATTGACACGTGCCAACTACCAAACAACTGGGAATTTATGACATGTCATCATGCTTGGAGTCCCCAAAAATCTGATACAAAGGATTTGGTTCATTTTGGGTTTCGGGTTTCGGGAAACATGAGGCATGAAGCATGAGATGTTGAGATGATTATGAGTTCTGAAAACCTGACACACTAGCTTCATTTCGGGTTGCAGGTGTCGGGGAACATGGAACATGAAACATGTGATAGACAAAGCATGTTCCGTTGCTTTGAACCTTTGAAAACCTGAAATTTTTTCTCAAAGGGAAATTTAAGATATTTTTCCAAAATTTAACTGTGGTTATATCAATTTTAGCTATAATCACTAAAATGAGATAACAGGTATTAGTATATGCTTCATTACGGTTTCACTGGAACTAGATTATGAAAAAGTGGAAAGGGAGTCACATAGACTCTTTATATTCACACAAAATGCACCAAAATAGGCTTCAGTTTTATCCCTCTACCTACTCATTTTATTCCCGCGACATATTTTCTCGAGGTTACACTACTTCACTATACCCTAAGACTATTGGTGTTCCTATTTCTCCCACTTGACTTGAATTGGATACATTCCTTATTGATGATGCTCTATTAGAATACATTGGAAATTATGACCATTCTACCCCTTACCATCATAAATTTTTTTTTCCATCTATTCTTAACGCTACAACTTACCTTGGTGAATTTGATCCTCCTAACACTAATACTAATACTCCTGTTCCATTTCAACATCCTCCATTATGGCATTTCCTCTCTTACATCATCAGATAGATATCCATCACTCACACACTTGGGGGTATTGAACTCCCCCCCCTCAATAATTTCACATTCTAATCGGTAATTTTCTATCCATACAACTCACATACACATCTATACCCTACTTTTTCTTTGCAATCCACATCAATATTTCTAGTAGTACTTTCTCTTATCTACACTATGATAAAATATTTCTACATCTATCTATGATTCAATCTATACATGCACTTATCCCCATGCTTACTTATGGATCCTTTTACTCATGATACACATACTACTTTATATATATGATATACATTCATTCGTGCACTATACATACTCTAGTTATTCTTGCTCATAATGATCACATCTATTTTACAGCAGCTCATGATATACACTTGGGGGGAATCACACTTTCTCCCCCCATCACTATTGGTTTTCTCTAGTTTCTACTTATAGCTTTTTTACACTTCACACTACACACTTCATATATATTTTTTAAAGCATTCTCACACTTTGGTATACATTATACTGTCATTACTAGATGACGCACTCTAGTTACATTGTTCATACTTGATTATTGAGGGTCTAATTCTCAAATGAACCTCACATCATCTACAATTCATGCTGTATGCTTCACATTATATCTTCTCTAGAATCTACTTTCAATTGCATACAACACTTTTATTACTTGATGATGCACTCTTGTTCTATGGTTCATACTTGACTATTGAGGGATCATTCCTAAATGAACCTCATCTCACACACATCCATTAGGGGGCAGTGTGGTTATCCTCATCTTCACATCTTACACACCATATCACTCTCACACAAATTTTTCATATCTTGGCTATATTTACTCTTGTTAGCTTATTCTACTCACATGTTACACTTTGTTTCCTATTCTAGTTAGATACTTAGTATGTCATTATATTTTGTTATACACACATGTGTGTTCACTTGGTATCTTGAGGTGCATGAAATCTCTTAAAAATTCTCACACAATGTAGGATGATTGACACTACTCTTTACCATTCCCACCGAGACTCCTAGGGGCATCTACCTTTTTCCACTCTCATACCCTACACATCACAGGTCCTATTGTTTCAATACTTCCTACTTCTTATCGCTATTACTTACTTTTCACTAATATATAAATGATTTGACATACTAATTATATTTCTAACGTAATAATGGGTGATTTATGTGTAGCATTTACCTTGCAATATTATGTACATCCATGGTTATCTATCACTCTTTACTTGCCATTATTTTCCATTGTTTGCGGGCTATGCCCTATGCATTGTTTTATCATTGTATTCTTTTGGTTGCTTCAACCATGATTTTATTGTAACATTGTGAGTGATTTACCATGTATGGAACCTAGTTTTTGTGGTAATTCATGTCTTCATATTTTCTTGTCACATTGTATTCTATTGCATACTAGCTCTTTTATAATAACACTTGTTACTAGCTTATCCTGTTTGCATGTACCTTGGTTTCTATCATGCACATCCCCTACCCATGTAAGTATCTACTCTCAGATATGCATATTAGCTTCATGACATCTCCTTTAGACCACATTATTTTACATTCATTGCATACAGCCCAAATGATGGGGACATCTATTATTTGAAAAAATCACCCCTACAACAGCTCAGAGATTCAAAAAAACATGACACAATATAAAATTAGCATAGGAACATAGTTACATAGTTGTATAGATTCATATTTGGATCATAGATGCATCTCAGACACTGAAACTGAATTATGGATAGTAGAAGTGGGTGCTTGTGTCCCCTCGTGGGTGTTAGTGTCCTAGGTGCAAAACAGTCAATTTCTCAGTGCATTTATGGTAGATTTATCTATTAGTAGGAACTTGCCTCCAGTTACAGAATGCATTTGATCAGTTACAACGGGATCAATAGGTTATAAATCAAGGATGTGCCATATGTAATGGTGATTATTGGGAAGCATCATGGAAGAAGATAAAAACATACCTCTCTCCCTAAAACCCTTGTCTTGGCATGAGATTTCCCAAAAAACTCGCTCTCGATATGAGATCACCCCAAATGAGAGTAATCTGATTTTTGTAATAGTTCTTGGAAATATATGAAACCTTGATAACAAATTAAATCTACACTTTTAGGGCATCAAAAACCCTCCAAAAAAGTTTTAAATAGGTATATAAATCCTCCCAATATTATATTCAATCAATGGAATAAACACCAAGCCAAAGTACTTCAAAAATGTGCAAATTATGAAATTATACCCAACTGTAATTAACTAAATGAAAAAAAAAATAAATCTCATAGTAAGAGATGGAAATGGAGATTTTAATTCCCAAAAATATCATAAAAGTGTGAAATTATCCTTATAAATAATGAGGAAGATGAATATCAACTCCAATTTCCAATATGTTCCCTAAAAGGCACTCAACTCCTCCAACCAAGTCACTACCCTAGGAGAGTGTCCAAAATTGATGTAAAGTCCTTAGTAGCTCTTCTTCTATCAAAACCTAGATGAAAAATAGTAACATCACTTTACTTAAAGACCTTAGGAACAACCAATTGAAGATTTTTCATTCTTCAATTTGAACAAGGGTGGGTTTAATCCTCCTTGTGTGCCAAACCAAAGGATTTTCACCGTTTAGTGGAAAATAATTGAGCAATCAGCCCAAAAACAAAGAAATTAGATTTTTATGAGAAGATAGATGCCCAAAATGAGTCCAAGAGACACCTTTTATATCCTTTTGGTGGTGCCACGATAAATTAGGGATTTTCCCCCCATAACCACACCTCATAAGGATGTTTGCTTTTAACTTTACCTTGGATTTTCACCTCTTTAACCCATCCGACCTGCCTTATTAGAGAAACCATGAAAGAAGAATATAATTTCTCACGAAAAATAATGAAAAAAATAACAAACACTACCCTTGTTCACTTCCTTCTTGCCCCCGGGAAGTGGAATGTGCTAGAAGTATCCAAAATGAACTAGTTTGAAAAGGGGACTTTACATTTAGTGAAGTCTATGGATTTAGAGGATATTGTAATGTAACCAATAATGGATTCAAACAACTAAAAAACAAGAGGTTGGGAGATGCTTCTTGTGTGCTAATTTCAAGAGGCATGTAGTACATTTAGAGGGTCTATTTTAACATTGCTAAAGTGTGTTTTCTTGCCATTTAACCTTCCTGATTGGGTAACAAAAACAAAAATCTATAGGCAAGCAAAATTTTGGTTTGTTCAAAGAAGTTCCTAATCGAGTATTTGTATGCTAACCAGAATGGTTATTTTCTAATTTTGTTTAACTCAGTATGGGAAAATAATTAATGTTTTTTTTACTCTAATTAAAATCACAAAGTTTTTAAAGCAAGTTAGAGAAAGGGAAGAGATTCCATTCCTTAGAAAACAATGAGCGGTACACCAGGTGTTCCTTTCTTGGCTTGTTTTATTCTCTTTGTCAGGCACCCGGTTGTGATATCTTCTTGAAAAACCTTACAGTCCATGCATCCCTTAGAAAGGCATTTATTTGGAATATGAAATAACCATCTTGTCATCTCTATTTTTCCACGTTTTGCATACATGATTGAGCTCAGCCTTTGCAAAATCTCCTCTTTGATTATGACATTGGAATTAATCTTTTGTATTGACCTGTGTTACCAGGGTTTTCCTTCCACCTTCCTATATCTCTTTGGATACATACCCATTACGGTTACATCTAGGTACGTACTAGGTAGGTTTTGACGTACACAAGACGTATAAATACTATTGGGCAATGGGGTCTTTAAATTTATTTTGTTTCGACTTAAAAAAAAATTTAGTTTGATTGAGAACTAGAATAAAAGAGCATGGAAACTATAAGGAAATATGGAGTCTGTTTAAAATCCCTCTAGTTTATTGAAGATAAAATATTCAAAGGATATCAAAAACGTTTGAAGTAATTATTTGGGATCATCGCAATTGGCCAAGGAAAGAAGATATTAATAGAAATTTGGACATATATTTGAGCCTTCGTATAATTTATTTACAAGATTGAATCTTAGGGGATCTTCAATACTAATAGAAAAATTTGGAACCGCAAATTGCATATCTTAAAGTTAAAAAAGAGCATCCTTTCCTATAAACTATTAAAACACAACATTGACTCCTTTCCACATCCTTAATGAGTGTAGAAACCTATAGTTCAGTCAAAGTAATATTATTCCTAATATTGCACTAACTATGTACTCCTCGCAAATTGACAACACATCGTTAGCTAGGCCTATCTAACTCCCAATTTACGACATTATTTTGGTCATATACCTCTTACAACCGACTAATCATGATACTATAGTCTCTTATTAGATAAACTTATCTCCTATATCCTTCTAAGCCACTTCTACTACCTTCCTAGGTTATCAATCCATCACATTGGATTAAGTAGACCCCTCACAACTCTCACAGGTTACTAATCCCTTGCTAAAAAGAATTAATTATCCTAAACCTAGATTAACTAGCCTAAGGAATTTTTAACCTCTTCTAAACCATAAAGTGTTTTTTGGCTTATTCATTTGTCCCACATGCACCAAAAGTATTCCATTCTTGGAAATAAAAAACTATAAATACCCCAATACCCCAAGTAATTTTTTAAGAACACTTCTCCCTTTCTAACATAAACTATAGTATTTTGCTTAGGATTAAGAGCTTTCTTCATTTTCATTGAGATATTTTTCTTTACTATTGCATCTTTCACTCAAGCCTTGGGTAAATGAGAGGAAACATTGGCCTTCTAGCCATTAATGGTGAGCTCTGATTCTCAAAATACCTCGAGAATCAAACAATCATAACTGATTGATAGAATGTTTAATAGGTTCATGTTTCATAGCTTTCAAAGAGTAGAGAATTGTTTAGATATGCTATGTTTGATTGTTTATTTCAAGTCATATATGCATGCAAAGTAATAGTTCTTGCTTATCTCTTATCTTGGATGGTCCATCGTCTTATTGGTTAAATATTTTGGGGTTTATTAAGTGTTCTTTCCTCATTCCATAGATTTTCCAACTTTTCCTTGTACACATTTGGTACGCCCAGTGGGAATCCTAGTCCGTACTCCATTAATGGATGTTTTTCAAGCTTTCTATTTCAGTTTCTAAACCATTTTCATGAATTTTGAGGGTTAACCAGTTTGGCTTGAAGCATTTTACTAACTTAAAAGTAGTAAATCCTCCATTTGCACACTAATTTTTTGTGTATATTTTAGAAATTGCATTAAAAGGCTAAATTATAACCTATTTGAAGTTTTAGAATTTTCATTTTCGTGATCTTCTATGGTTTTTCAGGCTCACTTGTAGGTGTATAGGAATGGCACACACACATTCAAACTCATGCACACATTTTTGAAGGCATGTACACCCCGTCTATAAGGATGTGCACATGTCTCTATGGCCGCGTACCTATTGCAGTGCATTTTTAACCTCGTGTCAAGATTTTTTTATAGAACCGTGCATGTGTTTTCTATCGCGTGCACATGCTTAAATCCATGCACAGTTAACTCTTAGGAAGTGCATGCGTTTTATTAAACTCTGTGTTGGATCATTTTTTACCTTTCACATGCATATGCTTTTCTTCGTGTGCACATGCTCTAAAGAATGCGTAGGTTTCATTCTAGAAATGCAAGTATAAAATGTCCACTGTCTTTTTCCAACGATCCACGTACATGTCATTTGGGGTGCGCACATGCCATAATTTGTGCACACATGTCATAAAGGGCATGCAGGTATTGTTTTCTAAAAACAAAATTTGTTCTAGCACTTTCCAGTGTTAATTTCATTGAAATATCTAAACACTTTTGTAGGGTTTTAAGACTAATCGGTGGTTTTTATAGGTTGCTTTGATAAAAATTGTAGTTTTATACTAAATTTTCTTAGTTGAGCTAAGTGAATGTTGCATTATTATTGGTATGGTTTTTGAAATGTGTATGATCTTCCTTCACACCTTCTAGGTGATCCTGGGAATTAAAAACGCTTCAAAATACCTTAATTTACACTTTCACAAAAATGTCAATTAGAGTCTTCTAAAAGCAATTAACTTCAAGGTTGGTTAAAAATAACTTGCTTTTCACAATTTGATTGAGTTTTTTCCATTTCCATAAGATTAGTGAGGTATTTTGTTGTGTATGCTCTTTACTTGCATCTTAGGACAATCTAGGAAATAAAAAATGACATTCTATCTCCTTTATATGATGTTATGATTGTTTCGAAAATTACTAATCTTGGTGTGTAGGACCAAATATCACTTGCAAAAGAAATTAGTATCTAAACCAAATCTAACGTGTTTGTAGGTTGCAAATGGAATTAAAAACCTCATTAAGAGCATACGATAAAACAAACACCATATTCAACACACTTGAATTATAGGTTCGGATAAGGGTACTCCTTATCTGCTTTAAACTAGGACATAATCCCTTTGGCATAAGCCTTAAAATAAAAAAATGGGGGTGGTCTCAGGAATGCCAAAGTAGTCCACCACTGAGTAACCTCATGGATGAAATAGGAAGTGCTTCGCTTACCCACTTGACTAGTATTATCTTTCTGAGTTAGCACCAAAACATTCTTCATTACGACCCCAATGAGAATACAACTGAACACATTTACACTCATTGTATTTGAAGGGGGTGAAGCAATGTTGATCAAAGAATACTTGTCAAAGATCACACAAGGAGTCCACATGGGATAGAAGGCCTAGAACCAAGTGCGTGGAAGGACACGAAGGACCCGCATGCGGAAGGAAAGTTTAACTTTAAGGACTTAGCCGATTTTGAGTATGAAGACCTATTTTTAGAAGATGGGGTGTGGAACACACCAAAGATACATAGACGTGCGCACCATGCATTGTCTATCTTTGGAGGAGAAGATTGAAGTGTTTTGCATGGAGAGGAGATAAGAATAGAATTGAAACTTTAGTTAACTATAAGAGATCTATAGATAACACACTTGCATGTGTGGCTATGCCTGTAAACGAAGCGTGGCTATCAATAGCATGGGCCTATTTCTGGAATAGATAAGTTGTTAAGGGCAAGTCCCCACACTATATATATGATGTTAGGTACATAGTAGTAAGGTGTCTGTGTGTGAGAGAATATATAGAGTGTGTGTATGTGAGATATACACACATGAAAGAATTATTGTATCAGATCCATATGCGCATTGGTATAAATTAACAATACTGTAAGGAGCTTCTATATTTATTAATAGATGGATGATATTCACTGAATCTAAGTGTCATTCTATGTGTAGTTGAGTACTGCATGTTTTTAATTAAATCATGATTACTGTTTAAGCTTGTTGTTCCATAGATATGAGAGTAACATGCATTGTAGAATAATGGATTAATTATGAATATATATGTTTCTCCCTTCATCATGCTAACATCCTACTACAAAAACCCTAAAGAGGGACCTAGAACCTTCGCACACTTTGGGTGAGCAGTCAATCAAGGTTGAGTGATGTGTTAGCGCGATTAGGGTGTTATCTGGTAATTCTAGGTTGTATCATTGGTTCTGTTGCTGGGACCTCATTTTCATTTGTTTTCAGGATGGTTCCCGATGAAGATGTATCGGTTAACTCTAACAAGTATTGAGGTATGGATACATGATCTAGAGGAAGAATATGCACGATGCTTCAGTAGTGGATCTAAGTTTAATGCACGCAATTGGGTAGAAAATAATCTGTATGACAACTTATATGAGAGATTTTTCACTATCTTTCTAGTAGAACTATACGACTGGCTTACTGCTTTTGTATCTCAGCGTAGTTGGAGGTATCGTGCACTTTTCTAGACATAGGAAGAATTTTAGGCCCTTTATGATGTTGATCTGATCTAGAATCACACTGTGGATACGTGGTTTTGTGGTGTTCTAAACAGTTATATTCTAGAATATTCAATTTCGATGTACTCTTTCCTAGAGGTAGCTGAATTCTAGTTTTTGTGGTATCCAAGAGGAACATATTTGCAAGGTTTTCCACTGGCGATCAAGATCTTGATGGTAACTTTGAACCTAAAGAGTAAGCCGATGGCTAACTAAACTTCACCATACACGAGGACATGAACAAGTTTGGTTTAAGATGGTAGACCTTGTGGTAGAGAGGTAGAGAGAGGAAAGGCAACTTAAGTATAATGAGGTGCACGAGAGGGAGATAGAGAAGTAGCGTTCCGTTGTAGAATGTATGGCGTGGAGGAGAGAGATGGCTCATGAAGGATTTATAGCTCAAGTAAAAGACGTGGAGCCAGAGCATCAGGAACTCCCCCATCTTGGAAAGAATGATGGAGATCCCCCATTGGCCTCACACAGAAGTGCACCGGTAGAGACTACCTGGACCGCAAGTGGGCATCTTAATCCACCTGGTGACCTAGCCCTTACGCTTGGTTTTTCAGTATCTAGTACAACAAGTAACCAACAAACTAACTTCAGAAGTAGGAGAGTAGGAGTAAGTTAGGGGTAAGGTACATCAATGGCAAGACAGAAAAATTTAATGTCATTTGGAGGGAATTTCTTAGGTGCATCATTCACATAGAATGTTGGATTCACATCTGGAATTAGAACTACCTCACAGATTGTAGGGGTTCAATATAGTACTACTTTCGGAGCACAGGGGAGTAAATATACAGGTCCTATTCCAATTATAGGTGGAGGATTAGGAGGTATGGGTGGTTCTAGTTCTGGTGGATTTGGTGGTTCTGGAGGTAGAGGGAACACATGAGGTTCTGGATCAGGTGTTCAAGGTCCGCAGTAACCACATAATATCTATATGGAGATGTCTCTTTGTCTCCCGGAATATAGAGGTATAGAGGATGCTACCAAACATGTGCACATGTGTGAAATCTTGTGGCATGCTAAAGGGATCACGGATGCTGAGTGTAAGCCAAGTCAACTTGCCACTACATTAGAGGGGCATGCACACAACTGGTATAGGAAGTTGGACCCTGATCAAACTTGTGTGGATTATGTAGCATTGAGGGATTTTTTCTTGAAAGAGTTCCATATATCTGAGTTTAAGCAGAAGAGTATAAGTGCGGTTAAGGATATCAAGAAAGGCACTACTGAGAGTGTATGTGAGTATGATGCTCATTTTAAGACACTTCTATCTAAGCTATCTTATGATATACACACTATCCAACATGCACAGTGGTTCATTAGAGGATTTATTACATTTTTTAGAATGGCGTTATCACATAAGACATACATTGATCCGTGTGAAGCACTAGAAGCAACTTTGCATGCCGAGGTAGTTGGGAGCATTGACACTAGCATTAGTCCATTCCTAGAGGCACAAATTGCAGCTATGGAAAAGTAGTTAGAGTAGCTATCAGCAAACTCAACCCATGAAACACACTCAGGAATTTGGTTTATAGATTGTGAAGTGGAAGGTCACACCAAGGATAGTTGCCCTTGCAGATTTGTATGTTCATTACTATTGGACTGTGAGATCTATCATTTGAATTATGATGCTAGTCATTGTCCTTTGTTATAGCATGCGATATGGAATAATGTATCTTTCTTTTGCAAAATTTACAGTTGCATGACCCATGATACTGAGGATTTTCGATTGATTGGTCAGATCTAGGATCCTATAGACATTGGGGTACAATAGACAAGTGTAATAGATAATTCTAAGGGTAAAAATGAGCACCAAGATTAGGATCATAATCAAATGCACTATGACAAGAATGAGGGGTGTTTTGAAGGAGGTCGTTGAAGGGGACGTGAATATCGTGGTGGATATGGAGGAAGAGGCCGTGGTGGAGGAAGAGGTTATTTCCCTCATGGAACATGTTATACGTGTGGATATCCTAACCACTATAGGTATGAATGTCCTCAGAATATTGCATGTTCTTTCTATGGAAAGAACCATAGCTATGAAGAGTTCTTAGACTTATATGAGCATTTGAGTAAGTAACATAAGCAAGAAAAAAGGCACTAGGATGGTTAGAATCCAACACGCGGTAGAAGATCAGTGAATGTCCAAGATAGCAGAAGGCCCTGAGGCATTGACAGTGAATATTACTACATGTGCTGAAGTGGCGTGCATAAGAGATGCATTGCACTAGAAGCCTACGATCACCTAGGAGGAGGTTTTGTATGTAAGGTACCTAGATCCTACTCATCAGAAGGAAATTTACTAGGATACCATGGAAGTGCTAAGGAATATTCAGGGTGAGATACAGTACCTAAAGGAGTAGAAGAAAGCATTAGATATAGTTTAAACTGATATCGATGATCTGCGAGAGGTGTGCAAGATGTTGCGTCAAGAGAACATTATTCCACTATTAGGAAGTTGGTTAAAAGGGAACACTCCATGCACAAGTCTTGAGACTAGATGACAGATTCTGCATGCAAATATTCCCCCTGATAGCATTCACTATGACAAAGAAATTACTCTGAATGTTGTTGTGGATGGGTGGCTATTGAGCAACATATTGATTGATACAAGTGCGGAAGTAAATGTGCTTACATTAGATGTATGGGTACAAATGGAGAGACCTCCATTATAGCCATCATCTACTGTGTTGTTTATGGAAAACCAGACTAAGGCCACACCCATAGGAGTTTTGAAAGATGCATCTATAACTATATAAGGGGCCAAGTTCACTGGAGATTTTGAGGTATTAGCACTTGCAGAAGAAGACAATTTTCTAGCCCTACTTGGACGCCCTTGGTGTTATGTGAATAATGTTGACTTGGGATTCAATAAGGGGTATATCATCTTTGAAAACAAGGAGGAAAGGGTTGGGATACCTTTGACAGATGGAAATTCTAAGCCATTTTTTGATTCTCTAAGTGAGGAGGTCTTAAACAGAGTTTATGTACGCATTATTCAGGACCCAGAGGTCAATGAGCCATCAAAAGAAGGCATCCTACAGTGGTAATATTCTCATTCTATTAGTGATACTATGAGTATTGCTTGTGATAATTGGGCTCATGGTACATATGAATTAGTAGGACACGAATTTAAAATCATATTTGTACACAAGAATGGACTTCGTTCGATTTGACAGATAGGTAACACAATACCTTAGTATAGAGGGGTAGAAGATCTTCCTACATTTTTGAATGCCATGGAAACATAGTTGCCAGATCAAATTAAGAGAAGATATATATTAGTATATAGACTACGTGGGACAACAGTGCTCTGGTGGGTAGTCCACAAAGATAATTTGATAAACTGGGAAGAGATTGGATTTTCTTTGTCTACTAGGTTTATAAGGAACAATACACCTACACAAATCTTCAACTAACATGGTGGTCAACCTGTTCAACATCACATTCAATAGTGTGAGAGACTCTGGACAAAAGGACATGAGGCATTACCACTTTCACTCTGGGTGCATCTAATGTATTCTACACTACAAGGTTGCGCACGTGTCTGGTATGTATATGCAGAACTACATCGAGAAACTAGAAACTAGTAAGATTTGACTGCAAGAATGATCCATAATTTTGACTACTTCTCGACTAAACCTCATGTAGAAGAGGCATTAAAATATTTCAATTGCTTAACTATGAGAGATAGTGCAAAATTAGAAGAGCATATTTAGGAATTATTTGGTGAGGTAGAGTTCGGAGCATGTTTTGAAAAGGAAGAAGAAATGGAATCCGTACTACTTAAACGTGCTTGTATTGAGAAAGAGAAAGGAAAGATGGTTTACGTTGTGGATGGAGAGGAAGTTGAGAACCTTGATATTGAATATTCATAAGGGGTGCACAAGATCTTGGAAAGTGTAAACAAAGATACACTCACTTATTAAAAACCCATGAAGACAAAGATGGTGGATATAGGTTCGGAGGCTGAGCCTAAGGAGGCCATAATTAGAGACTACTGATTAGACTCGGAGGTAGAAAAGATCATCAAGTTACTCAGGGATTATCAAGACTTATTCCCTCAAGTGTATCATGAACTTAAAGGTGTGCTTAAATCCCTTTGGGAAATGAAGATTAAACTTAAGGACGGTGCACAACTAGTTGGAAAGATACCTTACAGAATGAATCCTAATTTGTGTGAAAAGGTACGATAAAAAATTGATAAAATGTTGAAATCTAGAATTATCAAGCCCCTTGATGAGTCAGAATGGGTTAGCCCATTGGTGATCAATATAAAAAAGTATTGAAAAATTAGAATATGTGTGGACTACATGGAGCTGAATGTTGCATGCGTCATAGATCCATTCCCTATGCCATTTACTAAGGAAATACTAGAAGGATTTGTAGGGTGCGAAATATATTCCTTCACAGATGGGTTTTTTGGGTATCATCAAGTTAGGCTTGCTCAGGAAGATCAAGAAAATATAACATTTACTACTAAATGGGGTAATTTTTCCTATATTGTGATGCCTTTTGGATTGAAAAATGTGCCTACTATATTCTCACGCATAGTTTTTCAGGCATTCAAAGATTTTATTCACAACTTCTTACATTTCTAACTAGACGATTGGATAGTCTATGGGCTGGTGAAATATCATTTTGACAATCTACGCTTAATTTTTGAACGGTGTAGATAATTGAGTATCTCTTTGAATATCAATAATTGCATATTTGCTACACCATTTGGGATAGTGTTAGGACATATAATCTGCAAGGAATGATTACTGGTTGATCCAGCTAAGGTTGTAGTCATTCTAGGCCTGAACATGCCTACCAGTCAAAGCGAAGTGCGCGGATTTTTAGGTCATATAGGATATTAGAGAAAATTCATCAAAGAGTATGCCAAAATTTTTGCACCCTTAGAAGAGTTACTGAAGGGGGAAAGGTACATTTTATTGGGGAGAACCGCAACAACGTGCATTTGATATATTAAAAGATAAACTTACTATCACACCCATTCTGTTCTTTCCCTCATGGGATAAACCATTTCATGTGCACGTGAATGCTTCTAGCATGGCCATTGGCACTGTGTTAGCTCAACCTAGCAAAGGTATTATAGATCATCCAATCTATTTGGCTAGTAGGAAGTTGACTCCTGCTAAACAGAATTACACAACTACAGAGTGTGAAGCTTTGTCAATGATCTATACATTGCACAAGTTTCGACAGTACTTGTTAGCAACACCATTTGTGTTTTATACAGATCACATGGCATTGAAGTACTTGGTAAACAAGCTCATTTTATAGGGGCACATATGTTGATGGGTGCTCATATTTCAAGAGTTTGACTTCACAGTTGTGGTGAAGCTAGGGAAAAGCAATTCTGGACCAAACCATTTATCTAGAATCAACTCAGGAGAGGAAGCATAGAAAATTAAAGAAACTATGCTAGATGCACAGTCATATAGGTTATAATGCATGCCAATAGAATTAGAAGACATTGATGTCTTTCTACGAACATGTATGGTACTATAAGGAATGAAAGCATTAGAAAAGAAGTAGCTTGCTATACACGTGCCACCATTTATGTTAATCAGTGGTGACCTTTACAAGATAGACAGAGATGAAGTATTACACCGTTGTGTATTAGAGCATGAGCGTAAGGATATCATGGAAGAATATCATGGTGGTATTGTAAGAGGCCATTATGTAGGTGATGTGACTGGCTAAAACATCCTACTTGTTGGATTATGGTTGGAGACATTGTATAAGGATTGTAAAGAATATTGTAAGGCATGTGATCATTGTTAGCACCTACGAAAACCATGGCAAAGAGATGAGATTCCTTTGAGACCAATTAATAGTTTTGAACCATTTGAGAAATGGGCCATTGAATTTTTAGGACCTATTTCACCGGCCACGCGTAGGACTAGATCACTCTATATCATTACTTGCACAGATTATCTCACATGGTGGGCAAAAGCAACACCTACCGAAGACTTTATAGCAGCTACAACAACTAGGTTTCTATGGGAGAATCTTCTTAAAAGATATGGATGTCCCTTAATATTGACAAGTGATAGAGGTACACACTTTTTGAATGAGACAATCGGGATCATATTAGATGAGTTTATGGTTGCACACCATAAAAATACACCCTACCATCCTTAGGAAAATGGAACTATTGAGGCCTTCAACAAGATTTTGATCCAGAATTTGACAATAAATTGTGATGTTGGAAGAAAGGATTGGGATGAAAAAGTATCATCTACTCTTTGGGCATATAGAACAACTTACAAGAGATTGAACAAATCCACACCATTTTAGTTGGTGTTTGGCATAGAAGTTGTTCTTCCTATAGAATTTATGTTACCTTCTTTGCACATTGCGTGCACTGGAGGTATAGTGTTGGTCTGAAAATCTGTCTTGAGGGCAGATCTATGGATAGACGAGCCAACAGTGTGCAGGGCATTGCCCCTCTTTGAGTCAGCAAAGCGAAACTGGTTTATTGCTATTCTACCAACAGGAATCTCGTGCAAGTCTCACAATAATCTGCCTTCGGGGGTTTGGGATCTCATCCCAGTAGGTGTATTTCCGAATACGAAGAGAAAGGAATGAAAGAGAGGATGAAGAAAGATCAGGTCCGAAGGGAGAAAAGAAATGAATTCCAAAGTAGAAAGGTCAGAGGGTTTATGTTTTGGGATTGGTAGTAAACAGAGCCAAACCTACTTGCATAAATGAATAAAGCAATACTGATGAATAAATGACAAAAAAAAGTAGAGATAGATTCAACAGAATAAACACACAGATTTGACATAAGAAAGATCAGATGCTCATAACACACATACTCAGCACAAAGTCTTAATATTTGCATTAATATCTTCTTCTATTACAAAAAGTACAAAGCCTTTTCTTCTCACTTCTATTTTTCATCTAAAAGATATCCACCTCTTGAATACAACAAGTATTCAAGCATTTATAGAAGAAGAAGGAGAAGAAGGAAGGCAAAAGGAACCAACCACCTATTTACAAAATATCTACAAAAGATTACAAAGTCATTTGTTGACTTTTGACAACTTTTATGGATGACATCATCCCATGGTGCAACATGGATGATGTCATTGTTTGTGTCAACATGACTTAGATATTTTACAAAGAGAAAGATGAGAAGAAAGAAACTATTCATCGTCGTCCAACGGCTGGAAGGTGGTATCCTACTTTTGCTGCTCTGGCGACGAGATGTGGAACTGGGCACGGTACTCCATGAACTTGCTGATCATGGGTTGAAGTTGATCTTCGGAAGGATCCTTGTGCCAATCACTGATAGCTTAACAGGTCTCCCACTCGTCTATGAGATTTTCTGGGAGTTTGGAATAATCATTCTCTGCTTCTATCAGGTACTCGATGAAGTCACGACATGCCAACAGGTTATTGATGGATTCGGAGTCGAACGTGACCTCTGGCCCTAGTCCCTGTGAAACGATCTCCTTGAAGATCTGAATAGTTTCTTCAACCTTTCTTAAGGTGAAAGGAGGAGTGAGCAACCCTGGAGACATTCTGAGAACAATTTGTTCCATTTGATGCATTGCATCCAGGGCTACCTCCTTTACCTTGTCGATCTTTTCTAGGACGAAATCCAGCTGATCCACCCGATAATCCAAAGTGGAAAGGATTTTATTTAGTGCTCTAGGGTGTCCAAAGACGCCAAACTTGACCAGATAATCAACTGAACAGTCGAGCATTCTCTGAAAGGTCTCTTGTTGCATCTTGGCATGATCAAGCTCTTCGGAGATGGGTCCCGCTATCACCTGGAGTTCTCTATTTGTTCGATTGATATTCTGATACAAATCCGTGAACTTAGCGATGACTCCCTCACTTTCTTTGAGGATCTGGCTCCTCCAGGCGGAAACTGCCATGCCCTGCTCACCGATTTTAACATATTCATTGATCTTTTCCTGGCTCAGAGGCTTAGGAGTTTCGGCGGCAGTTGTAGGAGGTGCACTGCCCATTTTCTGCAAGGTGCGGAGAAGATATTTATTTTGCTCCTTTAGCTACCTTTTCTCTTCCTTTGCTTCTTGGAGTTTCTTGCAAAGGGCATCAACTACAGATAGGGCCTCTCCTTGCAGGCTCTCTAAAGATGTCCCCATTGTGACCTGAGTCACCGTGTAATCTATTGAAGACAGTTCCTTCTTATCCTTCAAAGGATTGGGGTATGCGATCTCCATTACTCTCTCCCCTGCTGCACTCTGAGAGAAGCGGGTTATGGGCTTTTGCTTCTTTGCCCCTTTTGACGGGATTATGGAGAAGTCCATCAGTGTGATGGGAACTTTCCTTTTCTGCTGACTCAGGTGCTGGGAGATCCAGGCTGGACTTATGGGAAAAGGACCAAAAATAGAGAAGGGGGTAGCTGTAGTAGTAGAAGGGAAAAAAGTGGAGACACGTGGCGGCGACATGGAGAGGAAAGCTGAGGAAGTGCTCATGAGAGGAAGGGATACTACAGGGGAGGTAGACATAGGAATGGAAGGGAGCTCAGAGATGAGGGAAGAAATGGAGGGGGAAACTCTGCGAGAGAGGAGAAGATGGACGAAGAAGCAGGAGGAACAGAAGAAGAAGGGGGAGAGGACATGACCAAAGGAATGGTTGCTTGAGTCACTCAAGGAGGGGAAGGAGGAGAAGGAGAAGGAACATAAGGGACCTCAATTGTTACAGTCGTGGCCACATCCTGAGTGGATGTGCCTATTGGAACATCTTCCGCCACTTCTTCTTCTGAGCTTTTCGGGATTATAACCCGTTCTTGTGAAGCGGAAGGAGGGCTTTCAGGAGCTTCCTCTTTGGTGGAGCTGGATTCACCCTCTATTCCTTTTCCCTTGCCTTTTGGCTGCTGTTTAGCCCGAGAAGGTGCATTGCCCAATGGAGAGGTTGTGAAATCGACTCCGAGGTAGATGAGCCTGTTCATTCGGCACCAATGCTCTGTTCTGCATAGATTTTCCTTGACCCTTTCCTCTATTGTTTGGGGTACTTTGGTTCTATCAATCACCGCGAAAGGCCAATCGTCCCCACCCGTGTTAAGATACACTTGATCCACTTCTTGCTCAGTAGTTTGGTAGCCTTTTGGGACGATGGCCACCCCGTACTGGATGATTTCTGCTAAGGCCAAGTGGGAATGATCCTTCCTCCTGAGCCCAACCTCATGATATATGTCGATGTAGATATCTTCGATCTGAGGGATGTGGATCGGATCGAGCTTGGCCCTAGGCAGACAATTTCTCGGGTCGAAGGTGGGCCTTGCTAGGAAGTCATGTTTCAAATTCAGCAGCTCCAGTTCGGCAAACATGTCTTTCGCCTTGTGGTGAGTGAGACACGTATACCTACCCACTGTGAGGGGGAAAGGATTTCCACCCTTCTTTCTCTTTAGACACTTTTCATGGTAGGTGATTAGCTATCTTGACAGCTCCAATAGGATCAACTTGGGACCGACATACCTTGGCAGTTTAGTTGGTTCCCCCAAGAAGTTGGACGCCCTTAGATAGGTGAATGTGGGGAATTGAGTGAACAGGGCCCCCCATTTCTCTATAGCTGCTACGATGCTCTTGGTCGTACGACTGTGAGTCATATTCAGCCTCAACAGGAAGATGATGAAATAGAAGAAAGCATCGTTGATCTTTGTAAATTGGGGGATACTATTTTCCAGCTTCAGTTCTAGATAGTATTCATAGATTTTAACTTGGGGCCAAACCCCACACCGCATCAAAGCTGGATAGTCTCTTTCTGAAGCCGTTGCATAGACCACGTAGGAGTTCATATAGAACCTCCCTGTTGTGGTAAGTTGTTGGAGCTGCTCAGATATTGTGCTGCTTATGATCTCTGCCCACTCAAAGCGTTGATCGGGCACATTTTTGTTCATTGTTTCTAGGTATCGCAGCATCCACCTGTGAAAGTAGTGGGCATTAGGAAGCCCAAACACTCTACTTAGGAACGTGATTGTGTCGCTGAGTTCCTCTGAAAATTCACTACGATGAATGACTTGTGGCCACCGAGGCACTACATTTTTGTTCTTCAGGTAAACTTCATTCATTAGCTGCATGCACTGATCCTCATTATCGTCCCAAGCCTTGATGCATTCATCTTAGCTTACGGCCACGAAGTTCCGGTGGTGAGGGATGCTGAGAATTGTTTCGAAGTGGCGGGAAGTGAGGTTGACTATGGCCCTTCTCATTATGGAAACATCTTGTGTCTTTATTGTAGCAGCGGGCTACTACCATTATAAACTCATTGTTTACGGCACTAACAGGGATCCCACCTGCAAAATGTAGCACACTTCCCATCAATTTCTCCATCCATGGACTTCTTGTGACCCTCTGGGTTCTGACCCAGAAATCCTCCATATCAATATGACCCAGTTCTGAGTCTTTGATGTCTAGGTCACACTCGGCCTAGGACTCGGGCATCCTGACCCTCTGATAGTTATACTTCATTTCTTCTTCTGTGAGCTTGGTTTTACCCTTAGATTTGGTAGGTCTCTTTCTTGATGTTGACATATGTAGCTTTGAACTTAATTGCTGATCTACAAGAAGAAGAAGTGAGACCCAACGCAAGAAGGTTGTATTAGTCATTTGATCTTCCATTAAAGCGTTAACAGAAGAAAGAGTTAGTGATTTAAAGGCCTTAGGGTGCAGGGCGCATGAATACTGCAGGTTATAGGGATAAATAATAAGGTGCACAGGAAAGGCTTGTTGCAAGGGATAAATCAGCACCAAAGGGTGCATGGCGCATTGACACTGTAGATTGCATTTTTGTTGTTGTAAGCATAAGTGCACCTGTGCCATATGTATACATTTTATCAAGGGCGCGGATATTTTTCATGTTACATGGGTGTAGGATGCGCCAAGGGCTTGAGTTTAACTTGTGTAACATCATTTTTTCATGCGCCGTAGGGGAACTTGGCGCGGCGAATGGAAGGTCTGCATAACATGATGTTGTTGTAAGCATGGATGCGCCTGTGCCTTGTTAATAGTTTTGCACTTGGCGCATATTTAGTTGGTGTTGCATAGATGCAGGGTGCGCCAAAGGGCGCAAGTTTTAAATGATGCAACAAATGAGTTTGGTGCGCTAAAGGGGGAAAAATTACAGTCTTCTTTTCAAGCCATGATCTTTCTCTGAGGGGTTTGCATGTGGTTAAGCTCCTTTTGCAGGGTTCATTTGGGTGATGAAGAAGCTTAAACAGAGAGTTTCCAACAAACTTTTAGGACAGATTCCTCTTTATCAGTAGATCTAGAAAGAGGGGGAAAATGCATGGGTGCAGGGTAGAGAAAAACAGCAAGGAGGAAGGGGAGTTCATGTTTTGACAGTTTTTATTAAACCCAATCCAAACCAGCAGGCAGACAAAAACCAAAGCACAAAACACACACAAAATAAGTGAGGACCTCTTACCAGGATAATATAACAGAGAAATGTGAAAACGGGTCCACGAAGTGTTTCGAAAATGACAGGGCAGGTGCGCTGGCAAGTATAGATGTAAGAAAAAAACACGTGATTGTGTCAGATGACAATGACAGTGCAAACGTTCCTATATATAGGTGAGGTGGTAATAAATGCGCCACCAACTTTTCAAATGGTGCATGAAAATCAATGTCGACACAAGAAAGCATGTGCCCTTGGTGCACCAAAACACTTGCCAACACGAAGTTATGTGCGCCTTTGGCGCACCGAAAGTTATGTCAACACAAGAAAATGTGCGCCCTTGGCGCACCCAAAAGTGGCGTAACAAAAGTATTGTTGACATGAAGGCGCATGCGCCATGGAGCATACAAGAAAGACTCAACATAGTGAGGTGCATCAAAACGCTTGTTGACACCTCAAAGCATGCGCCAAAGGACTTTAAAGGGGGCACATGAAAAATTGATGTTGCATAGTCATTATGTGCGCCCGACCAAAAAGACCAAAAAAAGGCTAAGTTCAGAAAACTAGATTTGCCGGGGAGGGATTTTGCAACGTTCCGAACACAAGGGGTCCCTGACGAGGGACCGGAACAAAATTTCGATAAGGTTATCTGTAAAATTGCCCTTGCCAATTTTACGGGATAACATATAGCTGATGAAAAAACATTAGAAGAGCGTATCGAAAAGATGATTCAAATGGATGAGTTCCGAGCCATAGCATGATGGAGTCAGAAGTAGGAAAAGGCTAGGAAGAAGGCATGTCATGAAAAAAACATAAGAGATAAGAAGTTTAAGATTAGACAGATGGTACTTCTTTATGACTCAAAGTTCTTGTGCCATTTAGGAAAGCTCAAAGTACATTGGTTGGGGTCATATGTCATCACTTATATACTTGAATCAGGTGCTTACCAATTAGAAGCACTTGATGGAACACGGATACCCAGTTACTTTAATGGGAGTATGCTGAAGCCCTACTATAAATAAGTCTTCTTGGTGTTGTAATAAGGTAGTATTTCCATTTAGATTAGGTTTTCAATTATTTATTTCCTTCATTGTCACTATGCTTTGTCAGTTTAGTTGTTGTTTTAGTGTAATAAGCACGCTTTCGTGCATGAAGCTAATTACTATATGAAGAATTTTTATGCGTAGAGGAGTGGACATACCTTTTGTGAGGGGTGGTTCTAGTTATCCAAGAAAAAGACTATGGGAATTGAAAGGTGAAAGGAATAAGCTGTTATGGGTGTACTTTAAGTCAAAAGAAGATTACTTCTCAAAAGTGACCAAGGATGGAGATGAATGAAGGAACAATATAACGTGAGGTAAGTGAAGGCCATGATAGCTACTAGGATAAGGTATAGTGATGAGGTACTCAGGCACAAGGGCGAGTGCTGAAGAGAAGTCTGTGACCAGAGGGTAGGAAGGTGCACTAGAAGTTTATAGCTGGGGCGCGAAGATGTATCACACAAAACAAATAGGTTTGGTTAATGAATGAGGGGATAATTGGTAGGTGAAGGAGCAATAAATGCATCAAAATTTGAAAAAAAATATAAGGATGGAATGCAGATTCATTTTTACCATTTTGACTAAGAGTATTTGAGGAAAGAGCCAAGTGCAAAGAGCCGAGTGATTAGGTTAAGGTGCAAAGGGTGTGAAACCAAGCATGATAGCCAGATCTGTGTAACAAGAAGCTTGCATCCCCAGTGGTGAAGGGTTTGAGTGAAGCAAGGAGATAGAAAAGAGTTAGGTTACAAATTTTCCACCTAGGGCATGATTGAATTGAGCTAGGGTTTGATTCACAAAGTTGTAGAGTTAAAGAGGAGACATTTGAAAGGTAAAAATGGCATAGAAGAAGGCATTTATAGTAGCAGTAAAAGGAAAGAAGAAGGTGGTCGTTGAGGAGGAAGAGATGACACTCGATAGCCATTTTTTAGAAATGTAATAACCAGGAGTCATCATCGGTTAGGAATGGGATTCACCCATCAGAAAGAGCACAGTAAGTGAATACAATCACATGACTTTAGAGAACAAGGAGCTCGATTCCTTGCTCACTGCTAGGACAAACAAGCACACAGTGGATGATATGCTAGGTTATGATGATGCAGGTGAGAATCTTCTAAAGAAAATTGAGGTCTAGCAATTATATGAGCTTCTATATTTTAGGAAGTATGAGCCCTTGTATTAGTGGCTCATGAGTAGGATGCACAAGGTCTTCTTCTACTTTGCAAGATGTAGAGTGAGAATCTCATATGTGCTTATCTCATCAGTTACAAGTTTAAAGGCCACAGGAGAGGACATAAAAAGTACCTCATAGATAAAGCCATGATTTTAAAGACCAGACATGAGTTGGGGTACCTGAAGGGTCCACGCGGAATGGATATAGACAAACTGAAGAACTGTCCCGTTGTACAAGCTGTAGTACACCTTGTTACAAAGTTGAATGATCAGGAGTGGTCATCACAGGTAAATACTATGTGGTTACATGTGGCACATAAGATGTCAAAAAGGATAATCTATAACATTGCAGGCTATATTGCAGAGCAAATAGTCAAAGAAGCACGCACAGGAGGGAAGATCAACTTTGGAGCTGTTCTACTATCACTGGTATTCATGGATATTGGAGTACCAGATGGACCGAAGGAAAAGGATGGGAATACCCCATGGAGAACAAGTACCTATGCAAAGGGGCCATGACAAATTACGTAAAGCAAAGGGTGAAGAAATGGTATGATAGGCTCCACATGACATTTGGAGAAGAGTGGTGCATCCCAAAGGACCTACTAGTAGTGGTAGGGAAACAAGTTTAGTTTTTTGTATATCATCTTTTCTGCATTGTGTGTTTCCCAATGAAAGATGGAGTTTGGAGCCCTTGGTGTAAATTTCCTTATGCATTCACTGCAAGGTATTTCCAAGCATTTGTTAACAGATTTACAGACATGCGTAGATTGGTATTCAATACAGATAAGGTAGATTGCGACTACCATACGTTGAGGAAGAAGTATATGTACCTTGGCAAAAGTTCTTATACAGAGAGGATCATTTTGGAGGTGCTGAATATCAAGCCAATAAGTCTGGCTATAGCAGATGTGGGGGAAACATTGGTGTATCTCCAGCTGAAGCCAAATATGGAGAATAACAAGTATGTGGAAGGTGAGTTTGCACTTCCAACACCACCAAAGGGAAAGCATATAATGGAGAACATCCCAGTGCCTAAGCCCAAAGAGCCAATTGAAGTGGAGGATGAGGAGGACGAGCGCGAAGATAGTGGTGGTTTGGAGCATAGAGGTAGGAGAAATCCTCCAAATAAGGGTGAAGCTGAATGCACCATTACACCACCTTAGCCACAAGAGGGCAATGATGAGGACTTGAATGTAGTCCAACGGGAGCATAGGTTTAAGAGGGTGTTTAGGAGAAAAAGGACCCAAGGTGCTACTCCAACCACTATACATAGATCACCCAAACTCTCTCCATAGAAGGAGACAACCATGCAAAGAAGGAGGAAACTAAATTTAAATGAGGAGGTGGAAGAGTCAGAGGAAAGTGCACCTAATTTTCCTACACTTCCAGAGAACATAAAAGAATATGGTGAAGAATCAAAGGAAAAATAAGAGGATGAGAAAAGACCTGAGGAGACAACTGCAGAGAATGTTCAGGACATGGAGACACAAGTCCCAAATTTGGAATCTAAATTTCCTATGTAACAATGGTCTAGAAGAACAAGTGGAGAGCACATTCCACCAGCCATGGGGTATACAGAGGATGTAGGAAAAATTATCTACGCCCGCTTCCAGAGTAAGATAGCACAAAAGGATTTATTTGGCTAGGAGCTAATGGATGAGGATATGGTGACTATGCGCACTTGAAAGCAACTATCATGGTCAATGCACACCCACATGGATGAGCCTGACTTTGATGTGTGTGAAGAGTCATGTGTTTCAAGATGACCAAAGAAAGCACCTCAAGCTAGAAACATGACAGTAAAGCCTACTGTCATGTCAGATGAGTAGGTCAGCAATGCATTGGTGAAAGTCTCTACTGAGGTGGCTAGAAGAAACATGGAAAAAGATACAATGATCAGAGCATTGTGTGAGGAGCTAAAGAAAAAGGATGTAGAGATAGCACACATAATGCAGGAGAGGGACTTTGTGTAGAAGAAGAATGAGGTGTTTATCAGCATTGTAGAGGAGATTGGGGACAATGTCATCAAAGAAAGGCAACAATTAGAGGCCAAGGTACCACAAACATTTCCCTCAGTGATACACTATGTGGGAAAGTTGGTGGACTTGGTACTTGAAGATGAACCTCTACATGTGCAAGTGCTAGAAAGCTCAGAACAAGATACCGAATGAGAGAAAGCATCAGTGATGCAAAAGATTGCATCTTATGAAGGGATGTTGCAAGTGTTATAGGAAGTATTGAAGAAATTGGACCAGGTTTTAAACATATGCACAACTCTAGAGGCACTTATCAACATAAAAACCTTAGAAGAAAACAATGAGGTCCAGAAAGTGATGCAGGATGAGTAATTGGGCCGCACAGAAAGATTGTCAATGGTTAAGTAGAAGCGCGAGGCCCTGGCAGCAGCATAAGAGCCACACAAGACTCAGATGGAAGAGCTTGGGAAGCTAATTGCGCAAAAGATGGATATTTTAGAAGGGAGAATGACATTAATGTCCAACGTTGTGTTAGTTATGCAAAATGAGAAAGGAGAGATTGCGAGGGATTAGTTAGAATCCATTGTTGTGGACATCCCAGAAAAAGTAGAGTAAACACTCACTAAATGACAGGTTTTAGAGGCTGAAATAAAGGAGTATCTAGAGTTGATACTACAAAATGATACAGAGGAGGCTGCCTCATAACCTCATGGAAATTCTTTGTTTATCTACATTTTTTCATTCATATTCTTTCCATTCTTCTATTCTTTACTTCAATTTTTGGAGATACCCATTGTCGAGATGACAATGAAATTAGTGTGGGGTAATGTTGATCAAACAATACTTGTCAAAGATCATACAAGGAGTCCACGTAGGATAAAAGGCTCGGAACCAGGTGCATGGAAGGACAAGAAGGACCCACGTGTGGAAGGAAAGTTTAGCTTTTAGGAATTAGCCGATTTTGAGTATGAAGAACTATTTTTAGAAGATGGCATGTGGAACACACCAATCATGTAGAGACGTGTGCGCCATGCATTTTCTATCTTTAGAGGAGCGGATCTAAGAATTTTTCATGGAGACGAGATAAGAATAGAATTGACACTTCAGTTAACTATAAGAGATCTATAGATAGCGCACTTGCATCTGTGGCTATTCCTGTAAATGAAACGTGGCTATCAATAGCATGCACCCTATTTCTAGAATAGATAAGTGGTTAAGGGAAAGTCCCCACCCTATATATATGATGTTAGGTACATAGTAGTAAGGTGTCTGTGTGTGAGAGAATATATAGAGTGTGTGTATGTGAGATATATGCATATGACTGAATTACTGTATCAAATCCATACACGCATTGGTATAGATTGACAATACTGTAGGGAGCTTCTGTATTTATTAATAGATGGAAGATATTGTCTGAATCTAAGTGTCATTCTATGTGTAGCTGAGTAGTGCATGTTATTAATTAAATCATGATTACTGTTTAAGCTTGTTCTTTCATAGATATGAGAGTAGCATTCATTGTAGAATAATGGATTAATTATGAATCTATATGTTTCTCCCTTCATCATACTAACATCCTACTATAACAACCCTAAAGAGGTACCTAGTACCTTGCAATCTTCAGGTGAGCGCTCAGTCAAGGTTGAATGATGTGCCAATGTGACTAGGGTGTTATCTGGTAATTCTAGGCTGCATCAAGTAAATTTGGGATAATCCAAGGTTCGTCATTACGACTTCCTTAGCAAACTGAGCTCGCAGAGGGTGTTTTTGGTACCTAGTTGAGAGAACTACTTAGGAATCCATATTGTCTTGCAGCCACCTTGACCGTATCAAACCATTGTGTCGTGTCTAGCTTTTTTAAAGTGATCACTCTTTTGGATTCCAATCCTCATTGATCAAAAAATGGGATGAGTTCATAAAAGTTGATCTTAACGACATTCATCACAAAAGTTACAAATTTTTACTTTGACATAGTTTTTCCCTCACCCTAAGGCGAGACAAAACTCTACCTAGGTGAAACCTAGTATTTTCCACCCCCATTTGGTCAACAGCTTTGTTAGGCGCAGGTATTATTTTCTAAAGACAAACTTTTTTCTAGCACTTTCCGAGTTTAATTTCATTGAAATATCTAAACACTTTTGCAGGGTTTTAAGACTAATCGGTGGTTTTTATAGGTTGCTTTGATAAAAATCATATTTTTATACTAAATTTTCTTAGTTGAGATAAGTGAATGTTGTATTATTATTGGTAAGGTTTTTGAAACATGTATGGTATTCCTTCACACCTTCTAGGTGATCCTAGGAATTAAAAATTCTTCAAAACACCTTCATTTACACTTTCAAAAAAATGTCAATTAGAGTCTTCTAAAAGCAATTAACTTCAAGGTTGGTTAAAAATAACTTGCTTTTCGCAATTCGATTGAGTGTTTTCCATTTCCATAAGATTAGTGAGGTATTTTGTTGTGTATGCTCTTTACTTGCATCTTAGGACAATCTGGGAAATCAAAAATGACATTCTATCTCCTTTATATGATGTTATGATTGTTTGGGAAATTACTAATCTTGTTGTGTAGGACCAAATATCACTTGCAAAATAAATCAATATCTAATCCAAATCTAACATGTTTGTAGGTTGCCAATGGAATTCAAAACCTCATTAAGAGCATAAGATAAAACAAACACCATATTCAACACACTTGATTTGTAGGTTTGGATAAGGGTACTCCCTGTCAGCTTTAAACTAGGACATAATCCCTTTGGCATAACCCTTAAAATACAACAATGGAGGTGGTCTTAGGAACACCAAAGTAGTCCACCACTGAGTAACCTCGTGGATGAAATAGGAAGTGCTTCGCTTACCCACTTGACTAGTATTATCTTTCTGAGTTAGCACCAAAACATTCTCCATTACGACCCCAATGAGAATACAATTGAACACATTTACACTCATTGTATTTTAAGGGCGTAAAGTAAATTCAGGATACTCCAAGGTTAGTCATTGCAACTTATTTAGAAAACTGATCTCATAGAGGGTGTTTGTGGTACCTAGTTTAGAGAACTACTTAGGAAGCCATATTGTCTTGGAGCCACCTTGACCATATCAAACCATCTTGTTGTGTCTAGATTTTGTAAAGTGACAAATCTTTTGGATTCAAATCCTCATTGATCGAACAATGGGACGAGTCCATCAAAGTTTATCTTAGCGTCATTCATCACAAAAGTTACAAATTTTTACTTTGAAATAGTTTTTTTGTCACCCTAAGGTGAGACAAAACTCTACCTAAGTGAAACCTAGTATTTTCCACCCCCATTTGGTCTACACCTTTGTTATGTGTAGGTATTGCTTTCTAAAAACACAATTTGTTCTAGCACTTTCCGGGGTTAATTTCATTGAAATATCTAAACACTTTTGCAGGGTTTTAAGACTAATCGGTGGTTTTTATTGGTTGTTTTGATAAAAAATAATAGTTTTATACTAAATTTTCTTAGTTGAGATAAGTGAATGTTGCATTATTATTGGCAAGGTTTTTGAAACGTGTATGATCTTCCTTCACACTTTCTAGGTGATCCTAGGAATTAAAAACACTTCAAAATACCTTCATTTACACTTTCACAAAAATGTCAATTAGAGTCTTCTAAAAGCAATTAACTTCAAAATAACTTGTTTTTCACAATTTGATTGAGTGTTTTCCATTTCCATAATATTAGTGAGGTATTTTGTTGTGTATGCTCTTTACTTGCATCTTAGGACAATCTGGGAAATCAAAAATGACATTCTATCTCCTTTATATGATGTTATGATTGTTTGGAAAATTACTAATCTTGGTGTGTAGGACCAAATATCACTTACAAAAGAAATCAATATCTAAACCAAATCTAACGTGTTTATAGGTTTCCAATGGAATTCAAAACCTCATTAAGAGAATAATATAAAACAAACACCATATTCAACACACTTGATTTGTAGGTTCAAATAAGGGTACTCCCTATCTACTTTAAAATAGGACATAATCCCTTCGGCATAAGCCTTAAAATAAAACGATGGGGGTGGTCTTTGGAATGCCAAAGTAGTCCACCACTGAGTAACCTCATGGATGAAATAGGAAGTGCTTCGCCTACCCACTTGACTAGTATTATATTTCTGAGTTAACACCAAAACATTCTCCATTATGACCCCAATGAGAATACAACTGAACACATTTACACTCATTGTATTTGAAGGGGGTGAATTAAATTCTGGATACTCCAAGGTTAGTCATTTTGAATTCCTTAGCAAAATGATCTCACAGAGGGTGTTTGTGGTACCTAGTTGAGATAACTACTTAGGAATCATATTGTCTTAGAGCCACCTTGACCGTATCAAACCATCGTGTTGTGTCTAGCGTTTGCAAATTGATAACTCTTTTGGATTCAAATCCTCATTGATAAAAAAATGGGATGAGTCCATCAAAGTTGATCTTAGCATCATTTATCACAAAAGTTACAAATTTTTACTTTGACATAGTTTTTCCCTCACCCTAAGGTTAGACAAAACTCTACCTAAGTGAAACCTAATGTTTTCCACCCCCATTTGGTCTACACCTTTGTTATCTTGTTTCCCATTTGGGAAAAAAGATAAACAAAACACACAAATACCACTAGAATAATCATTTCCACCACTTTTTTAGTCTTCTCGCATAACTAGGTTGCAATTCTGGAATGCAAGAGTTGAAAGTGTGAATGTTACGTTATCATATTCTAGTAGGCCCCTATGTCTCAAAAATGTTTTGAGACGCAGTATTATCATAGTTAGGCTTGAGTCATAATTTTATCTCCCTTAGACATGTTCTTTATTTGGATCACCTCAACATAATTAGAATAGTTACGTCTCGTTTCTTATAAACATGATTTAAGTGCCCCTATTGTGGCATTCTGTTGCTCACATTTTAACAAATCCTTACCATACTTTGACTTTTTTTTTTTTCGAACACCACCCAAATCTTGAAAATTGTTGATTACCTTATTTGCATTATTTTGATATCATTTTGGCACTAATATCTTGCTTCTTCACAAATCTTGGTTAATGTGTCTAAGTGGTTTTGTTACATGGCTTACATTTGTAACCTTCACCTTTTGATATTTAGGCCTTGTTGGTTTCTAAAACTCTTTATAGTATCCTTCGATTAGGAGTCACATCTACCCCTTTTTAATACTCACGCCTCATTCATATTGAGCTTGACATAAATATTAACATTGAATTGATTATCTAGCTTTAAACTACCATTGAGAAACATAACGTATAAATCTTAGATTGGTTGATCAATTTACTCAAATACTTGCATGATTGTTCCTTGTGTGTTAACCAAATCATAGACTTATTATATGACAATCTTGTTAGATTATTGAAATAGTGTCATTACGATGTATTTTTTCCTTAGATATTCTTTGGAGAATCACACAAACATCCTCATATATACCAAATGTCTAGTTAGATGTCATTATGATTCCTTGAATCAATATGGAACTTCCTTCCCGTTGAAGGAGTTCCATCACACTATCTATGTATAGGAGTTTGTACCTAAATGATGCCAACAATGAGTGACTATCATGTGGTTCCTCACACTTACAACAATATGGAGCCTAAGTTTATGCATTCACATAAAAAGATGCCCATTATGACTAAACCTCATTTGGTTCTTCATGCTAGAGGGCCCTATTCCCCACCTTCATCTCATGGTCAATGGATAGATTTTGATGAGTCCAATCCAAACACTCTATGATTCAAATTATGATTCTGATTCCTCTCCTTCTTCTGATGAATAAAATCCCAACTTTTATTCTAATTCCTCTAAATCAAATCCTAAATCATGGTCCTCCCTTCTTCATAGGGCCTCCTTCATCAGTCACCTCAATGACATCTTCCTCCATCAAAGGTTCGTGTGACTCTAGTTTCTCCTAAAAAACATCTAATGTGACTCTTGAGTCACGATCCTCCCTTTCTTCGTAGGACCTCCTTCATCAATCACCTCAACAAAGTCTTCATCCTTTAAAGATTTGTGTGACTCAAATTTATTCTGGTCAATTTTCCAAGTTGAATCATATGTCACAATCTATGGAATCTTGGATATGAAATGGTCTTATTCATCCTCCATGATGTCGCTCTCTAGGAAAACTAATACCATCTTCTTCCAAATCTACTTCATCTCTAGAGACATCTTCTTCTATAAATCAAAGTCCAATTTATCCTTGTCCTTTGGGTCATTTTTATCATTCCTCATTCTATCTTCATCAACCTTATAAGGATCAATTTGTGCATCCATGAGGAACTATTCAAAAGGAGCGATGTGCTAAGATATCTTTTCAATGCACTATCCGATTCCTTGGTGGACATAATAAGGTAAAACCTTCTCCTCGTCCACATCATTAAACATATTCTAAATCTTCCACATTTGTTGGACCTCTTTCTTCCAATATGCCTATTATGGTCAATTAACAATGACCCATACTGCTTGATTTATTTAAAAATAAAGAAGCGATCAAATAATTCATGGGGCTACAAGATGACATCCCTATAAAGGATCATGAGCAAGTGTTCTCTTTAGACCTCGATATATCCATGTATTATGGGGAAGAAGTTGATTCCTTTTGTCTAAAAATAGAGGAAGATCCAGAGATCATCGAACTTGATCCTCCTCTTACACCTCCATATTCACATTCTTCATTGCATGATGAACTTCCTGAGTCTAGCATAGATCCATGGCCTATCTTCTCATTGCCCAATCATTCCTTACACATCACGATTCCTTAGTCATAATAACACCTTGGTTCTCCTCTAAGTAGCCCACCATCTTCTATTTTTGGCTCACCACTGAGTAGCCCCTCATCTCTTATGCTTGGGTCCCCTCCTGGTAACCCATTATATTCTATTCTTGGACCACATCCTATTAGTCTGCCATCTTCTATTTATGGGACACATTCGGGTAGTCCTTCATCTTCTATGTATGGGACACCTCTTAGTAGCCCATTATCTTCTATAATTGGGTGATGCCCTTGTAGCTCCCCCTTTTCTTCTATTTTTGCTTCACCTCTAGGTATCCCTTGTTCTTCCATCTTGGGGTCACATCTTAATAGTATATCATCTTCTATTTGTGGATCACCTCTTGGTAGTCCATCCTCTTTAATTCATGGACTGTATCCTCTTCAATCATCACATCATCCGTCTACCAATGACTGGGGCAAGCCCACCATCATCCATGCCTTTCCTATCATCACTCATAAATGTCCACTTTCACCTCCCTCTTCTTGGGATCAGATAGGTCACGTAGTCACTTATAAGAAACTGAAACGAATTATTCATCAAGCTCAAGTCACCCATTCCATGAGTTCCAAAGATCCAACAATTCCAATGATAATAATGTTATAAATCAGACACAATTCAAGAATGCACACTAACGCACCCATCAAGTATGGCACAAAGTGAAAAATATTATTAATAGGGAACTCAAACTCCCACATATGAAATCCATGTTTTAGGATAAATCACAATCACTTATCGAGTATGATCTCACCACGGTCATTGATATCAGAGATAATATCGCTATTTATAAGAAAAAACTCATAGTCTCCTATATCAAGGAAATCATAAACATTGCTGTTGGATCCTATCGCACTAAGTGAAATTGTTGGTCCTACTTCTAGAAAAAAGAACATACAAAAAAATGAAAAGCACATTAAAAATCAAAGGTACAAATATCAAACATTGCAATCAGGTTTTACATACACACGGTTGTTCTTTCTTCCCTTTCTTTCGATACCTCTGCAAATTATCCACCATTTTCATCTCTTCAATGATATTTTGGCTAGCTCATTCGCATGTATTTTGTGATGTTTATCTCTATGGTATATGTTTTACCTTGGTCTTTCATCACCTTGCTAAATTAAAGAATGACTAACCTCTTAGAGATCCTATCACATTAAACATCTAATAAACTTGTTCTGAAGAAATTTTGGACATATTTTTTGACACTATCCAATGTTGTCATCACAATCAATTTCACCTCCTTCCATCATGACCTTAGTGGCTCTTAACCCCTTGTTAAAAATCATCAAGAGAGTTGATATAGGTTTTCAGAAACCAAAAGAATCAATTGAAAATGAAAAGCAAAAAGAACATTGATATATAAGTCTCTCTTGGGGTACTTCCAATAATCCCCACTAGGGCTATGGATGCTTGAATGACAGTAGAGAAATGTTGTGACTAGAAACAAATACATCTCTGTTGGGGCTATGGAGGTTTGGTTGGAAGCGGAGAAATGTAAGGATATCCTTCCACAATCCATTCATAGATTAACTTTGAAAATCAATCATTCCTACACATTGGCTAACTTGTCTTCACCTGCTGTTTATCAAATCCTCACTTCAAGAGATAATTAATTTCCATGTACACACACTGGATATATATGAAAAAACATGATTAGTATGTTACCGAGTTGCTTTTTTGGACCTTGTTCAAACTCTTACTTTAGTCCATATCTTGTCTCATTATTTGTGCCTTTGTCTAATCACTTCTTCATCACGAAGCTTATAATCTATATTCATATCATTCACATAATTATTCTACTTCATTCAATACATCCATGTGTATAAGATTACCTTTTTTCCATGTTTTCAAACACCTTTGTTTATTTCACAAAAACAATCTCCCAATCCCTTTCTATCATGTGTTTATTGGCGAGCTTACTTTGGAGGCATCCTTGCTCCTTCTCAGTATGTCATTGGATTTAAGTTCATCATCATGTTGAACCTATCCATATTGAACTTGATTCCCCTTCTGTGTGTGTAGAGTTTTCTTTTGAATACTCCCATCTAACGCTGGGAAACTTTCACATCTTCAATTTCTCATACGCACGTGGCATTTTGCCCTTGTACATCTCATCTATCGCTAGGGGCATCCACGTTTCCTTCATCTCTATGTGCATAACTTCAGAAAATTTTCAAAATAGTAAAAACATTCAAATATGTTAGAAAAATCAAAACATTCAAATATGTTATTAAAATCAAAACTTTCAAATATGTTTCAAAAAATCTAAAAATTACAAAAATCATAATTTTCCAAAAAATTATTAATTTTTCAAAAAATCCAAAAAAACTCACAAAAATTGAAAAATTGAAAAAATTTGGTGAACACTGCATACGTGGCTGAAATTTTTGTCAAAAAAACGGTATTCATCTCATATCTTGCTTGTTTTTGAAGTAAATGACTTATGGATCATTTGGATCTACAACCATTTACAAAGCTACACTACTTCCTTCGTCTATACTTTGGGGCACAACGAGTTTCCTAGTACTATTTCATGGCACAAAAATCTTTTCATTGGACCCAAGTTTCCTCCATCAATTCCCCTTGCATACATCCTTTCTTAAGACACCACTTTTAACTCTTGTCATTTATCACAAACATTTGGGAACTATAACTTGATAACAAAACATTTGTGTAACTTTCTTGAATGTTGTTGGTTTGAGTATGTATGTTTGTACTTATTTCCCTGTTAGATCAACTTGTTTACTTCTCGTATTGCATTAAATTTTATATGTTGCATGGAGATGGCATTTTAGTAATGGACAATTATTCGTATCATGGATTTTCATGTCATTGTACTCTTTTGTCGTATGCTTATATTTTTTAATAAGAACTGATGATGAATATTCTTAGTAATATGATGAAATATATATTGTCTTACATGGCATTAGATCTATGATATCCCAATGTCCCTTCCTCATTATTTTTCATTTGTATCCCCTTTCATCATTCTCCTATACCTCCTCACTTTCCTATATATTTTTACTCCTTTTCGATCATCGATTGACCTCTTTCACCACCCCATCGGCACTCAAGGGGGCATCCTTTTCCCTACTAATTTTTCTTCCACCCCTTCAAAAATTTGTAGTAATTTGTGTTTGTCTACTTTCTTTGAAGTGGCATAACTTACGCCATCCCAAAGAGGGGGAAATTTAGACACCTAAAATTCAGTCAAAGTAATATTATTCCTAATATTTCAAACTATTGTATTCCTCGCAAATTGAGGACACATCGTTAATTAGGCCTATTTAACTCCCCATTTATGACATTTTTTTTCATATTCCTCTTATAACCAACTAATCAGGCTAATATAGTATCTTATTAGCTAAAATTCTCTCCAATCTCCTTCTAAACTACTCCTACTACCTTTCTAGATTATCAATCCATCACATTGGATTAAATAGACCCCTCACAACTCTCTTAGGTTATTAATCCCTTACTAAACAAGATTAATCAGCCTAAACCTATATTAACTATCCTAAGGCATGTTTATCCTCTTTTAAATCATAAATTTATTTTTGGCTTATTTATTTGTCCCACAAGAACCAAAAGTCTTCCATTCTTGGAAATAGAAAACTATAAATACCCCAATATGCCTAGTAATTTTCTAAGAAAACTTCTCCCTTTCTAACATAAACTATAGTATTTTACCTAGGCACGAGTAATTCCTCCAAGTCAGAAGCAAGCCTCCCATCAATCATCCTCAAAAATTGTACAAGCGACTTCTAGTTCTAGACACTCTGGAGCAAGTTAGAAAAGAAAGGGAACAAAAATAGAAACCCCCCCTCACAACAAGTCACCAAAGAAGGCTAGGGTAGAAGAAGACTCATTTACATCACTATGAGAGGAAGACTTTATCACAAAAATGTAGGAAGAAAATCAATTAGCAGAAACACAAGCGGGAGGAGAACACATTGTTCAAGACCCAATCTTCAAACCGCCACAAGGGGTCTCACCTCTTGTTGATATTCACACCTCCCTCATCTAGGATTTTCCTCCTCCTCCAGAGTAAGGAATGGTTGGTACACCAATCATTGAGCCTGAATCCGATGAGAAGTTCCCTTAGATATAGGAAATGATTGTCCCTGACATTTGCACTGTGCAACAAGTGGCATCCCCTGACCTATCAACGATTATATCATACAGAAAAAATATCAAGAAATATCACACATACGGCCTCATGGTTCTACAATGGGGAAACGAGTAATCAATAAATTTAATTATCTCAACCAAAGGTAATTAAGCCAGTGGATGACATGATACCGGATGACTATGATATGATAATGATCCAACTACGATTGACAACTCATGAAGGGGATTTGTACATGTATCAAAAATCTTCCTCTTGCATGGTGGAAATGAATAAGGAGTATAATAAGAAGATTAATGAATGAAAGGAGCAAGAATGAATTTTTTCATTCTATGTGCAACATACAGTTGATCCCAATTACACAAAAATCCCCAATGAGGAAGTTACACCCATCAACAACTTCAATCCAGAGTCCATCAAGAGGGCACATGAGTTCATAATGCATGGGAAAGTGAATAATGAATCAATCGACTCAATTAATGAAAAAGGGAAGTTAGTGCTCAAAGAAGCGGTCAAACTCTTCGCTTACATGTGTGAAAAAAAAAGGACACAACAACTCAGGGATGACTTGGAGAAAGTAAGGGACTATTGGGAACCATTGGATCCAGTAGTAGATGAAATGAGTAACACTTATCGCCAGGAGTTTATCGATAGGAAGATTTTTGGAAACCCTTCAGAATACTTGTCTCATGTATGGGCAAGGGCCTTAGCAATAAGGTTTGAGGCAATCAATCCGGCCATCACAGAACTGGAGGAAAAAGAGGAACAAGCATACAAGTTGCAAGATAGTATAAATTGGAAAACTCATAAACTTGGAGTGCCTGTAATGGACAAGGACACAACTGTTGATGAGTTGATTGGTCCATTTGAATAATATGTCAAGAAAGATGTAGGAAATCCATTTTCCTTCACTAAGCATACCCTTGAATTCCTCTCTGAGATTTGGGACTCTATTGCAGTTATCACAGATAAACATTCATCATGGTTCGGGAAGTGCAAAGATATGAACAATGTGGCTGATGGATGGACAAATTACTTGAGTTGTATTCGCATTCCTCATGCTAATAAAGTGGAACCTGTAAGAGCTCATTTTAGTAAGAAGCTTGGATGGATAGAGGATTTCTCAGGAGTATGAGGTGGAAACCAGTCAGGGAGTGAGATCAAATCCACTGTAGTGGCTCATTCTTTTGCATAATTCCCCCTCCTCTCTTCTTCTTCTTCCTCTTTATTCTCTCTCTTTTCTTTTCTCTCCTCACCCAATGCTCTTTCTCTCTCTCTCTTATATGTTATATTTTTGCATTGAGGTTTTCACTTAATATAGCTTTATGTGACTTTAGAAACATAATGTAAACTTAAAGTCACCTTGTTTTTATAAAAGGGACTTAAATATTTAAGTGGAATTTGAACAGTCTAAAGTCAAATTAAAGTATTTGAAAATTCAACGGGAATATGAAGATTTTCCTTCTCTTCTATAAATTGTAGAAAGATCATCATTTGAAGGTCTTCTTAGATGACTTCTTAGACTTCTTAGATTTTGGAGCTATTTTTTTTTTTTGAATTCATGAGAGAGATATCCTTGTGAAGAGAGCAAAGAGATAGAAAATTTCTTCCATTTTTCCTATTCTAAAATGTATTCCATTTCTATTCTATGTATAATTTCTGTTTGATCTTCAATAAAAGAAGAAGGAATTTTAGCCTTTTTTGACTAAGGAGTTTGATGCAGGAGCATCCCTCAAGATGCTTGAAAATAATGAACAAACCAGAATCAACCTTCTCAAGGCGAGAAAACATATACTAGGTGTTTAAATAAGTTTTCCCTCCATATATTTGAAGTTTGCATTGTTGAAATGTAATGTAAGCTCCCATAGTTATATGAGAGTAAATGTAGAAATAAGTGTTTCGTTGGATATGAGCTGTTTTATCACCTTATCCTACGTAGGAAGAAGGATTAGTTATCCTAGGATTTGGTGGAGGTCAAAATAAGAAAGTTGGTTCCTATCCTCAAGCATAGTTGAAGGATATCTCTAAAATCATGAAAATTTGAACAAGATTAAGCCTAGAGATAAAAATTTAGGAGAATAAAAATAGGAAACTAGAGATAACAAATTCAATGTTAATAACAAGAATAAAAGGGGAGAAGAGGTCGAATTGAGAGAGCAGAAGAGAGGAAATGGGCATGGGAGAAAAAATGAAAGAAGAAATATGTGAAGAATGGTACGAAGAATTTTGATGTAAGACTGTATTTGTATCATTAATGATATTGGCTTGAGTCCTATGAACACAATGGTGTTTTAAATATTCCTAGTTATATGTATTCAAGGTTAAAATCATGAATTGGTGCAAGATTTTATTAAATGAATTCGATTTTGTATGTTCTTGTGAATTGTGTGAAACTTGCATACTGGCTGTGAAAACTGATTTGTGCAAACTAGTCTCGGGACAGCGTTCATAGTTTTTGCATACGAATTCCAAATGCTCTAAATTTTGGGCTGTAGGTACACATGGCCATTCTCCATATGGGTTCCAAATGGGTTATATTGAATCTGAGTATTTTTTAAATTACAAAGCATTTTCTCTCATGGACTGAGAACGCAGGTGAATTGTTTGACGATATGAATGAATGGTAGAATTGATGTAACTTTTGTTTCGTGAATTAAAATTAGCTGAAATTTTTAGGAAATTTCTGTCTCATATAGATGCTCATGTCCACAAAATTTTAGCTTCTACCTCAATGTGAAGATCTAGATATTCATGAAACAATTCTGCAGATTCGTGTGGACTGCGTTTTGGTGTATATTGGGCCGTATCAGAGGACATAACTTCTGTAAAACAAATCCAATTTATCTGAAATTTGGAAAAAAAGGTCATGACGTATTATAGGAGGAGGGTGTTTAACGGTTTGTCTTTAAAAATGAATACTTTTTGAGTTATTAATGCTTTTGTGTTTGGGCTGTGTTGCCAAATGGAAGGATTTCCATGTAGCCCAAGGGAGAGGCTTACGGGTTAACTAGGAGGATGATCTGATCAAGATCATGAAGCTGAGCTAAAACGGAATGCACCAGAGTTTAGTGGTACTTTGTGCTCATAAAACGCTATTTCATCTTGTTTCTTTTATGCGGATTTTTTTCTTCTAAATTCAAGTAAATATAATGAAATTTCTAGCTGGTGTGTGTAAGTCTCTGATTTTCTACTTGTAGCATTAGTTTCTCTTTTCTAAATTTCTCACTTCCTTTCTCGCTTTCCTAGAAAATTCCTCCCTTTTAGATATTTGTAAGATTTTTCCGCAGAATCATTGGAGTGCCCTTATTGGATCCCTAGCTGAAAGGTCACTAGGATAAAACTCACTTTTTACTCGCGCATGCACGTACGGCAGCAACACTAGTTAAGTAGAGGAAATTATAATCCTAGAGCATTGTAAAGAAGCCCATAAATTTTTCCCTGACAAATTTTCTTGCCAATAATTTCATGGCGCCCACCGTGGGGCAGATTTAGCAGCATCTGCACCCAAAAAATGACCTTGAAAATACAAAAAAAAGTTGAAAATTAAAAAAAAAAACTATAATTTAGAAAACTATCCAAGCCTCATGTCTGCAAACCATGACTATTCCGAAAAATCCTCCTATTGAAATATCTTAATTTCTCTTCCAATTTAAAGAGGATATTGATTCATATTTTAGAGAGGATATTTAGCATAACAAGTGAAGTGTTAACCACTACTTCATTGCCACAAGAGTTCTTGACCTCGAAGAAGAACACACCGTTGAATTAGAAACGCAAGGATAAATTCTAGCACTTCAAAGAAGAGCATATATTTCCAAGCTAGCAACTAGAAGATACACCCAACAATAGAGACAAGGAGGAAAAACCAATCCCACTTTTGAAGAGATTCAAAGAAGACAAGAGCTGCTAATAATTTCGAGGTCTTGCCTTCGTCAATGGTCACTTTGGGAGCCTAAGTGTTGCCAATCCTTTGGATGTTGAATGTCCATACATCAACGAGAACCTTGAATATTTCACTGGCGTAAAAACTTAAGAATAAGCTAGAGAAAGAGAAGCAAGAGTGGAAGTGGAAATAAGAGCTCAGATTGAAGAAATTGAAAGACTTCAAACTCAAGCATTAGAAAAAGCAGCAATAGAAACCACAACCTTAGCAAGGTTGGAAGCTATAACCAAAAATAGAATGGGGGATCGTGATCATGAAGAACACAATCCGTACCATGGGGTGGAAATACCAGTCCACTTTCCCTTGCTTAACCTCTCCATGAGCTACTAAAAGGATCAAGAATTTTTTTCCAAATTTTAGAGGGTATGGCTCTCAACTTCCTGAAGAACACGTAGTAACATTTATCACCATTTGTGGTGTGTTGGGCATTGAGCACAAAGATGTGTCATTCTTTATTTTTGTGGATTCACTTCAAAAAAAATCCATAGAATGGTTATACTTGCTGCCCCCAAGGTATGTCACATGCTGGGAAGATATAATAAGTTCTTTCAAACACAGGTTCAAGACCACATAAGACTATTAGGATCTCTTGGTCCAATTAGTAAAAATGAAGAAAGAAACTTCAGAATTAATGAGAGACTTCGTAGAAAGATACGACAAGGTGATAAGAAGGATTCTTGAAGATATTGTGCCTTCTAAAAATAATTTAAAGACATTCTTCATCAATGACTTATATTTAGAAGTAGGTTTCTTCCTCAGAGGATCCCAACCAAGAATATTGAGGGAAGCTTAGGAATTTGTGATAGAAACCGATGATGATATAATCTTGTACGGTAAACTAAAATGCCAAAATAGAAAAAAAGGCCAGAGTTTAGGCTCATTCTCTAAGGACCCAATGTTCTAAAAGATGGTGAATGACTTGGTTGCCTTGAAGAAATAGTTGTCCCAAATCAAAATGTGGAACACTCCAAGGAAGCCAAACCCTCCCAATAGACCAAGGATTGCTCCACCTCCTCACTAGCTTTCTCTCTAAGCACCATCAATTAATGCCACTTGTGACACCAAAGAACCATAGGAGGAAGTCGAAATAGAAGAACCCGAAGAAGAAGATGTAGGTGACGATGAAAAATATCTTAAAGTCGAGGAATTTGATGGTGATACACACAATGGCCTAATTGAGAACGTTGATGATGCAAATGATGATGATGAAGAAGACCCAAGCTTCTCATGCAAAATTTTCACTCGCACACAGTCTAAGAAAGGTGCCTCATCCACAATGACTACAGTGAAGGAAAATAAGAAGAAAGAAGATTCTTTTGTGGAGGTTCCACAAAAAAAAAATCATCAATAGAGGATTGCCACTACCACCTTTAATAAAGTCAGTAAAACAAAAAACAAACCCACTGGTTAGCAAGGATCATGTTGTCATACCAACTAAGTCATGTAGTCCTTCTCCTAGCTCAAAAATTACTAAAAAAAATCTCCTTCAAATGTTGTTCCGGAAAAAACATCTAATGTCCCACCAAAACCTACATCCCCATCTCCTTCTAGGCCAGCCACTACGCCCGTGAAAGAAAATCCAATTCCTAAAGTAGTAAAACCTTCACTGTTTAAATCTTCTCTCATTTCTAGAACCTCTTCCCTACCCACCATAACCCCATTTGAATTTTTGGTACATGTAAGAAAGACTAAATTCCATCTCACAGAGATAGAATACCTACAAACACATCCTGCTCATTTTGATAGGTTCATTGATGTAGTCCATGGTGGTAATCCTATAGCATCAAGCTTAAATTCAAAAGGCTTACTCCCCACACCATCCACACCACCTTCTCAAAAAATATTAGCCCTTAGTGCCTCCAAAACCAACAAGGTTGAACCTTTCTACTTATCACTCCTCATTAAAGGATTCCAACTAAATAATTACATAATAGATTGTGGAGCCTCAGATAATGTGATGCCCATCAAATTCGCAAATTCTCTAGGCCTCACCTTGACCCAATAAAATAGTACCTACTATTCAAAGGAATCCAAACAAGTTTCGATGGTAGAAAGAATCAAAGATGCATAGTTAGCACTAGCTGATTTTCCAGATGAGAAGGTGATCCTCACCATCCTGGTGGCAGGCATTCCAACATCCTTTGGGATGCTACTGAGACATAGATTTTGCACAGATTTGGGTTGAGAAATAAAAATGGTCTGGTCATCTGCAACTATCCCAGTGAAGGATGAAATGAAGAAATTGTTTCCAGTGAGGAAGATGAAGTACACGGTACAAAAATTTGATGATCCAAAGGCAAACATTCTATTTCAAGACAACGAGCTAGGCAATTACGTCCTCACATCCAAAAAAGATGATAAATTTCCACTTCTTATGGAGGAGGAAGAGTACCAAGTTTGGATAATGGAATTTGATGGTAGTCACTCTAGTGCAGGTTCGGGAGCAAGCGTGGTGTTGTATTCTCCTTCCGGCGAATCATACCCATTTTCCTACAAGCTGCAATTTGATAGTAAAAATAAAACTACAGAGTATGAAGCTCTTCTCTTGGGCATGAGTGTATCACAAGATATGGGAATCAAGAAGATGAAATTCCAAGGTGATGCGGAGGTGATAGTAAAGCAATTCTGATAGCAATACTAGGTGAAAAATCTGAGACTCTGTCATTATAGAACCAGAGTATGGGACTGCATTGAGTCTTTTGATGCATTTTCCATCGAGTCTATCCCAAGAGAGAAGAATGAAATATTTGATTCCATTTTAGTGTCAACTTCCCTAGTAACACCACATCCTTATTTTGGAAAATATAAAGTAACCATTAAGATGGTGTTTAGGCCAAGTGTACCAGATAATGCAAACCATTAAAAAATCTTCAATGACAATAATCAGCTTCTGGTGTTCTTGGAGCAAAGAGACGGTTTCAATAATCTCTTCTTTGAATGAAGTGAGAACCCACACTAAGAATTAGTAACTAAAGAAGAGAAATAAGGGATTGAAGGAATTGGCAAAGGAGTGATCAAATTGAAAGGAAATAATATCCCTAAAGGCCTAGTTTGTCTAAAGGACCTCTTCGACAAGCATGATAGATTTGTTCAAGAAAAAGAAAAACAACATTCTTGGTATCTAGCCGATTTTGAGGACAATATTGGAACTCTAGAACAGCTGAGGATGGTCAATATCAAAAATTGTTGTTCACCTGAGGAGAAGAGAAGGTTTGTTTCATTGCTCAAGAGAAATTCAGATGTCTTGGCCTACTCTTATGATGAGCTCAAATCCTTCCAACTGAAGGAAATGCATCACTCGATCCCCTTGAAGTCGAATGCCAAGCCATTCAGATAAAAATAAAGGTTTTATAATCCTAAAATTTCTGATACCATCAAGGAGGAAGTATTGAATATTTTCAATGCAAGAATCATCTTTCCCATCCACCACTCAACATCGGTGGCCAATATTGTGCTGGTGTAGAAGAAGAATGGCGAAATAAGGATATGTGTAAATTTCTGCAACTTGAACTAGGCATCACTTAAAGACAACTACCCGCTCCTAGTTATAGATCACATTTTACAAATGGTCACTAGATTGGAAATGTTCTCTCTTCTCGATGGATTCTTAGGGTACAACCAAATCAAGGTGGTAGAGGAATATCATACAAGAAAACCTTCACAACACCTTGGGGTACTTTTGCATATAGCATAATGCCTTTTGGTTTGATCAATGCAGGAGCTATGTTCCAAAGGGAAATGTACTTGGCATTCAAATATTTGAAGTATTGCATAGTGATATATCTAGATGATCTCACATTCTTCTCTAAAAAGAGGGGAGACCATATTCACCATATGGAATAGGTACTTGCAAAATGTAGAAAGCATGGTATATATTTGAACCCAAAAAAGTGCATTTTTGGAGCCACATAAGGCAATTTGTTGGGGCACATCATGAATAAACATGGATTGCACATTGATCCTGAGATATTATGGGCCATTCAAGCATTGTATCTGCCCACAAGAAAAAAGGGATTTCATTTCTTCTTCGGAAATGTAAACTTCCTTCATCGTTTTGTCCCTGAATTCACCAAATTGAAAAAACACATCACCACCATGATGAAACCTTGATTAAGATTCTAGTGGAATAACGAGGGAAAAATAAACTTTGAACAAATCAAGAAATCCATTGCCAAAGATCCAACTATCATGTCTCTAGACTTTAAAAAGGAAATCATCATGTATTGTTATGCATCAGAACACATGCTCTCCATTGTTCTTGTCCAAAATAATGATGAAGGTGTGGAAACACCTATTGCTTTCATGAGTTTTCCTTTGAAAAATAATGAGCTAAACTACAGTAAATTATAGAAACATGCCTATGTAGTCATCAAAACTGTAAAAAATTTCAGATTCTACATACTCAACTCTCATACTATGATAATGGTCTCCGGCAGTGCAATCAAGTCCATCTTGACACAACAAGATCCTGGAGCTAAAAGAGGAATTTGGGTTACAAAAATTTAAGATTTTGATTTGGAGATCCAACCCTCTAATTTGGTACAAGGAAATGGCTTGTGTAGGTTGATCAGTGAAGATGAAGCACTCAAGGCTCAACACAGTGAGGACAAATGTGCTTTCTAAACTTTTTTTGTAGATAATCCACAGGTTCTCTTTGTAGCCACTACTGATGAGTGGTATCATGATATTTCCTATTACCTAACTTATAGAGAATTCCCTTCTCATCTTGATTACAAGAAAAGGAAAACACTCAATCTAAAGGAAACAAATTTTGTAATCTGGAACCATGCACTTTACAAGAGAGGTTTTTATGGGTGTTTCCTCAAATGTGTAGACAAAGATCAACAAGAAAAATTGCTTAAAGCATACCATGTCCAAAAATGTGGTGGAAATTTCTCAACGATGGTAACTACACACAAGATCCATCAATGAAGGTATAATTGGCCCACCCTCTTTATAGACACTCAAGAATGGGTTTCCAAATGTGAAGCATGTCAACAATTCATTGGAAGAACACAACCTACAACACTACCTCTCAGGCCAATAGTTATTAAAGAACCATTTCAGCAGTGGGGGATATATTTTATCAATGTTATGAATCCCTACTCAAGTGTGAGGCATACCTACGTGCTCACAGTGACAGATTACTTCACAAAGTGGGTGGAGGCCATCCCAGTCAAGAAATCTAACACCAAAATAGTATGTAACTTCATCAAGGATAATCTCATAGTATTTTTTGAAGTGCCATAGAATATTGTAGTGGACAATGCTACCTATTTCTCTTCAAGGGCGTTGACTGAGTTTTGTTATGGCTGTGGAATCTCCTTATCCCATTCATCAAACTACTATCCATAAGGAAATAGACAGGATGAATCAAGCAACAAGAACATCGTAGACATCATCTGCAAGCTTGTAGATGAAAACCAAAGGCATTGGCACAAAACATTGTATGATGCATTGTGGGAAGACATGATACCTCCAAAGAAGGCAATAGGTATTTTACCATTCCAACTGATTTATGGAGTTGAAGTAGAAATTCCCATCATGATTGAGATGTCAGCTCTCAAGTTTCTCCAGGGAATAAAAGACAGACAGTGCAAGGATTCCATTGACAAGAGGATCTTATTTCTTGAGAAGCTAGAAGAAAATAAACTCTGAGTGGTAGTCCATATCAAAGAACTCCAATTCAAAGTAAACAAGATCTTCGAAAAGAAGTCAAAAGTGAGAGAATTCAAAGTTGGAGACAAGAGAAGGGAACCAAAAGGAAGCCATGGAAATTTTGATTCATTATGGCTTGTCCCATTCTAGGTTCGTGAAGCTTGCGGTGAGAATGTTTTTCTACTCTCATATTTGGATGGAACACTGCTGGAATTGTCTCACAGTGGTAAATACCTGAAATTATATTGTAGACACCTATAATTTATCTTGAGTAATTTAAATACCTAAATTACACTAATTATACCCTTTCTCGCAAATTGATGACATATCCTCAATATCACTTTTTTCTCTTATATAATCGTTAATTATTTACATTACACTAATTAATTAATTCTTCTATCCAACAACGATGCCAATTAACAACCTTCCATTAGTCAACTCCCCTTTCTATCTAGATTAATTAATTAAGCTCCCCTTTCTATATAGATTAACTAATTATTTCTAATTTATTTAATACCCCCTTTCTATCTAGGATAATTAATTATTTCTAATTAATTATGATTTCCCTTCTACTAGATCAATAAATCATCCTTTATTTGATTAAATTCCTCACATAGTCTAAATCATGCTAATTATTCCTCTAAAAATATTTTATAAGCTTGCACATCTATTAATTAATCTCTTTGATTAATCAATAAACCCTCTAAACTCCCATGAGTCACTAGAGGACAAACTAAACTTTCCTAAAGTAAACTCAACCACTTCTAAACCATACTTATCCATAACTAACCTAGCTTTGTTATTTTCCCATATGTAATAGGATGCAAAGCTTCTTCAAACAATTGGGTTATAAAAGGAACCCTCCTCCAACCTTTCTACTTACACCTAAATGACCATAGAGCCTATACTATAACCATTTTATCATCTTAGAGCATTCTTCCATTAGAAGAGCTAGCTATTTTCATTTCTTGCATTCATTTTTCCAAGTTTGAAGTCATATGGAGATATGTAAAATGGTCTTATAGCCATGGATTGACAAGACTCCATTCTTGAAACATTGGAATTCAAGCATACAATCAAACCCTTTGATTTCTAAGGATCTAAATAATTTCATTTAATTAACATTAAATTAGAGATAGAGGTTAATTTTTTTATCATGTTAGTTCGAATCTTCAATTCATGTTCTAATATAAATATGTTAATAGATTAGCTTTGCTTAAGCTCTAAGCATGATGGTATATTGATCTAGTTAGAATTATATTGAAGATATTATGCGTTAGATTTTATTTCCTTTGTGTTGTTAACTAATTCATGTATACATTTGGCATGCCCAGTTGGATTTACTCCATTGTCCTTTGCACTTAATATCAAGTTTTTGTAGTTAAGTTTCAAATTTTGGTTACTAACCCTCTTTTGCACATTTTGATCTAACTTGTTTTGTTGGGGTTGCATGTTTTGAGTCTTTATTATAGGTATAAAGGAGGCGAAGTGCTGTCAAGATTGGGTCTTGATGGGAAAATTTTAATATTTCTCCATGTTTTCATGTTTGGAGCTTCATTTTTCAACATTCTACATGCTAGTTTTGTCAATTTCTTGAAAATCTTAAATTCTTGAGAATGTAAGTTAGTGTTTGATAGTGTTGAGTCTTCTATTTACATATTAATGTGGTGAGTTGCTGTCAAATTTGAATCTTGGTGATAAAATTTCAATATTGCTCCATGTTCTCATTTTTAGAGCTTACTTTTTCATCATTCTACATGCTAGTTTTGTAAATTCTTGAAAATGTTAATTTTTTTATCGTGAATGTTGATGTTTGATAGCGTTGAGTCTTCTATTCATATACTAATGTGATGGATTTTTGTCAAAATTGAATCTTGGTTACAAATTTAAGGACATTGTTTTCCACATTTGTTTAGTACATGTTAAGTTCATACCAGTGAGCATAATAAGAGCATATGCGTAACCCATCATCCAAAGGCCATAAATTTTTATCCCGAACTTGAAATGAATCCATTTTTATGTGTTGGAAATGTATTGAAGTGGACTATAAAATGCAAAAATAAATTCAGGATTTATATTTACAAAAATTGTAGGGTTTGTATTTATTATATAACTGGTCATTTTCTAACATGTCTAATGTTTTGATGAATGTTGTATTTCCATGCTTTACTTGATTTAGACCAAATCTTATGTATGCTATTCTCTTACACCTTTTGGTGATCTTGAGAATCAAAAACAACTTTGATCTCTATATTTTTTAATATTTAGATTAACTTAGAAATTTAATTATTCATTTTGCTTAAAGGAATCAACCTTTTACAAAGCATTTTTTATGGTCCTTTGATGTGAAGTTTTCTATTTCTATCTAGTTGAGCTAAAGTTTGTGTATTATCTTCTTTTCCACCTTAGGGTGATATTGAGAATCAAAAGTAACTTTGATCTTCATTTTCTAACATTTGGTTAATTAGAAACTTCATCTTTCATCTTTGGTTTAAGGGAATGAATATTTATCAAGTTTTTTGTATGGTTCATTAATTGAAAAAAAATCCTTTAATTTTTAGTTGGATTATTTTTTGTGTATGAGCTTCTCTTGCATCCTTGGACGATCCTGAGAATCAAAAGAAACTCTTAATCCTCTTTTAAATAATGTGGCTTTCTTAGAGAACTATTCATGCTAGAGTGCAAGACCTAAAAATGCTTGTAAAAGAAAGGATTTCAAAACAAAATTTTCTAACTACACATGTGTTGTAGGTTGCCAAACAGTAAATGACTAAACCACATTAAGTCTAAATGATAAAAAAACACAACACATTCAAAACACTTGATTTGTAAGTTCAGATAAGGGTATGCCCCGTCCACTTACAACTAGGAAATAACCCCTTTGGCATAAGCCTTATGCTATAACAATGGGGGTGGTCCTAGGAACCCAAAAGTAGTACACACAAGAGGGAACCTTGTGGTCGAAATGGGAAGTGTTTTACACACCTACTTGACTACTAAATAGGAGATATTTAGCATCAAAGTTATCTGTATCGTGACCCCAGTGAGAGTACATGATGGACGCATTTATTTACCACTGTGCTTGAAGGGGGTAAAGTAAAGCTAGGATAATCCTTGGGAAACCTTGGAAAACTAAGCTTGCTCTTAGATAACTTTTGACACCTAGTTGAGTCAACCACCTAGGAAACTATCTTTGACCAGGATCCAACTTTGACCAATTCAAAACTAATTTGAGTTGAGAGCCATTATTCATCACAAAACATGTGAAGTGTTACTTTTGCTTAGTTTTTCACTCTCCCTAAGGTGAGGCAAACTCTGTCGAAGTGAGGCCAACATTTTTCACCCCCAATTGATTTACTTCCTTCACTTTATTTTGAAACTTTTTTGATCAATAGAAGAGTTTCTACCCATGTGTTTCTAATTGATTATATTCACCACTTTTGTGTCTATTTACGCTCAGCCATGTTTATGGATGAGTTATTAAACATCTAAAGTGTGTGGGCACGTTTTCATATCATTGGTAGCCTTTTTTATCTTGATATCCAAGTCAAGATCATCGGCATAATTAGATTTGTTTCTTCACTAGAATCTCCTTTGAACTATTATGTTGATTATATCGTATCACCATGATTTTGATACTTACGTCTTGTTTCTTACAAAAACTTGGCCTAAGTGTCCAGATTTTAACGTTGCACTATGCAGATCTTAAAAATTCCTTGGTATACTCTAGCATTAGTGTGATTTCAAACATTACCTCGATTTCAAAAGGTGTTTTTATTACCTTTGTGCACATCATTTCAATATTATTTTGATATTAATACCTTATTTTTCCATAATCTTTGGTTAACATATCATAGTGGTATTGTTGCATTGTTTGTACTCATAACTTCCACGTTTTGAGATATAGGCCTTGATTGAATTCAATCTAGATTTTAGTATATTTTATTTGGGGATCATATCAACCTCTTGTTATTACTTATGCCTTGTTCATTTCTTTGAACTTAACATAAGTGGTGGCACTTTTTTGATCATCTTAAACATTAACTATCACTCGAAAAAAAACATTGGAAGTAATCCATTTGACTAATTAGTTTACTAAAAAATTTACATGATTCTGTTTCATTTGTCACATCGACTTATCCATTTCGGACAATAAATTTGATCCATTGATTCTTTATCATTCATTATTATTTGGTCATTAATTTGGCTTTATGTTTTGAACTCGTGTTATTGTTCCTTGTGTTTATCTGTCTTATAAACTCGTTTCTAGGACAATCGTTTGGGTATTTGATCCTCTTGATCTTCTTTTTTTTTCCTAAGTTCATGACCATTTTTGAACATATATTTCAAACCTTGGCAAAAACATTTCCTATCAGGAAACTTTTGCATTAATCGAACATTGGAAATCTTTCCTTTGTATCATTTATGTTGATAAAATTTTGATAAATCCATTGACATTTATGCCTCCCAAACCTCGTTGGATTATCAATCTTGAGTGATCACAATATATGTTTTCCTTAGCTTCCATTTTAGAAAATCACACAAGCATCCCCATATTTACAAAATGTGTAGTTGGTTGTCGTTATGTTGCCCAAATCAACATGAAACCTTCTTCACTTTGAAGAAGTTTGATCATAAAATCTAGCTCTAGAACTTTGAACCCAACACACACTGAAAATGATTGATAATCACAAGGTCCCTTATACATACGAAAATAAGGAATCAAACTTTCAGCGTTCACATCAAAAGATGCCCATCATGACCAAACCTCATTTGGTTCTTCACTCTAGAGAACCCATCTAGATAACCCGTTCCCTGTTGGTGTAGGTGTTTTTTAATCACTTTATTTAATTATTTAGTGTTATTTCCACCTCATTATGTGAGTCATCTCACTTAGGTGGACATAGATCTAGGTGTCATTTTAGTTATGACAAATTCTCTTACAGAATTTGTCATATGTGTAAGTGTGTCATAGGAGTTACATTCCCATTTGGGTAAGTAACTCCTCTTCTCCATTATGGAGGAATATTATCTTACATGGGAGTCACACATTTACTCCCCTATTTATACTCCTCCTTTTTTGATCTATGGAAATCCAAGAGCATTTCATTCCACTCCATTTTCGAATCTTGAGCTTTTTATGCATGCACATTGCTTCTTAAAAGTTTTCTTGCCTTATCTTGCAACTCCTTTCTTGGTGAAGTGTAGCTATTTAATGCACATGTATTCCTTCCAGACCCTTGTCCTACACTCCTTCATGGTATCAGAGCTTGGGGATTGGAATCACGCTGCTCGCAATTGTTGCTCCATCGTGTAGCTACTTGTGCAAGTTTTACCTTTTGCATGTGCTTTACTTGCATATTTCAGATTCTTGTGGTTATCTTTTAGTGGTTTATTTGTGTGTTTCTTGTTGGTTTACATGTGATCAGGGCCAAAGAAGAAGTCTATCCAGCTTATTATGTTGGATAGCTGAGGAAGAATATGACACACCAGTCTTCTTTTGCATAACAAAACTTAGTTCTGCGCATTGGGTGGTTCCCTGACTATTTGGACGTGCTCTTGTTTGGACCAGCTGCACCTTTGTTAGCTCTTCAAGCACATCACTCAAGTTGTGTTTTTCTCTCACTCGCTGAAAGATCCCTTCACATTCATAAAAAAATGTTTCAACCTTCTAACTGTTGTGTGGGAAATTTTTTTGCTGCAGCACTATCAGGACACATGCCTTCAACCTTCCTACCCTCTGTGTGGTCATTTTTTGCTGCAGCAGTATCAGGACACATGCCTTCAACCTTCCAACTACTATGTGGGAATTATTTTTTTCTGCATCACTACCAACTTCTGTGTGGGTGTTTTTTTTGCTGCAGTGGTTAAACTGCTCTATTCTGGTCATGCCTTGACACAGGGTGTCCCCCTCCACTCACCAACTCACATTGACACTGTTCAGTCCAATCCCTTGCAATGCAACAACTTTGCACAACTCACCAGCACCTGACATCAACATGGGAGCTCCTTGTGCAGACCTACAAATACCTCATCTCGTGGATTTCTTGGGCACAAACACGTGATAACTTGCATCTAATTTGGCATTGTTCAGGCACTGATATAACTTCCTCCTCACACGTTGAGTTGGGTAATGGTCACTTAGCACAATCCTTTTATGTTTTAAGGTAAAAAAACATTCATTTTGGCTTTAAATAAGCTTGGTTTTCCCTTTTTCGAGTGTCGAAGACGGAGGGTGAGGTCTGGGGTTGGCAGGAGGCTAATCCCCCCTCGTAGTCAAAACAAACCCCTTCTGAAATTTGATGCCATTTCCAATGGGCACACACAGAATACCTTTTGAATATGTTTCAGGCACTTTTTAAATATTTTACAGGGCTAACTAGCTTTTTTTAATTATTTGCGGGAATTTCTTTAAGCCATAACTTTTAACTCGTTGCTCATTTTTGAGCACTTATTTAGTCAAAATTGGATGTTTTTCTGCAAACTACATGATGGGAATATTATTTTTGTAAAAAACATTGTGTTATAAAGTGCCACTTTTTTGGGGGGGCGTATCATCTTTCCTTTTCTACACATTTTTCTGTCATGGATAATCATGGTGTTCCATTGCTCACCCCATTCAATTATCAAGAATGGATGAATGCTATGTGCACTACCTTAAAAGGAAAGAAACTGTTCTGCATTGCCACCAGTCTGTAAGCTACACCCGATGATGTAAGTGACAAAGAAAAGTGGCTTGATAACTGTGATGAAGCCATTGGGTTCATGACCATGTGTGTATCTCCAGAGCTGCATTTTCACATTTCCTCTTCCTCCACAACCAAAAAGGTTCTGGAAAATCTCTAAGAAATTTTTGGGAAACAGGATGAAATGCGAGGATATTAACTTGAGAATAGCCTAATTAGCCTTAGTCCCAATGATTTTGACACACTTCAAGACTTCTTCTCCAAATTCATATCACTCAGATTACAGTTATAAGATTGTGGAATAAGGAAAAAGGAATCTCAACTCATTTTATCCGTCCTTGCCAAACTTGGTCCCGAATACTCTGTATTTGTCTCCAACTTCCATGCAATGAAAAGGGCACTTGGAAAAATTTGGTCTATGCCCTCTCTTGATGAGTTTATTTCAGATTTAATTAGGGAACAACGTAAATTGATTCAAATGAGCAGCTTGAAATCCAAAAAATCCCATGCTCTCATTGCTGGAAAGGAAAAATAGAAAAATTATAAGGAGAAGAAACAAGATCATGAAAAAAGGTCAAACCCCAAAACAACTCTTCCACCTTCTCTTCCACCTCCAGTAATTCCAAAGAAAAAATCAAATGTGGATACTACCATGGCATGCATGATGAAGAAAAGTGCTTGAAGAAAAAGATTTCTCTCCTAAAAATTTTTCTTGAGAAGCACAATATTGGAGTTCAAGATTCTCTCATAACACCTTCATCATCCCACGATAGTTCTAAGGAAACAGAGAGCCAAAAAGAGAAAGTGAAAGAGAAAGAAAAAACAAAAGTATCTAACAAGGAGAAACCAAAGGGAAGAGATCTAGTAACAGTTGTGCCACCTACCCCTATATGGATCATTGATTCTGGTGCAACTCATCACATGGCATCATCAGACATTGAGTTTGATTCACTTGAGCCATGTGACATGTCCCTTATTCAGCTTAGTGATAGTACTACTACACAAGTTTTTGGGAGAGGATCAGTTGAAGTGAATGGTGGTACTTTCAACAATGTTGTAAGTATCCCTTTACTTTCAACAAATATTCTTTTAGTCTATTAGATCACTCATCTTGGACAGGGCATGCGGGTTGAGTTCACTTTGGACTCAATTTATGTTAGGGAGCTCCATAGTGATGCTATTGTTGCAGTTGGTATAGCTGACCATCACACTCAGTTGTACTCATTCTCTCACTTTTCTCCTCCTTTAGATTCTTCATCCGACTCAGCTGTACTTGAGGATACTTTTGAGCCCATTTCTTATGTTGAGGACATCTCTTCTAGCATAGTTGATTGTCATGATGATGGGGACCCACCTCCACCATCCACTTATCACTTGCCACATCTTGAGGAGTTGTCTCTTGATCTGCCCACTTCTGGCCCACTTTAGACACTTCAGGGAGCAGGCACTATGATTCAGGACTCATCAGGCATTGGGTACACTTCTTCACAGGTTTAGGGCATTCCACCTTCCTTCATTACCACCACTTCAGGATCTCTTCGAGCAGCATCTGGATCTTCCACCTCACATACAAAGCATTGTTCCCTTGATTGGAACAACACCTTGACACTTCGGGGGTCCTCTTCCTCCTCTTCACTCAGCATACGGTGGCTCGTGACTAGATCATCTTCTTGGGAGGCTGGATAGACTCCTTTTTCTCTCCTTCTTCTTAGTATTTTAGGAGAGTTTTTTGCTATCTCTTGTAAGTTAAGGTTTTTCCCACTGGGTTTTCCTCCCTACTTGAGACCTTTTGTGCATGGGTACCTCATCAGGCTTATAGTTGGGACCCATTTCTTGTTTGTTTTGCTGACTTTACCCCATCTTAGTTTAGATGAGGGGGGGGGGTGTTGGTGTCGGTGTTTTTTAATCACTTTATTTAATTATTTAGTGTTATTTCCACCTCACCATGTGAGTCATCTCACTTATGTGGACATAGATCTAGGTGTCATTTTAGTTATGACAAATTTTCTTACAGAATCTGTCATATGTGTAAGTGTGTCATAGGAGTTACATTCCCATTTGGGTAAGTAACTCCTCTTCTCCATTATGGAGGAATATTCTCTTACATGTGAGTTACACATTTAATCCCCTATTTATACTCCTCCTTTTTTGATCTATGGAAATCCAAGAGCATTTCATTCCACTCCATTTTTGAATCTTGAGCTTTTTATGCATGCACATTGCTTCTTAAAAGTTTTCTTGCCTTATCTTGCAACTCCTTTCTTGGTGAAGTGTAGCTGTTTGATGCATGTGTATTCCTTCCAGACCCTTGTCCTACACTCCTTCATTCCCCACCTTCATCTCATAGTCATTGGTATGGTTTGGACACTTCCGATCTAAATTATTATTTGGATTCCCCCCATTCTTATTTTGATTATAATCCAAACATTTCCTCTTCTTCTGAGGGTTCCAATCCAAATATTTCCTTTGATTCTTCAGATGATTCAGATCCAAACATACTATTCAGATTCATCTAATTCGACTCCTAATTCATAATCCTCCCCTTCTTCGCAGGACCTCTATTCTTATTCACCTAAACAACACTCTCCTCCTTTAAATATTTATGTCACCGCAAATTATATTCATCATTCATCTAATGCGACTCCTAGGTTACAGTCCTCCCTATCTCAATAGGACCCTCTTCATCATCCATTTAATGCGACTCCTACGTTACAGTCCTCCATTTCTTCACAAAACCCCTTTTATTAGTCACCTAAATTACATCTTCTTCCTTTGAAGATATGCATGAATAAAAATCCCTCCAATCAAACATCTAATATAATTCTTGAATCATGGTCCTTTGTTTCTTCGCAAGACCCCTTTTATTATTCATCCAATGTGATTCTTGAATCTCGGTCCTCCCCTTCTTCACAGGACCTTCCCCATTGATCACCCCCACAAATTCTTCCTTTTTTGAAGATTCATATGACTCAAAGTACTTCTATCCAAACATCTAAATTGACTCCTGTGTCACAATCGACAGACTTTGGAATTAATCCTACTACTTTACAGATGATATACCATCATATAGGTAGGTCCACACTACCTTCATTTAATCCCGAGACATCTAGCTCTATGTATTATTCACCCCCCACGTCACCTTCTTCTATCAATCATCATAAAAATATTCTCAATATTTCACACTAGTTGGCCCTTTTTCATCCAATCAAACCCTCAGGGTCGATTGGAAACCCATACTGATTGATTTATTTCAGAATGAAGGAGTGATCATGGACTTGATAGTGGCACATGAAGATATTCCTCTATCATATTACGAACAAGGATTCTCTTTATACCTCAATGCATTCACCTCTAATGGGGAAAAGGTTTATTCATTTTTATCAAGAAATAGAGGAAGATCCTTAGATCATGCAACTTGATCCTCCTCTTATTCTTCCATCTTCACATTCTTCATCACATGATGAAACTCCTAGGTCTTTCATTGATCCATGACCTATATTCTCATCACCCAGTCACTATTTGTCTATCAAAATTCCTCAATCACAATCTCTTATGGGGTTAACACCAATTAGCCCTTCATCTTCATCTAGGTGTGGGTCACTTTCTATTAGCCCTCCCTTTGCTATTTGTGGGACATTTATGAGTAGTCCACTATATTCTATTATTGGGGAACATCCAACTAGCCCCTTATATTCTATGTATGGGTCACCCCCGAGTAATCCATCATCTTCTATTCTTGGGCCATATCCTAGTATTCCATCATCTTTCAGCTATGGGTCATTCCCTAGAAGCCCTTCTCCTTCTATTTTGAGGCCACATCCTAGTAGCTCTTCATCTTCTGTCTATGGCTCACCTCATGATATCCCATCTTATTTAATTCTTGGACCATATCCTTTTCATCCATCACATTATTCTTCTACCAAATATTGGCAAGCCCACTGTCATTTCTCACATCAATTATAAAATTTCACGTTCTTCTCCCACTTCTCAGGATTAAACAAGTAAAGAATTAGCTTATTAGAAACCTAGACAATTTTTTTACCAAGGTAAGACCAAAACATCAAAGACCTCTAAAGCTCCCAACAAATCAAACAATTATTAAATTCAAAATCAAACGTGATTCCAAAATGCACACCTACGTACCCATCAAGTATGGCGTAAAGTACAAAAACCTATGGATAGGGAACTCAAGTTTCCACATATGAAACCCATGTTTCAAAAAAAATCATAGTCATTTGTTGAGTGTGAGCTCACCACGATCATCAAGATCGGGGATAATTTTAAACTATTTATATCTAACTTCTCATTCATATACAACCAATCCTTCACAAAATGTATCTTCATCACTTTGCCTAGAAAGGTTTTGGTTTAGGATGCTATGAAAAATGAATACATGACTTAGTATTTGAACAGTCCTACAAACCTCATGAGAAATATGTACTAGGTTTTGAAAAACCTTCCTCAGACACCTCTGCAATCACAATATTTGGTCCCATAGTAGAACCAAATTCATCCTCTTCATCTAACCTCTCTATCGACATGGATGATTTTTTTTCCGTCTCCTCTAAATTTTTTAATCAATATGATTACCTTAGGACCACTCACTTATCAAACTAATGACAACACTAATACTATACCGCTAGTATTACCTAAAATGATAGTGCAAGACTCCCATACCATTAATATTCTTCACTATGTACATATGATAAACTTGTTGGGAATAATTTTTGGGCCTATATTTTGGGACTAGCCAATGTTTTCATCACATTACACTTCAAAATACTCTACCATCTAGACATCAGTGGTTCTTAAACACTTATTAAACATGAGAGTCCACTATCAAGTTTTCAATATAGAAAAAGACTCCACAAGACCCTCACATCAGTCAAAAGCTAGCCAAGCTTTAAATTTGAAAAGTAAATTGATAAGTAACTATACTATTGGGGTCCTTTCCAATAATCTCTATCGAGGATGTAGGAATCTTTACATGGTCAGTATATTGACAAGGTAGGTGATTAGACCCTAACATCTTCATCTCACAACAAGGATAATGGACGGCTGGACGCTAAGCTAGTAAGCAATTACGTAGGATGCACCCTCCTGTAGCCCTTCTCATAAAAATAATTCACAATGTATTACCTTTCCGCTAACTTCATAATTCCTACCCATTGACTAGTGTCTTCACTTGTTGTCTATTATAATATTATACTGGTAACCAAAACCTCTAGATTCAGTTACACATGTGCACAAACTTTTGAGATCTTAATCTTGACTATATTAAAAATGATCATTCCCCTTACCTAACATTGTCTAGCTTTGTCGACCTTGTTCAAACACAAGCCATAGAGCATGTCTTATCTCATATGGATTGGCTTCTCTTGGGTTACAGTAAAATCCTTATCATCGACCAACAACTAAAAATTTTCAAAACCTCCTTTGTTACTTCTTGGGGGAACTTTTTCTAGAACGTCCATGCCTGTTTAGAATGTAAAAATGTAGGGGCCACCTGGTCAATATCCCCATGACACTATATCTGTCCATGATCTCATTCATAAGACTATGGAACAATACTTCTTGATGAACTCTTATGTGTAACTCTAAACAATGCAGCCACCATCTCTCCATTCTTGACGTCATCCTTTCTCCCATCATTATTCAACCTAATTTTATATTGGCCTTGATCCCCCACTAAATATGTGAATTTTGTTTCCTCACTAGTACGCTCATACTAGGTTCATACTTTCTATCATGGGCATTAAAGTTCGCATCTACCAAAATCTTGCGGATCCATCATCGAGCATGTTTACTCCTTCTAACATCAAACAGATCTGTTGTCAGTGTGGTAGATCCTAAACTCTATCTTTGTCACTTCATCTGTTCATACTTTCATAAAACTGATGAAAATCCTTTTCACCATCAAATATGTTGAAAATCGCAGATCCATTTTAAATGGGATCACAAATGTCAAAAAACCTTATAAGACCTCAAACAATATCCTATCACCACCCATGCTTATAACTCCATGAAAAACCCCAGAACATAAGAAATCTAGGAACATATCCACTACTAACCATAGCCCTATTGTTCTATACTAAATCATCCGAGATGAACAAGGTAGAGAACAGGCTATCTACTACATTAGTTACACACTTCATGACTACAAAACATAGTTTTGGTTTAGAAGCTTTGTTTCTATGTCGTGATTTTTTCTTTGCAAATTTAGTATACTTCGTACATTCTCTCCTCAATAATTTTTAGTTACTTGTACATGCTGTCACCAATGCGTTGCTTAATCCTACCACTTTAGCTATGATCATTTCTAAATCATACCATATTTATTCTTGTATGTACATATGGGGTGTGCTTCTGCATGCTTGTGACTAAGTTTGATACATAGAATTACTTTGTTTCAGTTGTTTTTACTATATTAATTGGGTAGATTTGTTATCATTGATCAACTTGTAGTGATGCTCCCCTAAGGGGGTGTTTCAACAACATCCATGAACAATTTAAAACTTGATTGTATCCATTGTAATGATTTTTTGATTCAAGAATACACTTCTAACTCACAATGACACCATTTCTACGCATGGTTCTAAGCTATCTACAGCGGGAAGGTTCCATTATCCGTGGGGATCATTACCTCACTTTCATGGGGACTCCTATTCCCTCATATCTTCTAAATTAAATTTTGAATGTACTACCTAACATGTCTGACAATACGAAGCCAAATTATCAATAGGTATAGAAAACAACATTCATGCATTAGTATTTAAAATTCCTCAAACATCCTACAGAGACTCTCAACTTGTCATAAATCAAATTCAAATGAATTTACAAAAATGGGTAAGAATGAAGTTTTACAAAGCATATGAAACTTGTGTCTTACGCATTGTATTCGTTCCATATCTTGCTAGAATCCTTTGAAGTAGTACATAATATAAAACAATTCTTCGGATCATTGAATAATGTACAACCATTTACACCATGTTATTTTCTCAGATTGCTTCATCGGTTCTCTGGGGCTACATCCAGATGCCTGACTATTTTTTCTGTTGTGCACAATGGACTTGATCAACCATATCACACCAAAAATGCGTCCTTCTATCAATATTATCGAAGACAATTAAATATCCTTCTTAGGGTACACTCAAACCTATTACCCTATGATTCATCAATCATGAACATTTGGGGATCTTCAGCTTGACATATCAAAAAAAATGTGCAAAATGTCTTTTCTGTTAATGTGGTTACACGTATACATCATCATAGGTGGTGTTCCCTATTACATATGTAGATTTGTATGGCCTCCTACATCAATGCCTCATTTCTCATGTATGTTGCATTAAAGCTATCCAGGAAGTTTCCAACGATGGTACAATTTTTGGTAGGATGAATTCTTCATAGTCATTGTTACTTCATAAGAGTGTCCTATTCTTAGATGGGCTATTACTAAGGCCTAATGATTACGTAAATCTTGTGGCACATATGATTACAATAAAGTTCATTAAATTTCAACAACATTCTAAGCCTTCTCATTCATATTCCGTCTTCATTCCTCTTCTACATTATTCTCCTACTCAAGACTTTGTGGCCTTCTGATTCATAATGAGGCATTATGCCCCTACCCATTGGCCTCTATCAACCCTTGATCATCACCTTTTTTTACAGTTGATCGCAATCTATCATCACCGCTACTTAATAATTCACAAGTGGGTGGATCTCTCACTTCCCCTAATGTCTCTACTACCCCTAAATCAAAATCATAGATTTCATACTATCTTTGATATTGTAAGTCACTTTGACATCCCCCACCAAGATTATCACGAATGAAGTGAAGAAATTTGGTGACACTTTTAGACACCTATAATTTAGCTCGAGCAATTTAAATACTTAAATTGCATGCTAATAATACCCTTTCCTCGCAAATTGACGGCATATCGTCAATATCGCACATTTTCTCTTATATCACCGTTAATTAATTCCATTATGTTAATTAATTAACTCTTATATCCAACAACGATGCCAATTAACGACCTTCCATTAATCAACTCCCCTTTCTATCTAGATTAATTAATTATTTATAATTAATTAAACTCCCCTTTCTATCTAGATTAATTAATTATTTCTAATTAATTAAGCTCCCCTTTCTATCTAGATTAATTAATTATTTCTAATTAATTAAGCTCCCCTTTCTATCTAGATTAACTAATTATTTATTATTAAGTAATACCCCTTTCTATCTAGATTAATTAATTAATTCTTTCTTCTATTTAGATCAATAAATTGTCATTTATTTGATTTAAATTCTCTCATAACATAAATCATACTAATTATTCATCTAAAAAGCTTTTATAAGCTTGCACACTCTATTAATTAATCACTTTGGTTAATTAATAAAGCCCTCTCAATCTCCCATGAGTCACTAGAGGACAAACTAAAATCTCCTAAAGTAAACTCAACCACTTCTAAACCATGTTTATCAATAATTAACCTAGCTTTGTCTATTATCCCACATACAATAGGGTGCAAATCTTCTTCAAACCATTGGGTTATAAAAGGAACCCTCCTCTAACCTTTATACTTATGCCTAAATGAGCATATAGCCTATACTATAGCCATTTTATCATCTTAGATAATTCTTCCATTAGAGGGGCTAGCTATCTTTCATTTTTTGCATTCATTATATCCAAGTTTTGAAGTCATATAGGAGATATGTCAAATGGTCTCATAGTCATGGATTAACAAGACTCCATTCTTGAAAACCTTAGAGATTCAAGCATATAATCAAACCCTTTTGATTTATAAGGATCTAAATAAGTTCATTTCATTAGCATTAAATTAGAGATAGAGGTTAAATTGTTTAGCATGTTAGTTTGAATCTTAATTTCATGTTCTAATGAAGATATGTTAATAGATTAGTTTTGTTTAATCTCTAAGCATGATGGTATATTGATCTAGTTAGCATTGTATTGAAGCTATTAGGTGTTAGCTTTGATTTCCTTTGCATTGTTAACTAATTCATGTACACATGTATCATAAGTGAAAGTGGGTTTTCCCCCGCCTTGTACCATAGGTGATCGCTAGGTGTGTTCCCTTTCTATCAGGTGTGTTTCCCTTTCTGTCATGTGTGTTTCCCTTCTTATTGTGTTTTGTGTGTTATTTTTTGGTGTGTGTGTGTTTCCTTCTTCTCTATCTTTCTCTCTTGTAAATTGTACATGACTCTATAGTGCCCAATGGATAAGGCACTGGTCAATGGATCATATGGTCTAAAGTTGATATTTTGGATTCCCCGTTTCATGTCATGTCCCCAAGATAGAGCCAACTGTTGTCATGCAAATGTTCAACAAGGAAATTGATAATTTCTGAGCATGACAGCTATACCCCTATGTTAATGTTTTCAAGTTTTACCTTTCCAAGACACCCCAGGTCTACCCAGTTAGTCCAAGTGACATTCCTATTGATGGTAGCTCACCCCCTAGGTGATTTATGAAATTCCATTAATTCCCCCTTAGGTGATTTTAGGAGTTCATTGAAAATTGCAAGCTTCAGGCAACTGTGGGAAGGGTTATCAATGGCCTTCCTAGGACTAGAGAAACCCCATGGAGCGGAATAGAAAATCCAAACCAGATATGGAAGTGATTCAAATTCCTTGGTACATCATGGAGGATATTTAGGAAGATTCAAGAATGACTCAGAGAAGTTGCGGCAATTTCATCAAAATTAGGGTTCACAGGCCTAGGCAGTGCACAGGACAAAACAACTATTTAGCTTCTGAAGGTGATTCCAGGAGCTCCAGATGGAGTTAGGAGCAAAAAAAAACATCTTAATAAATTGAATTCAAATCCCTACAATATGATGAAATTATATTTTTCACAAGAATTTGGATCAATGGGTTTGTAATAATTTTTTCTTATGCATAGGTGTAGTACCAGATCAAAAATATGATTTTTCAAGGAAAATATGGAGAAATAAAGACCAGATACTCACACCATTGGATTGATAATTTCATTTCTAATCAATATCATATATATTTTCATCAAAAACATCCATCGGGAGCTCAATTTATCACCGTTTCAAGTTGTCCTCTTAGAGCGAGTTCGAGAGTTAGTCAAATTTTGATGAGGACACGTGTCAGCTCTAGGAGCCTGGAAAATTTTTGTGTCCCTTAATTCCCTCAATCGTAGGGAAATTAGGGTCAAGAAAATTCACCTAGCCCCCATAATCCCATTGGACCCTCATGTGACCCCTCAGATTGCCAATTCAGCTCGTAGATACTCTCTAAGCTCATTCTCTTGCTCGCTCCGATCATGACAAGTGGCGGCTTTTGAAATGTTGTGTAATTTTATGTCCTTAATGTCCCTTTTAGGTGAGGTAAATCAGGGTTGAAATTTTTTTCCCAGCCCTCATGATGCCTCAAGGTTCCTCATGTGACAGCTTCTCAACCCTTCTAGTGCTTTAAAGCTATTTTTTAGCCTTAATCCCCTGTCGTCAGATCTCTGCCACGTGTCAAGCTGAGGTGTGCTGTGAAATTTTATGTACCTCATGTCCCTTTGAGGTGAGGGATGTTAGGGACATGAAAATGTGCCTCTCTGCATGCCTTTGAATTTTTCAAAATCTAAAAATCCCTCCTGCTTCTAACATCTAACATCTAACATTCTTGTGCATAGCTTGCTCTATAAACTCCTCTGTAAATTCCTACCACCACTCTGCCATTGAAAAATATCAAACCATACTTTCCATAGTAATAAAATACTCTACCCCATGGTGATACAAAGGTCTCATAATAATATTTCATCAAACTAAGGAGACGAAACGAAGAACGAAGAAGAAGAACAGTGAAAATTGCCATTTCCACAAAATGGAATTTTGAAGAGATATTGCAAATGGATGCACAGATTGATGAACCATATTTTTTTATACTATTTATTATATCAAAAAACATCACAAACATGCCTTTATACCCTCCTCTCATGGCATAAAATAGTCACAATGAAGAAATCCTCTTTCCGGCCCAACAGAGAAAAAAGCTTGATTTCTCGTCAAACAAGTAGTCGGATTGAAACGATATTTCACCAGAAGCACAAGAAGTATAAAGCCATATAAAAAATTTGAGTTCCATCACGAACAGAGGAGAAAAAAAAACCTATAATTTTATAGGTCCATTAATGGATGTCATGTCCATAAGTGCCGCCAAGTTAGAAATTTAAAAGTTTAAAATCTTCCAAACTGTTGAGTGGGTAGGTCCAAGATTTTAATTGGGTGATATTCGGAAAAAAACTCATATCAGAAAAATTTGTTTCATATCAATCCATACTCTAGAATCCCACTTTCTAAAAATAACAGGTTTTCTACATAGTGGATTGCTATTTTGGGAAAGTCATCAATAGAAGCACATGCAAAGGAGAATCTAAACACAGAGGGTACACTATAGTTGAAATCTCATCAAAACGGGCATCTTGGTCTAAATTTTAAACTTACTAAAAATAGTAAGTGGTCCCACGAGCACCTTCCAAAAATAGAAAGTTGATCTTGAAGGTGAGAGAAACATAGGGAGAAGAGGAAATCAGATTCACAACATTAAATTGAGGTTCGGGGGAGTTGTTTTTTCATACTTACTAAAAAAAGGAAGTTTCTTTTTCTGAGGAAATCATGAAGCATAAGTAGATGGGAAAACATTTGACACATCCCTTCACCTATGATTATGAGATAAAAGACAACGATGTCTCATACATGGAATTGAATGACCTAATAACTCTATAGAAGCCAAGGAATGAGGGAAGATCAACGATTGGATATTCACAAGTGGATTTTTTGCAACTACAGGACACCCCCCATCTATGCAAATCCTTGAGTTGGTCCTAGTTTTCTCCCACCACTATGAGCCTGAAACATGGAAAATCTAAGCTAACAATGGCGTTCATTAGTCCTAGAACCATCTCATTATCTCTGTAAATCTTGACATCACCTAGTATGGTCGTCATCTCAAAGGACATGGCCTTGAATGATTGGGAAATGATGGAGGTATATGTTCAAGGGGTATCACTTGGTTCATGTTTGAAGACATCAAGAAATCCATCAAGGATGCCCAAGAACCTTCCGAGGTGTGAGTTTTGAGAAGGATCTTCAGATGCCATCACTCTCCTTAATAGAGTTATGGGTGAAACAAGCATAAGAGACTTCCAAGACTGGATTGGCCTTTTCATCTTGATGTTGAAAAAAGGAAACTAGAGAATCGACTGGGGACAGATCATCAACAAAAATATCCATCTGTAACTCCTCCAGGTACCCATGACAAAGAAGTTTCACATGACTTATTACTTGGTCTATCTCCTCTCTAGCTTAATATATTTCAAAGGATCAGCCTTCACGTAGAACATTACTACCAAGGTACTTGTGTTTGAGAAGCTTCGACAATTGGTAATGGAGGAAACCCATAGAAATTTCACTCACATGAACGATGCATTCAAAATGTATGTAGTTCGAAGCTTGGAAGGTGATTTAGAGGCTAGGATATCACCACAAGTATCATCTTTGATAAAAAAGTATGGATCTTACTTCATACAATTCTTGACCTTCTCCTATCAGCGAGTTGTTGGATTTAAGAAAGCTCTGCTAAGGCTTCCCAAGTACCTTAGTGACCAAATTGTATTGTTCGAGCTCTGTAGGAAAATCATTCAAGTGAATATCAGGCTTAGGAGTAGGAAGAAGAAGTTGATTTCATTTCCTATATCTCTCAGGATATTCATGTGTAAGAGCTCAAATGAAACATCTCATTTGGAGGCCACTTTCACACATTTGACTTTGCATTCCTATATTGCTAGGCCTAATTTCGACATCCAAGAAGATCCCGACTCTTTCTATGTCCCAGAATTGAAACATGAGCCAAAAGTCGAGGACTACTAGGTAAGTTGTGCTGATAAATTTGAAGTACAGGAAAAGGACCATATGAGGATGAAAGTCAATGAAATGGAGAAATTCAAGTTCTCTTGGTATGAACATATTTTTCATGATGATGGGACATAGATGTATGATCTTGAGTACACGGTAGTCAAGATATCCTCTTTGCCTCCATTCAACTGGTATGTTCGTGAATCAGGAGATATAAAGGAGCGGAATGAGAAGGTGGTGAGGAGAAAAAGAAATTGGTTTCAGAAGAAGAGAACCATGGTCATCCAGTCATGAGGAATTCCTCTAGGTCAGAAGCAAGCCTCCCATCAATCATCCTCAGAAGTTGTAGATGTGACTTCCAATTCTAGACTCTCTGGAGCAAGTTTGAAAACAAAGGACATAGAAATAGAAATCTCCCCTCATAAAAAGTCACCAAAGAAGGTTAGGGAATAAGAAGACTCATTTGCATTACTGTGAGAGGAAGACTTGATAGCAGAAATGAAAAAAGAAAATCTAGTGGAAAAAACAAAAGCAGGGGGAGAACACATGGTTCAAGACCTAGTCTTTGAACCACCACAAGGGATCTCACCTCTTGTTGACATTCACACCTCCCTCATCTAGGATTTTCCTCCTCCTCCAGAGAATGGAATGGTTGGTGCACTTGTCATTGAGCCTGAATTCGATGAGATGTTCCATTGGATGCAGGAAACGATTGTCCCTGATACCTGCATTGTGCAAAAAATGGCATCCCATGACCTATCAACAATTTTATCACGCACATATAGCCTCATGATTATTCAGTGGGGAAATGGGTAATCAACACATTGAAGGATCTCAGATAAAGTTAATCAATCTTGTGGATGAGATGACACTGGAAAAATATGAGATGAGCATGATAAAACTGGGACTGACAACTCATGAAGGGCATTTGCACATCTATCAGCAATATTCTTCTCACACAGTGGCAAGGAATAAGGAGTATTAGAAGAATATTGATGAACTAAAGGAACATGTACGAACTCTTCCATTCTATGTAAAACATCTAGTTGATCCCAATGCCATGACAATCCCTATTGAGGAATTTGTGTCCATCACCAGCTTCAAACCAGAGTCCATCAAGAGGACACATGATTTCACAATGTAGGGGCGAGCGAATAATGAATGGATTGACTCAATTTATAAAAAAGGGAATTTAGTGCTCAAATAAGTGGTCAAAATCTTTGTTTACATGTGTACAACAACAAATCAGATGTGGGAACTCAGAGAGGAATTGGATAAAGAAAGGGACTATTGGGAACCTATGGGAACCTTTGGGTCTAGTAGTAGAGGAAATGAGCAACACTCATCGCCAGGAGTTGATCGACATGAGTATTTTTGAAACTCCTTCTGAAGACTTGTCTCTTATATGGGTGAGGGCCTTGGTAATATGGTTTGAGGCAATCAATCGAGCCATCACAGAACTAGAGGAAAAAGAGGAACAAGCATAAAAGTTTTAGGATAGTATAAATTGGAAAACTTAGAAACTTGGAGTACCTATAATGGGCAAGGACACAAGTGATAATTATTTGAATGGTCCATTTGAAGAATATGTCAGGGAAGAGTTAGGAAATTAATTTTCCTTCACTAAGGTTACCCTCGAATTCCTCTTAGAGATTTTGGACTCTATTGCACTTATCGTAGAGAAAGATTCATCATGGTTTGAGAAGTGTAAAGATATCAATAGTCTGGCTAATGGATGGACACATACCTATTATGGTCATAACACACCCCCCACACATATGGACATATTTGTGGGGACCCTCTTTAATTTTTGTGCAGGTTGAATAGGCTTAACTTAGTTATTGCACATGTCTTATGAATTTCTCATGTAGAAGGTGTTTGGATTTTCAAAAGTGATATTGACTCAAGTTGATCTAATTCTTTCACCAAAAGTACTTTTGATTTATCTTGAATTGGATTAGTCTCGAGTAGAGGCTAAATTTTTATCCCGTACGAAAATTGAAGTTTGTTGCAAGGTGGTTTGTATTTGAGCTTGAAGTTGAATTCAAATCTAAACTCAAATTTAAGTTAATGTTAATATTATATTTTTAACTTAAATTTGATCTTATTCTGAAACTTTAGATTTGATAGTCGAAATATTTTTTTGTGAACTAAAAGCCTACGGTTGAAATCAAAGTGTGCAAGGTTTACTTCTCTGCAAATGTTTTGATGATTCAATACCTAGGACCCATTTGGATAAATATTTGCGAATTAACAACATAGATTAGATATGCAAAATTTGATTCTGAAGTTTTTTAATATTTATTGGACATTTAAGTTAAAATTTAAATTCTTGAAAAACCATGAAATTTGATCAAAACAACTTTTGGAATTTTGCAAACAAAATCGGTTCCGCACGGAATAAATGGTTTCGCCAACAATTTTCTATGGAGAGACTTGACACTTTTGTTTGCTTCGCTTTCGCAGGAGACAGGGTTGACACCTTCGCAATTGTGAAACTTGACGCATGTTCACGCTGTCTGATGCTTTCTTCCAACCAATGTTGTGAAAATTGGGATGGAGGAAAATTCTACGAAGTTGTTTCCTTGGTATTTTCGCAGGGATGGTTTGCAAATATTTTGGAGACCGCCAAGTGGCCCAATGTTGGGCGAACTATTTAATAGTTAAGTGCACCGATTATCAAGCGGGATAAGATTCACATAGTCACATTTTTTGGCATTAGACTATTTGATAAAAGTGGAGATATGAATACCCTTTGTAAAGCTAAATTGACCAGGTTTCTATAAGTGCCAACTGCCAAATTAAATGGGCATAGGATTCTACATGGTGCTATTTTTTACAGAATTTGTGGCTGTGGATAACAAAACTAGAGAATGCTGCCTAAAACGCAGGAGAGAGCAGTTGGCTCGAACTGAATTTGCAAGCCAAATGGATCAATTTGGGGCTGAGGGGATGGGATATATTAATGTGATCAAAGATTTATTATGGCACAAGGATCCATAAATACCATGTAATCGCCCAATAGAAAGGGGGCAGAGGGGATGAAATTCGTTGAATTGAAGGAGGCAAATTTAAGCAACAAAGCTGGAGGTATCTATTTTCAAAAATGGGTTTTATTCTCCATTGTTCATTTGCTTGTGTTAGTATTGGATTTGAATAATAGAATTTTCATGGTTGAGATTCATTAATGTGAGTGTTATCCAATTTTGCACACCTGGCAAGATTGGACAACGGGGTCCTATCACGTTCAAAATAAAATAATAGTCCCAGGAACCCACCTTCGGTTATTATCGAGATGCAATAATTAAAAAATAATTCCTAAATTGCATATGAAGAGATCACCTAGCATCGAAAGGCACCCAGTTGATCTCGACTCAGTGAAGAGTTCAGGGTCGAGTTGATAAAGAACCCGGTGTCAAATTGATAGTCATCTCGGAAATCATCTCAGTAGAGACTCTCAATTGTAAGAGCTCGACGATGGCCTTGTTAATGCAAAATATAGCTCGTTGAAAATTGACGAATGAAAGGAACTGTACAAGGATCCGTGTGGAGATCGATGCAAAAAGATCCGAAGGCCAAGTCGGGGAGAGTCAAAGTTTGAGCTATCAATAAAGTCTCAATGAATTGGAAAGGTTCAAGCCACAAGCGGAAGCGAAGGCATAGATAAGGAGTTCGACTCATCTTCGTGGCTCATTCATTTTGGAGATCATGTGGTGAGCTTCTTTTAGGACACATTCTGCAGAGCTAGGGTGATTCAAACGCAAGCCAAGGCATCAAGAGTGCCATAAAATGAATGGAGATCATTGCATAAACAAAGATACGTGATGGAGCCTTATCAATGGGACTCATCAAGCATGATGGATAATTCAAGGCAACTCGTTTCGCGTGGATGCATTAAAGATGGTTTCTAGGATACAATTCCAGGGCCCATTGATTAATGCAAAACTGGGAGGCCTACTCGAGGTAATTTTTCAACGGTAAGCTCGCAAAGAGAGCAAGAATGTCGGGCCAGGGTATTAGTGAATACAGTATATATATTTTCGCTGGCGTTGTTCAAACCTTCCTCGGCCGAGCATTCGGTGCACAGGCAGCAAGCATTTTGTGGTATAATAAGAGTTCGTTTGAGAACTTCCAACAAGCAGGTTATCCAACTATGTGTTTATCTGATCAGCATCGTATGCATCCTCAAATTCAGGATTTTCCTTCAAGATATTTTTATGAAAATCAATTAAGTGACAGTGAGAGTGTTACCAACAGACCTGAGGAAATTTATTACAAAGACTCTCTATCAAGACTTGATTAAATTTATTTTACAATTCAATTCATGAAAGCGGATCTCATAGAGGTGGAACTGTTTCATATCAGAGTATTCATGAGGCACAATTTGCTTTGCAATTAAATGAGCACATTCAGTATGGGAACTCAGTGTTGTATCATAGGGCGTGATACAAGGAATTCAGTCTGTGAGAAGAATTTGAGTGAACCATAACCATAGCTTGTCATGCAGTTGGAGACAATCAAACTTTGGGCTGAGCTCGGTCATGGGAAGGAAAACTCGGCAGGAGAAAAATCATGGGAATCCGAGAAGCCTAATGCCAAACGGGTTTTCGCGGATGGAAAGCCATGGTCAGACTTCCGTGGAGTGGAGAAATCGGGTCTAATTGCCAGGTTTGCACGGCAAAGCTGAGGCCGGGGCCCGTGGATTGGTGTGGCCAACCCGTTATGCGGGGATTCGGAGCTGGAATGCCAAGTGGGTTTTTGTGGATGGCAGGCCAAGCTGAAAATCCCGCGCGCTGGTGGGAACTGGGGAGAAATCGGATCAAATTGCCAAGGGAAATATTAAGATGGCAATCCGTCATGAAAACCCCGCGCAGTTTGGAGCAGTCCGAGTCTTTTTGCGAGTTACCAGGAGAATTAAAGTGGCAGTTGCAAATTGAGCGTTGATTAATCTTCCGATCGATAAGGGAGGATGATGGCGAGATGGTTGAAGATGGGTCGACGTTTCAGGCTCACAAAAAAGAAAACGCCTTCTCATGGAATACCGTAATTGCAGCTTACAGAAGACACAAGTTTCCAGCATGCAACGAATGGATGTCTGATCTGATCAGTTCGCCTTTGCCAGCATACTTCTTCCAACTCCGATTCAGGCTCTGAGCATTTGTTGGTCGCGAGAAGCTGTTTTTAAAACTCTCACGCACAGGCAGCAGGCGTGTGCAATACAGTCGAAGCCTTCTTAGCGCTTCCAGCAAGCAGCTGCATGAAACAAATATTCACTGCCGTGCACAATGGATTGGAGTCACGACCTTCAAGGCTTCATGAAATTTGCTCGGGTCAGGAGATGAAGGTTTATTACGGTGCAGAATGAAACGATTCGCATTGCTCAACATTTCCTTTCCTAGAAACGAATTGAATGCGAAGGTCAACTCTGAAAATACCCGGTCAGCCGTTTTGCCTGCTACATCCTTGTTACTCGTAAATGGTCTCTTCGAGAAAATCCGAGAGCAGAGGCAATATTTATACCTTTCCATTGATACGTCCAATCAGACAATAAAAGTATTCTTTTACCAGATTCAGAGAAGCTTGTTTTTAAACAATGGACGATATACTGCAGTTTCAAGCTAGTTTTATCTAGCTTTATTTCTATTAGCTTTGATCCACGACTAAGGAAGAATTCATATGGTTGTTACCTGTACATTTTTCCAAGGTCCTCTTGGCTGCCCCAGTTGTTCAATGTATTTTTTTGAAGGGCTTCTGTTATGTGTTGCAAATTGTAACATGAAGGATCTTTTTAGTTTCTGGAAAAATGAGTATATTGTGTAGCTCACGGTTACCTATGCCATAATCCCAATAGTGGCATAATTATTGATTGGAGCCGAGATTGCAGAATGCACTGCCAAAATACCGAAGGTCTCTTTGTCCAAGAATCAGTCTTAAGGGTGTCTATCGACTTTTAATGGGCATGAACCTGGGTCATTATCATGGCAGCATTAGGTCTTTATTGTTAATGGCATTTTCTCATCGTTTGGAGGGTACAATTGTGCTTATTATGGCAAAGCTAAACATTCTTACTACAAGTGTTATATGATAAGGAAGAACCGTGAGCATTGTGGTAAAACCATTCTTAGAGGCGTGAAAATGTGAACATGATCGAACAAATCTTAATATTTCCCGCAGATACAAAGCCAGGTCGAATCAGTTGAAGAGCTCGTGGTGTTGTTTCATGGAGTTTGAACGTGGAATGCATGTGAATATGTGGTCCAAAACAAGAAGAAATAACTCTATCTGTCAAACTAGAGTTATCACAGAGAAATCAATCGATTGAGTGTTGACAGGGCCACGTAACGTGATCCCTAACAATTTTCATAGCTTGAAAATCATTTCTAAATGGCGCAACATGCAGGAGTGAAATAATTTAAATTCATTAAATTGTTTAACCTATGTGAGTACAAGCAATGTATCATGGGTCAAATCTACTAAGTATGATTTAGAGTCAAACTTTTCATATTGTGGAAACATTGGTACCAAGTCAAGATAAAGAATAAGCTCACGGGTGTCGAGGTTTAATGTATTTGTAGAGGCTTTCAATTTCGAGCTTAAAGCTTCATGTTCACGATGCATATAGGTGGCTTGGTAATTCAGAATGGCCTCGAGTTAACAGAGCAAAACGGTAAGAATCAAGTTTGATAGCCCACCATTCGGAGGACTCAATGCAAAAGAGCGCGATTACCAAAGCAAGGAAAGAGTTGGTGCGGGGTCAAAAATCGAGTGCAATACCGAGTTAGAGGATTCGAAGCTCATCAAATTTGGCTATTTGCAGATTCTATCCACATGGACCCCCCTCCTCTTCAAGTCAAACGGGTCAACGGGGGGTCCCAACATTATGTTAATTAAATTAATATTTTTATTTAAATATTTTAATAATAATATTTATTATTATTATTTAAATATTTTATTTAAATATTCTTTTAATTAATTGAGAAGACTTGGTCATCAGGCAATTAATGACCCATGATGGAACCTTCTCAGGTAGTTCAACTAACTGCAATAAATACATCATGGGCCTTCAATTTAGGAATGTAATTATGACCATTTCCTCTTCTTTCTCACATATTATTCTATAAATGTAAGTTGGAAGCTCATTTCAAAGGGTTCCAACAGTTCAGACAAGTTGGACAGTTAGATATCTCAGGCGAGTGTATACTTTTCAAGAATCCTCTCTCTTCTACAAGTTGTTCTTGTGTGTTGAGAGAACTTTCAAGCCTCCTCTTCAAGACTGTAATGGCAACTATTGCCTCTTCTGAATGTATGATGCATTGTGCATGTTATTGAAGCAATAAAAGTGTGTGTTTTGTGACTAATCTCGGTCCTTTCATCCTTCTATGCTTCTTTGTGCCTTTCTCATACTTGCAGGTACACTGTGTAAGTTTAAGTTTCTATTGCAGGTTCTTGGAGTTCTGTGCTTATCGAGTGGTGAAGTATTGCATGCAGTTGAGTTGTGGTGTCTGTTCACCCTTCTTGAGTTCATCCTTCTTCACTGGGAAACTGGTATATTTCTCGGTCTGATAAAGTTTAACAAAAGGAACGCGTGTCTCTTAGCCTGTGGTATCCTGTACCCTCTCTAAGTTGCAGTAGGTGAAGTTGACCTGTGGTGCACACACCCTTTTCAAATTAACCCTTCCTAAATCTGAAGACACCCTTTATTCGGTGCATCACCATCCCTAGTATAGTTTCATTTCTGTAAAACTCTTTCCCTAAAACCCCATGAAAATGTTGCATAGGACTAGATAATCGTTTTTGTTACACTAGGAGTAGTACAGCACTTAGTTTAGGAAGAGGAAGCCGGCCTTCTCCGGAGGTTCACCTCGAGCCCAAGTCCCACAGCTTGAGAGGTGATCCCATGTGTCCCAATCACACCGAACGTCCTATTCACATTCTGGCCATTCGGAGGGTGCAGTGATTTGGCGACAACAGTGAGTAAGAGAGGATAAGTTATCATAACTATTCTCTGTAAATTTCAATTAATGAACTCTTGTTCTACTGTTTCCTAGGCATTGGAAACAAATGCATTGTTAACCTTAGAAATATTCTAGGATTATGGTGTTTGTTTAATGGACATGTTGATTTGATGATCCTGTATTTTGACAAGCAAGTAACTCTCTTCTCATCCTTATTTTTTTGAGTATATTTTGGTCCATCCTTAGATACAAGTAAAACGAAAGTTTAAAAGAAGATTTATTTGAAAGTTTAAAATATTTTAAAACAACCATTCCAGCCACAAAGCTTGTTAAACTGATAACTATTAAATTGAGCATTCCGTGCCATTAAGTATGCTTAGCAGTACTTGAGTTAAACGAGGGGATAATTCTAACAAACAAGCCTTGGTTGCCCTATTCAGTACACTTCTGCTACCAGTTAGTAACTAAGGAGCACCAACAATACCTTGAGTTACATTCGCATTCCTCATGCCGAAAATGTGAAACCTGCAACAGCTCATTTCAATAAGTAGCTTAGAGGGACAAAGGCCTTCTTAGGAGCGTGAGGTGGAAATCAGTCAGGGAACGAGATCAAATCCACTACAACGGATCATTCTTTTGCATAATTCCCCCTCCTCTCTTCTTCTTCTTCCTCTTCTTCCTCTCTCTTTTCTCTTCTCTCCTCACCCAAAGCTCTCTCTGTCTCTCTTCAATGTTATATTTTTGCGTTGAGGTTTTCAATTTTTAGTATCACTTTATGTGACTTTAGAAACATAATGTAAACTTTAAGTCACTTTGTTTTTATAAAAAGGACTTAAATATTTAAGTGGAATATGAACAGTCTAAAGTTAGATTAAAGTATTTGAAAATTCTCTGGGAAAATGAAGAGTTTCCTTATCTTTTATAAATTTTAGCAAGCTCCTCATTTGAAGGTCTTCTTAGACGACTTCTTAGAATTCTTAGATTTTGGATCTGTTTTTTGTGAATTCATGAGAGAGATATCCTTGTGAAGAGAGAAAAGAGATAGAAAATTTCTTCCATTTTTCCTATTCTAAAATTTCTTGCATTTCTATGCTATGTACAATTTCTAATTGATCTTCAATAAAAGAAAAAGGAATTTTAGCCTTTTTTGACTAAGGAGTTTAGTGGTAATTTGTGCTCATTAAACACTATTTTGTCTTCTTGTTGTTATGTGAATTTTTTTTCTTCTAAATTCAAGTGCATATAATGAAATTTCTAACTAGTGTGTGCAAGTCTCTGATTTTCTACTTGTAGCATTAGTTTCTCTTTTCTAACTTTCTCACTTCCTTTCCTGCTTTCCTAGTAAATTCCTCCCTTGCAGATATCTACAATATTTTTCCATAGGGTCAGTGGAGTGCCCATGTTGGATCCCCAGATGAAAGGTCACCATTATAAAAATCACTTTTTACTTGTGCATGCACATACAAAAGTTGCACTGGTTAAGTATAGGGACTTAAACTGCTAGAGTGTTGGTAAGAAGCCCATCAATTTGTCCCTGAAAAATTTTCTTGCCAACACATAGAAGTTACTAATCAACGTGATAAGTGAAAAATATAATACAATAACCTTCGATTGATATCTATCAGTACATTTTAGATAAATATATTTATTATATTTGTTTTTCATTTTTATTTTTTGGTTTACTTAAACCAAACTAAGATAGATATCTTAAATACAACTATCTAAAATATGTCAAGAGATATCAATCTTGAGGCACCTATATTGGATTTGTCACATTGTTTAATAGGTTCCTTAAGATTAATATCTCTTGACATAAATTAGATAGATGTATTTAAGATATTTATTCTAGTTACACATTTTCATAGACTTTCTATGGTCCTACACTATTTAGGACACAATTCCTATCAATACAAACTATTTCACATGACAACCAATCATATTTTCTTGAACAAACATCTAAGATAGATTAACTCCAAAAAAACCACAACCAAATTATAGGTTTAATAAATATAACATAAGTCACAAGGTTCATGTTCATGTTCGTGTTTGGCTACATGTAAATTCAAACCATATTCTCAAACCAATAATATTCGCGTAAAAGAGTAGTGATTAAGTTTTCTTGATAAATAAATAGAAAATTAAATTAAATAAGAATCCTAAAATAAATATTCACATTAAGTTATTAAATTTCTATGTAACTATCCAGTCTGTTGGAAACTCCAATATAAATCAAAATTACAACAATAAGAAACTTCTTTGTTTATTAACATGAGAGATTACATGTACAATCTCACACATTTTGAAGTTTGTCTTACAAGACTCACAATCATATATCCCAAATATTCTCAAGGATATGATTCAACCCTATAACCCTTCTAAGAAATGTATGCATACCTTTTAGTCATATTACTCATTGTAACTATAATTTAAGCTCTTTCCTTATGGGATTTCTAAATTAATATAGACACATGACCATTTGATCATAATATTGATTCCAACTACATCATACCCATACAAAGATTATATGTGTTCACAAATACTTAACGAGATATAAGGCCCTAAGGACCCATAACATAAAACTAACTCGATGCAAACACATGTTTCTTCAATAGCCACGTCTTAAGTTAGGTGTTTCACCCTCCAATGTAATTTGTATTCTAAATGATGTTTCAACAACTGATCACACTAATTGTTCTCCTTTGAGACTTTGTATTCTAAAGTGTAATAATTCTAGCACGCCATGTCTTCATGTATAATATCTTACATAGAAGTCCTAATGACCTCATAGTTTTGTAGGTGGATGCAACTTATCAAGATGAGTCGCACCTAACATGAGCCTCTAAACATGAACTATGTTACCAAAAATGCTTCTAAAAAATTGTAGTGGGCCATTAGAAGTAAACTATCAAGATTTGGACATATAATTTTACATATACTCATATTGTAGACACCCCAAAATTACTCACTTGCTCCTAATGTTATCCTAATACACCTTACTATTCACCCATTTTTGATTAATTGATTAATTCATAAAATTTTCACCCTTTAGATTAATTAAATTAATCTCATGTACCCCTAGTACCCGTTTGTGCTAAGTTAATTATCATTTTTTAATTAAATAAATAATTAATTAAGTGTGTGCACATCCTAGTCAACTTCCACTTAGTCAACATCTACATAGACACCACTTGGACTCCACATCCTCATCCTAGCTAATTATGCTTCTAGAATCCTAGAAAGGTGGGGGAAATTAAATTTCACGTACAACCACCTTTATGGATGCATATTTTGCATTTAATTCATTTATTTCCCTTAAAGGCCCTGGTACTGTTGCAACCTCTCCAATGTTATTTTTAGCATGTGCATTCAGTCTTGTTCAACCAAATTCTAACTACTTCTGCCTCTATAGATTGTAGGCTTACTCTCTTGCAAATCCTCTTAGATTTAAGCACACTTACTCTGTCAAATTGCATTCCCAACTTCTAATATTTTGGAAGCAATAATCCAAGCCAAAACTCTCTACTAGTAGAATTTGTCAACCCATTCTAGAGGTCATTCAAGAGCATCCACAAATCAATCACTTTACAAGGTTATACAGCTTCAAAATCTCTCCTGCTGAGGTTTGCATTGGAAGGTTACTAGAAGGTTTGCAAGTTTATTGATTTTCTTTCATCATTTTGATTTTTCAGAACTTACATTTTGGCTATCACTTGGGGGAATTCAAATATGAATAGTTCTAAAATGTGGAACACATTCAGAGTGTCATTAAATGTCGTGTTTACATGTTGCGTTGTACTGTCGTAGCTTGTAAACATTGTGATAATGTTTTTTCTTCTTTCAGTTTGTTATTTTTCATTTGCTTTGTTTAAAATTTGTTGTAGAGAAATTGCAGGAAATTTATTTGTAACTCAGTTAAGAATTAACTTTGGTGTGGTTCCTTCCTGTTCGTATTGGGTTTGTTTCTAGTGCTTGTTTCATTCTTTCTTGTCACTTGCATGTGCTGTGTTTTTATCTTGGTTTATAAGCCATGGAGAATTTTTGTTTTCACTATGTCTTCATGTTTGTTTACATTTGTTTGCATTTTTTTTCAAAACTTTCAAAAGACACCAATTTTCGGTATAACACCCCTTCGTCATCTCACATCCATTCACTTCTCACTCTCACTTTTATTTTTCTTAAATTTAATTAAATCCCATCCATTTACTCATCCTTATTTAATTAATTATTAAATGGGCTCCATGTGGAACCATTTGATAATTAAGATTTTTTCGCCTTTTCTCCCATATCAAATTATTCAATTCATAGGTATTAGTATACCCATCCAACACCCCCTTTCTTAAATTCAAAATATGGGAATCTTTTTATCTCACCTACCCATGTCAAACCATGCTCCCCACTCCATCTAATAAGTCAAATCTATGGGCCCCACATGATCACATCATACCTCTTAACTTAGGTTATTCTTCCCAACCCTGATTACATGTTAAACCCTCAACCTAACCTCACCCTCTAAGTTATAAATATGGGTTTTCCCCCATATTTCTTGAAGAGACCCCCGAAAAAAACAAGAAAAAAAGTGAGAACACTCTAGGAAAATGTTGTTTTTGAATTCTTAGCTTCTTGTTTATCATTTATATTCTCACGATGTCCTCATAATGAAACTGTAATCCCCACGATACTCTACTCATGATTCATTTAGTTTGCACGTAGCATGGTTCTTATTACACGTTGTGTTCGAATCAGATCAAGAGCACCATCTACACACCCGCAACATCAGGTTCCTTTGTTTATCAAGCTTGCATGTTATATGTGGATCTTGTATTTTTATCATTATCTTTTTCTAGACACGGGGAGTTGACATCCTCCGAGGGAGTTAAAATTCTCTTGGAACCAGCACTTATCTGAGGCAACCCCTGTATAGTGCTATCTAATCCTATCTATTTCAGTTTTACAGATCTATCCTCTTTATATCACACATCTATCTTCTTTGTGCCCGTAGATTCACATATGCATCTAAGGTCCTAAGCCCTCCATAATTCAAATGTTGCTAGTGGCTTCTAGTATCAACTATCCTTCACCTGCACGAGAACGAAGTTTCTTGTACAACATTTAGCACACCCGATGGGACCAGATCCTAGATCTGGTCATTTTGTTTGTTATTTTACACATCTTTTCTAACTTACTTGTTTGCAATATCTTAGCATTTGTTGATTTCAATTCAATATGGTCACGCAGTTAAAATCACTAGAAGGTACACGCTCTTCTTGTTTTCTGTTGAAATCTACCCATGTGGGATATGAATCCAGAAATTAACCTTATTCTTCCTAGTTGTCGTCTATATATATAATATATATATATATATTGTACATCGTTCATTTGTTCTTACTCACCTGTTCACGAGATTTAGTTTTATCTGCCCTATGTTAGGCAGTGTTATCTTACACATTCAGTGGTCTATCTTGTCTCCATCACGAGGTATGTGATTCTTATTATTTGGAAAAATTTTAATTTATTTTGTTGTCATTATAATTGATCAATAGTTCACATGCATTTGTTGCTATTAAAAATAATTAAATAATAATATGAATTAATATAAATAAATAGTAATTTATACTTTTAAAACAAGGAACAATTATGAAAAAAACCATATATATAATAATAATATTATGAATCCCACTCTATCCTAATCTACCTCTCTCCTACCTATCATCCTCACCCCAACTCCCCACATAACCTGAGCCAGCTACCTCCACTTCACTCCACTCAAATCCCTTCCTTCCCCCCTAACCACCCATGGGCTTCACACCTCTGTCAAGCTCCCTTCTGACTTCCCTCCACCTGGGCTCACACACGTGTTGAGCTCCCATCATCCTCCCTAATCAAACAACCCCACATCTTCCTTCCACCATCTACCTCTCTCCAGTTTGTCCCCATGAATCTCCCACCTTACTCTCCAACCCATCACTGAGTTACTCCCTTCACACTCATCTCGCCATCACTCACACTTAGCTCACCCACCACTTCCTCCACTTACCCAAGCTACATAGCCTACATACCCACACTAAACTGAGTTCCAACCTACCTAAGTCTCATGGAATCTCCATAGTTTCTTCCCTCATGAGCTCTTCTGACTGACTCCATCCTCACCATCGACTTCCCATCCCAACTACCGACTCTCCCTGCATCCCTTCTCTCCTCTCGAGCCTACCTTCCTCCTGTGTTACTCTCCACTTCCCATGATCCCAATCTAGTCTATCCTCGATCTCGATTCCATCCTTACTACCTAACCTCACATCCGACCATGCTCCCTTCATCAACTCGACCCTCACCGTCCTCCTCTATTCAGGCACCCATCTGACGCATGCTCCCCACTCCTATCTCTAGCCACCTCAAACACTTCCTTACCGAATCGCTTCTACTTGGTTTTCTGGTATAGATCAACTCTAGCCACACATTGCTTGCACCCTACAAGAAACAGTAACCCAATTTCTCCAAACCTCACGTTTAATGGTGGTACTCCGTGTCCCACACTGAAATGCTTCCAACTTGACCACCGCATTCTCTTCACTCCCATCCTCTCTTCTTCTGTCTATCTCCATACAGACATAGAAAAATACCGACGCTTCTGGTGCATCACTGACTATACCATCCCCACACACCGATCTCTCCCACATTGACCACCCAACACATGCCTCGTGGTAGTGACTCCCAATACAGTTTCCTCACAGCGACTTCCTACTAAGTCCTCAGCCTCAAGGTTTTTTGCCAACCCGATACTCACCTCCCAATTTTAGAAACAATCTCATTCAAACATAAAATATAAATTCATGAGCTTGTATTTACATTCCTCTCAGTATGTTTTGGTGACCAACATCCATAAAATCAAGGGAGTACCACTCATATCCATCTACCTCCACACCCGTCTTGCTCCATCTTCATTCCCATCCTGCACACCCATCCACATCCACCAAAAATTTGGTGGGATATGTATTACTTCTTTGTCCCGTATCCCTCACTGAATCTTCAGTTCAGACCTTTTCATGTAGCTTGACGAACCACTGAAAATCTATGGCTTGGGCCACGATAGACTCTCTTATCTATTCTGATCTCCCAGAACCCCTCAATGCCCATTCACGTCATACGTGATCACTTGGCATAAGCCACGTCGCATATTTTCCCTAATCACATAGACCAGTCTGATACCCTTGAGCACATAACTATTTAAATCATTGGTGTTTCACCCTTTCTCGGCCAAGACTTTACCCCCAACACAACATGACACCAACCCATGTGGTCTTCGTCATATTGTCTCGTTAGTGCAAACTTTCGTAGACCGATATCACGAGGACCCCTCCATCTGAATATCCACATGGCTCAACCATACACACACTTAATTTAGTCTAAACTACATATGACATTTATAAAACATTTGACTCCGTCTAATCGAATTACCACATTTATCTATACTCACCCCATCAACGAATCAAATTAGGCTAACATTATATATAGTTCAAATCCATATGAACCACTAATATAGGTTATACTATTTATGTATTTATTTTATTCATTTAGCCTTCTTACCCTGGTTAATGTTACTTCGAAAATCTAGGTTAACTATCAAGACTTAATTTGTTGCTTATTTTGATTCATCGCCTCATGAATGAATTGGTGAATATTGACGCTTCATGAGTAGTTAGTTAGGATCAATTTGTTAATTCCGTTGTAACATTAATTAAATTCATTCATTTCAAATCGCTTAGATCCCTTTATTTCCTATAGTATATAAGCCATCCCAAATATACCTTTAGGCATTTTTCGAAACATTTTGTAGGTTATTAGTGCTTTAACGAATACTTAAACCATAATCATCTTTATTATATCTCTAATTAATTAACTCTGTCAAAGACCTCATCATTAGGACCATCAAACACATTGTTTTTTTTATATTGTCATCGACCTCATTCACTAATTGTGCACGGTGTCATTCTAGAGTACCTGGTAAACTCCACAACCACTGCAGTAGCGCAAAAATCATAACGTATGTCACTATCACCAATGTTGAAATCAAATAAATCGCACAAATCACTTATACCAGATCCCTCGTCTGTCTAGTCGTAGACGGTGCATCATTTTAGGGTACCTGGGCATTTCAGGTCACTAACTGATGCTTCCAGGTACACCATCATCACTTGTAATCTAATCATGAAGGAAAATGATAAGCGGTTCTCTATGTTTTTCTTGTTTTTCTTTTATTTTCTCTTTTTTGCATTGAACTTTCCCTTTTTCTGAGTGATTGTATCTGCATCTAATGCCACATTTCATTTTGGATCTAAAAACGAACCTTTATTTTTTTGCATGCTTCCTAATCATACAGCCTTAGATACAAGGGTTTAACTACTCTACATCACACATTATCATACACAACCTACAACTGTCATGAACATAATTAACATGCATCAAAACATTCCTTCCACCTAGATAATTGATTGGGACTTGAACACCCCACAAGAAACCATCTCAGACATCACCCAATCCAAAACTATCTGAAACTAGACCTTAGAATACTTCTTTAGGAACCATCATTATTCATTTTATCTTACATCTCAAAAATTAATTATGATGATAAAAAAACATTCTGATTGATTTATTTGTCAAAAAAATACATAAAAAAAATGTTTCTTTATTTCACACCTATTATTACTCTCTCTCTCTCAAATCGAGACATAAAACAACAATTTACTCTATCCGATGATATATACTACTCATATGACAATCTCGCCCAATAAGATACTAAATTCAAAACCACATCGTCAGTCACCCAACCTCCAGTCTCCATGGTCTCACCTCATGAGAACCATGTCATCCAAAATTTTCCCCACCTTGACACTAACCCTCATATCCCTCGTCAAGCTAGAATTCCTAAATCGATCGCACCACCATCTCTCACTCCTCTTGAGACTCTTGGGCCTCCTCCTAACCCCATTTATGACTTATTACTCCAAAAATCTCCTACAATCTCTTAATCCTCCCAATCTCCTAAATTAGTGGATCGCATTCCACCACATCCCATTTTGACAATTCTATTTCATCCACTATTGATAGGCTTGTCTAGCCATCTCAACCTCTTCATACTTACATTCCTACCTTTCGTATGCTTCAACCATCTCAAACTCTTAACACACATATCCTCGATTACCATTTACCATAGCAACCTATCTAACTTCAATAATCACATCATACCCCTATTGTTCAACATCAACCTATGCAGCAATCCCAACCCATGACACATGTTATTCCTTGCCAAGTAGTCCCCAAACACCCATGCACACCTGTAAGGTTAATCCACCGTCTTATCAAAGCATTCTGCAAACATCTTATTCACAAGTTTATCAAACACCTTATCAGACATGATTCCCTAAACTACCCACACACCCACAAATACATCATTCACCATATCACACTACTGTTTCAAACCACATAGCCAATCCAATCTCAACCTTACAACACCTTGAGTGATTCTAATTCACACCTTAATGAATCGGTTGGCCAATTTAGGAACCCCTTACCGTAGCACCCAAAAATAATTTCTCCTATGAACAAATCTATAACGAACCGATTCATCTATCGATTCCAATCAAACCCTACCCTCCTCATTGGAAACTTCCTACATTTAATAAGTTCAACAACAAGGAAGATCCCCAACAGCATCTCCTCACATTTAAAAACACATGTTGTCTTATTACGCATGATCACGATTTACTTCTTCGTACTTTCCCCATGTCATTGTCCGGTCCTGTTGGACTGGTACAACAGTATCCCGTGACATTCTATATTATCCTTTACCCAACTTACACAGTTGTTCTTAAAACACTTTTCTATCAATATCACATGCAAAACCACTATCACTGATCTCTATACCATTCGACAATTTGAAGACGATCCCATCACCGACTTTGTCGCACAATGACATGGGGTTATAAACCAGTTATCCTTCACTATCCCACAAACCAAACGCATCCTATTATTCTCGTGTTCATGTGTAAAACATATATCATCCACTTTGCAGATCCAATCATTCTAAACCTTTGATAAAGCTTTCACAATGGCTCACAAACTTGAAACCCGTGCCATTGAGCATGGTCATCTTAAACTCAGATTGGCTAAACCTAAAGTTGAATCTACTAAACCATTCACAAATAATGACAAGTTTAAGGTTGTGGCCAACACTATGGTCATTAAACCCTTGTCAACATCTACATCAAACACATGCTCTCAACAACGATCCCCTCAGTCAACAGCCAACTACACTCCCTTAAGATAATCATACAACTTTGTATTTGATAAATTGATTATTGTAAACTCCATCCAACTTCCTCCCATAAGACCTATGTACAATTCACAAGCCAAGCCTATTTGGTATCACGAAGCCCACTATTGTAAATATCATCGAGTTAAAGGTCACAACATTGAGAGATCTCATTCCTTTAAACATCATGTCCAACAACTCTTGAATCAAAGGGATATCCAAATCGATACCTCAAACTGTGTAAACTAATCAACCACCAACAAATCACGCCACCCCCTCTGTTTACATCTCAAATGTCGAATGCTTACACCATTAATACTATCAGTCAAGATCCCATCCTATCACTAATTCCACATGTTCCTATAATGGAAATTATTCCCATCCTCTTATGTCAAAACCTGTCACACCTACATCGACTTTTACTACGTATCCTAAACCTGCACCTTCTCCTATCCTTTATCATGTCCACATCAAATTTGACCATACCATCCACTTTTTGTCACTTCAAGCACACCCCAATCTACCACATTCGATTCACCCTTGGCATTCCTATTTCGGCCCCACTAATATCCACACATATACCTGCATATATCACATTTACTCCTTCACCCACATCTTGCATCAGAACACACATGTTACTACACCCTACATTACTCAAAACCATCCCAACTAAACTCGGTTTTGCTACATGCACCCTTACAACCCCCACCTTTCGACATCAACCCCATTAGCTAACTAATTCATTCTTACCCCCTCAAAAACATTTATGAAAAAACCAGTCCCATCTACTTCTACACCTGAGAATATGTCTGCATTTTTTACATTACCCATAAGGTCTACTCCATCGGTCACACTCACATCTCCACATATTCCAAATATACCTACATCCTTATCTATTCCAGCTACCCCTATATCTATCATACCAACAAATCCACATATCCATACCTTGAAATATGTACCTATATCCTTGCCCATGGCCACATCACCCAGTCTACCTCAATATTATTTATCCAATCCTTCTATCACACCAACCAAATCCTCTCGATCTACAACCCCATTAAATATACCCTTTGAATCATTTATTAAACCAAAATATCCACCTAAATAAAATAAACATGGTTTACATGCTCTCTCTACAAAATCAACTCTTTCCATGCTAAAACCGAAAAAATCCACATCTCACATAGATATCATTAATTACATCATACAAACACCTATCTGTCTATTAACATCCTCGTCTTGTTTTAGGACATTTTCTCCATTAATAACCACGCCACCACTATCAGATCCTCTAGCTGAAATTATTATCATCCCTGCTAGAGGTAAATATTCTTGGTTGAAGTCTAAGGCTCAGAGAAAACATCCCCGACAGTCCCTTGTGCATCCTAAAAAACATTTAGATTTTCCCTCTTCTCAACAATCCAATGCCACAACATCCATGTTAGGATCAATCTCTCCATGTACAACATCTTGCAACAATCAATCCACATACAAACAATAAAATCCTTCAACCAAATTTGATTTATCCTTCAAAACAAAAAATTCACCCATCTCATCTACATCCACTTTTTCTCCTAAGTCCAAGCTGAGATATCCTATCAAAACTGACAAGATTTACCTTCCCCATGACACTTCAATGGGGTCTTACACAAATATATTTTGATATTTAAATTGAATATCTGCCATCACACTTCCTCACATTAAATCATTCAATCCCTATGGCCCCAAGCCATCATGGTTCAATCCTAATTGTAGTTGCGCTTATCATCATACCCCAGGCCATGATATCAAACATTATAAGGCCTTTCGAATGATTGTCCACAACCTTATTGAGAAAGATGTTTTCCTCATCTAGGGGAAAGTTCCTTCTCCATCTACATAGAATCCAATCCATATCCCATCTGTCAGATCTCCAATGATTCCTCCATCCACATCATCCCTTAACATCCCTCCTGCACATGAAATTCCTCCTAAGGAAGGTCCTCCATTGTTCATCAATACCACTTATCTTACTAAGAATACTTGTGCTCTTTGATTGTTTACCCCATCCAAATCTAAGACAATCTCATCTAAACTCTTTCAACATCCTTTAACTCCTTTACATTTAACTTATTGGGGGAACAAACTTCCCTTACCCTTGACCACATCATCTATATAAATCCCTTATCACTAGGAGACGTCACTCCTTAATGTTGTTTCATCTACTTTCTTCACATTCATTCAATATAAACTAAATCTGCCCAAATCCTAACTCATTCTAAGTCCACTATTTTTGCCATGTTTATGCCCCTTTTGGGGCACCATATTTTTTGTTATCAAAATCCTCATTTGAGCCCATGTTTGTCCTTATGTTGAGGGACATTTTTATTGAAGTCCACCATTGCGGATATATTTGTGTCTCTCTTAGGGCACCATTTATTTTCATCAAAATCCATAGTTGTGGTCATATGTTCATTTCCTTCTAGACATAGTTTTATTTTCTGCTTGTCTATCATCTTATCTTATTGAAAATTCAATGTCTTACCTCTCTTGGTGGTAGGCCAGAGACATAAAATATTAATGCATTACACTTGTGACCAGTCTAATGTTAACATATCTACCAATGAGCACTTAGTTATATCCTTAGATCATTTTGCCATCCTTAGCCCCTTCCATTTTCCATTATAATGATCTGAATTATGTGGTCTACCTTCACTACTTTGATGTGGCCCTATAAACATTACATCTGTCACCTTATCATTCTCTTATTGCAACCATGCACAGGGTCCATGAGTGACTCTTGTACATTTAGTATCCCTTCCTAAGTGGTTTACTTATCTATTCCTAGCTCTCTCTCATGCAAAGCTCAAATTCATGTATACAAAAGGAAAAATCAAAGTCATAAAAAATAGACTGATCCCTCAAAGGACAGCTGCTCGTGTAGAAAAAAAAAAGAAACTAAAAGCAAAAGCATACAAATCAAAATCAAAGAAAAATAAAAAGAAATAGACTGATCCCTTGAAGGACGAATATCATATTATTATTGTCATCCATATTATGTATAAAGTAGACCATACCCTCGAAGGATGGATACTCTGTTATTATGGCATCCGGAAGGTTTTCCACATTGATCAACCTTCCTTTATCAACATTTTTCAAAAAGCTTTCTGCTATTGTTATTTCCCTTTCTCAGAGCTGGGGCATAGACTTAAGGAACACCACCTTTGGAGAATCTTCTTCCTGTGTATAAGTTACATCTCAAATCCATTTGTCATGTAAACATTAGTATTACGAGCATCTTTCATCCATATTTCCCTCACAGTCTTTTGGTATAACTAACTATTGTTGGTTATGTGTTAACACCTACTATTGGTAGCAAGTGCAATGCCTTGAGTGGTAACCTTTCTTGTTTATCTCCAATCCAGTTTGAAATGTAGTTTCCCTGTATGCCCTTGCTACAACTATGTTCCTTTTATCTCATCAAGGTAATCTTTTATCAACATCACATCACATTTCACACATGAATGCGATCACAAATATACTTTTCAATTTTTGAATTCTACTTGATCATTGTTGTAGTTTGTGAATCCTACTTGAGGATCCTTCTCAAGGTAAGTTCATTATCATGTAGCTCCTTATCACCCAACATGTTCAACAATGTCTTTGATCCATTTCTCTTCACTCCTTGTTTCCACTCATCACCATGTGTCTCCACATCATCCTTCTCACCTTCCTGTCCCCTTACACCACACTAGATATCTTACTTGTATTTCCTCTTGAGTTACCCTTTCACTCTTCCACTTTCAATTTGACAATATTACTTAACCATACATACAGCTAGAGAATTTTAGTTAAGGTATATCTTCTTCCTTGGATCCTCCTACTGTAGAGGCTTCTCTACCATTTCCTCTTTCAATAGATGACAATCACCACCACAAACATCTTTCCACTCCTCCTTTTCCATTTGACACATTTGCAGAATCACTCCCACCACATGGGCATCCCAATTAAGGATTTCCCTTACAATCTCTATCTACACTGCATATGTTCCTCCATCGACTCATTTCACACTCCTTTGTTTCCTTATTATCACCTTCCTATCACCTCCTTTCATTTCTTATTTCATTTTTATATACACTACTCAGTATTTTCATCATCCTTCTTTTTCTTCGGCTTAACGATCCTACTTAACGATCCCCGTCACAGGGAAATATTACTTAAGATTTCATCTTACGAATGGTTTTCCATCTAACCCTTCCATCTCCCATCATATCTTCCTCATCTTCTATCTCCCACCTCTCATCATACTTTTCCACTCTAACCAACCATTCCACACCTACATCCAATACAATGTTGTCTTTCTCCTTCCATATTGTCACTGGCGGTTTAGTGATCTTACTTAACTCCTTATGTGACATGGAGATCTTACTTAAGAGTAATGTTATCCATATTTCACCCCCCAGGAAAAGTATTGGATCAGCCATGACCCTACACAGAAAGAACAAGAGAAAAAATGTTTAAATCCTACAAACAGGTTATAGGGAGACCCTACAATGGAAGTAGCGGGGCCTACGAAGATCAAATGACTTTGTGTAGGAGAAACATAGAAAATGTCTCTGTTAGGTGAATCCATGTCTTAAATCTATTTAACAGGATATAGGTGGGCTTGGAAATAAAATAGCCGGGTCAGAGAAGGAGGAGAAGTGCCAGAGAGAAGCCAGTATTAAGAAAAAGAAGAAACAATGAAGATTCAAAGTCTTTGGGCTCAAAATAGTTCAGAATGAGTCCAAAAAATTGACTAAGTATGGAGGAGATAGTAGAGAGAGCCACATGTTAGAATGACGCTCCTCCAAATTTGAATCCAAAAAAGGGAGGATCGAACAAGTGCCACGTCTCCACGTGTCCTAGGCATGAAATGGAGGTAGAGTCAAAGTTAAGAGTCAAAGGAGGACAAGGCAGGCCTAAAAAAAGTCTAAGTATAGAAGTGCTGGTAGAGACTGCCACATGTCATCTCGGTGTATCTCTAAAGGATAAAAGTAGAAGGAAGAATCAAACAAGCGCCAAGCCTCCATGCGTCTAGAGTCCCAAAATTTACACCGGCTATTGAAAAGTCTTCGACTTGGCGGAAGGGGCCAAGTGTCGGCCCAACACAATTCTAAACTGGGAGCACAAGGTGGAGACTCAAACTTGCTTTAACCCTCTACGTAGAAAATGGTCAACAAAGGTCAAAATGTGGACAGGGTGGGCCTATAAAATGGATAAGTAATGAAAGCAGGCAGAAGGCACCAAGTGTCCAAACAACGCACATTCAAAAGTGGGACCCAAAGTGGAGACCCAAATGAGCGTGGGCTCACCATGTTGCCTAGGGTATGAAAAGGTAAGGAAGGCCATCGAAAATCCCAAAGACTTATGGAGGATTTAACATTTCAACCTGACACACCTTCAAAGGAAAATCCTAAGTAGGATTCTAAGTAAGCACAGAGCCTCCACGCATCCCATTTCAAAAAGGGATAGGGTCAGGTTCAAAAGTTAAAGCACTGAGGCAGACCAGTGGAGGATGCTAAGTGTCGTCATGGTGGTAAATCAATAGTAGAATAAAGGGAGGGTTTTTATGACAAGTGCTAGGTTGTCGCGTGTCCCTAGTCAGATATATGACTCCGCCAAGAAAAGGACTTAGCCAAAAACATAAGGAAATCGAGTAGGTTGCGGAAGAAGCCACATGTCAACTCTCTGCCACTCCTAAAGAAAAATGCAGTGGCCACCCTAAGAGATGTGCCAACCCTCCACATGTAGAGTTTCAAAAGGAGACCCATTTTTGAACTGATTTTCTCGCTATTTTGTATGGACCCGACCCAAATTTCAAATGACCATATATTTTGACTGGAAACTCAGATTTGGGTCGGAGAGGACGTTTTAGAAATGTCTCAACCTCCACTATGCCATGGAAACATAAAATATCATTCTTAACAAGCTTCAGTGGGTGATAACATAGAAAACATATTTTACCCATTAATACGGGATCTGATGGCTTCCACTACCCAGATATTGAGATTTTGGTCTACCATCTTCTCTCATACGATAAGCAGGAATGGGGAACCAGATTTGACAAATCGTAGGTACGATTTGAAGGGTCATTTTTGGCCGGTAGGTGAGCTCCGAATCGAGTCTCCCACCTTTTTTCTTCTTCCCTCTTCGCTACATCTATAAAAGGAGTTTGGTTCATTGCGCAGGGTTGGTTATTATTCTATTTTGCAGGCTCCCCTTTTCTTCTAGAAAAGGAACTCATGGAGTTTTCAGACCTTCCATAAGACTTTAATATGTTTTCTACCTTTTGGACACTTTGTAATGCATTAAATCAATCTACAGAGCAATAAAACATGTTTGTGATTGATTTTAGATCCTTTCTTGTCTCCATTTCTCTCATCTAGTCTTCCATTACAAATCTAGTTATTTGTTCTTGATTATTGTATGCATTTTGTTAGTTTGTGTCTATCAACAAAAATAAGGTTCATCATTCCTTCGGTGCATCACCTTGTAGCTTATTTTTGATTTCTTGTATTCCTTTTATCCCTATCTCCTTGGTAAAACTTAGATTAGGTTTAGGAATAAATACTTTGTAAGTTTCCACGCATGCACCTAAACAAAGGAATAGGAACTAGCCTTAATCTGGAGAGTTTTCCCATTTGTAGAATCCCACACTTTTGGGGAAAACTCAATGTTATGTGAATCACACCAAATGAATCTGCTTTAGAAAAGTAGATATGACAGCTCATTTGGGGGTGATGTGATTTTGCACTAATAGTTTTGGCATGCCCAAGGGAACCAAGAGGTCTCCATCTTTATTACAGTAAGATTGATGTGCACTTGTTGTGATTCTAGCTTTTGAGAAGCTTTAAAAAATTACACATCTGACGACTCCAAAAGGGAAAAAATCCACTAGTTTCAGCAGTCCAAGTTTGTCAAGTTCATGAGAAGGATACAAATAAGGTCAATAACTAGAGAGGAGGGACTATTTTTCTATCTACACATGTCCCTAGATAGAAGGATAATGGGGAGAAGAGCCTAGAGGTCTCCATCTCCACCAAGTAGAGCCCTGTCAATACCTCCTCCTAGTAGGCCATTCTTTCAATCAAGAAGTTTCCTCAAGCCAATCAGGATGGCATAGCCAAATCCTTATGTAAATTTCAATGGCAACAACCCACTCGCTCTGAATGCACAAAATCTAGTCCCAGTGGTAGCATTAAAGAGCATCCCATATTTCACTGGAGAAAACCAGACTTCTCCTGGTGACCACATTCAGGACATTGCAAATGTCTGTACCATCCATGAGATCACTGAGATGGACATTACAGTCAAGTTTCTAGCCTCTTCACTCAAGGGTAAAGCTTCATAATGGTTCATAAGCCTAGAAACAGGCTCTATTCAAACTTAGGACCATCTATGTAGAGCTCTTCACAACTAGTTTGGAGAAAAAAGAGATAACCTATCCTTGTTGGAGCAACTGAAAAAAATCAAAAGAGCTCTAAATGAGTAATTGATAGATTTAAACCTTAGATTTCAAAGGACCTGGGACAGAGTTCCATTGGCCGTAAGGCCCACAAATGCAGGTGCCTTCTTATACTTTCTTATAGATCTAAATTCTGATATTGATTTAATGATTCAATCAATGGGAGGCACAACTCTACACGTAGCTTATAGCCTTTCCATATGAGATGAGAATCATTTAATTCAGGATGGAAAACTTTCTCCTATGCCATCCGTGCCTCTATAACGTGAATTAGGAAACCCAAGTACCAGCTAGACACCCACACTAGCTCGTATACCTACTCCTAGGAGTCAAAATTCAGTTGAATCCTCCACCTCATCCTCTAACACCTCAAAAGAGCTTCAGGAAGTTATGAAACAACTTCAAAACCTAGGGAATGAGTTAGTAACCATCAAGAGACAACAAGTTTAGAACTCTAGACCATATCAGCCCCAAGCTCAGTATCAAGCTAGACCCCCATATCAACAAAATAGACCACCAGCTCAGACTATAAACTAGAGTCAAAACCAAGGATGGCCTCAAGCTGGTAGACCTTTCAAGTCATATGATCCAAATACAACATCAACATCAAGGGAATTGGTTCCACCAAAAAATAACATGCCACAAGAATATGATTGGTGCTTCCCATGTAATCAGCCACATAACCAATCAATGTTCTTTAATGGTGCACTAAACCAGGCCTTGATGGTGCAAACCAGTGGTGTGTCACAAGAATCTGGTCAAGAAGGAAATCAATAGCAAGGAGCTCAAAAAGAGACATCTCCAAGTGAAACTATGCTCGTCAATTAGCAAGTTGAAGACTTCCTATGGAATGAATCAGCTCCTTACTCAAAATGTAGCTACCAATACACGGTCCAAGATAAGAAATATCGAAGAAGGAAAATCACCAAACTCAAGTAACCCTCAACCTTCCATTACTCCACAAGGTTTTGGTACTCCAAATGCAAATACCAACATGAAGAGCTAATCCAAGCCACCTTCTAAATCCACTCAAGCACTTGTTGTAACAACCCATGTGCAAGAGAAGAATGTGCCAGGAAAGGGGCAGAAAAAGGATAGCTCATTCAATATCATTGAGCAAATAAAGAAGAAAAATGTGAACATTTCACTATGGAAGTCATTGGCCATTCTAGGATATAGGGATCTGTTACAGAATTCTATGGACAATTGGTCAAGCTCAAATCAACCCCCTAACCAACTAGAGAAAGTGCTTACCAATGTAGCTCAACCTGACATAAAGTATGGAGAAAAACAAGGTAAGAACCTGAGGCCTCCTCCATTCTATGTTTCATTAATCATTGGGGAAAATTGGTGCATGATTGACTCGGGGGAAAGTATTTCTGTAATGCCCAAACAAATAGCTGATCAACTGGGTCTCCAGTATGAAGTCATATCTAGAGGAGTAGTGCAACTAGATGGGACAACAGTTACAACTGTTGGAGTCATCAAGGATCTGAGCCTCAATTTGCATGCATGCCCCAACGTGACTATATTGAAGAACATATCATTCATAGAATTGCCACCACATTTTGCATTGTGTTTGTCCAGAGACTTCAGTACCAAAATTGGAGCCTATTTGTCTACTGATTGGTCACATATGCTATTTAGAACAAGGTATGGAGCCAAAGCCACAATTAGATTTGAGCCCATTATTGATTACCACATTGAGTCTTATGTGCCTAGCCCAATCAATGCTAATTATTCAACTTTTGATCAAGAAGACGTCCTAAGCACTTGTGAAGCAGATACAAAGGTGGGGTGTATCCTAGAATTGACTCTCGATGAGTGGGCCAACAAAAGACATGTTTTTAAACCCTATAAGGAGATGGAAGAATTTGAGATAGGATTCTACTGTCTGCATGAAGAGAATAATCCTCTTCCTGACATCATTAAGCTAGAATACAAAGATGATAATGAAGTATGGCATTTGTTATTTGATGGCTCAAGAAGCAGACAAGGAGCTGGAGGAGGGGCTATGATTGTGTCCCCCAAAGGTATGAAATATCATTCAGCCTTTATATTTCAGTTTGCCTGCTCAACTAACACTGCTAAATATGAAGCTTTGGTCCTGTTAGTACCCAAATTTGTTCTCCTTTTCAGTCTGAGCAGCATCAGAGATATGGCATGAAGCTTGAAGATAGATAGATCATGATGTATGTAATTTTGTAGCTGGGGATGTGATCTAACTGACACTCAGATTTGTGGAGAGATGGACAACACTCAAATAGGACTTGATCTTGTCCTAACTATTTTAGGTTGTCCCTTTCAACCAAGGTAAGAGAACCTATATTGCAGCCTCTTTTCTATGAAGGAGGTGAAAAATGTCCTTATACTATGCAGATTGTATAAGAATTCCTTTGAGAAAACATGATCAATTTTCCATTATTCAAACTCAACAGATCTGTCACTACTTAAATGATGGAAATGCTTTCAAGACAAGGCTGAGGCTACTAGAGACATGGTATGATCCTGATTTGCTTTGTGCATTTCTGTAAATGGATTGTATTATTTTGTTGACACACAATACAATGCAGGGGTAGTATGGATAGGATTAGTTTTTTTGAATGAATTTTGGGTGGGAGAGTTTAGACAAGACTAACTAGAATTTGACAAATTCTTTGAGGACCTTTGCAAAAAAAATTTAAGACCTAAACAACAGAATGCTTCAAAGAGGTTAATGTATTCCTTCAACCAAGATATGTGCACCAAATGGATGCCCAGATTTTCACTCTTCCACACAATATTTGACAACCTACAACAAAAGCTTGAAGCAGATGAACCAACAAAGTATCTAGAAATTTCTATTTAATCGTGACCTAAGGTGCACCCAAAGTTTTACAGACAATCTCTGAATTCAAGGAAGGTAAAGTGATTTTAAATTTATTTATCTCTTTATCAGATGAAATCTCTTCTAAATGTGAGATTGCAAATGCCACTAAAATATCACAAGAAATGAGACCATTGTATGATCAAAAGAAACTCCAAACACTAGATTGCAATAGGAGCAAGAAACACAAATTGAAAACATTCTAAAACATAAGTGTATGCAAATTTTTCCAAGAGACAACACAAAATAATCCAGAAATGATCAAATTTATTAGTAGGGGAATGTTTCAAGAACAATCTCAGAGCTTGTTGATGGCTTTACAACTGAAACCAACTTAACATAATACAAATCTGATGCAAAAAGGAATTATAAATGGTTCTCAGGTGGTTTCTTAGAGAATGGGCTTCTTCCCAAATTTTCTCGTGATTTTCAATTTCTTGAATCTTTGCATGTCTCAACAACATGCATTATATATCTCTCTATTACATTTGATCCTTCTTTCCCAAGAAAATAATATCCGATGGCATCAATTTTGTTACAAAATTCCATCATGATTTTTTGAAAGTGACATTGAACCAATTTTACGAGGAGGAGATGTCAGGCATGCAAAAAAGTAAATTATTACAAATTTCCATCATTTCTTGTCATGGGAGCATGAATTCTTCTTTTGGAAACTGCAACATCTTCCTCTTCCAGCATTTCATCCTTTTTCCCTTCAAATTTCCGTTATGTAACTTTTGCTCGGCAATTTGGATTTAATATTTCACGTTTTACACAAACTAGAGCAAAATCATTTTGAAATGTGCCTTGGATCTACAAATTTACCCTCCAAGATGACCAATTTGAATCATGCAGGCCAAAAAGACATGAATCCATGAAATTTTTGGTTAAAATCGATGAAAAAAATGCATTTCCACACTTCATGGAGCCAAAATGGCGGTAAAAATGTCAAAATATACAGTTGCCATCAATTTTCCTTACTCCCTTTAATCTGAGCCCTCCACGTGTCAAAATGTGATTAGAAATGGGTTTGGGATCACTTTTTGATATTTTAACATTTTTGGAAAAATGTAAAAATTTGACATTTTTCTTTGCCCCTCCGCCTCATGGAATCGCAGCTTGATTCTATGCATTTTGGCTCTTTTTGGAAATTTGCAAAATTTCTCAAATTTTCCCATGGACCCACGCCTCCACCTATGTCCTTGACACATGTCTAGCGTTGAGGATATGCGGGCTCATTTCTCATTTTAACTCCTTTTTTCACCAAAGGAAGTTTTCCCACTTTTCTTCCGTCAGCCCACCGATCCGCGCAGGCTTCAAATTCCTTCTTTGTTGAGGCCGCACTTTCTTTTAAGACTTTAAGTCCATTTTGCCAAAAAAGGAAAAATTTCCTAATTTCCCCCAAAATCACGAACCTATGATTTTCCATTATGAGAAAAAATGCGAACAAGGCATTAATTCAACTTAGCGGGCCCGCGACCTTGTTTTGCATTTTAGTACATTTTACCAAAAAAGGTAAAAATTCTCCTAGTCCACCACCAATCCGCATCCCCTATGCCAATTAGAACAAGCCACGTATGTAAAAGTATGTGAGCTAGAATTTGATGAGCAAAGGATGCCCGTTTGACCATCAAAACATGCAAAAGTTTTCAGCGATGCCCTAGGACACTGAAGATGAATTTGATGGGAAAATGATGCCCGTATGACCGTCAAAACACAGAAAACTCTAGGGATGCCCAGAAATTGATTTTTTCTTCACGGATGAAGAAATTTTTAGAACAAAGGATAGATGAAACATGTTTTCAAACATTTATGACCATGAAAAATGATTGTTGAATGCATACAAGTAAAAATTGATTAATTTCAAGCCTCCATGGTTAGGAAAAACAACAGAGCCCGCAAACTTGAAACATTTAGGGAAAAAACAGGAAAAGTCAGGATTTCTCTTAGAAAGGGGCATGGAAAATGAGTTTGCGAACAATTCAAGGCATAAAAATGGAGACAAAACATTATATCATCCATCTCAAAAGGGAAAAACATTGCATGGCATGCAGAGCAAAGGGAAAAACATTGCAAAATGATGGAGGGTCAAAATGGGCACCAAAATCAGCTCCTACTTGGGGATGGGCATTCCCACTGAGTGCCACAAGAACAACGTAGATGAAGTGCCAAAACAATCCATTAGGTAAAGGAGTCATGAGCCAAAGCCACCAAAAACTAGCTAAGAAACTGACAAAAATGGCTGCCACACACCAAAGCAAACTAGGAATCGACAAAACACCAAAAACAGAGCAAAAGCCAAACACTATACACTGTACAAGTTGTGCATACCTCAAATTTGGGGATTAATCCAAGAAATGCTTTAGATTCCTACCATTAACAGGTAGTTCAAGCAAGTCCCCATCTAAGTCCTTGAGAAAAAAGGTATTTTCACCAATTCTGATATCAATGAGTAAGGTCCCATCCACAATGCATCAAATTTACCATATTTTCCCTTATCTTCATGCTTTCTATCCCACAACAAAACCATATATCCAACATTGAAAGCCCTAGGAATGACCTTCTTATCAAACAACCTCTTCAACTTCTCTCTAAATCTAACATGCCTTTAGTGGGATGCTCTTCTTTCTTCATCCAACTCAACAATCTGATTAATCCTTGCTTCATATGGACTGACCTCCTGATCTTCAAGTTGTTGAACAAACTGAAATGAAGATAATTGCAGATGTAAGGGTAGCAGAGCTTGAGTTCTATACACCAACTTAAATGGGCTCTTACCAGTAGCTCTTTTGGTAGTGATTCTATCAGCCCAAACTACAAATTTCAGTTGTTCACCCCATTTTCTCGTGTTTAACTCCAAATTTCTCCTAATGATCTTCAACAAGTTCTTATTGCTGGACTCAGCTTGTCCATTCCATTGAGGGTTATAGTTTGAAGCATAATTCAGATTGGTTCCATACTCCTTGCACATTACCATTAAGGGCTTAGCTCTAAAAAACATGGCATTATCAACAACAATCTTTACTAGCACACCAAATCTACATATGATGTGATTCAACAAGAATTTCATAACAACTTGGTGTGTTGCTTTCTTGGTGGGGATTGCTTCCACCCACTTGGTGAAGTAATCTGTGGCTACAAGGATCCACTTATGTCTAGCACTAGAAGGGTCTGAAATATAACAAACTAATTCCATTCCCCATTGTTTAAAAGGAGCTTCAATTGATACAGGATGCAAAGGAAGGGAGCCTAAAAATTTTATTCTTCCAGAGAAATGATGACAACTTTCACATTTTATAACCAGTAGGGTTATATCTTTGAAAAGAGTAAGCCACCAATAACCAACTCTTAAAATTTTGTGTGTTGTAACCCTTCCAACAAAGTGTCCTCCACAAACTCCCCCATGGAAATTAAAAACTATCTTGGCAGCTTCATCTTCAGTTATACATTTCAAGAGGACACCTTCAGGGTTCTTCCAAGCTAGCCCAAATTCAGTGATGATGTATTTTTGAGAAGCCAACTTGAGGGATCTTTTCTGATTTTTATTTAAATGATTAGGATAGCATAGCTGTCTGAGGTAAAAGATTACATCCTTTTACCACTCAGAGTTTACGCATTTCTCAAGAAAATCTTCCTTTTCTTCCTCTACTTCATTCACTTCCATAGTCTGCAAGTTCCTCTCAGCCACGAGCTTAGCAAGACCCAAACCTCTCACCAAATTTGTGGTATGGATGTCCATGTCATACTCTTGTAGTTTGTTCACCCATCTACATATTTTTCTTGAGATCTCCATCTCTGATAAGATGTCTTTTACCATGGTGTGGGTAACATAAGAAACAACTTTTAAACTTAAGATATAAGGCCTGAAAAACCTTTGTTGCTTTCACCAAGGAAAATTCTTGTTTTTCCATGATTGTGTACTTTAACTCAATATCTTGTAAAGCCTTGCTAAAGAAGGAAATAGGCCTCTCAGCCCCATCTTCATCCTTTTGTAGAAAAATAGATGCAATGGTATTTTTAGAAGCAAAAGAGAAGATTTGGAAAGGATTCTTGTAATTCGGAGCTGCCAAGACAGGTGCATGTTTCAATGCTTCTTTGATTCCTTCAAAATCCTAAATAACAGCCTCCTCCAACTTGATAAATTGGTCCTTTAACATGCATGTGATAGGAAGAGTCAACTCAGAAAAATTGGACACAAACCTTCTAATGAAATTAATCTGCCCAAAGAAGGATTAGATTCCCTTGTTTTTTCTTGGAATTGGAACCTTGCTGATTGCTTCTACCCTCTCAAGGTCAATCATGACACTATCATTTGAAACAATATGACCAAGCAGCTTGGCCTTTTGCACCCCAAAATGACACTTCTTTAGATTGAGAGAAATGCCATATTCTCTACATTTGATCAACATTCTTTCCAAGTGTTATAAGTGATGTTTTCTGCTCCTTGAAAACACAGTCACATCATCCTAATAAACTACAATGAAGTCATTTATGTAACCAGAAAAAGCAACATCCATTGCTCTCTGGAAGGTAGCCCCAGCATTCATGAGACCAAAAGGTATTCTTACATAGACATATGTTCCCCAAGGAGTGGTAAAGGTAGTTTTAAATATTTTTGACTCCTTGATAACAACTTGATTGTAGCTGGAGAAACCATCCAAGGTGGACAAAAATTCAGATCCTGTCACTAACTGCAACATGTTTTGCATGTTTGGAAAAGGATAATTGTCATTCAATGAAGCTCTATTCAGATTTATGAAGTCTACAAAAAGTCTGATATCTCCATTTTTCTTTCTGACTGGCACAAGGTTTGCAACCCAAGATGAATACCTTGTGGGATGAATGATTCCTCCCTCTTTCAATTTCTTCAATTCATCTTGCATTTTCATGAAGAGGAGTGGATTAATTGGCCTCTGCTTCTATCTGAATGGTTTAGCATTTGTCTCAAGAGGAATCTCATGCTAAAACAAGTCTTCTCTATATGCTTTCAGCTCTGAATAAGACCAAGCTAGACAGTCCTGATATTTCTTCAATAATTGAACATAGGACTGTTTTTCTTCTTTGTTTAGATTGCTACCAAACCAAACTTTTCTTTGTTTATCATTAGTGCCCAAGTTATGCTCTTCCACATCCCTTGAGGTAGACATGTTTCTATTGATGATGCAATCAACAGTGTTGAAATTTGACTCAAGTGTAACAAAACCTCTAGGAATGGTGTTAGTTTTCAATTGGATAATATCCTTTCCAAAAAAATTCTCTCTTCCTTCAGTCACACATACCATTGGTTCCCAATCAAACTTCTGATCTACAAACCCACCTTGATTTTTTAAGAACCTTTGCACTTGATCATCATCATTAAACACTTCCCAATGCTTGATGTTGTCAGGGATAGTTGGACTAGTCAACACTTCAATGTTGTACTCACAATAAGGTGAAATGATGTAATTTCCAAATATTGACCCTAACACTGCCAACTTGTCAGCAACAACATTGAAACTTCTGTCATGATGCATAATGTTGAAGGAATCAAACATCTCAATTATATCCGAAACTTCATGTTTGTACTATTTCATCCACTAATTTTTTGTAGCATACAATTTTCTTATTTGTTTGACATCTAGCTCTGAATATCCTTTTGCAATGATGTCCTTGATACCATACTTCCATGCAATTCTAAGACCTAACAACAAGGCTTCATACTCAACAATGTTGTTAGTACATTAAAAATTAATCTTGAAGAAAAAAACAACCTCTTCCAAGCTAGGAGAAATCAGAATTATACTAGCACCATTTCCAAATTTGGAGCAAGCTCCATCAAATAGCAAGGTCGAAGGACAACCTACCTATTCAAGGCAGTTTGAATTATCCATCTTGTTCTCCTTACCATCAACAAACCCAATAAAATTATCAACATCAACATCAGCAAATAATACTTCATAAGAAGCATTGTTTGGATCCTCAATTAAATGCAACATCTTCTTTTCTCGATATAATTTTACAAGGCTACCTTTAATGGGAATGGTGGCAAAATACATATCCATTTGGACACTCCCTCCAACACTTGCAGCCCACCTTCTTGAAAATAACATACCCCATTTGGCAGGGCAATAAACAATCACGACATCCAATTTCAAATTCCTCCCAGGATAAGATGTAAGTTGCACCACTAAACCATTCACACAACCGACTACAGGAACTTCTCTTGAGTCCATGGTAGTAAAATTTCCATAGGCTATTGTCACTTTCATATCTAACTCATTCATGACTTCTAGAGGCCTGACATTACATGATGCACTAGAATCAAACATACAATTGTGACGTAGTCTATCCTTTATGATCAAAGTTGTAAAGAAGGGATCAAATTTCAATTGGGAATCAACCAAGGATGTCCCCAAGTATACCTCAAGTGTTTCTGAAAGATCCTCCAATGATGGTGGTGTTTCAAGGTCTATAATTATTTGAGGAGGAGTTTCAACAATGTTTACATTTCTTCTTGGGGTACTCTTCTCCTCTTTCAATCCCAAGTATTCAAATGTTGTCTTCTTGTGCTCAGGAATCCTAAGAAACTCAATGATTATAACAATTATTTTGATTTGGATCAATACTTGGGCTATTTCATAGGGAAAACTCTTTGGCAAAGCAACATTGGAAGGGAGACAAACAGATTCATCAGATGGCATGGGATTCTTGGTATCTTGGGCATGAGGAGGACTATAATTTTTTCTTGGGACAGCAAAGCTTTTGGCAGGTGTTTCTCTTCTAAAATATTCTTTGGGAATGCTTATGAGCAAGGGTGTTTTAGGTTTGCCCTGAGGCCCAGTTCCCTTAACAACTTTACTCCTAGTGTTATAGTATTTCTATTGAGCTACAACAACATTCATCAACAATTGTCTATCTTCCTCTGAAGGGATACCACCATCATACTTCTTAATCATAAAATCTCTTAAGTATTCAAAGTCATTTTTAGGAATTTCAAAAGCTTGTACTACATCAACTTCAAGAGTATGAGGGGGAAGAAAGACTTGTATCCATTTGATGAAATCCAAAAAAGGTTGCATCTATCCTTGCACTTCTTACCTTAGTTGATGTTGCTCCTTCTTGTGAGCTTGAAGAACAACCTAGCATACAAATATCATCATCAGTTCCATCTTCATTATTAGATTCACCATCTTGTTGATCCACTTCACATGGAGGATGGGGTAGAAAACACCTATCACACCAATCAATATCAAAAACTTCCTCAACAACAGCTACCCTAGAAGTTAGGGGATCATGGAACACTCTTCCTTCACGTGCTTAAGGATGTCTATTTGTAGACCCCATGGGTTCTTTCCATCTATCATCAAATATCTTATCACCCCTAGGATGATTGGAAAATCTATCATGGTTTTGTGCTCTTTGCTGACCTTGTGAAGTCTGCCCAATTCCCTTCTTTGCCCAGGCTAACTTGTATGAGATTTCTTTGACAGCCCCTGCCAAAGTTTTCATAACCTCCTCCAAATCAGCACCCTTGCTAGCTTGAGGTTTTTCTGGGTTTATCAAATTTACACCATCCCTCTTGAGAGGCTTCCCAATGGCCTTAATGTTATTTTCAATCTGCAATGCCATGGTAAAGGCCTACCTTAAATTGGTAGGTTTTTTGTCTCTTAGGTAATAGGATTTTTTCTTGTCAAATGCATCTACATATTTGATTAAACAAGACTCATCATAAGGCCTCATATTAACAGGAAGTCTCCTCAATGTCTTGTTAAATCTTGTATTAAAGTCATGAATTGATTTATTGGGGTTCTTCTTGATATTTTCAAATTCAGACAAGAGAAATCTAGGATCAGTCCTATCACCATATTGCAACCTATATGCATTCTTCATCTTAGTCCAAGAATCAATAGAAATATCAAGCAGAGCCTTGTACCAATCCCTTGCATCCTCTTCTAGTGTATGAATGAACAATTTAATATACACATCTTCATGCTCAATCTCAAAGTCCTCCATCATGTTAACAAAAATTTTTAGGTGCTGATCACCAGTTATTGCATTGTTACCTTGGAACTTTGGCAATCTCTTTCTGACATCTTGAGGGACAACATTAGGATAACTAGCCATTCCTCTAAAGTCTATAGGACCAAAGGTGTTAACAATAAATGGAGGTCTAGGCTGAGCCATATTGTTTTGAGGTGGTGGTCTTAGAGGAGAAACCAAATGACGAGTGATAGGTTGTTGGGGCACAAGAATATGATTTAAAAAACTGGTGCTCTCTAGGTGTTGATTTTCTTGGAGAGTTTTATTTGAATTGAAGCATACAAGTGCAGATTGAGAAGAGAACTTACCAGGTATAACAAAAGGACCTTCACTAGTTGCAGTAAACAAATTTGTGAAAATATTGCTTGAATCAAAATATTTGGAAGAAGAGTGATAATCCTCTACTAAAGGCTGATCTCTCTCACCAATGGATATACCTTTTCCTGATATCTGACCTTCAACAACCTTCCAAAATTTTATTTCCTCTAAAATTGTCTTTCCCAATTCTTGAAATAACTTTCTACTTGGGTCCCTCTTGAAGAGAGATCTTCTTCCTTCCAGTTTTGCAAAGATTAGTAACACAAAAAATGAATGATAGAAAGCTAAGACACAAGTATTTATCAAGATCAAAACAACATGGAGTTGCCACTAAGGATTTTCACCCTAGTTGTGCAAATGCACTAAAATACTCTGTCAAATACCTATCAAAACTAAAAATATTGCCAAACTTTATAGATCAGACCTTCCTTTTTTTGAATCTATCAACCACAAATGCAAATGAAGTGCAACTACTGCTGGAAACTAATAAATTGTAGATAGACTTTGAAACCTTTGCATAAACCTTGCAAATCTGAGTATAGAATGATGCTTAAACAATATATTTGCATGCTGAACTTGCAAGAGACATTACGATGGTTTGATATGCATTAAAATATCTCTAATATTTTCAACAATTCCTCAGCAACGGTGCCACTAGTGTTGGTACCCAAATTTGTTGTCCTTTTTAGTCTGAGCAGCATTAGAGATATGGCATGAAGCTTGAAGATAGATAGATCATGACATATGTCATTTTATAGCCAGGGATGTGATCTAAATGGCACTCAGATTTGTGGAGAGATGGATAGCACTCAAATAGGACTTGATCTTATCCTAACTGTTTTAGGTTGTGCCTTTCAACCAAGGTAAGAGAACCTATATTACATCCTCTGTTCTGTGAAGTAGGTGAAAATGTCCTTGTATTGTGCAAATTGTATAAAGATGGCCTTGAGAAAACATGATCAATTTTCCATTATTCAAACTCAACAGAGTTGTCACTACTTAAATGATGGAAATGATTTCAAGACAAGGTTGATGATACTAGAGATATGGTATTGAAAGGAACGATAACCATATCGTACCAAGCCAAGAACACAGATGTAAATCAAACACCATGATCAATAAGATGAAAGTAATTCACCTGAATAACTTTACATAAACCTTTACAAACAAATGAGCAGCACTATCATATATTATTATGGAACTCAATGCAATACATTGAGAATGGGCCTTGCTTAAATAGGCAAGGAATAACAATCTAAGAGCCAGTCAAGGTCATAGATCAAGTCATAAATCAAGGAAATAACTAGTCATCAAAGAACTAGTCAAGACCATAGATTTATGAGAGAACTAGACATCAAGGATCTATTCAATAAAATAGATCAAGGAAAGAACTATACCTAACAACTAGATAAAATATCCTAATATCTAAATAAGATAAAATAAATATCCACACACATAAGTGGGGGAGGATAAATACAATAAAGGTAAATAAAGTACCTAGGTAAACATGAGCTAAGGTAAATACCTACTCTAACAGGTATGATCTTGATTTGTTTTGTGCATTTCTGTAAATGGATTGTATTATTTTGTTGACACACAATACAATGTAGGGGTAGTATGGGTAGGATTTGTTTGTTTGAATGAATTTTGGGTGGGAGATTTTAGACAAGACTAACCAAAATTTTCCAAATTCTTTGAGGACCTTTGCAAAAAACTTATAAGACCTAAACAACAGAATGCTTCAAAGAGGTTAATGTATTCCTTCAACCAAGATATGTGCACCAAATGGATGCCCAGATTTGCACTCTTCCACACAATATTTGACAACCTGCAACAAAAGCTTGAAGCAAATGAACCAACAAAGTATCTAGAAATTTCTATTTAATCGTGACCTAAGGTGCACCCAAAGTTTTATAGACAATCTCTAAATTCAAGGAAGGTAAAGTGATTTTAAATTTATTTATCTCTTTATCAGATGAAAGTTATTCTAAATGTGAGATTGCAAATGCCACTAAAATATCACAAGAAATGAGACCATTTTATGATCAAAAGAAACTCCAAACACTAGATTGCAATAGGAGCAAGAAACACAAATTGAAAACATTCTAAGACATAAGTGTATGTAAATTTTACCAAGAGACAACACAAAATAATCCAAAAATGATCAAATTTATTAGCAGAGGAATGTTTCAAGCACAATCTCAGAGATTTTTTATGGCTTTACAATTGAAACCAACTCAACATGATACAAATATGATGCAAAAAAGAATTATAAATGGTTCTCAAGTGGTTTCTCAGAGAATGGGCTTCTTCCCATATTTTCTCGTGATTTTCATTTTCCCGACTCTTTGCATGCCTCAAAAACATGCATTACATATCTCTCTATTACATTTGGTCCTTCTTTCCCAAGAAAATAATACCCTATGGCATCAATTTTGTTACAAAATTCCATCATGATTTTCTGAAAGTGACATTTAACCAATTTTGCGAGGAGATGCCAGGCATGCAAAAAAGTAAATTATTACAAATTTTCATCAGTTCTTGTCATGGGAGCATGTATTATTCTTTTGGCACCCACAAAATCTTCCTATTCCATCATTTCATCCTTTTCCCCTTCAAATTTCCATTTCGCAACTTTTGCTCGGCAATTTGGATTTAATATTTCACATTTTACACGAACTAGAGAAAAATAATTTTGAAATGTGCCTTGGATCTACAAATTTACCCTCTACGATGACCAATTTGAATCATGCAGGCCAAAATGACATGAATCCAGAAAAGTTTTGGTGAAAATCGATGCAAAATATGCATTTCCACACAAAAAACGCATTTCCACACTCCCTGGAGCCAAAATGGTAGTAAAAATGTAAAAAATAAATAGTTGCTGTCGATTTGCCTTTCTCCCTTTAATCTGAGCCCTCCACGTGTCAAAATGTAATTGGAAATGGGTTTGGGATCACTTTTTGATATTTTAACATTTTTGTAAAAATGTAAAAATTTGACATTTTTCTCCGCCCCTCCGCCTCATGAAATTTGTTTTGCATTTTAGTACATTTTGCCAAAAAAGGCAAAAATTCTCCTAGTCCACTGCCGATCCGTATCCCCTCTGCCAATTAGAACAAGCCACATATGAAAAATTATGTGAGAAAAGGACACCCGTTTGATGGTCAAAGGACACCCGTTTGACTGTCAAAATATGCAAAATTTTCCTGCGATGCCCTAGGACACTGAAGATGAATTTGATGGGAAAATGACGCTCATCTGATCATGAAAATATAGAAAAATGCCAAGGATGCCCAAAAATCAATTTTTTCTTTGTGGATGAAGGTTTTTTTGGAACAAAGGATAGATGAAACATGTTTTCAAACATTTTATGACCATGGAAAAGGATTGTCGAATGCATACAAGTAAAAATTGATTAATTTCAAGCCTCCATGGTTGGGAAAAACAATAGAGCCCGCAAACTTGAAACATTTAGGGCAAAAACAAGTAAACTCAGGATTTATTTTAGAAAGGGGCAAGGCAAATGAGTTTGTGAACAATTCAAGGCATAAAAATGGAGACAAAACATTATATCATTGTTTTCCTCTCAAAATTTCCCCTCTTTCGAAAGTTTAAAAATTAAAATTTTTTAGTTGAACACCTTTCTATGAGGTTTTAGTGAAGGGAAAAATTGAGAAGATAGCAAAATTTCACATTTTTTGAGTCATTTGAGTGATTTTTGGGTCTGTCAGACATTTTTGTCCCATGTGTCCCAAGTTCTGAAGGGCTCTCTATTCCCCAATACTCACTTTCCCCGAAATCTGTTTATTTGCAGGCCCGTCGAAACTTATTGTTCCAACTGTTCTAAGTTTAGTTGGGCTCTCTGTTCCCCGATCGCCCACATCGGCCACATTGGGTCAGTCGCACTTTCGCGTCCCTCATGTCCCAAATGTATTCGGGTCCATCATGTACTTTGGTCTTTCTTGTCCTAAAAGCATTTGTGCATTTTGTCCCCGCATTTCCTGCAGCACTCGCATCGGTCGAATCGCGCTTTCACGTCCCTCATGTCCCAAATGTACCAAAGGCCATCTAAGCTAATTTTTCCTGATCTTCCTGATGATTTCTTTTTGAGTTGGTGTATATGAATTAAATGCACATTTAATAACCTTCTCTCTCCTAAAATGACTATTTAATGGTCTACACCTACGCATTTTGCACACTGCTTTCTGGATACCATTCGCTCATACCCTTGTAGTTGAAACCATCTGCTTTCGCATCCCCATTTCCCCTGCATTTTCATCATAGATTCAAGCTGTAAGGTTATTTTTCTAAAAACTTTAAGTATGAAGATCAAGTTTCAAAGCCAAGAGTAGGTTTCTCCACTCGAGTCTTCCGTTCCTAATATCAGAGAAAGTGAGCTTTGACACTTGGATTTCGGTGATTTCTGGACCAGGATGACAAACCAGAACCCCTCTACCATGTCACAAATGATCAATGACAATGGATTTACATTCACTATGGGTTTCCCTATCTCGGTATAGTGTTCCGACACTGTGCTCGCCCGCGGAGCTCATTTCAACCCCGACACGAGCAAATTAACAAATGTGCATGGGGAGCTAATTGGTAAACTTGATGTTGCCACCATTGCCACTGCCCTGCGGATCCCTGAGATGGACAAATCCATAGTAATTTCTAAAACTCAAACATAATATCTCTTCGATCAAGACAGTGAGAAATACAAGGAAAGGGTAGCAAAGTCATGGTTGAAGAACCCTAAGAAAGGGGCATATTGGTTTTTCAAAGGTTTGTTTAGGGCTGATTTCAAAGAAGAACTATCTGAATTCATCATCATGTTAGCTCGTGTCATGGGCTTACCCTCTATCAGTGAGTTCCACTTTTGGATGTGTCTTCTCATCAACATAGTCTGTGAAGGCACCCAAAACATCAATTGGGTAGAGATCATCTACATGAATTTGACAAAGCAGTTGTCTAATGTACAACAAACCAAGAAGTTCTACATGACTTCTTACCATATGTATACCCTTGCAGCACCGAGCATATGGTTTGGTTTCACATACATTGAGGCTCAGAAGGGTGACCCCATCTATGCTTACTTCCCTTAGTTCACCTTGACACCAGCAATCACAACTTCAGGAGGGTGAATGATGCTTTAACCATGTACATTGTGAGGCTTCTAGAGAGCGACACTGCTAGGAATTTTTTTGATGAAGCTATGAATTTGATAGCAAATTATGGGGCTTACTGCATTCAATTCAAAAGGTTCTCATATATTAGGTTAGCCGGTTACGATAACACTCCTCTCAAAATCCCCATGTTCTGCAATGATAAGATGGCTTTGATTGAGGTGTGCAGACAATTGGACAAGTTGCACAGGATCTGTAGAGACAAGAAAATCTTTGGGCTATAATTCCCCATATCTTTGGGGAACTATACATGTAAAAAAGCTCTGGATGCCCAAAACATAGAGAGAGCCCTTACTCCCATCAATTTCCACATCTTCAAGCCCAAAACCCATTTTGATTTAAAGAAACTCATTGAGCTGAATCTCAGAATCAACTACCATCACAGGGAAGACACTGAAGACTACTGGGCTGATTACATAGACGAATTTGAGGCTAGATGGAGGCATTATGGCAGATTCCCCCTCCAACGGATAAAGGAACTCAACCTATATCATATTCCTGAAGGGCTCCAAGATGACAATTCAGACCTATGGTCATATGAATATGAAGCATACTCCCTTGGAGGATCTAGACTGGTTCAAAAGGGAGAAAGATGATTTAGCTGAGATTCTAGCTCATTTCTTGGTAAGAACCAAGTTCTGGTTTGATAGAAGGGTTCAAGAGATGAGGAAGAATGTAGGATAATATTCCTCCAAAGACACTTCAACACTGCGGAAGGAGTCACAAACACCTAGCTTGGAGGTACCTGTATGAACTCCTCTTCCTTCATCAAGTAAAGAACCTACATCCTCCACCTCTTCCTCATCCACTCAGGTATATTAGAAGAAGGTGAAGGAGGTGAAAAATGATCCTATTGAGGAATACCCCCCGTCAAAACATTCAGAATTATCTTCGGGGCCAGAGAACATTATTGTTCTTAGTGAAAGTGAGGATAGTGAAGTGCCAGTTCTTGCAGGAGTTTCAGAATCCCCAATGGCTAAGGAGCAGTAAATTCATAGCATTGAGCCTCCAAGTACCATGGATTCCTTTGTCTAAGAAGCCTCATCTACTCCACTCACATCTCTACTGGAGGAAACAATGGTAAATACTTTAAGTGCCACGAGTTCTCTTACTCTTGGTTCTCTTGCTCCCCCTTCTTCTTCTTCCTCCACTTTTGCATGGGTGCAACCTTTTCTTGATAGTAGGAAGAGGAAGTCTTCTTCTCAGTTGTTAGGGCCCAATTTTGATGTTGTGGCGGATTTGTTGGGCACTACTCCTTCTGCTCCTACAAAGAAAGCTATAACCACTTTAAGGATAGTAACAGATGCCCAAGGCCAAAAATTCCTTGAGGTAGCCAAATCTAAGGTGGACAAGGCAGAGCAAGATTTACAAGCCACTGATCTTGAACTTTCGAGGATCTCAATGGGAGAATCTACTCTTGAAAGTGAAATACCTAATCTCTAGGAAACAGTAACCAGGGTCATTGGGAGAGTAGAAAGAGGCAATCAGACTATAGAGCAGCTAGTGGAGTAGGCTCAAGTGCTTTCTAGTTTCATCAAGTCATTGTTGTATAAGTATAAAGTTTTGGATCCTACCCCACTGACTACCCTTCCACCACCTGTGATCCTTAGTCAAGATGAAGTCCAGAGCATCAAAGACATACACAGGTGTTCCATCTATGGGAGAGCTATGGAATCCATGGTAGATAAGATGATAGTTACAGGGTTGAATTTCATTGGAGAAGCCTTCAAACTCAATGAGAAGGTAACTAATTTGCAACAAAATCTCTCCTCCGTAATTGGAAATATGGAAAAAGAGCTTAAACTTTGGAGCAACTGCATAGTAGACCTTTGCCTAATGGGACAGACTGATGAAATTTATTGATGGAAAGTAAGGTCTTTGATGATGCCAAAGATAATTTTTCAAAGTCATGGGTTTTCAGCGTAGAGTGGAAAATAAAAGTGTTGGAGGAGGCTTTGGGAGAATTGAGAAACAGTTGGAAGAAGGGAGAAGCCTTCAAGGCACGTGTTGTATCCAATTTCAAGGACATCCATTGTCACCTTCACAATGAAACTTCAGGTGTTCCTTTCTCCCTGCAGGAAATTAAAACTCAATTTAGAGCATTTGTTAAGGAAAACCTGTTCAAGGAGGACTCAATGACCAAGGAGAAGATAAAGGAAATCTACTGTCTCCAATTTGCCATTGAGGAAGTTAATAAAGAATATCATACACACCCCGAGTTTGATAAAGAGATGGAGAAATTCCTGGGATCTTGGACCCAAGCTACTGCCAACACGTCAGTCCCATGAGGCCGGGACATAATGGAAGCATTGAAAAAGTTTAGACAAAAGATCCTCAAGTCGGTGGGCCCTCCCCAATCATAAGCATTTGTTTTTTCCTCCCAGCTTCTCTCTTCCTTCATTTTCTCAATTCAGGCTTATTGTCAATAGTTGGGGGTTTTGCGTCAAGCATCCCTTTAACTAAAAATTTTAGTTAAAAGAAGTAGTTACCAAGTGTAACTGATTTGTAAAATTATATAATGGGCTCTCTCCACCATTTTCAGGGGTCAGAACTTGATTTATTTTTGAAAGTGTAAAAATTAACAAAGCAATCAATACAAAAGGTCTTTCTTTCTATGCCTATTTGGTCTTGTTCCTTCATTATTATCCATTGAGTACCTTTGAATCATTTATCTGTATTATTTCGAGAAGCTTTGTATTCTTGTAGATGTTATTCCCAAAACTTTGTGTCTTTGCAATAACATCTTGTTGATTCAAATGCAAATGGTTTTGTTCTAAGTTATTTCACTCTAGCATGTATAAGGAATTATTTTGTTATCTATAATTCTTGAGAGTGCCTTTCTGTGCATTTCCAATACTTCATTCCTCTATGTTTTTGTATTGATGATCCATTCTATTTTAAAACACTTTCATGGTATCCAAGTTCCCCATTAAAACTATACTCTGTACATTTGTAAATAAGTTTTTGCTTTTAAATAAGGGAACCTCTCCCATTAAAGAGGAGGGACTTTCTGTCCCCTGACTGTTGTTTTCTTTGAAGTCCTTTTAACGATCAATAGTTTTTGGCGACTCCACTGGGGATTCATTTTCTTAATGTATTCCAGTTCTATAAATGATTTCTTGATCATCCTTTGATATGATGACTACACATTTTACTCGTGGAAGGAGGCCCCTTGGTATTGAAGATTATCAGTTTCAAATTTTGGAATAGCAAGGTTTTCCTCTCCCTTCAATAGGAAGGAATAGAAGAGCTCATTCAACAAGCACTCCTCTTGTTGAAGATAGAACCCTTGTAGGAAGTATCCCTACATAACAACTCAGCCCTAATCTCCACGATCTGATTCTTACTGGTTTTTTGGTTCCCCTTCAAGCCATCTTTCCAAGGATGGCAACACCATTGCCTTGGGGCCATCATGTTGGGCCTCTCACCCTTCCTCAACCTTTACATGAGTTACCTAGAGGTAACATAAAGAACTTCCCCAGGTTCAGAGGTGATGGCAAGGTACATCTTGATGAACATATCACAGCCTTCATGGTTGCATGTGGAGTTCTCAAAGTTAAACATGAAGATGTCTCGGTGAGGCTTTTTGTAGAGAATTTATAAGATAATGGAGCAGATTAGTTCTATCACCTTCTAGCTGAGGCCATTACCAGTTGGAACATGATGAGAACAAGATTTGATAACCATTTCAAACCTGTAGAGGACGTACATGCTTTGCTGGCCCAAATTTCTCAAATAAAGAAGGACTCGTAAGAACCCATGAGAGAATTTGTGGCTAGATTCAATAAGATGATTAACAAAATCCCACTAGAAACTCAACCTGTAGATCAAATTCAAAAGTGTTTCTTCCTGAATGCTCAATTACCTAAAGCTAGCTACACATTGAGAAGATCCAATCTCACAACATTGGCCGAGGATCAAACTCTTGCTGTTAGTGTCGAAGATGATTTGATTATCTAGGAAGTTGAAAAGAGACCCTTATAAATCTAGATCTTCTCCTTCTTCCTCTTCCACTCCTAGACCTAATACTAATCGATTAGTACAAAAGCTTATAAATGACCTCATTGCCATCAAGCAACAATTGGCTCAGCACGCCCCCTATGCAGATGTTCCAAGGAGGAATTTTCAGCCTAGAAATCATTTTCTTGCTTCTAAAACAAGGCTAGCCCTCAAGGGGCCACCTATCAAGGTCCCTATTAATGCAACCTGTGAGGTTGAATAGCCTAAAGATGAAGAGGTTAATGAAGATTGTGAAGAACTTGAAGAAGAAGTTGATGGAGAGATGGAGGAACTTGAGGGATCTTGAGTTAATTTCTTCACTACTGAAGGTATTGATGAGGAAGATGATTTTGTTGAAGTGGTAGCAGACATGAATAGAAAATCATACACTGGCATGACTCGAGAGTAGAAAAATAAAAGAGAGAAAGTGATGCAGCCTGCTAAAAGATCCAAGGAACATCCCACGACTATCCCTGTTATTGTAAATAGAGGATCTCCTATCCCCACCACGTCCACACAGAAGGTGAGTTCTACTAATTCTACTTTTCCTAATTCTTCCACTAAAGTTTCTTCTTCTTCCACAACACCTTAACCTGATAGGCCTAATATTTCTAGTGATGATAGCATGTCCACCTCTGGATCTTTCAATATCATTGATCACCTTAAAAAGAAAAAGGTTCAAATTTCAGAAGCTGAGTATTATCAAACCCATCCCAAAGATTTTTCCAAAATGGTTCACTTTGTCAATTCTCATTTCAAAATCACTTCTAAAAGCCTTTTACCTACTCCATTCTCCGTACCTCAACCAAATCTAGTAGCTACAGTCACCTCACCTAATGAGAAGATCAAACCATTCTATGTGACTTTTCTTATAGCAGGTCATAAACTCAGCCATTGTGTGATAGATTCAGGAGCATTGGATAATGTAATGCCTGTCAAAGTAGCTCATGCCTTGGGCCTAACTCTCACATGCACTTATGGGTCTTGTTATTCCATGGAGAGTAAGGAAGTGCCCCTCGTTGAAAGAATTAAAGATGCACAAGTAGCTTTTGCTACTTTACCTGAGAAAAAGGTCTTGGCTACTATCCTAATAGTAGATATTTCCCCTTCATATGGTATGCTGTTAAGTAAGAAATTCTGCAAGGATGTGGGAGGAGAAATTCAAATGGATTGGTCATATTCCCTCATACTAGTAAATGAAAAAATGAAGAATTTGTTTCCTGAGAAGCAATCTGAGTATATTGTACAAAAAATAGATGATCCCAAAGCACAAATACTTTACAAGGATATAGTGCATGGTAACTATATGATTATGTCTCTAGAAGAAATCCAACTTCCCAAAAAAGTTCTTGAATATCCTAATGGAGTTTGGAATTTAGAATTTTGTGGGAGTTGTTCCTCGGTTGGTTCTAGAGCCGGCGTATTGTTGATATCTGCTAAGGGAAAGGTTCATCCTTTCTCATTCAAACTGCAATGTGAGAACACCAATAATACAACAGAATATGAAGCCCTCATTCTTGGACTTAACATGGCAAAACAAAAAGGTGTGAAGAATCTTCTGGCTTGCGGAGATGCAGAACTAGATGTTAAACAAGTCAGAGACCTTTTTCAGGTAAAGAATAGAAGGTTGAAGCATTACATGAATCAGGTTTGGGATTCTATTGAAGTAGTACCTAGGGAAAAGAACAATAGGGCTGATGCACTAGCTGTCTCAAGATCATTGCTGATACCTCATCTTGACTTCTCTCAAGATAGGTTTACCATTGAGATGATCCATAGGCCCAGTGAACCTGATAACACAAGTAACTGGTAATTTTTCAATGATGATCAGCATTTGCTTTCTTTCTTAGAGCTTAGTGATAACTTTGAACAATTTTTCTTTGAAGGAAGTGACAATTTGCCTCGTGAGAGTGTGTCTTCCAAAGAAGAGGATGTCAAAGAGGAAATAGATCAAGATGGGTGTATCAAACTCAAAGGTAACAAGTTTCCAAAAGGGCTGGTGAGTTTAGAAGAATTATTTGATAAGCATGACAGGTATGTTAAGTCCAAAGCTTCTATTGGATCACAACAATCTATTGAGTATGAAAAAAATAACATTGGGAGTTCTGTTGACCCCAAGCTTGTGAACATTGGAAAATGTTGTACACCAGAAGAAAAGAAGAGGGTGATCAACCTTTTAAGGAACTATAAGGATGTTCTTGCATATTCATATGAGGATCTACAATCCTTCCAACCAAAGGAGATGCAACATTTCATCCCCCTCAAACCTAGAATTAAACCTTTCAAGCATAAACAAAGGCAATATAATCCTAAGATAGCTGACACTATTTTTTAGGAAATACAAAAGTTGTTGAAATCAAAAATCATTTTTCCCATTCACCATTCAACATGGATCACCAACATTGAGCCTGTCAAGAACAAAAATGGTGAGATTCGTATCTGTGTTGACTTAAAAAATTTGAATCAGGATTATTTGAAGGAAAACTATCCTCTGCCCATGATGGATCAAGTCTTATAAGTTGTTAAGGAATCTGAAATATTGTCCATGTTTGACGGCTTCTCAGGGTATAATCAAGTGGAGGTCAATACCGAGGATCAACACAAGACGGATTTCACCACTCCTTAGGGTACTTTTTCCTACAAGAGGATGCCTTTTGGACTCATTAATGTCGGTGCCACCTTCCAAAGGGCTATGGACTTGGCTTTTGGAAGTTTGAAAGAGAAATGTATTGTTGTGTATCTAGATGACCTATCTGTGTTTTCCAAAACTAGAGTAGATAATTTTCAGCATCTGGAAATAGTTCTCTTGAAGTGCAGAGAACATTGGATCTCTTTAAATCCTAAGAAATCTATATTTTGTGTCACAGAGGGAAAATTGTTAGGGCATGTTGTCTCTAAAGATGGCATCAAAATTGATCCTGAATGAGTTCAAGTGATTCAGTAGATTCCTCTTCCAACCAGCAAGAAGGGAGTGCATTCTTTCTTCGGTAAGATCAACTTTCTAAGAGGATTCATCCTAGATTTTACAGAACTAACTTTGAATATCTCTCAAATGATGAAGGGCAAACAAACATTTGGCTGGTCTTATGAAGGAAAAGAAGCCTTTGAAGGTATTAAAAAGGATATTGCTAGAACTCCTATCCTAGCATGTCCAGATTTTAGCAAAGATTTTATTATCTATTGCTATGCCACAGATAACACCCTAGCTACTATTTTGACTAAGAAAGATTCCAATGGTCATGAAGTCCCAATTGCATTTATGAGCTACATTCTTAAAAATCATGAGTTGAAATACACAATGATGGAGAAACATGCTTTTGTAGTGGTTAAAGTTGTCAAGTAGTTTCATTTTTATATTCTTAACTCCCACTCCATAGTACTTGTGCCTGACACAACTATCAAGTCTATTCTCACGCAACAAGAGTTTGGATCCAAGAGAGGGAACTGGGTGGTAAAGGTTCAAGAATATGATATTGACATCATACCAACCAAACTAGTCCGTGGAAAAGGTTTGTGTGAACTCATTGCTGAAAGAGCTGGCCATGAGTTACCTAAGGATGAAGTTGATATTCCTATTGTTCTATTTCTCATCTCAATTGATGAATGGTATGCTGATATCACACATTTTCTCACCTATGGAGAGTGTCCCTCTCATTTGACTACCAAGGAGAAAAGATATATTAAGTTAAGATCAACCCAATATGTATTGTGGGAGAATGTGTTGTTCAAGCGTGGGATGGATGGAAGATTTCTGAAATGCATGGATAAGGAACAACAGAGGAAGATTATTCCGGTTTTCCATGATTAGGCATGTAGAGGCCATTAATCATCTACTGTCACTACTCATAAGATTCTTTTTATAGGATATTATTGGCCTACCTTGTTCATAGATGCATCAAAGTTGATTGATAAATGCGAAGCTTGTTAGACCTTTGTGGGCAGACCCAAGTTGGCTGCCTTACCCCTTAAACAAGTTGTGATTGAAGATCCTTTTCAACAATGGGGTTTAAATTTTATTGGAACACTTAATCCCTCTTTAAGTGCCAGACATACCCACATATTGGCTGCCACAGATTATTTTACTAAGTGGGTAGAAGCCATTCCAGTAAAGATTACTACTTCTGAAGTAGTATGCAATTTTATCAAAGAAAACATCTTAGTAAGGTTTGGTGTGCCAAAAAAGATCGTGATTGATAATGCTTCAAATTTTAATTCAACTGAGATGATGGATTTCTGTTATGGATATGGCATATCCCTAGCTCACTCTTCAGATTATTATCCCCAAGGGAATGGGCAAGTGGAATCAACAAACAAAAATATGGTGGCCATAATAAGGAAATTGGTTAATGAATCTCAAGGGAATTGGCACAAGAAACTTTATGACGCTCTTTGGGTAGACATGATTACACCTAAAAGGGATATTGGTATGTCCCATTTTTAGGTGGTATATGGAGTGGAAGCTCAATTGCCAGTAATAGTGGAGCTACCATCCTTGCATTTAATGAAGGCCATTGAAGACACCGGCTTCAATGATTCTTTAGATAAAAGGATCATGTATCTTTATAAGTTGAATGAAGATAGATTACAGGTTGCTGACAGAATATCTTCTCACCAGCAAAAGCAAAATCCTTTTTTGATAAGATGGCCAGATCCAGGGATTTCAAAGTTGGAGACATTGTTCTGTTGTGGGATAAAAGACATGATCCTCGAGGAAGCCATGGAAAGTTTGATTCTCTTTAGCTTGGACCTTTCAAGATCAGGCACTTTGCTGGTGAGAATTCTTTCTACCTTGATTACATGGATGGTTCTTCTCTCCCACTTCCTTATGGTGGGTTGTACCTAAAATTGTTTAAGTCTTAGGTGAGTAAGAAGTCCTTTGTATACTATGTATAGGGTGTGTTTCCTTTTTCTTGTTTTGGTGTGTATTATTTTTTGTTTTGGTGTTTTTATTTCTTTGTTTGGGGTGTTATTTTTTGTATTGGTTTTCTTTTGACTCTGTGGCCCAATGGATAAGGCACTGGTCTGCTTCCCCTAGTTTTCTGAGAGTTCTTGCCTTGTCCCATTCTAAAAAGGTCTCAAGTCATCCCCAAAAAGAGCCATCTGTTGTCCTCTCAAAATTTCCCCTCTTTCAAAAGTTTAAAAATTTAAAATTTTGAGTTGAACACCTTTCTATGAGGTTCTAGTGAAGGGAAAAATTGAGGAGTTAGAAAAATTTCATGTTTTTTGAGTCATTTGAGTGATTTGTGGATCTGTCAGACATTTTTGTCCCATGTGTCCCAAGTTCTGAAGGGCTCTCTGTTCCCTGATCACCCGCTTTCCTTGAAATCTATTTATTTACGGGCCCATCAGAACTTTTTGTTCCAACTGTTCTAAGTTCACTTGGGCTCTCTATTCCCCGATCGCCCGCATCAGTCAAATGTATTCGGGTCCATCATGTACTTTGGTCTTTCTTATTCTGGAAGTGTTTATGCATTTTGTCCCCACATTTCTTGCATTGCTTGCATCGACCGAATTACGCTTTCACGTCCCTCATGTCCCAAATGTACCAAAGGCCATCCGAGCTAATTTTTACCGCTCTTCTCAATGATTGCTTTTTAAGTTGGTGTATATGAATTAAATGCACATTTAATAACCTTATCTCTCCTAAAACAACTATTTAATGGACTACCCCCTACACATTTTGCACACTACTTTCTTGCTGCCATTCGCTCATACCCTTGCAATTGAAACTGTTTTCTTTTTCATCCCTATTTCCCCTAAATTTTCATCGTGGTTTCAAGTTGTAATGTTATTTTTCTAAATACTGTCAGTATGAAGATAGAGGTTCAAGGCCAAGAGCAGGTTTCTCCACTTGAGTCTTCCGTTCCCAATATCGGAGATAGTGAGGTTCGACACCTAGATTTCTGGACCAGGCTGAAAGACCATAACCCCTCTCCCATGGCACAAATGATCGATGACAGTGGCCTTGCATTCGCTGTGGATTTCCCTATCTTGGTACAGTGTGCTGACATTGTCCTCGCCTGCAGAGCTCATTTCAACCTTGACATGAGTGAATTAACAAATGTGCACGCAGATCTAATTGCTAAACTTGATGTTGTCATCATTGCCACTACCCTAAGGATCCCCGAAATGGATAACTTTGTAGTAATTTCTCAAACTCAAGCACAAGATCTCTTCAATCAAGACAAAGAGAAATACAAGGCAAGGGTAGAAAATTCATGGTTGAAGAACCCTAAGAAAGGGGCATCTCGGCTTTCCAAAGCTCTATTTAGGGCTGATTTCAATGAAGAACTATTTGACTTCATCATCTTATTAGCTCGTGTCATGGGCTTACCCTCTACCAGTGAGTTACACTTTTGGATGTGCCCACTCATCAACATAGTTTGTGAAGGTACCTAGAAAATCAATTAGGCAGAGATCATTTGCATAAATTTGACAGAGTAGTTTTCCAATGTACAACAAACCAAGAAGTTCTACATGACTACTTACCTTATGTATACCCTAGCAGCATCAAGACAATGGTTTGGTTTCACATACATTGAGGCTCAGAAGGGTGATCCCATCTATGCTTACTACCCTAAGTTCACCCTTGACACTAGTAATAAAAACTTCAAGAGGGTGAATGATGCTATCATGATGTACATTGTGAGGATTCTAGAGAGCGACACTGCTAGGAGATTTTTTGATGAAGCTATGAATTTGATAACAAAGTATGGGGCTTACTTCATTCAATTCAAAAGGTTCTCGTATATCAGGTTAGCTAGTTATGAGAACACTCCTCTCAAAATCCCCATGTTTTACAATGACAAGATGGCTTTGATTGAGGTGTGCAGACAATTGGACAAGTTGTATAGGATCTTCAGAGACAAGAAAATATGTGGGCTACATTTTCCCATATCTTTGGGGAACTATACATGTAAAACAGCTCTAGATGACCAAAACATAGAGAGAGCCCTTGCTCCCATCATTGTCCACTTCTTCAAGCCTAGAACCTATTTCAATTTGAAGAAATTCATTGAGTTGAATCTCAGAATCAACTACCATCACAGGGTAGACACTGAATACTACTAGGCTAATTGCACAGACGAATTTGAGGCCAGACGGAGGCATTATGGCAGATTCCCTCTCCAGCTGATAAAGGAATTCAACATATATCAAATTCCTGAAGGGCTCCAAGATGAAAATTCAGACCTATGGTCATATGAATATGACACTTTGATCAAGCATACTCCCTTGGAGGATCTAGACTAGTTCAAAAGGGAGAAAGATGATTTAGCTGAGATTCTAGCTCTTGTCCTTATAAAAACCATCACTTGGTTCAACAAAAGGGTTTGAGAGCTGAGGAAGAATGTAGGAGAATATTCCTCCAAAGACACTTCAACACCGAGGATGGAGTCATAAACACCTAGCTCAGAGGTACTTTTACAAACTCCTCCTCCTTCATCAAGTAAAGAACCTGCTTCCTCCACCCCTTCCTCATCCACTCAGGTATATCAGAAGAAGGTGAAGGAGGTCAAAAAGGATCCTATTGAGGAAGACCCCACATAAAAACATTCAGAATTATATTTGGGGCTAGAGAAAATTATTGTTCTCAGTGAAAGTGAGGACAGTGAAGTGTCAGTTCTTGCAGGAGATTCAGAATCCCCAATGGATAAGGAGTAGGAAATTCATAACACCGAGTCTCCAAGTACCATGGATGCCTCTATCCAAGAAGCCTCATCTACTCCACTCATGTCTCTGCTAGAGGCAATAGTGGTAAATACTTTAAGTGTCATGTGTTCTCTTACACTTGGTTCTCTTGCTCCCCCTTTTTCTTCTTCCTCCACTTTTGCATGGGTGCAACCTTTTGTTGATAGTAGGAAGAGGAAGTCTTCTTCTCGTTTGTTAGGGCCCAATTTTGATGTTGTGTCGGCCTTGTTGGGTACTACTCCTTCTTATCCTCTAAATAATGCTAGAACCACTTCAAGGATAGTAACAGATGCCCAAGTCCAGCAATTCCTTAAGGTAGCCAAACCTAAGGTGGACAACGCAGAGCAGGATTTACAATCATCTGATCTGGAAATTTTGAGGATCTCAATGTGAGAATCTACTCCTAAAAGTGAAATACATAATCTCTAGGAAACAGTAACCAGGGTCATTGGGATAGTAGAAAGAGGAAAGCAAACTATAGATCAGCTGGAGGAGTAGGCTCAAGTGCTTTCTAGTTTCATCAAGTCATTGTTGTCTAAGGACAAAATTCTGGATCCTACCCCACTAACTGCCCTTCCACCATCTGTGATCCTTATTCAAGATGAAGTCTAGAGAATCAAAGACATACACAGTTGTTCCATCTATGGGAGAGATATGGAAGCCATGGTGGATGACATGATTGTTACAGGGTTGAATTTCATTTGAGAAGCCTTCAAACTCAATGAGAAGGTAACTAATCTACAATAAAAGCTCTCCTCCACAATTGGAAATATGGACAAAGAGCTTAAACTTTGGAGTAGCTACATAGTAGACCTTCGCCTGATGGGATAGACTGATGAATATTTATTGATGGCAAGTAAGGTCTTTGATGATGCCAAATATAATTTGTCAAATTCATGGGTTTTTAGCATAGAGTGGAAAATAAAAGTGCTGGAGGAGGCTTTGGGAGAATTGAGAAACAGTTGGCAGAAGGGAGAAGCCTTCAAGACATGTGTTGTATCTACTTTCAAGGACATCTATTGTCACCTTCATGATGAAACTTCAGGTGTTCCTTTCTCCCTGCAGGAAATTAAAACTCAATTTAGAGCATTTGTTAAGGAAAACCTATTCAAGGAGGACTCAATGACCTAGGAGAAGATAAAGGAAATATTCTCTCTGAAATCTCCTAAATAGGAAGCTAATAAAGAATATCATACGCACACTGAGTTTGATAAAGAGATGGAGAAATGTCTGGGATCTTGGACCCAAGCTACTACCAACACGTTAGTCCCATGAGGCTAGGACATAGTAGAAGCGTTGAAAAAGTTTAGACAATTGATCCTCAAGTCAGTGGGCCTTCTCCAATCATAAGCATTTGTTTTTTCCTCCCAACTTCTCTCTTCCTTCATTTTCTCAATTCGGGCTTATTGTAAATAGTTAAGGGTTTTGTGTCGAGCATCCCTTTAACTAAACATTTTAGTTAAAATCAGTAGTTACCAAGTGTAATTGATTTGTAAAATTATATAATGGGCTCTCTCCGCCATTTTCATGGGTCGGAGCTTGCTTTATTTTTGAAAGTGTAAAAAGCAACAAAGCAATCAATACAAAAGGTCTTTCTTTCTGTGCCTACCTGGTCTTGTTCCTTCATTATTATCCATTGATTACCTTTGAATCATTTTTCTATATTATTTCAAGAAGCTTTGTATTCTTTTAGATGTTATTCCTGGAACTTTGTGTCTTTACAATAGCATCTTGTTGATTCAAATGCAAATGGTTTTGTTCTAATTTATTTCACTCTGGCATGCATAAGGAATTATTTTGTTATCTATAATTCTTGAGAGTGCCTTTCTGCTCATTTCCAATACTTCATTCCTCTGTGTTTTTTTATTGATGATATATTCTATTTTATAACACTTTCATGGTATCCAAGTTCCCCATTAAAACTATACTTTGTACATGTGTAAATAAGTTTTTTCTTTTAAATAAGGGAACCTCTCCCATTAAAGAGGAGGGACTTTCTGTCCCCTAATTGTTGTTCTCTTTGAATTCCTTTTTGACGACCAAAAATCATCCATCTCAGAAGGGAAAAACATTTCATGGCATGTAGAGCAAAGGGAAAAACATTGCAAAATGATGGAGGGTCAAAATGGGCACCAACAGGTCCATGGTCTTCATTGGGTGAGGAAACAGGGAATCGAGAATTTGTAATTTTTTGGTGACAATGAATTAGTGGCAAATCAAGTCAGAGGACTTAATGCTGTTAAGAATGACTTGCTCAAAATCTACAAGAATAGGGTATGGGATCTCATTTTGGATTTTGAAGCATTCAACATTGTGTCCATACCCAGGAAGAAGAATGAAGCTACTAGTAGGCTTGTAGTAGTTGGAGCAACATTTTATGTGGTTGACAACAACAGGAGATACAAGGGACAACCACATATCCATGTGAGTGTGAGGCCATTAGTGCTAGATAACAATACATGCTGGTAGGTGTTTGAGAATGATCAACAAATCATCAATTTATTACAAGAGGAAGCTTAATTCTCAGCTAAGAATCAAGAAAAACTAGAGATGCAATATGGAGATCAATTAGTGTAGCTATGTACAAACAAGCTTCCCAAAGGTTTGGTGACATTGGAGTCTATCTTCAATCCGAATGATCAGTTTTTAAAAGAGAAAGCTAACATACAGATCAAAGGAGAAGATTCATAGTAAATTCTTGTTGGAGAAGAAAAAACACTTCAAATTGGCAAAGTGGCCACTGAGCTAGAAAGGTATGAATTCATGCAACTTTGCCAAGAATTTCTAGATGTATTTTCTTGGAGCTATAAAGACCTAAGAGGGTTCAATCTGAAGCTAGCACAACACACAATTGAATTAGATCCAGATGTTAAGCCCATCAAGAAAAAGCAGAGACCGGTCAATCCACACATCGAACCTCTGATGAAGAAAGAGATAAAAAAACTGATAGAGGCAAGTATTATATTTTCAATATCAGTTAAGTATCAATACCCACTCCCCTCAATGGATCAAATCTTACAGGTGGTGTCTGGATTAGAGAGATTCTCTCTCTTAGATGGCTACTCAAGGTACAACTAGATAATGATGAAAGAAGATGATTAGTTAAAAATAACTTTCACCACCAAATGGGGCATGTATGCCTATAAAAAAATGCCATTTGGATTGTCTAATGCTGGAGAGAATTTCCAAAGGGAAATGGATATGGAATTCAAAGGGCTGATCAAAAAAATAGTACTGATCTATCTGGATGACATTACTATGTTATCCAAAAATGCAGCAAATCACCTTTTTCACCTAAGATAGGTGTTTCAAAGATGTAGGAGATTTCAGGTATCATTGAACTCTAAAAAATGCATATTCTTAGCTCATGAGGGTAGGCTTCTAGGCCATATTGGGTCAAAGAAAGGTTTGGAAATCGACCCAGAGAGATTTGAAGCAATAAGAGCATTGTCATTGCCAAGCCATAAGAAAGCTCTTCAAAGATTCTTTGGAAAAATTGATTTTGTCTGCAGGTTTATACCAAACTTTTCTACCCTTGTCAAGCCAATAACATTGATGTTGAAGAAAATTTTGGCATTTAGGTGTATAGCTGAAGGAAAAACAAGTTTTGAGGCCATCGAAGAAGCTATATCACAAGCCCAAACTCTCATGAATCCATATTTTTCTAAGGAATTCATATTATATGCCTTTGGTGGCAGTGACACGATTTCTGCAATCTTAGTGCAGCAGAACAAAGAAGGTATAGAGCAGCCAATTTCCTTCTTCAGCTAAGGTCTAGAGGATTATGAAGTAAGATACTCCATTGAAAAGCAAGTCCTGGTAGTGATCAGAGGGTTAAATAAGTTCAAACATCTAGTTTCAAACAATAAATTCCAATTGTTATTCTCCCATGCAGGAGTTAAAGACTTCCTTCTCAGCAAGGATCTGAATGAAAAATGTGCAGGATGGATCACTCGTGTCATGGAGTATGACATTGAGATCAAGGTCACTAAGCTGGTCCATGGGAAGGGATTGTGTGAACAACTAGCCTCAAGTTAACAAGATGAGGAAAACAGTGAAAAGGAAGTTATTTTTGTTCCACAAAATAGTCAAGAAGAAGAAAATGATGATATGCTCACTCTTTTTTGGACTTATAATATCATACACTTCTTACAAACAGGCCTATGTCCTCAGAAATGAGTAAAACAAAAAGGATTCACTTCATAGTACAGGCCATCTCATACATGCTTATTGATGGCATCTTTTTCAAAAGGGACATCAATAGCATTTTGTTAAGATGTATTGGGACATATAAGATTGAGAGAGTGTTACAAGAGTTCCATGATGAAGCAGCTGGAGGCCATTTTTATCCATGGGTGATAGCACTCAAGATCATGAAAGTGGGTTATTATTGGCCCAGGGTGTTTAGTGACTACTATACATGGATAAAAAAGTGCAAGAACTATGCATTCTTCAAAGGCAAAGAAAGGCTAGCAACACTTCCATTGCACCCAATTTCAGTTGACCAGCCATTCATGCAATGGGGATTGGACTTCATTATAGTCATAAATCCAAATTCGAGCCAAGGCCACAAATGAATTCCTGATAGAAACAAACTATTTCACCAAGTGGACCGAGGCAGTGGCACTCAAAGAAGCTAATGAGTCTAGCATACTAGATTTCTATGAAAGGATAGTGACCAGGTTTGGAGTGCTAGCCAGAATTATATCAGATAATGCATTGGCATTCATAGGTTCCAAAATCACATAATGGGCTGTTAAGAATGGGATTTACTTGAGCACTTAATCAAACTATTACCCTCAGGGTAATGGCCAAGCTGAGTCCAAAAACAAGAACCTGTTAAAGATTTTCAGAAGAACTCTTGATGAAAATCAGAGAACCTGGCACAAAAAACTCAAATCAGCCTTATGGGCTGATAGGATAACACCCAAGAGGTCTACAAGTAGCTCTACATTCAAACTTGTCTATGGGAAAGAGGTAGTGCTGCCTATATCACTTGAGTTGCCAACATTGGAACTCATGAAGCAGCTGGAGATGTCTGAATTTGAACCAATGGAGGCCAGATATGTAGAGCTGATGGAATTAGAAGAAACTAGAGAGCATGCACTCCAAACCATGGAGAAGGATCAGGTCTCAATCAAGATATGCTTTGGTAAGAAATCTAGAATAAGGACTTTTTAGGAAGGAGACCTAGTTTTGAAATGGGATGCAGATCGGGAAAAACCAGGAAGGCATTCCAAGTTTGATGCCATTAGAAGTGGCCCCTACATGGTCACAAGATGTAATAGTAGCAATTATTTCTAATTATCTACAATTGATGGTGAAGAGTTGTAGATTCCAGTCAATGACATCTATCTTAAACAGTGTTACTAGAAGGAAGGTTCTCACCTTGTACATATTAGTTTAATTTCTTATTCCTCTAAGTGCTTGTGCACATTACCTTGTTGTAGTTTAGGTTGCTTCCTTCCTAAGTGCTTTGTACACTCTACATGTTCTACTTGGAGCAGGTATGATTTCAGATTTTGTATATAGTTGTGGTGTTGTTTTGTTTCTCTTACATAGACCATTCAGAGATAGAGCCTCGCGCTAAAGTAATTTTCTACTCTCAGAAACCATCATTTTGAGATTTCTTATGAAAATTGAGAGTGCAAAAATTTGGGCTTGTGAATCATAGGTAGGATCAGTATCAGACTGTTGTTCTTGACTCCATGCCCAATGGATATGACAAGGAAACTTGGTCTTTTCATCTACCAGGTAGACACCACTGTGAGTCACCACATTGTTATCCATATTTCACCCCCCAGGTAAATTATTGGATCGGCCACAACCCCACATAGAAAGAACTAGAAAAAACACATTTAAATCCTATAAACAGGTTGCAGGGAGACCCTACAATGGAAGTGGTGGGGCCTACGAAGATCAAATGACTATGTGCAGGAGAAACTTAGAAAACGGATCTGTCAGGAAAATCCATGTCTTAAATCTATTTAATAAGATATAGGTGGGCTCAAAAATAAAATAGCAAGGTCATGAAAGGAGGAGAAGTGCCACAGAGAATCCAAGAGCAAGAAAAATAAGAAATGACGAAGATTCAAAGTCTTCGGGCTCAAAACAGTTCAGAACGAGTCTAAAAAATTGACTAAGTATGGAGGAGATAGCGGAGAGAGCCACATGTCAGAATAGCACTCCTCCAAATTTGAATCCAAAAAAGGGAGGCTTGAACAAGCGCCAAGTCCCCACATGTCCTAGGCTTGAAACAGAGGCAGAGTCAAAGTTAAGAGTCAAAGGTGGACAAGGCGGGCCTAAAAAAAGGATATGTATAGAAGCGTTGGTGGAGATTGCCATGTGTCAGCTCAGTGTATCTCTAAAGGATAAAATCAGAAGGCAGACTCAAAGAAGCGCCAAGCCTCCACACGTCTAGAGTCCCAAAAGTTGCACCAGCCATTGAAAAGTCTTCGACTCGGTGGAAGGGGCCAAGTGTCAGCCCAGCACAATTCCAAAATGGGAGCACAAGGTAGAGACTCAAACTTATGCCAGCCCTCCACGTAGCAAATGGTCAACAAAGGTCAAAAGGCAGACAGGGTGGGCCTAAAAAATGGCTAAGTAATGAATGGAGGTAGAAGGTGCCAAGTTTCCAAACAATGCACATTCAAAAGTGGGTCCCAAAGTGGAGACCCAAATGAGCATGGGCTCGCAATGTTGCCTAGGATCTGAAAAGGTAAGGAAGGCCGTTGAAAATTCCAAAGACCTGCAGAGGATTCCACATGTCATCCTAATGCTCCTTTAAAGGAAAATCCTAAGCGGGCTTCTAAGTAAGCGCAGAGCCTCCACGCATCCCATTTCAAAAAGGGACAGGGTCAGGTTAAAAAGTCAAAGCACTGAGGCAGACCGATAGAGGGTGCCAAGTGTTGGCACAGTGCTAAATCAAGAGTAGAATAAAGGGAGGGTTTTCAGACAAGCGCCAGGCCGCCATGTGTCCCCGATCTGATATATGAATCTGCCGAGCAAAGGACTTAGCCAAAAAATAAGGAAACCAAGCAGGTCACGGAAGAATCCACATGTCAACCTCATGCCACTCCAAAAGAAAAATGTAGAGGCCACCCTTGGAGATGCCCCAACCCTCCACGTGTCTAGTTTTAAACGTGTTTTCGAACTGGTTTTCTTGTTATTTTGTACGGACCCGACCCAAATTTCAAATGGCCACATCTTTTGACTGGAAACTCAGATTTGGGCGGGAGAGAACGTTTTTGAAACATCTCGACCTCCACTACGTCATGGAAACATAAAATATCATTATTAATAAGATTCAGTGGGTGATAACCTAGAAAACATATTTTCCCCATTAATACGGGATCCGATGGCTTCCACTACCCAGATATTAAGATTTTTCTCTGCCATCTTCTCTCATACAACAAGCAGGCATGGGGAGTTAGACTCGACAGAACGTGGGTAGGATTTTTAAGGGCATTGTCTGCTGGTAGCTGAGGTCTGAATTGAATCTCCCACATTTTTGCTTCTTACCTCTTCGCTACATCTATAAAAGGAGTTGGGATCATTGCTTAGGGTTGGACATTCTTCTATTTTACAGGCTCCCCTTTTCTTCTGGAAAAGGAACTTGTGGAGTTTTCAGACCTTCCATTAGACTGTAATACGCTTTCTACCTTTTGGCCACTTTGTAATGCATTGTATCAATCTGCAGAGAAATAAAACACATTTGTGATTGATTTTATCTCCTTTCTTGTCTCCATTTATCTCATATGGTCTTCTGTTACAAATCTAGTTATCTGTGCTTGATTATTGTATGCATTTTATTGGTTTGTGTCTATCAACAAAAATAATGTTCATCATTCCTTCGGTGCATCACCTTGTAGCTTAGTTTTGATTTCTTGTTTTCCTTTTATCCAAATCTCCTTGGTAAAACTTGGATTAGGTTTAGGAATAGATACTTTGCAAATTTTCATGCATGCACCTAAATAAAAGAATAGGAACCAGCCTTAATCTGGAGAATTTTCCCATTTGTAGAGTACCACACTTTTGGGGAAAAATCAATGTTATGTGAATGACATCAAATGACTCTGCCTTAGAAAAGTAGATCTGGAAACTCATTTGGGGGTGCTGTGATTCTGCACTAACAAGTCCCTCTTAAGCATGATCTGTCATCATGCACTTGCCCACTACCCCACATTCTCTCCATCAACATTTTCTTGTCATTCCCCATCATCACATCCTCTCACCTCCTCTTTCATTATTGCAAACACCACTTCCTACTGGTCCCTTTTTGGTCTCCATCATCTGCCGCTGTGTAATCTTACTTAACCGTTGCTTCTCCATTCATTTTTTGTCTTGTTTCTTCATTTATATTTCATTCATTCTCATCCACTACATCCTCTCCTCACCTTCATCTTCCTACATATCATTATCCCTCCTTTCTTTACTCTTTCCACTCCATTTTCTAGAGTTCTCCCATATATATACTCCCATACGTACCCGTCATTGTCATTGATCTTTCCCTAATATTATTTCATCATCATCTTCTGTTTTCATGCTAGTAATTATCGGTGGAATTATTCTAAAAATCACTCATCCCCATTTTACATAGCCTGAATCCTTTTCTTTGACCCCCTTCATTCTATCTTCATTCCTTCCTTCCTCTGTTTCCTCTTATCATTATTGGGGGACTTCTCCTAACATCCCTTCATTAGCGCTCCCCCTTCCATTTTTCATTTACTTTTTACCTCGTCTCATATTTTGTCCCATCTTTTCCTACTGATCATTATCGGTGGATTTCTCGTAACATTCATTTGTTGGCATTTCCTCTCCTATCCCTTCCTTTCTTTTTCCTCGCCACCTCTCTATCTTCTATTATTACTTTCCAATTTCTTTATTATCTTCATCATAGACCCTCTCTCTATTTTCTCATCATCAACTTATCCTCGTCTCATGCATCTCAACTTTTTTTCCAATTGGTGTCATTCACCCCCTCAAGCTTCTCTTTACATTCCTTATGCTTCTCACTCTTTATCGAATATCTCCGTTTTTGGTTCCGTTTCTTTGCATAATTTTCTCTGTTGTTTTCTCCTCCTTTCTGATCCTTGTCTTATTTCACTTCCTCTACATCATCCTTCTCCTCATTTTACCTCGCACTTCCTCCTTACTTCCCCATCGATAACCTGGATCTTTAGTGTTGTCCCATCTTCTTTATCATCTCACCATCCACATGCATTTCCATCCAAGCAGTTCCATATTATTTGCCTTGGATTTCCTCACTATGATCTGCTTCCATCAATTTTATTTTCTCTATCATCTCTTTCATTTTCCATTACTTCTCTACCTTCCTCTGCTTCATCCTCCTTCACACCTTTCATTTTAAATAACTCTCTCTCTCTCTCTCTCTCTCTCTCTTTCTCTTTCATGATTTCACCCTCTGCTTTGTCCTTTTCTTATCTTCTCTTTGCTTGTCCTCCTTCATTTCCCCCTTTCTCTATAATCCTTCTTTGTTATCTTCTTCCTCCCCTTTCATTCCTTCTTTTCTCCTCCTCCATCTTTTTCCCTCTATTCCATACCCCTGCCACCCTCACATTTGGTCTTTCTTACTCTTCTCATAATCAACCAATCTTCCTGTCTATTCCCTTTTCTCTTTCTCAACATCCCTCACACCTAGAATTCAAGGTCAATGCCAATGTTTCTCTGTTTATGTACTACCATCATTCCATTTCATTACCATTCTCATTCTTCTCTCTGTAGCATTGACCTTTTCTCTTTTTAAGAACCATGTCACATCTTTTATCTTCGCCAGTCCTCTTGCAGGGACATCATCATATCCATTTCTAAGAATCTCTTCCCATATTCCTTTGACATTTTGGTCTTAGAAGATACCATAATGGACATCACCTATCTAATCTTGTTCTCTTCCATAAATGTCTGTTATGCTTTGTCGCAAAAATATCGTGACTTCCTATCCTACTTATCAGACAAGTAGGATTAATTTTTCTTTCGCATTTGATAACACTTATGGATCTTTTCTATGAAACATGATTACCATCATATTTATCACCCTTTTACGACATTCTATCTCACCCTTCTATCATGTCTACTCATAATGTCCACATTTATGGTTATTCCCCCTGGGGCATTTTTATTTACACATCCATCTTCCAGTATGTCATCTTTATATCCTATGCTGGGGCACCTTTTCATTCTTGTACTTATCAATGCATATAACTCACTTATCATTATCTTCATCCTCGTCCCTTTTGTGGATGCATGATTTTTCATTTGATTCCTCACTGACAAAGGATCTCGCACATATTTTCCCAATCAGTTGCACATATTTTGATGTTTTCCTATGACCCATTGGTCATATTGGTTTGCATCCATACTATAGTGGTCTTCACCCACTCACTGGTCTGTATAACATTGTCATCTATCTCCATTGAGACCGCAATTTTCCTCTACCAATGTGATATTAGAGTCACCACCATACATTTTTTATTGTTATTGCGATCCTTTTTTACCTGAGGCATCTTGCCTTTGGTCATGTCTTCATCCATCCTCAGACACATATTTCATCTAACCCTTTTTTGTTTTTGTCTCGTGGCTTGCTATCGCAAACCACTCAACAAAAAGGGGAAAATGTAGACACCAATTTTTGGTATAGCACCCCTCCATCATCTCACATCCATTCACCTCTCACTCTCACTTTTATTTTTCTTAAATTTAATTAAATCCCATCCATTTAATCACCTTATTTAATTGATTATCAAATGTGCTCCATGTGGACCCATTTGATAATTAATATTTTGGCATTATCCCCCATCCCTCAGAAATTATTCAATTCATGGGTATTAATATACTCATTTGACACCCTTTTCTTAATTTCAAATGGAATCTTTTATCTCACCTACCCATTCAAATCACGCTCCCCACTACATCTAATAAGTCAAATTGTGGGCCCCACGTGATCACATCATATCTCTTATTAACCCCAATCTAACCTCACCTCAAAGCTATACATATGGCTTTCTCCCATATTTCAAGGGAGTTGGACCAACCGGACAAGAGGAAATAAGTTAGAAAATTTGGGAAAATACTGTTTTGAATTCTAAGCTTGTTATCTATCATTAGGTCCTCATGGTGTCTTGTAACGACACTATAATCCCAAAAATACTCTTCTTATGATTAATTAGTTCACGTAACATGGTTCATTTTGCACGTTGTGTTTGGATCAGATCAAGAGCATCATTTACATACCCACAACGTTAGGTTCCTTTGTTCATCAGTTTGCATGTTATATATTTATCTTGTATTTGATCATTATCCTTCATAAATTGGGATTAACATCCTCCAAGGGAGTTAAAATCCTCTTGGAACCGGAACTGTCCGGGCAACCCCCAAATATTGTTATCTAATCTTATCACTTTTAGTTTTGTAGATATAACTTCCTTATATCATACATCTATCTTCTTTGCGCTCATAGATCCACATCTGCATCTGAGGTCCTAAGTCCTCCATCATTTGAAGTTGATGGTGGCTTCCTGTATCGGCTTTCACTTGCTCGAGAATGAAGTTTCCTGTACAAAAACAATCTTAATAAACATCATACATTTATCTATTAACCTAGTGGTCATTTTGATCTTACAACTATCACTTTCTTCTCTTTACATGATATGCTAACTCTACTTGGGGAAAGTCACAAAATTGTTTTTCCTTTGTGATATAACTTCTCCTTGGGTAATTTCAACTTCATTCATTCACACAACGGATCCAGCAAGAGTTTCCTAAGGAGTCGATTTAGTTCTGTTCTTCTAGTTTGATCCTATTCCCACTTGGGAGAATTTGTATCTACTTAATAATCATTGTGGCGAGCATTAGGGGTATAGATGATTGTCTTATTTTTTGAATTTGTGTTGCATTATTGATGTTTACTTTTTGGACAACTTACAAGTAGTGTGAGTACATCTTGGTTCTTTTATAACCCTATTTTCTACACCTACTTTGTATATTGGGTTTGTTTTCCTTTTTATCTTTTCTTTGTTATGTGTGTTTGTTTATGTGCATCTGGGTTAACCATCTTAAATTTTTTATAATCATTGTGTGACAGAAAAAATAAGGTTACTCTAAAATATTCTCCAAATGAAGCTCATGCTACGAGCGCAGTCTTTTCTCATCCTTGTTCCAATCCCTTGCTTTCTTCCTATCAAGCGGTTGTCCACCACCTTGTTATATCATCCACCTATTTGAGGGGGAATTCCTCTACCATTTTATTTACAGGGGAATCTAAATGCTTCACTTATTCCTATTTACTAGGGAATCATAATGCTTCATTGTTTGCTAGGGCATCCTAATGCTTCACAACTTTCCGCTCACTGATCTACATATGTCTACTATCTTTAAAGAACTATTACTTTGAAATCACTTTAAAAAGGGGAAAAATGTAGACACCCCAAAATTAATCACATGTTCCTAATGCTATCCTAATACACCTTTTTATTCACCCATTTGTAATTCGATTATTTCATATGCTTTGCACCCTTTGGATTAATTAAATTAATCTCATGTACCCCTTTGTGCTAAGTTAATTATCAATTATTAATTAAATGATTAATTAATTAAGTGTGTGCACATCTTAGTCAACTTCCACTTAGTCAACATCTACTTAGAATCCACTTGGACTCCACATCCTCATCCTAGCTAACTACATTTCTAGAATCCTAGAAAGGTGGGGGAAATTAAATTACATGTATAACCACATTTCCTTATGCAACTTTTACATTTAATTCATTTATCAACCCTAAATTCCCTGGAACTATTACAACCTCTCAAATGTTATTTTTAGCATGTGCATTCACCCGTGTTCAACCAAATTCTAATTACTTTTACGTCTATAAATTGCAGGCTTACTCTCTTACAAATCCTCTTGGATTTAAGCACACTTACTCTGTCAAATTGCATTCCAAATTATAATATTTTGGAAGCAATAATCCAAGCCAAAAATCTCTAGTCGTAGCATTGTTCAACCCATTCTAGAGGCCATCCAAGAGCATCCACAAACCAATCACTCTGCAAGGTTATATAGCTTCAAAAGCTCTCCTACCGAGGTTTTCATTGGAAGGTTACTGGAAGGTTTGCAATTTTATTGTTTGTCTTTCATCACTATGATTTTTCATAGCTTACACATATATTCTATAATTACATTGTTCTTTCTTGGAGGTTTTCATGAAAATGATCACTTCGTATAGCATGTGAAACATACTACATAAGTCAATAACACATTTAGGTTATTAAACTGAACAAAATATTGAGATATTTCTTAACTATGTAATGATGTTCATGTGTTGGGTTCTCATCGATGAATTATATTTTGTACTTTTGTTTAAACAATGAAATCCACCTAGTATTAACATTCTTAATATTGTTTCTTTGTGTTACACCGCCTCCAAATTGTTGAAATTCTGTTAAAATTTTGGGAGATCAAGAAAAATATGAATAATCATTGTGAACAAGATCATCAAATTTTGAGATCAATGTAGACTTGGCCACAATTTAAAATGCCAATTTTATTCTATGAGCCATGAAATAGATACTAGTCATATACATTGAACAAGATGTTAGAAATAATATATAAATCATTTCTAGGAAACTATTCATTAATGCACATATACCCCAACACAAATCACCTTCTTGTTATTATGTAAGCATGCATGCCTCCAATCTCCATAAAAAAATTAACGAGGTCAATTTTTTTTTGATAAGTTAAATTTATCCTTATTTTATGTAGCATAAGACTTGATGACGATAACAAACATGATTCTCTACATTATAAATATCCATATATGTTATAAGAATGTTTATCTACATTTGTGATTTTATGAAGATAATGTTATATATTGACTGCTTTATTTTTTCCTTACGGTTCTATTTTCTACAGGAGAAACACAACTAACCTATTCCTAACCACTATTTATAAACAAATGAGAGAACAAAATTTTTTAACAAGCCAAAATAAGACAAGTTATTTCACACTGCATAATTCTAATTGGAAAGAAAAGTTCTATGATGTTAGGTGCTTTGCTTTGGGTTTGTAGGCTAGCTTAGAGCATATGAAACCACCTTGTACTTCTAGTATGTAGGAGGCCCATAATTTTGCTTCAAATACAAGGTGTACACATCCTTACCCATATAGGATTTGAGCTTGTGAAATCCCTTTCAATAACACAAATTATCCACCATTAAGAAAACATGTGTACGAGCTATGTATAAAATGTATAAGCTAATACAAATTTGTATAGTCTTGGTTAATTGATCCATTTCTATTATATTTCAAAAAAAATAAAAATGACAACCCTACTTCCAAAAATCATAGCATGCATTTGTGATTATTCCTTTTATTTTATTGCATACATGAAATTAAGAATCTTCCTTTTTCTTACCAAACATTTCTCCTTTGTTTTTATACTTCACTAAAAGAATGTCCAAACTCATTAACCCATATTTAATTATTTTTCTATAACACCCTTGTCAATTGTTATATTCCTCCTTTGCATTCCAAGTGTTGATATGTGATTTTTCCTTATAAAGATGTGTTCTTTTCATTATAGGAAATCATGCTTGAAATGAATGAATCATTCATGTTCTTAAGATATTTTGATTAAAATAAAAATGGTTTCCTTGAATCCATTTTTCACATTTTGCTGGTAAGATGCAATTAGGTTTTGGAGTTGCAAACTTAAATCTTAATCTGACACATCCTTGGATCAATTCCATTGATCCAAGGAGTGTTTTTAATCTTCTTATTGAACGAACGGAATATTGACATCAATAAATTTAAGGACAAAATGGACTGAAATTTTTTGTTACAAGTTCTTTGACCTTGTGTGAACGTGTTTCAATTTAGTTGTCTGGTTATGCTTTGGTCTTGGAGGTCAATCTTGGCAGGAAATACAGGAGTAAAGAAAATGCAGTCATTTCATGACTTAAGAAGGGTTTGGAATCTTGAGTTGGGTAAGATTATCTGCTTCTCAGCTATGTTGCGTAATTGGATTCTATTTTATCCTAAGCCTTGGTGCTAAATAAAATTGAGAAGAAGTTGTTAAGGTTGGTGACCTATTTAAATTAATCTAACCTATTTCCTAAGCTATGTATAGTTGTGAATTAATTTTATTTAATTCCTAAAACTATATAATAGAGAACTAATCTAAGTTAATTCCTAAAACTATATATTAGTAGGTTAGTCTAACCTAATGTCTAATGCTATATGGTTTTTGAAAGTAAACTAAACCTATTTCCTAAAACTATGTGGAAACTACCTAAGGCATTGATTTGGGACCTATGGTGACTAAACCTAAACTGGCCTAAGTTTTAAAATATCTAACCTAAAACTATTTGCGAGGGGGCCTATGGTCGCATATACAAGGGTGACAGTTCCAATGGGCATTGAATGTTAGGATAAGGTTTTAAATAATTTAGGATGACTAGATATGGCAGGAGCTAGTGGACTTAGCGGAATGTTAAGTGGAAGCTCCACTAAACTTGGAAATGCATGTTGATTTGGTTTTGAAGCTCGCCGGATTTGGAAGGTGGTGGAAAATAAGGATAAGCGGGAAAATTTCATTAAATGGAATTAATTGGCCTCGGTCAAGGTGCTCAAACAGCCTTGGAAACTTGGAAGGCAAATTTTGGGGAAGTTATTTGTTCTCTCATTCTCTCTGGATTTTGCTCTGTATGAGAAAAATTGTTTCTTCGAGCCAGCAGTTTGACTTGAAGTTTGTGGCTATTTTTTGTTCTTCTGATCTATTTTCAATCATTGGAAAATATAAAAGGCATTCGGAGGAAAGTTGTTTGCTGTTTGATCTTGCGTGGAAGAGAAAGGAAGCTGGAAACTCATCTTGGAAGCTCCTTCGATTTGGCAGAAGTGCTATCAAGCATGATAGGCTCCAACCATTAAGATTTATTGCTTTCTTCGAAATGTTCCTTTAAATGAACTCTGCCTATATGATATTCTTGGCTTGCATGATTTAATTGGTTATTTGTCTTCTGAGTTTACGTATATTTTTATGAAATCGGGGTATGAAACCCACTTCAAAAATAATGTTATGTTTGGAAACTTCATTTGATTTTTGTTAGCAAATCATGCATGTAAATCTTGATTTTGTAACTCTGCTTGACGTTTGGAACTGGAGTATGAATTGTTAAGTGGAAAAGACCTTCGTTGCTTTGTTTTATGTCATGATCTGGAACCTGATGACATTTGGGTCTTGTCTGTTCTTGTTTGAAGTTCGAATTGGTGTATCATGTTGAGATATAGTTGGAATTTGATGCTCGCGTAGAGCTTTAGCTTGTGCAAGAATTGTGTTTCGTTTAAGCTTATAATCATTCTGTGTTGGGATTGAACTTGTTTAAATTCATGTTTCATCTAACTTGTACTCAGACTGTATATGAAACTCGTGTCGAGTTTTATCTTTTAATGAGACTGTTTTCACTTAGTTCATCTTTGACCATGTTCGGATTGAGCTTGTATGGAAGCTCGTGTTTGAATATGTTGTAGTTGGTCTGTGTTGGACTCAGGACTGTATTTGAGACCCATGTTTTTGTTTAGTCGTTGTGGGCTCTTGTTGATTAAGTTGTAACTAGACTCGTGTTCACTTGATCCAATGCTTGTGCAGAGCCTGCGTTTTGCCTTAACCTGTATTAAAACTTGTGTTTCATGGAGCTTGTTTTGGGCTCGTGTTTGATTTAAAATGGTATTCGGGTTTCGTATTGTTAAATATAGCATTTCAGTTCTTGTTGCTATAAATAAATGAATGGGATAGTGGGTAATGCGAGACTATTTTGGAATTTTGTTTGTGGTTTCTGTGCTCGTGATTTATCCTTGTGATTGACTGGCTATCATTGGGAGCTCATATTCAATATTGGATTTGTATTTTTTTTATATTTGTTTAATTCTGAATTCTTGGTTTATTCTTGGGTTTCGTTTTAAGACTGGTTCGAGTATCCTTCATTTTGGATATAAATTTGAATGGGAACTGAACGTTATCCAGAAACCGTGATTAATCATTGAGTTGTCTTGAGCAAGTGAAGTCTCTGTTCGTTATGGTAACTTGTATTTTGGAATTTGAGTTCTAATCTGGATTTTCTTTTATCAATATGTTCGATTTGTATTTGCTATTTTACTGAGTTTTCTTCTATCATGTTTAATTGTTTAAGTTCTAAACTCTATTTTAAATTCAAACTACTTACTCAAAGAGATTTGGGAAGATTAGTTTGTCTGCTGTTATAAAGTTATCTTTGAGATCTTAACTTTAAATGAATTTGTAGATGAATGGTTCATTCTTCTTTTCTGATTGTTCGTTCTTTGAATTTGGAAATAGTATTTAATTTGGAGATAGTATTTTTTTCTCTGTTTCAAAGAAATACGCATCTTGGGTTATGTATTGTTTTTGAACTTTCCTGTTTATTTCATTTGAAACTGAAATATGAAACTTATGTTCTAATTGATAAGGAATGTAAAAGAGACTGGAAGTATGTCTTCTTGGAACTTGGAAAGAATATTGATCTCTCTTTTCTTGAAATTAGTGTAGGAACTAAGCTATTCAGATTAGAAAGAGACTTTATTTGTTGGGTACTATGAAACGAAATAATTGACTTTTTGAAATAGAGATTTTATAAGTTTTGGTCTTCCTTGTTTATTTCATTTGAAGAAACCATGTAGGAAGAGGTTAGATGTCCCCGTTTTGTGAAACAGGAAATGAAAATACTTACTTTGTCCTTAGTGAAGATTAATATTGTATTCTAAGATGATAGAATCGGAAATAATGATATGATGAACTATTGTTATAATTGATAGGTTCAATTTAAACTTTAAAATGATAAGGTAGATGATGTGAAATATATTCTGTTCTTTTCTCACAAAGTGAATTCAGATTTATTAATGTATTTATTTTCCCATTGTTATTACTTATGCTTTTATGTTTGATATATTAATTGTTTCTTTAAAAAAGAGTTTTTTTAATGGAACAATTAGTTGAAAGCATGAAGTTGACATGTGGCAACACCCTTCTACATTTGACCATCTAGACCTACATATGTTTGGGACTTGTACTTGGTTTCCTTCTAGACTGAATTAGAAACATGATCTAGTTTAGGGGATGACTCTCACTAACTAGGTGTAAGTAGGCACATTCAATTGACGTAGGTCAATTGAATATGTCTAAATACCCTTAGTTAACGTGAATGATCCAATATACTATATCATGTCACTAATTTGGGTTAGGATAAAATCTTGGACAAGTGGACTGACAGAAGTTAGTAAAGACCATTCTAGATAATAGAAGAGTGAGGTGAAGGATGTATTATGATGATGTGTATGCCATCTAGGAATAATCACATAGACAGTATGTTGAAAATCTTTGGCCAAAGTATCGCAAGCTGCTGGTTGCATTGTCCTGTATCACCTAGTTTAGTAGAACGTGATGTCAGATGAATATTGGTAACAAATATTCAGATAGGTTCTTTAAAAAGATCACTCGGAACCTGGATTAGGATAAGTAACCAAGTATACGTAGTATACACTATGTGTTCAGATTAACATGAGAGATTGGAAGATACCGAGTCATTACAGTTGCATATGGTTATCTGTTATGAGATTGATTGGCATAGAATGTGTGTTCTAAATGATGTATTATTTAGAACAGAGAACATTGCTTCAATTTTTTTTTTCCTTGTTTCTAAAGTCTTAAAATGGGAATGTTACATCTTGGTATCAGAGCTGAAGGTTGCAACTCTTGGACCTATTGTGTCCATAATCTGATAAAAACTTAAATTTTCTTGTTAATAGAAAATGGTTAGAACAAGAGGAAATGTTGTGAATAACCCTCTACCTATTGATGGAATGTCAACAGCCCAAAAACTTGATGAGATCCTTGCTGCCCTGTTGGACATAAGGGATCGTTTGGCTATACTAGAACAACAAGTGATGGGTAACGAGGAGGATAATGATGTTGGTAATAAAAATCAGCCACCTCCTGAGGACAACACCAATTTGGGTGTTGATGATAACAATGTTAACGTGCCTATTCCACCAAAGAACAAAAAGGAAAGTTTAGCAGCTGAACTCACTAATGACATAAAAAAGGATAAGTCCACATAAATTTGATGGCACCACTTTAGGAGATGGAGCTAAAAACTGGCTCAGTGAAATGGAGAAGTATTTTGCTATACGAGACTTCTTCGAGGAAATGAAAGTGATATAGGGAGCATGTCAGATTTCTCATGAGGCATCTTCATGGTGGGACAACCGAAAGGATGAGTTAAATATTGATGAGTCTAATATTACCTAGGATTAGTTGAAAAGCTATTTTAGGCAACATTAGCTGCCATAGCTTTACTATGACCAAAAAATGATAGAATTTCAGAACTTAGCTCAAGGGAAGCTGATTGTAATGGAATACTGGGAGAAGTTTACTAAACTCCTTAAGTATGTCCCGCAGTACCAAACTGATGAAAATTTTAGAATAAGGAAATTCATCATGGGATTGAATCCTGTAATAGGGGGAGAGGTGGATGTACACAGTCCAACCACGATGGAAGGATTTGTGGAAAAATCCATCAGGTAGGAATAGAAATTGACAGCAATTTTTGCTCACAAAGAGGAAGTAAGGAAGAAATTTCCAACCTGCTCTTCAACCTCTCTTGCACCAAAGAAGGGACCGTGGAAAAATTTCAGTAATAAAACCAAGTTTATAGCTAATAACAACAAGAAAGCAACGATGAATAAGCCTACTAGAAATACACAGATCAGTTTTGTAAAGAATAATAGTAATGGAAAGAAGTCCTATGGGGGTCAAAATAATAATTTTAAGGCTGGAAATAACTCTGAGCCTAGAAAGGGACCTGTAGGAGGCTATTATAACTATGGAAAGGATCACTATGAAGATAATTTTCCTTTAGGGAAGGATGATCGTGATCAGCAGCACAAGTTATATGCTGCCATAATAGACAAACAGGCTAAAAAGCAAGTCACGCCAATAGAAGTTCTTGGTAAGTTGTTTGGTATACCTGTAACTATTTTTTTTGATACAGGAGCTACTGAATTTTTTATTTCTAATAAACTTGCATCAAAACTAAAATGAAAATCTAGAAAAATGGATAAAACATGGACTGTACATTATGGGAACAATGTTGTTCATACATTTATTATGTGTCTTTTTGGAGCAGTCCTTGAATTACCCACTTTTTCCACTGAGGTTGATCTGTATGTAGCACCTTTGGGATCTTATGATGTAATCATAGAGGTTAACTGGCTAGCAGATCACAAAGAAAAAGTTGACTTTTTTGAGAAATATATTAGTTGTTTTGATGACCTGCAGAAAATAGCAAAGATTCAGGGTGAGAAACGTGAGATTTCAGTTAGGAAATTGTCTTCCATAAAACCTAAAAAGGTCAAAAATAAAGGTTGTACCTTGTATACATTAAAAATTAAAGGCCAAAAATAAAGGTTGTACCTTGTATGCAGTAAAAATTTTTGAATCTACAGAAGAAAACAACGATCTCATGGATCGTTAACCACTGTTACGAAATTACAGTGATGTGTTTCCAGAAGAATTACCAGGTCTTCCACCTAAAAGAGAATTTGATTTGATAATTGAGGTCAAACCTAGAATGGAACCTATTTCTAAGGCACCATATAGAATGACTACTATACAATTAGTAGAGCTTAAAGCACAATTGCAAGAAATTTTTTCAAAAGGGTTGGTTAGACCAAGTGTTTCTCCTTGGGGAGCACTGGTAATTTTTGTGAAAAAGAAAGATGGGACATTTAGCTTGTGCATTGATTACAGAATATTGAACAAAGTGACAATCAAGAATAGGTACCCACTTCCTAGAATTGATGATTTATTTGATCAGATGTGTGGTGCATCAGTGTATTCTAAGATAGATCTTAGGTCGGGTTATCATCAATTACAAATTAAAGATGAGGACATTCATAAAACTACTTTTAGGACAAGGTATGGACATTATGAATTTACTGTTTTACCCTTCGGGTTGACAAATGCACCTACAACTTTTATGAATCTAATGAATAATATCTTTCAAGAATACTTGGAAAAATTTGTGCTTGTATTCTTGGATGACATTTTCATATATTCTAAAAATGTTGAGGAACAACATGAGCACTTGAAAATCATTTTGGAAATCTTGAGAAAGAGAAAGTTATTTGGTAAGCTGTCTAAATGTTCTTTCTATGATACAGAAGTACATTACTTGGTCATGTTATAAGTAAAGATGGGATTTCTGTAGATCCTTCTATGATTATAGCGAAAACAGAATGGCCTGCACCTAAGAACGTACATGAGGTAAGAAGCTTCATGGGACTTGTTGGTTATTATAGAAAATTGGTTAAGGATTTTACTAAGGTAGTTGCACCAATAAATTCATTACAAAAAAGGATAAGAAATTTGTATGGAGTGAGAAGTGTGAATTTGCTTTTGAAACCTTTAAAATTTAGTTAACTTCTGCACCTATTTTGGCTGTACCTAATCCTAATGGGGATTTAAAAGTTGTGACAGATGCTTCTGGTGAAGGTCTTGGAGGAATATGAGTACAAAATGATCATGTCATAGCTTATGAAAGTAGAAAACTTAAGTTACATGAGTTGAATTATGCTCCACATGAGTTAGAGCTTGCTGCCATTGTTCATGCACTTCAAGTATGGAGACATTATCTGCTTGGTAAACCTTTTGAATTGAAAAATGATCATCTAGGGTTGAAGTATATTTTCACTCAACCAAATCTGAATGTAAGACAACATAGATGGTTAGAGTTTTTGTCACAATATGATTTTGACATAAGTTACATAAAAGGTAAGGAAAATAGATTTGTTGATGCTCTAAGTCGTAGGAAGCACATTTATGGTATTTTAACATTAAGAACTCAGTTTAAAGATGAAGTAAAAGATGTTATGGAATCTGATTCTTATTTTCAGCAAGTGAAAACAACACTTGCTCTAGATCGAAAAGACGTAAGGTAGAAAGGCTTTCACTTTGATAATGAAGGAATATTACAGTTTGAAAACAAAGTATACATACCTTCGCTTAATGAATTGAAAAATAAATTACTATTTGAATTTCATAGCTCACCTTTTTCTAGGCGTCCTGACATTACAAAAATGCTTGCTGATATAAAACAACATTTCTAGAAAGGAATGAAAAAGGATGTTATTAAGTCTGTTAAGCATTGCTTAGAATGTCAATGTGTTAAAGATGAACACATGCACCCATCCAGTTTATTATATCCGTATAGCATTCCGTAGTACAAATGGCAAGTAATAAGCATGGATTTTGTACAAGGTTTTCCTATGACAAGAAACAAACATGATGTTATTTTAGTAGTTTTTGATAAACTGACAAAAGTAGAACATTTTATTGCTAGAAATCTAAAAGATGATTCTCCTGTTTTGGTAAAAAGGTTTGTTCATGACATTTTCATATTACATTGAGTACTTGAGTTAATCATATCTGATAGAGATCCTAGAATGACGTCAAGGTTTTGGCAAACACTTAATGCAACTCTAGGAACTAAGCTGAATTTAAGTTCTGCGTATCATCCAGAAAAGTATCAACAGACAAAGAGTGAATAAGGTTTTAGAAGATATGTTACGCATGTATTATATGGATCAGCAGTATAAATGGGAAGAGTATCTTCCACTAGTTGAATTTTCTTACAATAATACATATCATGCCTCTCTTAAGATGGCACCTTTCTAGGAACTATACAGAAGGAAATGCATAACTCCCATTAGTTTGGACAACATTGAGGATAGAAAAGTAATTGGACCTGAAATCCTTATGGAAATGGAACAACAAGTTAAAATGATTCGTGAACACTTGAAAGAAGGAACAAATAGACAAAAGAGTTATGCTAAATTAAAGTGGGTTGATAGGAAGTTTAAGCTTGGTGAGAAGGTCTTTCTTCGAGTAAAACCAAAAAAGAGTTCTATAACTTTTGGCAAGGCTGCCAAGTTATCACCTCATTTTGTGGGACTTTTTGAAATTGTGGAAGTTATCAACCCAGTAGCTTATCATTTAGCATTACCTCCTACTTTATCACGAATGCATGATGTTTTCCATATTTCTTTGCTTAAGAAATACATCTCAGATTTATCACATGTGTTAAATTGGAATTCCTTGTAGGTCCAAGACCCAGGAATAATTGTAGTTAAACCGTTACGAGTGCTGGAAACTCATCAGTTGCATTTGAGAAATCTTAAACTGAGGCAATGTAAGGTCCAGTGGGACCAGTTTAATGAGGAAAGTGCAACCTGGGAAAACTTGGAGGATATGAAAACTACTTTTCCATTTTTGTTTGAACAGAGTTAAATTCTGCAAACTGATAAAATTTGAAATTTTACATTATGACAATAAATCTGCTAATTTTGGGCAGATGACAATTTAATTCTTTGAATAAAAAGTTGTGTGAATGCTGATTTTTGGAATTATAAGGTTCTAATATGTTTTGACATATGGTGGTAAAGTGAAAGAATTGATTATCCTTGATATTAATTGTTAAAGTAAGGTAATCATCGGGACGATGATTCTTTTTAGGAGGGAAGCATGTAACACCCTTATCAGTTGTTATATTCCTCCTTTGCATTTCAAGTGTTGACATGCGATTTTTCCTTATAAAGATGTTTTCTTTTGATTATAGGAAATCATGCTTGAAATGAATAAATCATTACACACCCAAATACAATAGTAAAATACCAGGATATTTTTTTTAATTTTATTTTTTGACTTACAATGCACGCTACACACAACATAACAAGGGCTTCAAGTAGAACAACTCAACAACCTATACGACACCTACATCAGTCACCAAATCACATAGACACATGACTACGCCATATACCTGTTTATACCGCACTTTACCAAATGAAAGAGTACTAGCAAAAACCCAACCACGAGACAAAAGACTCAAGGATTGGCGAACCCACAACACATCATTTCTTTAATTGCATCTTTGTTACGATTAACATTCTAAGAACATTATTGTGCAAGGATAATTTTCTCCCTTTTTCCATCTACAAAATCTTAAGTTCATTCCATTTTTTAATTTACAGTTCGACCAATTTAGGTTGTCTTCCTTTATGCATCACGGAATTGTTATTTCCCTACCATTATCATGATAGTACAATAACTTGCTAAAATTCCAAATTTGATATATATATATATATATACATCCTTTGTTTTCTTGAAGTTTTGATCACACTATTTGACAACTCATATTCTTTGCAACGCATGAAAAAAGTTTATTTAAGTTATAAGGTCTCCAAAATTGACCTTAGTCCTAATCTCCAATCTCATGTGCAACATTATATGATATGCTCTTATATCGCACTAAGGTCTCGTTCTTAGCATCGTCTCGAAACAAAAGAGATACGAAAGCACTTGTCTGACATCTTAAAGAAGTACAAGGCTAGGAGCAAAATAAACTACACATGAACACAAGTGATCTATGTACACGAAGATCCCATGTCTCTACATTTCACGATTCCACTTAAGGAATATTCTTTATTCCTTAATGCCATAATGACATAACAAGGGATTAAGGGACAAGATTACAATTTTCTAAGGTTCTCTAGAATCAACATCTTTCAACTCAATTTCGCATACAAGGAGTTAAAATACAGTTTTCTACCCACAAGTTAACAGACAAAAACCACTAGGGTTTAGTTTATTTTCCAATACGCACCTAACGATCTACGCCTCCACTACATGTAATTTTAAGGCAAGCGGACATAATTACTAAACCACATTCAAGAGAATACCAAGATGTTATTTTGATAGAAACCAAGGTAGCACCGCTTAGACGATCCTTCGAACAAGGATTCATAAGGTGATTACATTCTTCTCGTGATTACCAAAAAATTAGAAGAGAGTACATTCTTCTCGTGATTACCAAAAAATTAGAAGAAAACTGCATATTCTGGATAAAGTTGGACCACAACATTCTTAAAATATGGGTTCACGACAATGTCGTTAAACCTAATGACTATGACGGTAAACTCCAGCTAGAGGTTTTATTTACTTAACCTAGGAGGTCTCATTGAGTGCAAAGCTTAAGTTCATTCTACGGTCTTAATTTTCTTATATGGTAAAAAGGGATCACACATACATACAAGCTATACATGAGTATTTTGTTGGAGTTGAGTGTTCCCATTAAAACTCTTTATTGTGTTTGCAAGGTAAGAAGGTAATCCAGTAATTAATTTAATCGTTTATTGAAAACTGAGAAAGTACTACAATATATTAACTTCAATTTCAATTTACTATATATAAATCAAATCTCCTTTTTTTTGCCATACACAGTTAAGAATCAAACTGAACCGGTGATTAGATGTACATTTCCTAAGTTATCCCTAAAACTAGCATCTCCTACATATTAAAAAATTTCAATTATAGTTTTTCTGTAACAAGAGACTACATTAGACAGTTATTCATTTTACAATGACCTATAGAAATTGCAGTAGTAATAATTAAATTACACATCGCCTTTCCGACGTCATTCTTCCATCCTGCAAAACCCACGTGAGCAAGATATCAGTGAAAATTTGCTGGCATGGCATCCACCCTAATCAATCATACTTTTCATTCTTCAGTTTCCCATTTACATCTGACAATCATTACAATTTGAAATCGAAATAAAAAGTCTAGAAACATGTATTCATTGCATTTCATTTTTTTCTTCATTTTATAACCTAGGAGAGAGAAAGAGAAGGGAAGAGAGAGAAAAACACCATTTTGTCAAAAGTTCTATTTCACACCACAGATACACTAAAGGGTTTTAAACAGTTATTTACATGTGTTAAAAGTTTTCAGGGTGATTTGGAAACCCTAAGAGGGTCCGCAGTTTTCTATTTTTATATTTTCTAACTACAAAAACGTACAAAACGTGCTTGGAGGCTAAGAAACCGCTTCCAAAAGTTACCTTCCAATGAGAACGCCCTCCACGATCAACTTTGTACGTGTTCCCAGATATACCAAGAGTTCATAGCAACTGACGGAATTGAAAAAGAGCGCACGGTTTGCGTTTGGCGGCTAGTTTTCCGGGGCCACTGGTCGTAGTTCACCCAGTTGTAAAAAGACAAAAGTTAGCTCAAGTGGCCCAGAAAACCGTGTCCAAAACGACGTTCGATGGAAGGGCACGAAACGAGACATCTCCTACTAGTTCCCCTATATAAAGAGAATCCATGAGAGTCGACGGGACTGAGAACTAGAGAGCCATTTTTAAACGGCAACAAGTTTTCTGGAGCGACAAGACGAAATTGGCCCAGTTTGACCTCGTCAAACTGCGATCAGAGGCCTATAAAATGGCTTCGCCAAACTATCCCCAAAGGTGACCTTTCCTATACTGAATGTTCCATGCATTTGTCTAGTATAAACGATAGAGGTTTGCGAAGACGGGAAGTAATTTCTCTATCCAGGTTTCAAATGGCGATTCAAAACGAAAGCCAACTTTTTAGATTTAACAGCTTTCTACTGCAGTAAACCAGTGTAACAGGGCTCCTAAAAGAGCGTCAAATGGATGTCATATGTTCGTTTCGGGTCAAACCAAAAATCAAGGCGACTCCTCGTATACCAAGGTACACGAATGAAACTTCACATCTCGTTTCCAGAGTTGCAAAGGGTAATTAGCGAGTCTCCGAAAATTGCAAAATTTAACTATTTAAAACATGGAGGAGGTCAACTTTATCAATGTGGTGTCGAATTCGTCTGATCGATAAAACGATATTGGAGCGATCAAAAGGGTAAGAGTTTTCTAGATCATCTCGAAGCGAGGGTGATAGTTCATGCTTTAAAGTAGGCGAGTTATAATGGCTTCGAGAGTTGCGACACGACACTTTATTGTTTTGCAATGAGTTGAAGAGACATTTAACTGTATTTAAAAATCCTAATAATTTAAAATTGTAAATTAGTTGCAAAAGAGAACTAAAACACGAGAATTATGAGAGGTAAGGGAAGAAGAACCATGCCTGAAGAACGAAGTCGGTCGAAGCCGCAGGCTTGGGTTCAGTCTCTTGCTTGGCACTTCGCCAACCAGACCACGAGCGTCCTCAGATCCACCATTTAACATACATGTCTATCAATAAAATCAGTAACTACATACTTGAAAACCATTCCACTACTCTGATCACATTCCTCCTTCCTTCTGGATTCAACCCACCACTTGCTGAGCATGATCAAATGGTTTCTTATTGTTGTTGTTTGGATAGGATGAGATCTTCCTCCTTTTGTGCGTAGCCTCAAATCTTGCAACCATTAGACCATGATTTTTTTTAAGGCATTTAGTCAAACACTTCACATGCCTTAAGCATGCCTCCACAATTTGTACATTCTCATGTGCTCATCAAAAACCAACAAACATAATGATTAATTCTAGGCATGATTCTACAAGAGGCACTCATGCCATCGAAGTATTTACAACCCTCATGCACTGAACCTGCATGTCTGAAAGCTAATTAAACCAAAAATGAAGCTTACAAGGTCAGGGTATGTTCCATAAAACCACATCTTTTGAGGCATTCTGCCAAACACATCTCAGTCCCTTTGCTACACATCCATTTTGTGCATATGCTGCCATCATGGCATTCCATGAGACAACATTTCTTTGCAGCATTCTATCAAACAGTTCAATGCCTTCTTAACAAACCCATTTTTTGTTTATCCTGCTATCATTGTAGTCCAGGAGACCGCATATCTTTCAGGTATTTTGTCAAACAGTTCACATGCATTGTGTATGCCTTCACATTTTGCATACAAACAGATCTGGGTACCTGACAAGACATTAAGGGATATTATCTCCCCATGATGCTTTGATGGATGTCCATGCGCAGTTCTAAAGCTCCCATTTTGACAGCAGCTAGGAAGATATCAACAAAGGTTGGGGGTGTGGCTTCAAACCAGCCAACTGTATTTGCTTGGAAAGGTTCCAATGCAGTTTCAACAAAACCATTTTGTGCATAACCCGAAATCATTGCAGTCCATGGAACTTCATTTCTTCCACGCATTTAGATCGAATAGAATGCATGGTTCCATGTTTTTACATATGCATCTACTAGGGCATGCGTGCGACTGCCACATCTGACAAAATTCCTTTACGTTTTTGGCCTTGATGGGAGCCCACGTAGGCCTGGGCGTGGGATGGAATGGTGCTAGCCATGTGAAAAACCAAACACACAACAAATCTCCTTGATTTTACTTTATCTTCCCATGCAGGTATGTGGTCACGACCTTGGAGGAAGTTGGAAACGACTGTGGAGTCTGGCTTTGCATGAATCACTGCACTTGCATGAAAGTTTCCAAGGTCGTTTCAACAAACTCAATTTTTTTTTGTGAGTAGATCCCACGCGCCCAAACCAGCCACCCATTCCAAAAGCAAAAAACAAATCCTAACTCGCCCAAAAGAATCACAGGCCTCATTTTTATTTTTTTTAATGATTTCCTCCCCTTTGCCCTAATCCGCCCCTTTTATGGGCTTTTCGATATTATTTACTTTTAATTCCTTTTATATTTATTTATCTATTTCTTTTGTTTGTTTTTAATCTTTTTTTTTTTTTCCTAAAACCCTAAATCGAAGTAGACAAATAAACAAAATATAACTTAAAGTCAATCCATTACCAGAGGTGAAATTTCGACATAAAAGCGACTGATTGAAGTCGGTGATACGAGTTATAATAGTATTATAAACATTATTTTAAAAAAATTTACAGTTTAATAATGATAATAATTATTAATCCTATTAATGTCGATGACCCAACAAACTCGAAGAGCCGAGAAGCAAAAATTTTCCTTTAACCGAATAACCGTCCATGACGTTATGGGGTCCACAATTCGGAGGTGTCAACAATGACCCAACAGGAAAGAAAGAGAGGGAAGGTGAAAAATCTTCACTATGACCTGGTCAACACGGTCTATAAAAGCATGCCCACAACCCTCCCAGGCTTAGCAGCATGGTCATCATGTCAGTAACAGGGGGAACATCTGACGGGGCATTACATTCTCCTCCCCTTAAGAAAGCATCATCCTTGATGTGACATGGAATGAAGAAAAAGAAAAGGTAGCAACAAGGAACAAATATGGCGAAGGCACGCTCTAAGGTTAAGATTTCAAACAAAAAAGCATGGTCACAGGGTGGCCCTAGGAACAATTGGTAGGAATTTCAACTTTCAAGGTTCTGTGAAGATTGACAGTTCTCTCTTATTCGTTATTTCATTAATCTCTTTCCATTAACATTATTCTTAATTCAAGTCCTTTAAAATTTCATTTTTTTTATCGAATTTTAGTTTATTCATTCCTTTGGGTTCCCATCATGAACTACAGTCACAACACCCTACCAGGGTCATACACAACACCAAATTTTCACAACATACTTTTACATACTTTCACGACCGTATCACATTACAAGGGTTTCACCAACCATGGGGTGACAACAAGTAGACCACATAACAATTAATTTCCAACAATTACGCCCTAGACATAGATCTAGTACACACATATGACTAAAAAACAAAATCAACACATTGATACATATACAACGGGTATCACAATCCCCAAAAATCCATGACTATAAAAATCATAGTTCCAATCCAATATCCAATAGTCCATACCGAGCAAGGGAAGAGTCATGCCACCAATCATAACAAGTCTAACCAAAACTCACAAGAGGACACATACTCACTATACCAACTCCACACATAATAAGACATCACGAAACAAACCCCAGATATCTCTAAAAGTACCAGGTAAAACTCCATATATCTCCTGAAGTATCATAAAGCAACTCCATATACTCCCCAAAGCATCACCAGATAGTCTCCATATGCCTCCCAAAGAGAAAGAAACACAGTGTCAAAACCAGGTCGGGTCACTCAACCATAGAGCCCCATCAAGGATATCGGGTCACTCAACCATAGAGCCCCATCTCCTTTCTCCTTTTTAATGAGACCGGGTCACCCTATTGCCCTGGGCACATAGAGCCCCATTACCCCCAACCCAAGTGACATAATAACTTGTGGTTCAACAACCCGCTAGTTATCTGTAACTCCTTGGGGCATACCCCCATACAATGAAGCGGGTCCATAGGTTTAACCACTCCATGGTAAATCCCATGACCCTATTCCAACACATTACGACATTAGAACCAACATAACAATCCATTCAAATGCCAAGTGGCAAAATCAAAAGTCTTGGGCTAGGCTACAAATCTTTCAAATAGGAATAGAAAGTTTTAAAACCAAGAAAAGAAAAACAAATGGCTTATTAGCCTTGGTTAGTGCAAGATTCAAATATTAAAGAAACAATCAAATAAATGCCCAAAATATAAGAACATGTCAATCAAGAAAATGGCTGGTTCTAGCGAAAAGAGAAAGATTAATTTATGAAGAAAATACGTAATGCAAAAATAACACATCAAAATCACTATGTAGCCTCATATCACCACCAAAGGGGTACTCATCGAGTTGCTTGGCACTCAGACATCGAGCCTCAGCTCGTGAAAATATACATGTAACCAGAAATGAGTATGTCAAATAATGTAACTGTCATCATCTCTGCCTGAATCATCCCTCCATACTCCCACAAGGATCAACATAGTCAAAATCACATAGGATTATTCAATGAAAAATCTAATAGGAAAGAGTAGGGGGCACAAGGTTGCATAAGTTGAGCCTAATGTGGTGCACACCCACAATATACTGAGCAAGAGCTGAAGTATACTAAATAGATAGAAGTGGATTTTCAGTCTATGTAAGACTCCACTTCCTCACTCGTACTTGGCTCAAGATTATGAAAACCTAGTCCACGCCTCCTCTCTCCACACATACACTCTTGACAGTTTATCCCCTTAGGGTCATCTAGTGTAGGGTCCACGACGTACACATAACTACATCACCAACACAATGGTGATTCATGCACATTAACCATAACATCTTAGGCATGGTATTTATATACAGGGTATATAACACAATCACTACTTTCACGGGTTACGATACATCACATTACCACATCCTCCACCCCAGGTGCAAATCACTGTACACAAGGGATCATACTCACCATATGCCCCTAAATCATGACATGAACCATCACATAGTACATGAATTTTATGTATGAGGAACACAATGTCTAACCTTACAACATATAGTAAATTGCGATACAACAAGACGATGCACACAACTCAACACAATACGGTGGTGACATCATGATAAACTGTGATTCACTTTACCTCAATTTTTTCATGAAATGCATCAATTCACCTTCATATCACAATAAAGCCAAAATGTTTTAACACTCTGCACTTCACAATAACATTCTGGTCACACACAACAAGGCGGTACACCACACTCAGATTTCTCATTAGATCCATGAAAAGGAGAGTCAATACTCTCATCACAAGTAGTAACTCACACATGAATTTTTCATAGAATCCACACGAAGGAGGGAGAATACTCCCATCCCCAGCACATCAACATGAAAACAAATGCGCACTAAGTGACATACACATCATGTGCGTTCACACTATCACAATTACGACATAGATCACATCACTCTTAAAACACATTACTCTTCCAATATTTATCACCATCATGAAACACCATCACCATCATGCAACTCACAATGTAACACCATCACCATTATGCAGAATCATCACAACTCCAATCCATCCCAGAGGTTTGAGAGCATGAACCTCCACTCTGATACCATATGTAGTGCCCACATTTTACACACCCAAATACAACACTAAAATACCAGGATAAATTTTTTATTTTTTTGACCTACAATGCACGCTACACACAACACCGCAAGGCCTCCAAGTAGAACAACTCAACAACCTATACGACACCTACATCAGTCACCAAATCACATAGACACATGACAACGCCATATACCAGTTTATACCACACTTTACCAAATGAAAGAGTACTAGCAAAAACCCAACCAAGAGACAAAAGACTCAAGGATTTGTGAACCCACAACACATCATTTCTGTAATTGCATCTTTGTTATGATTAACATTTTAAGAACATTATTGTGCAAGGATAATTTTCTCCCTTTTTCCATCTACAAAATCTTAAGTTCATTCCTTTTTTTTTAATTTACAGTTTGACCAATTTAGGTTGCTTTCCTTTACGCATCACGAAATTGTTATTTCCCTACCATTATCATGATAGTACAATAACTTGCTAAAATTCCAAATTTGATATATATATATATATATATATATACATCCTTTGTTTTCTTGAAGTTTTGATCACACTATTTGACAACTCATATTCTTTGCAACGCATGAAAAAAAGTTTACTTAAGTTATAAGTTCTCCAAAATTGACCGTAGTCCAAATATCCAATCTCATGTGTACCATTATATGATATGCTCTTATATCGCACTAAGGTCTCGTTCTTAGCATCGTCTCAAAACAAAAGAGATACGAAAGCACTTGTTTGACATCTTAAAGAAGTACAAGGCTAGGAGCATAATAACTACACATGAACAAAAGTGATCTATGTACACGAAGATCCCATGTCTCTGCATTTCACGATTCTGCATAAGGAATATTCTTTATTCCTTAATGCCATAAATGACATAACAAGGGATTAAGGGAAGATTAAAATTTCTAAGGTTCTCTAGAATCAACGTATTTCAACTCAATTTCGCATACAAGGAGTTAAATTACAGTTTTCTACCCACAAGTTAACATCCTACTCAACTAGGGTTTTAGTTTAATTCCAATATGCACCTAACGATCTACGCCTCCATACATGTGATTTTAAGCCAAGCGGACATAATTATACTAAACCACATTCAAGAGAATGCCAAGATGTTATTTTGATTGAAACCAAGGTAGCACCGCTTAGTCAATCCTTTGAACAAGGATTCAAAAGGTGACTCCTAAGGCGGTCTTCAACACTCAGCCTTAGTATTGGACTTGAAGAGAGTAATGCTTCTCGTGATACCAAAACTAGAAGGAAACCACTTACCCTGGAAAAAGTTGGACCATGTCGTTAAACCTAATGACTAATGACTAGAGGTTTTATTTACCTAACCTAGGAGGTCTCATTGAGTGCAAAGTTTAAGTTCGTTCTGCGGTTTTAAAATTCTTATATGGTAAAAAGGGATCACACATGCAGGAAAGCTATGCACGAATATTTTATTAAGGTTGAGTGTTCCCATTAAAACTCTTTATTATGTTGCAAGGTAAGAAGATAACCCAGTAATTAATTTAATCGTTTATTGAATACTAAGAAGGTACTACAATGTATTAACTTCAATTTCAATTTACTAAGTAAAAATCAAAACCTTTTTTCCATACACAACTAAGAAACAAAATGAACCGGTGATTAGATTCACATTTCCTAAGTATCCCTAAAACCAGCATATCATGCATATTAACAAATTTCATTTATAACTTTTCGGTAACAAGAGACTGCATTAGACAGTTATTCATTTTAAAATGACCTATAAAAATTACAATAATAATAATTAAATCACACATCGTCCTTTTTCATCATCGTTCTTCCATCCTGCAAAACCCACATGAGCATGATATCGGCGATAAATCGACTGGCATGAACATCCACCCCAAGCAATCATAAGTATCATATTTAAGTTTCCCATTTAAATCTAACAATAATTACAATTTGCAATCGAAATAAAAAGGTCTAGGAAGATGTATCCAATGCATTTCATTTTTTTTCATTTTATACACCCAGAAGAGAGAAAGAGAGAGAAAGAGAGAGAAAACATCATTTTGTCAAAAGTTCCAATACACACAAAAAGTTTCATTATAGTGTTTTAAACATGGGGTTATTTACATGTGTTAAAAGTTTCCTAGAGTGATTTGGAAACCCTACGAGGGTCCACAGTTCTCTACTTTTACATTTTCTCACTAGCTATAAAAACGTACAAAACGAGCTCGGAGGCTAAGAAACTGCTTCCAAAGGTTATCTCCCAATGAACATGCACACCACGACTAACTTTCTACGTGTCCCCAGATATACCAAGAGTTCATATCAATGATGGAATTGAGCAAAAAGAGTTCGTACGGTTATGTGTATGGTGGCTAGTTTTCCGGTGGCCACTGGTCATAGTTCACCCAGTTGTAAAAGTAAAGTTAGCTCGTGGCCATCCAATGAAAATATTACATGTCCAAAATGACGTTCGATGGACAGAGCACAAAACGAGACATCTCCTACAGTTCCCCTATATAAAGAGTATTCATGAGAATCAACGGGACTGAGAACTAGAGAGCCATTTTTAAACGGCAACAAGTTTTCTGGAGTGATAGAAGATGAAATTGGGCCAAATTGACACTCGTCAAACTACGACCGGAGGCCTATAAAATGGCTTCGCCAAACTATCCTGAAAAGTGCTCATTTCCTATACTGAATGTTCCATGCATTTGTCTAGTATAAACGCTAGAGGTTTGTGAAGATGGAACGTAATTTCTCCATCCAGGTTTCAAATGGTGATTCAAAACGAAAGCCAACTTTCTAGATTTAGCAACTTTCTACTGCTGTAAACCAGTGTAACAGAGCTCCTAAAAGAGCGTTAAAAGGATGTCATATGTTCGTTTTGGGTCAAACTAAAGGTCAAGGTGACTCCTCGTATACCAAGGTACATGAATGAAACTTCACATATCATTTCCAGATAGTTACTGAAGGGTACCTAGTGAGTCTCCGAAAAATTACCAAAATTTAACTATTTAAAACAAGGAGAAGGTCAACTTTATCAATGGAAGTCAAATTTGTCTAGTTGATAAAACGATATTGGAGCGATCAAGAAGGGTAAGAGTTTTCTAGATCATCTTCAAAGCAAGGGTGATAGTTCATGGTTTAAAGTAGACAAGTTATAATGGCTTCGAGAGTTGCGACATGACACTTTATTGTTTTGAAATGAGTTAAAGAGACATTTAACTATATATAAAAATCCTAATAATTTAAAATTCTATTTAGTTGCAAAAGAGAACTAAAACATGAGAATTATGAGAGGTAAGGGAAGAAGAACCATGCCTGGAGAATGAAGAAAAATGGTCAAAGCTTCACAGGAGTTGGGTTCAGTCTCTTGCTTGAGACCACCTTCTTCAACCAGATTCTGATGCAAGCGTCCTCACGTGCAAACCAAGCCATCGTTGTGCACCCATGTCTCATCTTTGAGAACCATTAAGCCTGATTTTCTGTAAAGTGATCCTTCTTCTCCAGAGTACCAACATCTTCATAAACTTATTTTTCATATTAATCATTACACCTTGTCCAACAATGTCTATTTTTTGTGCATAAGGATACTCCAAGGAAACGACTATTCCAATACCATCCATATATAAGGCATTAATTAATGGTTCTGAACAGTAACAGTATCCAGAAGCTTGTCCAGTTGGAAGAGGTGAAGTAATAAATCTTGGCATGATTCTACAATAGGTGCTCATGCCATCGAATTTTTTACAACCCTCATTCACTTGAAGCTTCATGTCTGATAGTTACTTTCTTGAATATGTAGAAAATGAGCTTACATCCTTCAGGGTATGATCTATAGTTACCACTTGCTGTTGAGGGTTTATCTGCCAAACAGATTATCTTATTCCTTTGAATTCATACACATGAAACTGAAATGTGCATATGCTTCCTTCTTGGGATCTCCATGAGACAACATTTCTTCTGAGGCATTGCATCAAATAGTTCAACGCCTTCTTAACATACCTCATTCTTCATAGTCTTCTTCCTGCTATCATTCTAGACCAGGAGGCCATTTGATCTCTTCAGGTATTATGCTGTCACCATCATAGTTCACATGCATTGAATGTATGCCTTCACCATTTTGCATACAAGCAGATCATGGGTAGTTGACAAGACATTGAAGAATCAATATATTCTCCCCCATCATACTTTGATGGATGTCCATGTGCAGTTCTAAAGCTCCCATCTTTGACAGTCACAGCTAGGATGATATTAGCAAAAGTTGTTCCATTGTGGCTCCCAAGACCAGCTAGCCGTATCCTGTCATTGGAAAGGTTCCAATGCAGTTTCAAAACCAACCATTTTGTGTATAGACCTGACCAAGATAATGTGCAGTCCATGGAACTTCTATTCCTATGTCCATGAAATATGAGACGAATAGATCGCATTCTTCCACATTTTATCACATGCGCATTCGACTAGGGAATTTGTCTCAGCAACATCCATAACAATGTTCCTCTATCCCTTTTTGCTATGATGGGAGCCCATGATTAGGGTTTGGGTGTAGGGATTCTGAAGGATATTTCGGCCACGTGGATACAAAACACAATAGACATAAAACCTCCTAACGTTTTGTGTTATTTTCCCATGTAGATATTGTTATCACAGAATCATAGCACCCTATGTTAATACAAGCACATATATTTGAACTCATGGTGTGATTGGATAATAGGGTTACTATCTATGAAGTTTTGGGACCTAAAACACTTGAGATAGACCTCCGCAAAGAAAGCTGGTTATTGGATCCTGAACTACCTGCCACAATATACTCTAATGCAGGGTAAGCTAACTGTTCTAATCCAAATTATCCAAGAAATCAATTGAGAGAGAGTTCATAAATTAGAAAGCCTACACTAAAGTGGTGATACTCGAACCAGAAAAGGAGGGTGTGTGAGAGTAGTCTTCAAATGCGCTGAGATACAGAAGCAAAGATGCACACTTAAAAGGGGTGATGACAGTTCCCCATATAAATCTAGCAAAATGCATTCAGCACAATATTTCATGACATACACAATGATAATGGATCCCTGCAAGAACATAATAATAGACACATATAATAGCTTGTAATCAAGGTCGAAGTGGCAAGGCAGACCTGCAAGAAAACTTCGAGCAGGGTAAGATGCAATCCACACAACTTATATTTTATTGCTTCCTGATATGCACAGTTCAATCGGTTATAACCTTCTAAGGGCCTGGATATACCATGCTAACCTATGTCCACATACTAAGTGCCTACAGCTCATTAAGCTTTACAAAGCAATAAATGACATGAGCTTTGCTACAGATAAGGGGACTACTCCCTTTACAATGAGCCCATCAACCCATATATATTATATTATCATATCCCAAGGTACATAGCAAAACCATTCCGCTACTCTGATCGCATTCCTCCTAACTTCTAGATTCAACCCACCACTTTCTGAGCATGATCAAATGGTTTCTTATTGTTGTTGTTTGGATAGGATAAGATCTTCCTACTTTTGCGCGTAGCCTCAAATCTTGCAACCATTAGACCATGATTTTTTTTTGAAGGCATTTAGTCAAACACTTCACATGCCTTAAGCATGCCTCCAAATTTTGCACATTCTCATGTGCTCATCAAAACCAGCAAACATAATGATTAATTCTAGGCATGATTCTACAAGAGGCACTTATGCCATCGAAGTATTTACAACCCTCATGCACTGAACCTGCCTGGATAAATGCTAAGTAAACAAAAAAATGAAGCTTACATGGTCAGGGTATGTTCTAGAAGACCACATCTTTTGAGGCATTCTGCCAAACAAATCACAAGCCTTTTCTTCACATCCATTTTGTGCATATGCTGCCATCATGGCATTCCATGAGACAACATTTCTTTGAGGCATTCTATCAAACAGTTCAACATCTTTTTAACAGACCCATTTTTTTTCTTATCCTGCTATCATTGTAGTCTAGGAGACCTCATATCTTTCAGGTATTTTGTCAAACAGTTCACATGTATTGTGTATGCCTTCACATTTTGCATATAAGTAGATTTGGGTACCTGACAAGACATTAAAGGATATTATCTCCCCATGATGCTTTGATGGATGTCCATGTGCAGTTCTAAAGCTCCCATTTTGACAGCAGCTAGGAAGATATCAACAAAGTTTGGGGTGTGGCTTCAAACTAGCCAACTGTATTTACTTGGAAAGGTTCCAATGCAGTTTCAACAAACCCATTTTGTGCATAACCTGAAATCATTGCAGTCCATGGAACTGCATTTCTTCCACGCATTTAGTCAAATAAAACGCATGCTTCCATGTTTTTACATATGCATCTACTAGGGCACGTGTGACTGCCACATATGACAAAGTTCCTTTGCATTTTTTGCCTTGATGGGAACCCACGCAGGCCTAGGCATGGGATGGAAGGATGCTGGCCACATTATAAAACAAATAGACACAAAACCTCCTCATTTTTGCATTAATTTCCCATGCAGGTATGTGCCGCAGCCTGGGAGGAAGCTGGAAATGGCTGTAGAGTCTGGCTTTGCATGAATCGCTACATTTGCATGAAAGTTTCCAAGGTCGTTTCAACAAAATCATTTTTTTTGTGAGCAGATCTTGCGCTCCCAAACTAGCCACCATTCCGAAATCAAAAACAAACCCTAACTCGCCCAAAAGAATCACGGGCCTCATTTTTTTATTTTTTTATGATTTCCTCCCCTTTGCCCTAATCTGCCCCTTTTACGGGATTTTCGATTTAATTTAATTTTAATTCCTTTTATATTTATTTATCTATTTCTTTTGTTTGTATTTAATCTAAAAACGTCCTAAATCCCTAAATCGAAGTAGACAAATAAACAAAATATAACTTAAAGTCAATCCATTACCAGAGGTGAAATTTCAACACAAAAGTGACTGATTGAAGTCAGCGATATGAGTTATAATAGTATTATAAATATTATTTTAATAATTTTATGGCTTAATAATGATAGTAATTATTATTCCTATTAATATCGACGACCCGAAAAACTTGAAGAGCCGGGAACCAAAATTTTTCCATTAACCAGATAACCGTCCATGACGCTACGGGGTCCACCGTTTGGGGTGTCGACATGACCCGAAGGCAAGAAGGAGAGGGAAGGTGAAAAGTCTTCACTTCGACCTAGACATGGTCAACAACGGTCAATGAAAACACATGCACACTATTCTCCCAGGCTTAGCAACAAGGTCATCATACCAGGGACTGGGGTAACATCAAATGGGGCATTACATTCTTATTGAACGAATGGAATATTGACATCAATAAATTTAAGGAAAAAATGGACTGAAATTTGTTGCTACAAGTTCTTTGACCTTGTGTGAACGTGTTTCAATTTATTTGTCTAGTTATGCTTTGGTCTTGGAGGTCGATCTTGGCAGGACATTCAGGCGTAAATAAATTGCAATCGTTTCACGATTTAAGAAGGGTTTGGAATCCTAAGTTGGGTAAGATTATATACTTCTCAGCTATGTTGTGTAATTAGATTCTATTTTATCCTAAGCCTTGGTGCTAAATAAAATTGAGAAGAAGTTGTTAAGGTTGGTAACCTATTTAACTTAAAACTATATAATTAAGAACTAATCTAAGTTAATTCCTAAAACTATATATTAGTAGGTTAGTCTAACCTAATGTCTAATGGTATATGGTTTTTGAAATTAAACTAAACCTATTTCCTAAAAACTATGTGGAAACTACCTAAGGCATTGATTTGGGACCTATGGTGACTAATCCTAAATTAGCCTAAGTTTTAAAAGATCTAACCTAAAACTATTTGCAAGAGGGGCTATGGTCACATATACAAGGGTGACAGTTCCAGTGGGCATTGAATGTTGGGATAAGGTTATAAATACTACAGGACAACCAGTTATGGCAGGATCTACTCGACTTAGCAGAATGTTAAGTGGAAGCTCCACTAAACTTGGAAATGCATGTTGATTTGGTTTTGAAGCTCGCTGGATTTGGAAGGCAGTGGAAAATAAGATCAAGCGGGAAAATTATATTAAATGGAATTAATTGGCCTCGGTCAAGGCACTCAAACAGCCTTGGACAATTGGAAGGTGGATTTTGGGGAAGTTGTTTGTTCTCTCACTCTCTCCGGATTTTTCTCTGCATGAGAAAAACAAGTTCTTCGAACCAGCAGTTCGACTTATAGTTTGTGGCTATTTTTGATTCATCTGATCTATTCTCGATCATGGGAAAATATAGAAGGCATTCAGAGGAAATTTGTTTGCTGTTTGATCTTGCGTGGAAGAAAAAGGAAGTTGGAAACTCATCTTGGAATCTCCTTCAATTTGGCAGAAGTGCTATTAGGCATGATAGGATCTAACCATTAATATTTCTTCCTTTCTTCAAAATGTTCCTTTAAATGAACCCTGCTTATATGATATACTTTTCTTGCATGATTTAACTGGTTATTTGTCTTTTGGGTTTATGTATATTTTTTAGAAATCAGGGTATAAAACCCACTGCAAAAATAATGTTAAGTTTGGAAACTTCATTTGAGTTTTGTTAGCAATCATGCATGTAAATTTTGATTCTGTAACTCTGCTTGAATTTTGGAACTGGAGTATGAAATGTTAAGTGGAACAGACCTTTGTTGCTTTGTTTTATGCCATGATCTAGAACTTGATGAAATATGGGTCTGGTTTATTCTTGTTTTAAGTTTGAATTTGTATATCATGTTGAGATATAGTTTGAATTCGATGCTCACATAGAGCTTTAGCTTGTACAAAAACTATTTTTTGTTTTAGCTTATAATCGGTCCGTGTTGGGCTTGAACTTGTTTAAATTCATGTTTCATCTAACCTATATTAAGACTATTGTGTTGAACTCGGACTGAATATGAAACTCATGTTGAGTTTTAGCTTTTAATGAGACTATTTTCACTTAGTTCATCTTCGGCCATGTTGGGCTTGAGCTCGTATGGAAGCTCATGTTTCGTTAAGTTGTATTCGGTTTCGTTTTGTTTAGAGCTATACTGTAGCCTCTTGGTGATCTAAAATCCACTTGAAAATAGGGTTTTGTTGACCATGTGTGAAACTTGTGTTTAGTTTTGGTTTGAAATTGTTTGTAAGCTTGTGTTCGGTTGAGCTTTGGCCTTTATTGAACATGTGTTTCCCTTTTATAGTATTTGGGGCCGTGTTGAGCTTGAGCCTGTATGGAAGCTCGTGTTTGAATAAGTTGTAGGAAGTCTGTGTTGGACTCAGGACTATATTTGAGACCCGTGTTTTTCATTTAGTTGTTGTGGGCTATTGTTGATTAAGTTGTAACCAGACTCGTGTTCCTTTGATCCAATGCTTGTGCAGAGCCTACATTTCACCTTAACCTGTATTGGAACTTGTGTTTCATGGAGTTTTTTTTTGGGCTCATGTTTGAGTTAAAATGTTATTCAGGTTTCGTATTGTTAGATCTAGCATTTCAGTTCTTGTTATTATAAATAAATGAATGGGATAGTGGGTAATGCAGGACTGTTTTGGAAGCCAGTTTGTGGTTTTTTTTCTCGCGATTTATCCTTGTGATTGACTGGCTATCATTGGGAGCTCATATTCAATATTGCACTTGTATTTTTGATACTTGCTTAATTCTGAATTCTTGTTTGATTCTTAGGTTTCATTTTATAACTGGTTTGAGTCTCCTTCATTTTGAATATAAATTTGAATGGAAACTGAACATTACCCTTAACCCATGATTAATCATTGAGTTTTCTTGAGCCAGTAAGTGAAGTCTTTGTTCATTATGGCAACTTGGATTTTGGACTTTGAATTCTGATCTTCCTTTTCTTTTATCGATATGTTTGATATGGATTTGCTATTGTGTGGGTTTTCTTCTACCCTATTTAACTGTTTAAGTTCTGAACTCTATTTTAAGCTCGAACTACTTACTCAAAGAGATTTGGGAAGAGTAGTTTGTCTACTGTTATAAAGTTATCTTTGAGATCTTACCTTTAAATGAATTTTTAGATGAACGGTTTGTTCTTCTTTTTTGACTATTTGTTCTTTGAATTTGGTAATAGTATTTAAATTGGAGATAGTATTTTCTTCTCTATTTCGAATAAATATGCATCTTGGGTTGTGTACTGTTTCTAAACTTTCCTGTTTATTTCATTTGAAACTGAAATATGAAACTTATGTTCTAATTGATAAGGAATATAAAAGATACTCGAAGTATGACTTCTTGGAACTTAGAAATAGTATTGATCTCTCTTTTCTGGAAATTAGTGTAGGAACTAAGTTGTTAGGATTAGAAAGAGAATTTGTTTGTTGGGAAATGTGAAATGAAATAATTGACTTCTTGAAATAGATATTTTATAAGTGTTGGTCTTCCTTGTTTATTTCATTTGAAGAAACCATGCAGGAAGAGGTTAGATGTCCCGGTTTGTGGAACAGGAAATGTAAATACTTACTTTGTCCTTAGTGAAGATTAATGTTGTATTCTAAGATGATAGAATTGGAAATAATGATATGATGAACTATTGTTATAATTGATAGGTTCAATTTAAACTTTAAAATGATAAGGCAGATGTTGTGAAATATATTCTATTCTTTTCTTACAAAGGGAATTCACATTTATTAATGTATTTATTTTCTCATTGTTATTACTTATGCTTTTATGTTTGATATATTAATTGTTTCATTAAAGCAGAGTTGTTTTAATGGAACAATTAGTTGAAAGCATGAAGTTTTAATGTTTGGTACTTATCATGCTCAGTTCTTTGAACTAACCCGTGCTAGCAATTTTTGCAGATGGATTCTGTAAGTGGTAAAATAAGGCAAAAATTTTATGATACATTGGCTGATTTAAGTTTGATTCCTTGTGAAGAATCCTTATTTCTTTCTTGGGTTGTAAATTTAAAAGAGAAATTGTATCCTTGTTGAAAGAAGACTATTGTATTGGCAGTTTTCCTAAAATGCATAGTATTGTAATTCTATAAGTTTACAAAGATGAATTGAAAGTTGAAAACTTACTTGAATTGGATTTGTAAATTAGCTAGTATTAATATGAAAGAAATGGAAATTTGACTTGTTTATATTATTCATATTATTTATATACTTAATTGATTATCCCTTGTTATGTTGGATAAAGGGAGTTAAGTTCAATCTCCCTAATTAAGATACAACTTGATAAGTTATAGAATATGATGGTATTACCTAAACAATTTTGTATGGTAATATGACGTAATAAACATGCAGTAAAACCAGAGAAATTGTAAAAGATAAAGAGGGTTGTTAAATCCTAAAACTTAACCATAAAGAGGAAGAATATTCCTCTTTTAAACTAAATGTAAAAAAAAAGGAAAGGTGCAATGATCATTAAATCATTAGACCTCATTCCAATGAAGTATACTTAGGTAATCCTATGTGGTTACTACACCTTCTTGAATGGTTAAGTTGCATTTAATGGAATTTATGACGTTGTTGTCCTATTTTTGGTTAACTATTTGTTAAGCCAATTAAATGAACTTAAAAAGAAATCTTAATTTAATTTAGTTCTTAACTGGTTACTTGAATCATATTTTGTAAAAGAACTTAAGGAGTGTGGATTATTACATTTTGCAAGGATATGTAAAATGAATCTTAAATCCACTAATTAACTAAATGTTAACGTTCTCCTTGAAGTATGTACATCTCGATGAGGTAGTTCTGGTGGATGTTGGCACATGCCAACTATAGAAATGTACCTTCGAGAAGACTAAGGTCTTCTCAAAGATACAGTATTGCAGTTGACATGTGGCAACACCCTTCTGCATTTGACCATCCAAACCTACCTATGCTGGAGACTTGTATTTGGTTTCCTTCTAGACTGAATTAGAAACATGATCTAGTTTAGGGGATGAATCTCACTAACTAAGGGTAAGTAGGCACATTAAATCAACTTAGGTCAATTGAATATGTCTAAATACCCTTAGTTAACGTGAATGATCCTATATATTATATCATGTCACTAATCTTGGTTAGGATAAAATATTGGATAAGTGGACTGATAGAAGTCAGTAAATACCTTTCTAGATAATAGAAGAGTGAGGTGAAGGACATATTCCGTTGTTGTGTATTCCGTCTAGGAATAATCACATAGACATTATATTGAAAAGCTTTAGCCAAAGTATCACAAGCTATTGGTTGCATTGTCCTAAATCACCTAGTTTAGTAGAACGTGGTGTCAGATGAATATTGGTAACAAATATTGAGATAGGTTCTATAAACAAATCACTCAGAACCTAGATTAGGGTAAGTAACCAAGTATACATAGTATACACTATGTGTTCTGATTAACATGAGAGATCGGATTGAATCTGATTCATGAAATGAGAGATCAGAAGATACTGAGTCATTACAGTTGCATATGATTATTTGTTATGAGATTGATTGGCATAGAATGTGTGTTCTAAATGATATATTATTTAGAACAGAGAACATTGCTTCAAAAAAAAATTCACTTGTTTCTAAAGTCTTAAAATGGGATCATTACATCTTGGTATCAGAGCTGAAGTTTGCAGCTCTTGTACCTATTGTGTCCATAATCTGATAAAAAAATTATTTTTCTTGTTAACAGAAAATGGTTAGAATAAGAGGAAACATTGCGAATAACCCTCCACCTATTGATGGAACAGCAACATCAAAAAAACTTGATGAGATCCTTGCTACCCTATTGGAAACAAGGGATCATTTGGCTGTACTGGAGCAACAAGTGATGGGTAACAAGGAGTAAAATGATGCTGGTAATAAAAATCAGCCACCTCCTAAGGACAATTCCAATTTGGGTGCTGATGATAACAATGTTAATGTGCCTGTTCCACCAGAAAACAAAAAGGTAAGGTTAGTAGCTGAACTCACCAAGGACATAAAAATGATAAGTCCACCTAAATTTGATGGCACCACTTTGGGAGATGGAGCTGAAAACTGGCTCAGTGAAATGGAGAAGTATTTTTCTATACGAAACTTCTCTGAGGAAATGAAAGTGATATGGGGAGCATATCATCTTTCTCACAAGGCATCTTTGTGGTGGGACAGCCGAAAGGATGATTTAAATATTGATGAGTCTAATATTACCTGGGACTAATTCAAAAGCTATTTTAGGCAACCCTGGCTGCCACAAATTTACTATGACTAGAAAATGACTAAATTTTTGAACTTAGCTCAAGGGAAGCTGACTGTAATGGAATACTGGGAGAAGTTTACTAAACTCCTTAAGTATGTCTTGTAGTACCAAACTAATGAAAAGTTCAGGATAAGGAAATTCATCATGGGATTGAGTCTCATAATAGGGGGAGAGGTGGATGTACACAGTCCAATGACGATGGAAGGAGTTGTGGAAAAATCCATAAGGCAGGAACAAAAATTGAAAGCAATTTTTTCTCATAAAGAGGAAGTAAGGAAGAAATTTCCAAGATCCTCTTCAACCTCTCTTACACCAAAAAAGGGACCATGGAAGAATTTCAGTAATAAAACTAAGTTTACAGCTGATAACAACAAGAAAGTAGCGATGAATAAGGCTGATAGAAATACACAGAGCAATTTTGTAAGAAACAACAGTAATGGACAGAAATCCTATGGGGGTCAAATTAATAATTTTAAGGCTAGAAATAACTCTAAGCCTAGAAAGGGACCTTTAGGGGTCTATTATAACTACAGCAAGGATCACTATGCAAATAATTGTCCTTTGAAGAAGGATGATCGTGATCAGCATCACAAGATACATGCTGCCGTAATGGACAAAGAGGCTGAAAAGTAAATCAAGCCTATAGAAGTTCCTGGTAAGTTATTTGGTATACCTGTAACTATTCTTTTTGATACAGGAGCTACTGAATGTTTTATTTCTAATAAACTTACATTAAAAATAAAATGAAAAGCTAGAAAAATGGATAAAACATGGACTGTACATTATGGGAATAATGTTGTTCGTACAGTTAGTATGTGTCTTTTTGGAGTAGTCCTTGAATTACCCACTTTTTCCACTGAGGCTGATCTGTATGTAGCACCTTTGGGATCTTATGATGTAATCATAAGGGTTAACTGGCTAGCAGATCAGAAAGCAAAAGTTGATTGTTTCGAGAAATATATTAGTTGTTTTAGATGACCTATAGAAAACATTAGAGATTCAGGGTGAGAAACGTGAGATTTCAGTTAGGAAATTGTTTGTCATGTAACTTAAAAAGGCCAAAAATAAAGTTTGTACCTTGTATGCAGTAAAAATTTCTGAATCTGTTGAAGAAAATAGTGATCTCATGGATCGTTATCCACTGTTACGAAATTACAGTGACGTGTTTCCAGAATAATTACCAGGTATTCCACCTAAAAGAGAATTTGATTTTACAGTTGAGATCAAACCTGGAATGGAACCTATTTCTAAGGCACCATATAGAATGACTACTATAGAATTAGTAGAGCTTAAAGTATAATTACAAGAAATTTTGTTAAAAGGGTTGATTAGACCAAGTGTTTCTCCTTGGGGAGCACCAGTAATTTTTATGAAAATGAAAAATGGGACACTTAGGTTGTGCATTGATTATAGAATATTGAATAAAGTGAAAATCAAGAATAGGTACCCACTTCCTAGAATTGATGATTTATTTGATCAGATGCATGGTGCATCAGTGTATTCTAAGATAGATCTTAGGTCATGTTATCATCAATTGTGAATTAAAGATGAAGACATTCATAAAACTGCTTTCAAGACAAGGTATGGGCATTATGAATTTACTGTTTTACCCTTCGGGTTAACAAATGCACCTACAACTTTTATGAATCTAATGAATAATATCTTTCAAGAATACTTGGACAAATTTTTGCTTGTATTCTTGGACGACATTCTCATATATTCTAAAAATGTTGAGGAACACCATGAGCACTTGAAAATCATTTTGGATATCTTGAGAAAGAGAAAGTTATTTGGTAAGCTATCTAAATGTTCTTTCTATGATATAGAAGTACATTACTTGGGTCACATTATAAGTAAATATGGGATTGTTGTAGATCCTTCTAAGATTATAGCGTTAACAGAATAACCTGCACCTAAGAACGTACATGAGGTAAGAAGCTTCATGGGACTTGCTAGTTATTATAGAAAATTTGTTAAGGATTTTTCTAAGGTAGTTGTACTAATAAATTCATTGCAGAAAAAATATAAGAAATTTGTATGGAGTGAGAAGTGTGAATCTACTTTTGAAACCTTGAACAGTTAGTTGACTTCTACACCTATTTTGGCTGTACTTGATCCTAATGGGGATTTTACAGTTGTGACGGATACTTCTGGTGAAGGTCTTGGAGGAATATTAGTACAGAATGATCATGTCATAGCTTATGAAAGTAGAAAAATTAAGTTACATGAGTTGAATTATGCTCCACATGATTTAGATCTTTCCGCCATTGTTCATGCAATTCAAGTATGGAGACATTATCTGCTTGGTAAACCTTTTGAATTGAAAACTAATCATATAGGGTTGAATTATATTTTCACTCAACTAAATCTGAATGTAAGACAACGTAGATGGTTAGAGTTTTTGTCACAATATGATTTTAACATAAGTTACATAAAAGATAAGGAAAACAGAGTTGTTGATGCTCTAAGTCATAGGAAGCACATTTCTGCTCTTATAACATTAAGAACTCAGTTTAAAGATGAAGTAAAAGATGTTATGGAATCTGATAAAGTGAAAATAGCACTTGCTGCAGATCCAAAATACGTACGGTATAAAGGATTTCACTTTGATAATGAAGGAATATTATAGTTTGAAAACAAAGTATATATACCTTCGCTTAATGAATTGAGAAAGAATTTACTAGTTGAATTTCACAGCTCACCTTTTTCTAGACATCCTGGCATTACAAAAATGCTTGCTGATATAAAACAACAATATTTCTAGAAAGGAATGAAAAAGGATGTTATTGAGTTTGTTAAGCATTGCTTAGAATGTCAACGTATTAAAGCTAAACACATGCACCCAGCCGGTTTATTATATCCGTATAGAATTCTACAGTACAAATGGCAAGTAATAAGCACGGATTTTGTACAAGGTTTTCCTATGACAAGAAATAAACATGATGTTATTTTAGTAGTTGTTGATAAACTAACAAAAGTAGCACATTTTATTGCTGGAAATTTGAAAGATGATTCTCCTGTTTTGGCAAAAAGGTTTGTTCATGACATTTTTAGATTACATGGAGTACCTGAGTTAATCATATCCGATAGAGATCATAGAATGACGTCAAGGTTTTGGCAAACACTTAATGCAGCTCTAGGAAATAAGCTGAATTTCAGTTCTACACATCATTCAGAAATAGATGGATAGACTGAAAGAGTGAATCAAGTTTTAGAAGATATGTTACACATGTATTATATGGATCAACAGTATAAGTGGGAAGAGTATCTTCCACTAGTTGAATTTGCTTACAATAATACATATCACGCATCTCTTAAGATGGAACCTTTCGAGGCACTATATAGAAGGAAATGTAGAACTCCTGTTAGTTGGGAAAACATTGAGGATAGAAAAGTAATTGGACCTGAAATACTTATGAAAATGGAACAACAAGTTAAAATGATTCGTGAATGCTTGAAAGAAGCAACAGATAGAAAAAAGAGTTATGCTGACTTGAAGTGGGTTGATAGGAAGTTTTAGCTTGGTGAGAAGGTCTTTCTTCAAGTCAAACTGAAAAAGAGTTCTATAACTTTTGGCAAGGCTACCAAGTTATCACCTCATTTTGTGGGAACTTTTGAAATTGTGGAAGTTATCAACCCAGTAGCTTATTGTTTAGCATTACCTCCTGCTTTATCACAAATGCATGATGTTTTCCATATTTCTTTACTTAATAAATATGTCTAAGATTTATCACATGTGTTAAATTAGAATTCCTTGCAGGTCCAAGACCTAGGAATAATCATGGTTAAACTGTTACGAGTGCTGGAAACTCATCAGTTGTATTTAAAAAATCATGAACATCCACTGAGGCAATGTAAGGTCCAGTGGGACCAGTTTAATGAGGAAAGTGCAACCTGGGAAAACTTGGAGGATATGAAAACTAATTTTCCATTTTTGTTTGAGCAGAGTTAAATTCTGTAAACTGATAAAATTTGAAATTTAATACATTATGACAATAAATCTGCTAGTTTTGGGCAGATGAAAATTTAATTCTTTGAATGAACAACTATGTGAATGCTGATTTTTGGAATTATAAGATTCTGATATGTTTTGACATATGGTGATAAAGTGAATGAATTGATTATCCTTGATATTAATTGTTAAATTAAGGTAATCATCGAGACGATGATTCTTTTTAGGAGGGAAGCATGTAACACCCTTTTTAGTTGTTATATTCCTCCTTTGATTGGCCTCCTTCCAAGTTTCCAAGGTTGTTTTTAGGAGGGAAAGGCGGTGGAAAATAAGAATAAGCACGAAAATTTCATTAAATGGAATTGATTGGCCTCGGTCAAGGAATTTAAACAACCTTGGAAACTTGGAAGGAGGATTTTGGGGAAGTTTTTTCTCTCACTCTCTCCGGATTTTGTTCTTCATGAGAAAAAATAGTTCCTCGAACCAGCAGTTTGAATTAAAATTTGTGGCTATTTTTGGTGCATCTAATCTATTCTTAATCATGGGAAAATATAAAAGGCATTCGAAGGAAAGTTGTTTGCTTTTTGATCTTGCATGGAAGAGAAAGGAAGTATGAAAATTGTCTTGGAAGTTCCTTTAACTTTGCAGAAGCGCTATCAGGCATGATAGGCTCTAACCATTAAGATTTCTTGCTTTCTTTAAAATGTTCCTTTAAATGAACCCTACTTATATGATATTCTTGGCTTGCATGATTTAACTAGTTATTTGTCTTTTGGGTTTACGTATATTTTTGTGAAATCAGTGTATGAAACCCACTGCAAAAATAATGTTGAGTTTGGAAAATTCATTTGAGTTTTGTTAGCAAATCATGCATGTAAATCTTGATTTTGTAACTCTTCTTGACTTTTAGAACTGGAGTATGAAGTGTTTGATAAAATATTGCACTGTAGTTCTTGTTGCTATGAACTAAGGAATGGGATATTCGGTAACTCGAGACTGTTGTTGAGGTATGTACATGGCTTTGTACTCGTATCTTATTTTCTTATGCTATTATGGACTGTTTAGGGGAGTTAAATATTATATTGTACTCGTATATCATTCCTCGTATGGTTCTATATTCTTGTTTGATGCTCGTGTTTCATTTTTGAACTGGTTTGAGTCTCCTTCATTTTGGGAACTAAACTGGAATGGGAACTAGTTGTTACCCTGAAACCGTGATTAATCACTTGTGGAGTCCTTAACCAATATGAAAAATTTGTGTTTAATATGGTGATTTGAGTTTTGAACTTTGAGTTCTCAACTGGTTTTTTTAATCAATATGTTTGATTTAGTTTTGATATAGAATTGGGATTCTCCTTATACCTGCTTAAATGTTTTAGTTCATAACTCTGTTTTTTAAACTCGAACTACTTAAAGAGATCTAGGAGATTGGTTTGTCTAAACTGTTATGAAGATCTCTTTGAGATCTTATCAAGAAACATCTTGTTGATGAACGGTTCGTTCTTCTTAGAGATATTACTTATGCTTTTATGTTTGATATATTAATTGTTTCATTAAAGTAGAGTTGTTTTAATGGAACAATTAGTTGAAAGCATGAAATTTTAATGTTTGGTACTTATCAAGCTTAGTTTTTTGAACTGGCCCATGCTAGCAATTTTTGTAGATGGATTCCGTAAGTGGTAAAAGAAGGAAAAACTTTTATGATACATTGGATGATTTAAGTTTGATTCTTTATGAAGAATTCTTATTTCTTTCTTGAGTTGTAATTTCAAAGAGAAATTGTATTCTTGTTGAAAGAAGACTATTGTATTGGCAGTTTGCCTAAAATGCATAGTATTGTAATTATATAAGTTTACAAAGATGAATTGAAAGTTGAAAACTTACTTGAATTGGATTTGTAAATTATCTGGTGTTAATATGAAAGAAATGGAATTCTTTCTTGTTGATATTATTCATATTATTTATATACTTGATTGATTATCCTTTGTTATGTTGGGTAAAGGGAGTTAAGTTCAATCTCCGTAGTTAAGATACAACTTGATAAGTTGTAGAATATGATGTTATTATCTAAACAATTTTGTATTGTAGTATGATGTAATAAACATGCAGTAAGACCAAAGAATCGTAAAAGATAAAGAGGGTTGTTAAATCCTAAAACTTAACCATAAAGGGGAAGAATCTTCCTCTTTCAAATTGAATGTAAACAAAAGGAAAGGTGCGATGATCGTTAAATCATTAGAATTCCTTCCAATGAAGTCTACTTAGGTAATCCTATGTGGTTACTACACCTTCTTGACTGGTTAAGTTACATTTAATGGAACTTATGATGTTGTTGTCCTGTTTTTGGTTAACTGTTCGTTAAGCCAATTAAATGAACTTAAAAATAAATCTTAAGTTAAGTAAGTTCTTAAATGGTTACTTGAATCAGATTTTGGAAAAGAACTTAAGGAGTGTGGATTATAACGTTTCGCAAGGATATGTGAAATGAATCTTAAATCCACTAATTAACTAAATGTTAACGTTCTCCTTGAAGTATGTACATCTCGATGAGGCAGTTATGGTGGATGTTGGCACATGCCAACTGCAGAAATGTACCTTCAAGAAGAATAAGGTCCTCTCGAAGATACAATATTTTAGTTGACATGTGGCAACACCCTTCTGCATTTGACCATCCAAACCTACATATGCTGGGGACTTGTACTTTGTTTCCTTCTAGACTGAATTAGAAACATGATCTAGTTTAGGGGATGAATCTCACTAACTAGGGTCAAGTAGGCACATTCAATTGACTTAGGTCAATTGAATATGTCTAAATACCCTTAGTTAACGTGAATGATCCAATATACTATATCATGTCACTAATCTGGGTTAGGATAAAATATTGGACAAGTGGACTGACAGAAGTCAGTAAAGACCATTCTAGATAACAGAAGAGTGAGGTGAAGGATGTATTTTGATGACGTGTATGTCATCTAGGAATAATCACATAGACAGTATGTTGAAAATATTTGGCCAAAGTATCGTAAGCTGCTGGTTGCGTTGTCTTGTATCACCTAGTTTTGTAGAACGTGATGTTGGATGAATATTGGTAACAAATATTCAGATAGGTTCTTTAAATAGATCACTCAGAACCTAGATTAGGGTAAGTAACTAAGTATACGTAGTATACACTATGTGTTCAGATTAACATGAGAGATAGGATTGAATCCAAGTCATGAAATGAGAGATCAGAAGATACCGAGTCATTACAGTTGCATATGGTTATCTGTTATGAGATTGACTGGCATAGAATGTGTGTTCTAAATGATTTATTATTTAGAACAGAGAACATTGCTTCAAAAAAAAATTCCCTTTGTTTCTAAAGTATTAAAATGGGAATGTTACATTTTCCATTAACCCAAGTTAAAATTCAATAGAACTTTGATAAAGATAATTCCCGTAAATCTCACAAGAAAAAATGTCATAGGCCTCTGTAAATTTTCCGTTCCAAATATTTTGGTTTATTGTTATCATTAGAAAAAACATGATAATATATTTATTCATTTCAATGATACTGCATTAATTTCAAATTCATAGATAAATAGACCTAAGCAACACCCTGTGTTTCAACTATTATCACTCTACTTTTGACATCATTCCTTAAGTCTAGCTTATGTGTTCACTCCTTGAATGTACCAATGATGCCATCCAATGTCTGTCACCACTACCTACAAACATATCTCATGTTCCTCAAGCTCAGTGGAAGACAAAGTATCATGGAGGACTTTATAATTCTGGCACATATCACAAGGTGGTTGAGCCAAGCAAATGAGAGTTTCGGGGGCGAGCTTGAGTCAAAGAAGAGAATTATTAAGCTTAGTGACACGTGAAGCTCAAGATATTTGTATGGAGTGGAATTAAAACATGTTTTAGGTTGATCAGAGAGTTATTGCAGAGGAAAGGAAGAAGATATTTTTGAACATGCCAGTGGCTAGACAAGAACAGGTGTTAGAGCACAAAATTTTGGTGTGTAAAGGACAAGGGTTTTCTTTGATGTTAGCTGTATGGGTTGGGTCCATGGTGCAATGAGAAATAAATTAGCTCTCTATCGTATGGTGTTGCATGTGTTGGTGTGGTTTCTTGAATAAAAAAAGTTTCAGCAACATGACTTTCTTGGTGCATGGATCATTCGAGACAATTAATGAAGGTATTGTCTGGGAATTTGAAAAAAATTTCCTCTCAAGAAAACAATAGTAGAGATTAGTAATTTTGTGTGAGGTTAGTAAAAATTGAGCCTCATTACTAAATAATAATGGATGAGGTTGGGATTGTGTCCTGGGAGACTTTGGAAGAATGGAAACCTCTCAGTCCTTGACAGTTAATCCCTGTAATTTTGGATTCAAACAAAAACATTGAGCCTCATGATAATATCAATAAATAGAAAACAAAGATTCGTGATCCATAAATAAACAAACTATGATCTTGGAATTTCAAAAAGGTGAATGAATTTGTTAAAAATCTAAAAACTATAAACATGTATAAAATCATAAAAATAAGAAAAACATCCAAAGCCTATTGCAATAAGTGAACCCCATATGAAAAACATGAGTTAAGGAAGTACATGTTTAAATAAAAATAGATATTCAACCTACTACAATATACAAAGCTGAGGCCTCATACATAAGTCACATGTTACCATCATTACTATGTAATGGTCACAACAAATTTCTACATGCTAATATGAAAAAGATGAAGGAAGATATAGTGAAATTAATTTTAAACAGACATTAGAACTGAGTGTATGAACAAATGGGACTAGAAACCCGAAAGTGAACATTGGTGGGACCTAAGATTGTATATTTTTGTTGGCAATGCAAAAATTTCTTTTGGAATCTAAGGAATCTTTGTAAGGAATGATACTAGGGAAAAATTATTTTCAACCGTTTGATTTAAGTGGGTGGATGGATTAAATTGAGATTTTTTTACATATCAAAGGAAACAAGGTTTTAGTGTTTAAAAATATTAATAAAAAATAATTTGATTAAATAATAGATTATTAATGATAGAGTCCAATACCTCAGGGATGGTGGTCACTGCCAAAAATAAAATTTTCTTTATCCACTTCCAAATTTGTACGAAACGATTCAAATTAACTAATTTAATAATCAATATTTGGAGTATGATTATCAGTGTAAAACGTTTTTTTTAAAGATAGATAGATGGGGTATATAGACAGATCTATATAGAATTACCTATATTCAAATTATTCTTCCATGATCAATTGAATACACGTAGAACCAAATCGTTTCAGTACTCACACCTAGTGTTTATCATACCACCGATAGGTGACACATCCACTATGGTCAAACACAAGAAACAAAGTCCAAACATTCAATTAAATGTCACCCATTATAAACATAAAATAGTAAAATTGGTGAATTATTTTAGAATCAAAAGAATCCTTGCCAAAACTTTCAAGAGACAGGAGGTTCAAGGTAAGAAGACCAATTTGGAGAGGACAACCCTTCTATAACAACTCTAACTTTAGGTAATAAACAGGGTGCAATATCACCCATTAAGGGCCATGATATATATATATATATATATATATGTGTGTGTGTGTGTGTGTGTGTGTGTGTGTGTGTGTGTGTGTGTGTGTGTGTGTGTGTGTGTGTGTGTGTGTGTGTGTGTGTGTGTGTGTGTGTAAGGTTCATTACATTGGGAATAAATGTGACTTGTATTGGATAACATTTGGTTAATAGTTTACTCTTACTCTAATTTTATTATATATTGTAAATAGAGTTATATCATTCATTTGAAACCAAGCATTGAGGAAAGAATAAGGATCATAGGGTGTTCAGAGATACTAGATATAGTCATCCTCAAAATTCCATTCTCATATTAGGAGATCTTCTGCGGTGATTCATTCCCTAAGTAATATTGTATGTTATTTCCCTCCATGGAGGGTATTTCTAAGTAGATTTCTAAATATATTGAATATTGGAGCAATTTATTGCACCAAATAACTTGTGTATGTGATTTATGTTAAATGATACATTAATTTTATGTTGATATTTAGGTCTTACCATCTAATGATAGTTAGACTCCATCAAAAAATCACAATATAAATAATAAAAATATTTAGTCTCATTTTAATTCCTGCAACTCCCATAATTTTGCTAAATGTTGTTTAACGTCATTTTGTAATCTTGGCATCAAGATCTAAGACCTCTCAATGGTCATATCTTACACACTTTTTTAGGATAGTTATGACGATGTACATGTCATGATTATGGTTCTTTATCTTATGTAAATATCATGGGAAGAATGTTGTATGCTACTAAGAAGACTTTTATATGACTTCTCAATAATGTAGAAATTGTGACCACCTATCTAATGAAGGGTTGGGAGGTGATTTCAAATTCGAATCTTATTCCTTTGACATTTTCTCCTCCCCAATTTTTTTAGGTATGCATTATTGTATCATATTTTTTATCTAATTATCAATCACCCATATATATCTTGACCGGAGGGGGAGGGACTCCTATATATGTATTAGGCAGAGGCATATGCCATGGATATATCTCCCACATCTCTATATAGGGGAGGGGTGTCCGTGTCTTCTATATGTGTCAACCACACCCCACACCTTTTTAACATTAAGTGAAGTTTGAGTGGTTGGTACTGATAGAGAAAAAAGATGTCATATTATTCTAAGATATAGGGAGAGGGGTGTGGGGTGGGTAGGACTCACTTGTATATCGTCATCCATTCATACATGGAACCTTCATTATATATTTATGTGTGCGCAAGTGTGTGCATGTATGTGTGTGTGCGTGTCTATGTCTATATATACATATATGTATATATGTGTGTGTGTGTCTATGTATATGTATATGTATATGTATATGTATATGCATATATAGATGTATATGTATGTGTATGTGTATGTGTATGTGTATATGTATAGGTATAGGTATAGGTATAGGTATATGTATATGTATATATACATGTGTGTGTGTGTGTGCTCAATGGCTCATTCAAACAATATGTATGTGTATATGTATATATTTGTGCATATGTTCTCAATGTTACTGATTGTTATTCACACATGGCCAATCATTAGGTTTGGTTTTCCATGGTGCTTGTCCATTCATGTACAATGGAAGCATACATAAACACCATGCATGTCACTAACTAGAATCAAATGAGTACACAACAACATTAATCTCATTATCTATTTCATGTCTATAATTGACAAATGATTCACCTAGTATACCAAAAGGGGCTATTAGAATGGAAGGAAAATACTTCCTCTTCATATATAGGTAGAGATCTAGGTCAAGAAAATTTGATCCCATCTATATGGGGGTGGGGGATACTCTTTATATTCCTAAATTGGTTTATTGAACATATGGGAAAGAAATCTATGCCCTCAACCCATATATATAATTTAAATCATTCAAGTGCAACTCTCCATATAGTTACATGGGATCTCCTTACAATTAAGTGAGAGAGGGGGGTCAATGTCCCTCAAAGCCTTGATCCCCTCTATATACATATGTGATGTCAAGGATCAATCACTTGTCATATATATATTGGGCCCCATCTATCTCGTAACTGTACCACTCCCTCTATATTATATGGTGTGACCCTATCTATATATGGCATGAGGCTTACATGTGAATAATTTAAATTGTGCTCATTGTGTAGTGCCCACATTTTACACACACAATTACAACAGTAAAATACCAGAATAATTTTTTTTGACTTACATTACTCACTACACACAACACAGTAAGGGTTTCCAAGTACAGAAACTCAACTCACATACAACAATCACATAAGTCCTCGACTCACATAGACACATGAAAACAACATAGGCATGTCGATGCCACACTTTTCCCCAATGAATGAGGGGTACTAGAAATGACCCAACCACAAGAAAGAATGACTTCAAGGAATGGCAAACCCACAACACATCATTTCTTTAATTGTATTTTAGTTACGATTAACATTCCAAGAACATTATTGTCCAAGGATAAATTTCTCGTTTGTCCACCTACATATTCCTTATGTTCATTCCGCGGTTAAATTACAGTTCGATCCTTTTAAGTTGGCTTCTTATTTATAAAAAAGTTTCCATAACTTGCATACTTATTGGCATAATTCGAATGCATATAAAATACTTAATTATCTTGTTCTTATGTTAAGAATATTCTTCTCGAACATACATTCAATGTCTACCTTTTTACTCTTACAACTCAAGTGAATGTGACTTGGTGTCCATATAGCGATATTAGGATTTAACGGAGATTTAGATACAAGGTAGCTTTTTTTACCAAAAACATTCCTCGATCACAGTATAGTTATTTCCCTACCATAGTTATTTTTTTTCAATGACTTGTGGAATTCCATTTTGATTTATATATGTATTTTGTTTTCTCGAAGGTTGATCACACCAAGGCAATTCATATTCTTTGAAACAAAAGAATATATTTAATTGAGTTATAAGGTCTCCAATGGTGGCATTATTCTAAACCTCAAATCTCGTTTTTACTCTTATATGCTTTATTTTCTATGTCACCATTATGGTCTTATTATTAGCATTGTCTTGTAAAAGGAGTTACGAAATGTTTGTCTAACCTCTTGAAGACATATATGATTAGGAAGACTTGAAGCTACACACGAACCCTAAGTTAACATCCAAATCAACTGAGTTTTAGATTAATTCCAACTTCACCTATGGGTCTACCCCTCAACTATATATGAGTTTTAAGCGAGAGGAAAAATTTATGCCTAAACCACCTTCAAGAAAGGACCAAGGTGTTATGTTGAGAGACACCAAGGTAACACATTTAGCTGAGCGGAGCTAAGGAGTTCATTATCAAGAGTTTAAGACCTAGAACAACTAAGTCACAACCTCCATCTATGTCATCTGGATCCAACAGGGATTTCAATCGATGAAGAAATTTAATTTTAAATATATCTTTGGATGACAAGGTAGTTTACTAGGCTACGAAGGAGGAGTTAGCTCTACATACTCTAAGAAAAGTTTGACTGTGTCACTCCTATCAAACGGGTTTATGACAATGTCACTAAACATACTGACTAAGATGATAAGCCCATTCTTGGGTTCTGATTTACTAAAAACGAGGAGGTTCTATTGAGTGCAAAGTTTTATTCCATTCTACGGTTTTCAATGTCTTCTATGGTAAGGAGTATCACACATGAAAACAAGTTATGCTTCGATATGGACAAGGGTAGAGTGTTTCCATTAAATCTCTTCATTACATTTACAAAGTATGAATGCACAAGATGACTCGTTAATCATTTATTGAACACTAAGTATGCACTACAAGATATTACTTCAAATTCATTTACCTTATATAGATATAACCTTTTTACTAGGTGTACTATGAATCAAATTGAACCTATGATTAAATGCACATTTCCTAGAGGTCCTTGAAACTAGCATCTCATACATATCAACAAATTATCAAATATAACCTTCTGTAACATGAGACTACATTATACATTTATTCATTTAACAATGAACTATATAAATTACAATGATAATAAATGAATTACACATCTGCCTTTTTGTCATCATTCTTTCATCCTGCAAAACCACGTGAGCATGATATCAGCGATAAATCGCTGGCATGGCATCCACCCTAATCTAACATAATTATCATTTTTCAGTTTCCCATTTATATATGATAATAATTACAATTTGAAATTGAAATAAAATTTTTAGAGACATGTACTCATTACATTTCATTTTACTTCATTTTGTAACCCAGGAGGGAGAAAGAGAAGGGAAGAGAGAGAAAACACCATTTGTCAAAAATTCTATTTCACACAACAAGTTACACTATAGAGTTTTAAAAATTTATTTGCATGTGTTAAAAGTTTCCACAGTGGTTTGACAACCTGACGAGGGTCCCACAACTTTCTATTTTTACATTTTCTTACTAGCTACAAAAACGTTCAAAACGGGCTCGGAGGCTAAGAAACCGCTTCCAAAAGTTGTCTTCCGATGAGAACACACACCATGATTAAATTTATACGTGTCCACCTATATACCAAGAGTTCATAGCAACTAATGGAATTTGGAAATAGTGAACGGTTTACATTTGGTGGCTAGTTTTCTGGGGCCACTGGTCATCAGTTGACCCCAGTTGTAAATGAACAAAAGTTAGCTCGAGGGCTCAGAAAACCACATCCAAAATTGACGTTTGATGGATGAACGCACAGTGAGAAACTTCCTACAAATTTCCCTATATACGGAGAATTCAACAGAGTTGAAGGAATTCAGGAACTAGAAAACATTCTTCAAACGGTGACAAGTTTTCTTGAAGCCACCGGTCCTAATTGGTCTAGTTTGACCTTGTCAAACTACGACCAAAGGCCTACAAAATGTCATCGTCAAAATATCCAGAAAAGTGTTTTTCCCTAAACTGAAAGATTCCATGCAATTTTCTAGTAAAAACACTAGAGGTTTGCGAAGAAATGGAAATAATTTCTCTATCCAGGTTTCAAATGGTGGTTCAAAACGAAAGCCAACTTTCTAGATTTGACAAATTTCTACTGATGTAAACCAGTGTAATAGGGCTCCTATAAGAGCGTAAAATATCACATATGTTCATTCAGGATCAATCCAAAGGTCAAGGTGACCCCTCACACAATAAGGTACATGAATGAAGCTTAACTTCTTGTTTTCAGAGTTACGAAGGGTACTTAATGAGTCTTCCAAAAAATGCAAAAATTATCTATTTAAACTGGGAGATGATCAACTTTATTACTGGGAAGTCAATTTCGTCTGGTCGATAAAACAATATTGTAGCGATCTAGTTGGGTAGGAAGTTTTCTACATCACCTCAGAATGAGGGTGGAAGTTCATGTTTTAATGCAAACGAGTTATTTTGACTTCGTGAGTTACGACACAACATTTCATTGTTTTACAACGAGTTGAAATAAACAATTAACTGTATTTTAATCCTAATATTTTAAAATTATATTATGTTGCAAATCCGAAAACTAAAGTACGAGAGTTATGATGAGATGAGGGGAGGTGAACCATGCCTAGGAGGAACGAAAGTCAGTCAAACCCACAGGATTCGGTTCAGTATCTCCTTGGCACTTGTCGAACAGTTCAAGAGCGTTGGATCAAATAGTTTGGTTTTTGTCCACACAACTTTCCGATTACTTGAAGTTTTCCAACAGAATAAGTTTCCCACTTGTGAGTTTGTAACCCATTTTGAGTTAGAATTATGTGCAAGGCTCCAATAATTTAACATGTTGAGAACGATGTTGGCAATGGACAATTTCTGCTGCACCTTCTAAGCGAATAGCCATGCGATATCTTACTAAGTGTAGTAGCTTTTTCAGATAAACATCCTTGCGTACAAATTACTAGTTATTGCAGTAGGCCACATTTATTTCAAGTAGATTTAGTCATGCAGTTACATAGAAATCAACTTCCATTTTGGAACTACAAGAGGCTTGGGAGGATCCCTTCATCCATTTAGGAAAAAAGTTATCCATTCCATTATCGCCCTTGGGAACGTTTAAGATCTTCCTGTTCCAGACCTCATATCCCTTCCTTAGGGGGCTGAAACTTGCGTAGTGAGTGCGCTCATTTCATGCAACTCATCGTGGCTTGAGACCTGTTTAAAATGGGGATGAAAATGTGAACAAGTAGCGTGAGTTAGGGAAAACATACAAATGTAGTTGTAATCCATAATATTTTATTTTATGAGGAGTTGTCCCGTAGGTATTTCAATGAGTCAAAACAAGTACCAGCCTTAACTCACTATGAAAGATGACCCAGATAGAACCATGCCTTTGATAACGGAGTCGCTCCAAAACCCAGCAGAGATTCAGTCGAGAAAGGCATCTCGACTTTGCAGCTTTTATATAAAACCTACTGAGTATTCAGTATGGCCAAGCAACCATCCTGGTAAGATCTCACCATCGCTTCTACACTCTATGGTGAGTAAAATTTGTCACATCATTGCAACCATTGACAATCATACTCTTTGCATACTGGCTTGAACCGTTTGAACATAATGCCGTCCCCACCAAAACTCTACACCAGATAAGACTCCTCAATGCATAGCATCAGACTATGCGGACCAATCAGGCTACAATATGCCAAGGCAGAAGTGAAAAAAAACAAACCCTTTAGTGAATAACCTACAACTGTTGCAGAAATAAGACGCTGATTTCTCTCAGAAGGGATTTTCAAGTGACTAACCAACACTATGCCTTTCATGGTGCTTCCACAGGTTAAAGAGTAAAATCTGTCAGGGATCAACTCACAATAAGGAGAAGGAAATAAACAACTTGCATCCAGTAGCTAGCCAACAACTGAGAGTAACCATGGAGCCATTATGCCTTAGGGATGGAAAGGAACATGCTTTGATCCAAAATATCAACAGGCACAGTGGATTAGCATAATGTACATTTCAGACTGCACAAAAGAGGCACCAATCCAAATGTAGACACATCATCCCAGAGAGACCTTCATTGCAAAGGACTCAAAACCAGTGAAAAGTCTCCTAGGAAGCCACCAAAAGGACAATTTATCAGATCCATGAGAAGCTATCTTTCTTTCATTTGGTAATACACTGTCCTTGGGATGTTAAGGGAACCATCCTTAAGCATGGCTAGCTTCAGGCTACCAGCTTGAGTTCAACACACAATGTCATGATCCAGGAGACATGATGGGATGCATTAGGTGTTTCACCTCCCAACGCATGTGCACATCCTCCCAAATTTCCTTCACCAGCACTCACTTTCAACTAGGGAAAAGTGCGTAACCAAACCAAAATAAGATAAAAAAGGGTATAGTACAGCCAAGTTTCATGGGAAGAAGAAATGGTGGGGGTGGGTGGATACCTCCACAATTTATAAATAAACATTTTATCAACAAAAAATGAGGATGAGTTTACAAGGCTTGCAATGACACAAAACCTCGAGAAGGCTAAAGAGGAAATTAAACATTAGCATTCCCTTAAACCACGAGCCTAGGGATGAAGGCATTACATTCAGCAATCCCCAAAAGCATCATCCTTGGATAGTGACATTAGTAATGAGGTCCGATCATGAGAGAAATGGTAAGGCAACAAGGAATCAAATATGGGTGAAGGTACGCTCCTAAAGCAAGCTTCAAACACAAAAAGCTCTCCCTAACCATATTGATAAAAATTGTACACTTTAAAGCAAAAGGAAATCTTAAGATTGGTACAATTTAACACTTATTTTATAGTATTATTAATAACATAGTTTGGGAACAGGGAACTATACCAATTTTACAACAGTGCTCAAAAGCAATAATTAATAACCCCAAATTCAACACAACAATGAACCATGGAAACAACCAGCAGCTGCTTGAATGAACAGCTAAAAAACAACAATTTTCCTTTACACAGCTGCCCATGCATGCATACCATGACACTAGGTCCCAGATGTAACAATAATATCCACTAACAAGGGTATTGACATTGACCATGGGAAAAGTCCAAGAAGTGGTGGGAGGTGGCAAAATCTTCACTGCAACAAGGACAAAGTCAACAACGGTCAATGATTTAGCCTTCTTCTTCTGATCTACCAGCAAAAATGTTTATTTACAAGGATTGTCGTGCATCGACAATGCAAACTGAGGAACATTGCAATGGGGCATTAACCCGATGTGTATGTGACCCTTGAAGAAAGGCATCGACCGAAACAAGACATACTTGCACTGAATCGAGACAATGGTAAGAACAAAGAACAACTAAGGAAGGTTTCTCTAATGTTAAATCAGAATAAATCACAGCTTACGGGTGAGCCCTAACAACATGCAAGATAAAAAAAATTGATACTTTCAAATTGTGAGATGATCAGACAAGTTCCATTTTACCTTATTACTTAACATTTGGTCTTTTACATTATTTGGAATGTATCTCAAAAATAATTATTCATTGTTTGGAATCATATTAAAGCCGATACATCTGAAGCAAGTATCTCAAAGTTAATCCGTGAGACCCAGATTTTCCTTTAACCAGATAATTCATACATGATCTATAAGGTCCACAGTTTGGGGTGTCGACAATGACCCAAAAAGGCAAGAACGAGAGGGAGGGTGCAAAATCTTTCATGGACTGTGATCAAGGACACAAGTCAACAATGATCAACAAGTAGACACACACACACAAGATCTGTTCCCAATTATGCCTAGACAACAGGGTCGTCATGTCAACAAACTGGGGAAACATCAAACGGGGCATCAACATTCTCCTCCCCTTAAGAAAGCATCGTCCTCGATGCGACATACAATGAAGAAGGAGAAAAGGCCAAGCAACAAGGAACAAATATGGGTGAATTAAACGCTCTGCAAGGTTAAGATTTCAGACAGCAAAATCATGGTCACGGGGTGGCCCTAGGAACATACAAGGTAGAAATTCTTAGACTTTCAAGGTTCTCTGAAGATTGGGTAGTTCCAATTTACCTTATTACTTTGTTAGCATTTTCTTTTTCAGGTATTTCTTATCTCAAGATTATAATATTCATTGTTTAGAATTTTTCAGAACTGTCTTAAGTTCATGGGTTCCCAATAATAACTAACATCAAGATGTCACACAAAACTTACACAACACAAACAACCCACGAGACATCTTGCTACCTACTTTCATGACTGTATCATATCACAAGGTCTTTTAATTCCTCCATGAAATGATAACAAGTAGACCACATAGCAAATAATTTTCTGACAATTATGTCCTAAACATAGATCCAGTACACACATATGACTGAAAATACTCTAATCAACACGCTGATACATATACAATGGGTATCACATGACTGCAAAATCCATGACGGTACCAACATAGTGCCAAGACAATATCCAATAGTCAATACCAACCATGGAAATGTCAAGCCTCAAACATAACAAGGTGTCTAACGAGACTCACAAGGGTACACATAACTCACTATACCAACTCCACACATCTCAAGATATCAAGAAATAATCCCCAGATATCTCTTGAAGTATCAAAAATAAAACTCCATATACCTTCCCAAAGCATCACCAAATAATCTCCATATACCTCTCATAGAGAAAGAATCATAGTGTCAAAACCAAGCTGGGTCACTCAACCATAGAGCCCCATCAAGAATATCAGGTCACTCCACCATAGAGTGCCATAAAGAATAACAAGTCACTCAACCATAGAGGCCCATCTCCTTTCTCCTTTTAATGAGGCCGGGTCACCCTATGGCCCTAGGCACATAGAGCCCCATCACCCCTAAACCAAGTGACATAATAACTCGTGGTTCAACAACCCGCTAGTTATATGTAACTCCTTGGGGTGTACCCCCATACAACGAAGTGGGCCCATAGGTTCAACCACTCCATGGTTAATCCCATGACCCTATTCCAACACATTACGACATTAGAACCAGCATAACAATCCATTCAAATGCCAAGTGGCAAAATCAAAAGCCTTGGGCTAGGCTACAAAACTTTTAAATGTGAAAAGAAAGTTTAAATCTAAGGAAAAACAAATAGCTGATTAGCCATGGTTAGTGTAAAATTTGAATGTTAATGCAACAATCGAATAAGTGCCCAAAATATAAGAGTATGTCAATTAGAAAAATGGCTAGTTCTGACAATAAAAGAGATAATGATCAATTTACGAATAAAATACATATAGAGAAAATAGCACATTACAATCACTATGTGGCCTCATACCGCCACCAAAGGGGTACTCATCGAGTTGCTGGCACTCAGACATCGAGCCTCAGCTCATAAAAATATACATGTAACCAGAAATGAGTATATCAAATAATGTAACTATCATCATCTCTTCCTGAATCATTCCTCCATACTCCCACAAGGATCAACATAGTCAAAATCACATAGGATTATTCAATGAACAATCCAATAGGAAAGAGCAGGGGATACTAGTTGCATAAGTTGAGCCTAAGGTGGTGCGCACCCACAATATAATGAGATAGCTCGAAGTATACTAAACAGATAAAAGTGGGTTTTCAGTCTATATAAGACTCCACTTTCTCACTCGTACTCAAATCAAGATTATGAAAAACCTGGTCCACGCCTCCTCTCTCCTACACATACACTCTTGACAATTTTCTCCCCTTAGGGTCGTCTAGTGTAAGGTTCACAACATACACATAACTACATCACTAACACAATGGTGATTCACACAAATTAACCATAGCGTCTTATGCATGGTATTTATACTACAGGGTATAACACAACCATTACTTTCACGGGTTACGATACATCACATTACCACATCCTACACCCAAAGTGCAATCACTATACACTAGGGATCATACTCACCATATGCCCCTAAATCATGACATGAACCATCACATATTACATGAATTATACGTATGAGGAACACAATGTCTAACCTTACAACATATAGTCAATTGCAATACAACACGACGATGCACACAACTAATCACAATACGGCGATGACATCACAATAAAATATGATTCACTTTACATAAATTTTGTCATGCAATACATCAATACACTTTCATATCATATAATGCCAAAATGTTTTTCAACACTCTACAATCCACAATAACATTCCATTCAAAAACAACAAGGTAGTACATCACACACATATTCCTCATTAAATAAAAAACATAGAGAGTGAATACTCTCATCACAAGCACATTAATATGATAACAAATATGCACTAAGTGACATGCACAACATGTGCGTTCCACAATTTCACAATTACAACATAGTTCACATTACAACATATATCACATTACTCTTCCAATATCCACCACCATCTTGTAACACCATCACAACTCCAATCTGCCCCAGAGGTTCGAGAGCATGAACCTCTGCTCTGATACCATATGTAGTGCCCACATTTTACACACACAATTACAACAATAAAATACCAGGATAATTTTTTTTGACTTACATTGCTCACTACACACAACACAGCAAGGGCTCCAAGTAACAGAAACTAGACTCGCATACGACAATCACATAAGTCATCAACTCACATAGACACATGAAAACAACATAGGCATGTCGATGCCACACTTTTCCCAAATGAAAGGGTACTAGCAATGACCCAACCACAAGAGAAGGACTTCTAAGGAATGGAAAGAAACCCAGAACACATCATTTCTTTAATTGTATTTTAGTTATGATTAACATTCCAAAAACATTATTGTGCAAGGATAAATTCCTTTTGTCCACCTACATATTCTTAAGTTCATTCCGCGGTTAAATTACCGTTCGATTCTTTTTACTTTGGCTTCTTAATTCTTTACAAAAAAAATTTCATAACTTGCATACTTATTTGGCATAATTCAAATGCATATAAAATACTTAATTATCTTGTTCTTATGTTAAGAATATTCTTCTCGAACATAAATTCAATGTCTACCTTTTTACTCTTACAACTCAAGTGAATGTGACTTGGTGTCCATATAGCGATATTAGGATTTAACGGAGATTTAGATACAAGATAGATTTTTTTACCAAAAAACATTCCTCGATCACAGTATAGTTATTTCCCTACCATAGTTATTCTAATTCAATGACTTGTGGAATTTCATTTTGATTTATATATGTATTTTGTTTTCTCGAAGGTTGATCACACCAAGGCAATTCATATTCTTTGAAAACAATAGAATATATTTAATTGAGTTATAAGGTCTCCAAGAGTGGCATTATTCTAAACCTCAAATCTCGTTTTTACTCTTATATGCTTTATTTTCTACATCACATTATGGTCTTATTATTAGCATTGTCTTGTAAAAGGAGTTACGAAATGTTTGTCTAACCTCTTGAAGACATATATGATTAGAAGACTTGAAGCTACACACGAACCCTAAGTTAACATCCAAATCAACTGAGGTTTAGATTAATTCCAACTTCAACTATGGGTCTACCCCTTAACTATATATGAGCTTTAAGCGAGATGACCTCAATTTATGCTAAACCACCTTCAAGAAAGGACCAAGGTGTTATGCTGATGGGAGCCAAGGTAACACATTTAACTGAGTGGAGCTAAGGGGTTCAATAACAAGATTTTAAGACCTAGAACAACTAAGTCACAACCTCCATGTATGTCATCTGGATCCAACAGAGATTTCACTCGATAAAGAACTTTAATTTTAAATCTATCTTCGGATGACAAGGTAGTCCGCTAGGCTACGAAGAAGGAGTTAGTCTCTACATACTCCAAGAAACGTTTGACTGTGTCACTCCTATCAGACGGGTTTATCACAATGTCACTAAATATACTGACTAAGACGATAAGCCCATTCTGGGGTTCTAATTTTACTAAAAACTAGGAGGTTTCGTTGAGTGTAGAGTTCAATTTCATTCTACGGATTTCAATGTCTTCTACGGTAAAGAGTATCACACATGAAAACCAGTTAGGCTCCGATATTGAATAAGGGTAGAGTGTTTCAATTAAATCTCTTTATTACAATTGCAAAGTATGAATGCACAAGATAACTCGTTAATCATTTATTGAACACTCGAGTATGTACTACAAGATATTACTTCAATTTCATTTACCTTATATATATATATATATATATATATATAACATTTTTACCATGTGTACTATGAATCAAATTGAACCTAAGATTAAATACACATTTCGTAGATATCCCTAAAACAACCATCTCACACATATTAGCAAATTATCAAATATAACTTTCTGTAACATGAGACTACATTATACACTTATTCATTTAACAATGAACTATATAAATTACCATGATAATTAATGAATTACACATCGTCTTTTTCATCGTCATTCTTTCATCTTGTAAAACTACGTCAACATGATATCAACGATAAATCGTTGGCATGGCATCCACCCTAATCTAACAATAATTATTATTTTTCAGTTTCTAATTTATATATGATAATAATTACAATTTGCAATCAAAATTAAATTGTTTAGAAACATGTACTCCTTACATTTCATTTTACTTCATTTTGTAACCCAGGAGGGAGAAAGAGAAGGGAAGAGAGAGAAACCACCATTTGTCAAAATTTCTATTTCACACAACAAATTACACTAGAGAGTTTTTAAACAGTTATTTACATGTGTCAAAAGTATCTATGGTGGTTTATCAACTCGACAAGGGTCCCATAGCTTTCTATTTTTACATTTTCTTACTAGCTACAAAAATGTTCAAAATGGGCTCGGAGGCTAAAATAAAACACTTCCAAAAGTTATCTTCCGATAAGGACACACACCACAATTAAATTTCTATGTGTCCACCTATGTACCAAGAGTTTATAGCAATTAACAAAATTTGAGGAAAAAGCGAACGGTTTACGTTTCGTGCAGCTAGTTTTCCGAGGGCCACTGATCGTAGTTGACCCAGTTGCAAATGAAGAAAAGTTAGCTCGAGGGCTCAGAAAACCACGTCTAAAATTTACGTTTGATGGATGAATGCGTAACGAGAAACTTCCTATAATTTTCCCTATATATGGAGAATTCAACAGAGTCGACGGAATTCAAAACTACAAAACAGTCTTCAAACGGCAACAAGTTTTTTGAAGCCAACGGTCCTAATTGTTCCAGTTTGACCTTGTTAAACTGTGACCAGAGGCCTACAAAATGTCATCGTCAAAATGTCTAGAAAAGTGTTTTTCCCTAAACTAAAAGTCCCATGCAGTTTTACTAATAAAAACACTATAGGTTTGCGAAGACAGGAATTAATTTCTCTATCTATGTTTCAAATGGACGGTTCAAAACGAAAACCAACTTTCTAGATTTAACAGCTTCCTACTGCTACAAAACAATGTAACAAGGCTCCTATGAGAGCATCAAAAATATCACATATGTTCGTTCAGAGTCAATCCAGAGGTCAAGGTGACTCCTCACATAACAAGGGTACACGAATGAAGCTTAACTTCTCATTTTCAGAGTTACGAAGGGTATTTAATGAGTCTCTGAAAAAATGCAAAAATTATCTATTCAAAACCGCGAGATGATCAACTTTATTATTGAGAAGTCAATTTCGTCTTGTCAATAAAACATTATTGCCAGCGATCTAGTTAGGTAGGAATTTTTCTACATCACCTCAGAATGAAGGTGGAAGTTCATGTTTTAATGCAAATGAGTAATTTTTACTTCGTGAGTTACGACACGACATTTCATTGTTTTGTAGCGAGTTGAAAAAAACAATTAATTGTATTATAATCCTAATATTTTAAAATTATATTAAGTTTTAAATGAAAAAACTAAAATACGAGAGTTATGAAAGATGAGGGGAGGTGAACCATGCCTGGGAGTAACAGAAGTCGGTCGAAACCCGCAAGATTTGGTTCAGCATCTCCATTAAGCACTTCGTCAAACTAGTTCACAAGTGTCCACAATTTTTTTTTTAACCATTTTGCATACACATCTATGCATCGAAATCCTGTAACTGCAGATTTCCAAACAATTCCTCTACTCTTTATACTTTGAAGGATGTCCATATATGTGTTCCACAACTCGCATCTTTAACAGGACGGGAGATTGGAGCAATACAGTTATGGAAACTGGCTTTACATATGCCAGTTATGGTTCCTCAGAAGAATCCATACACAGCCTTTTCAACAAACCCAGTCTTCATTGATAGGCACAATACAACAAGAGTTGGTCATGCAAATACTATGAATCCCTCCATTGGAACTCAAAAGATTCTATCTTTTTTTAGTTTACAATAGTCTTACATGCCTTTGGGTATGCTTCCACATGTTGCAGGTAAATCTGTCAGGGCACTCACAACTACATGAACTGGTAAGAGCCCACCATTTTGGCACTGACTGGGGGGTAAACTGAAAGTAATTACGGATTTCCATTATGCTTAGACGTGGGACAGCCATGCTCTGATCCAGAGCTCATATTTTGGCATAGGCTGGGAATAAATGGATGTCTCAAATAGATGTGGTCAGAACTCAGATGTCACGCACAGGCCAGGAGTGCGATTGTAACAAGTACAAGCTCATCAGGTTGGAGACAAAAAAGTTGCATGGATGAAATACCATGACTGTCAACTTGAGGAAACCCCACATCTTTTGTACACTATCAGGAATCATATTCCTTGCAGGAGTTGTTTCGTTCTTTGCAGCTTAAGAGTCAAACACTGTCTTTTATGCAAGTGTTAGATGTCCACCGCAACCATCCTTAAGATCTACTCATCTCTTCTCCTCTGTGGTGAGTCGAACTCACATCCTGTCAGCAACAAATGCACTCTGTACATACCATTGCACCATTTAACACACGTTGTCCCACTCAAGGCTCCACCAAAAATACTCCACGCAACCAGATAATAATGACGCTAGTAGGTTACAATCCAACGCCAAGGCATATGCGAAAAACATAAAACAAAAAACGTACCAACCATGACATCAGTTGCACCCAGCCTCGGACAGAGGGGATTTTTCAATGCTGCACCACCAACACTATACGCCCATGGTGTTTGCAGGAGGAAGAGTAAAGTCAAGGGAGCAGTGACCAAGCAGGAGAGGGAAATAAAGAACTGGCATAAGTGTTCAGCAGCATGATGGCTAATTGCAGGTTAAGAGAACCACGAGCCAGGGAGGGAGAAGGAAAAAGCGATCCAAAGATACAGTGGATAGTGCATTAGTAACTGTGTTTCAAACTACACAAAATGAAGGCACCAATCCACATGTGCACATCCTCCCAGAGCAGTCCTTCACCCAAAGCTCTCACGTAACCAAGGAAAAGTGCGTACTCAGCCACCAAAAGGAAATTTACAGATCAGACAAATTTTATGTCTCATTAATACATGCCTTGGGAAAAGGTAAAATAGTGGCTACCTCCCCTACCAGCTAGAGTTCAACACGCAATGTCATGGAGGAGACATGATGGGATGGCAGGTGTTCCACCTCCCAACACATGCAACCAAAGACTAGGTCTTTTCAATAATATAAATAAATTAATTAATTAAATAAAAAAAGGGTATTATGGCCAGCATGGGAAAGAAGAAGTGGTGGAGTGGGTGGACACCTCCACAAATTTAATAAATAAATGTTTTATCAACAAAAAGTTGTATTTACAAGGCTTACAAACGACGCCTCGACGGCTAAAAAGGAACGTTAAACATTAACCCGAACAACACACCCTAAAAAAGGCACCACCAACAACAAGCTTCTCTTGCACGGATCGAGGTTTGGTCATGAGAGCAAACAAGGACGGAATAAATAAATTAAAAAATAGCTTAAAGGTAATCCATAACAATTTTGATAAAAATTGACACTAAAACAAATCGTCGTAAATCGACAATTTAAATTATAATATTATTATTAACATTATTTTTATGATTTACGGCTAAAAAATAATTATTATTATTATTAATCATATTAATGGCGATAACCAGGCAAGCTCGAAGAAGCAAGAACTATATTTTCCTTTAACTGGATAATCACACATGACGCTACAAGGTCCACAGTTTGGGGTGCTGACAACAACCTAAAAAGGCAAGAAGGAGAGGGAGGGTGCAAAATCTTCACTGCAACAAGGACAAAGTCAACAATGGTCAATGAGAGCACACACACAACCCTCCCATGCTTAGCAATAGGGTCATCATGTCAAGAAATGGGGAAACATCAAACGGAGTATTAAACATTGTATATACCTTGTAGGATATGGTTGATACCCTCTATATTTGATTCAACCCTCTTTTGAATAGGGGCTAGGCATAAATCTATTCATATCCCATATATCTACGAGTTAGTTGGTTTGCATGCCTACACACACATACACACACGTGTGCACTTTTCCACACACACTAGGCCACACACGCACACACATGCATAAGCACACACACACACACCCTTCTGCACACATGTGCCCACCCATATGCATGCACACATGCATCCATACACATACACACCCACGCACACAAATACACACACACACAAGCAACCATCGACACATGTACACACGCACCCACATGCATGCACAAACACGCACATGCATGCATACACATCCCCATGCATGCATGTACGTACATGCACAAACAAAAATACATGGACACACATGACCACACACACACCTACACATGCATGCATGCGCACACACACTCACACCCACACATGCACATGTGCTTGTATTTACACGCACAAACACACACACATGCACACACGCACAAACGCATGCACACACACGCACAGCCACCCACCCACACACATGCACGCATGTGTGCACTTGCATGCACACCCCCCATATGTGCACGCGCGCGCACACACACACACACACACACACACACACATATAAACACATACGCATGCACACACTCACACACACGTGCACACTCACACGCTTACGCACATGCACACACACACACACACACACACATGCACACTCACAAGTGTGCACACACACATACACACACATGCATACATACACCATGCATGGTAATATTTATTCATTCAACTTTTAATTAATTTATTTTTGGGAAAAATTTATAGTCAAACTAGGTGAATCCTATTAAATTTCAAGTAGAAAACCCCACAATAGGGACTCTATTATATGCCAATTTCAACATTGAAAAATAAACGACCTACTAATAGTTACATGCAACACTAGAAATATATTGTAGTTATGTAATTTCAATGGTAGAAGATGTGTCAAGAAAACAAAGGGAGGAAATATTGGTGTGAGAAAAATGACCAAAGAGAATATTATTACAATCTTTTAAGTTCATTTGCACAAGGGCATGTCAGCTTTATAAATATTAACATTAGTATCAATGAAATTGGTATTATATCATAAATCTCAATGTAACTCTTTTAAGGTAGTTTCCAAGATGCTAGTAGATTAGAACATTAATATTTATTCAAATGAATCATGGAAAATCCCAAAAAATCAAACTTTAGGACTCCAATTAGAAATTGATGTTATCTCCTAAATCTCTATGCAACTCTCTTAGGTATTTTCAATTTTTTTAGAAAACTAGAAATTTTAAATTTATTCAAATCATTGATAAACTCTAAAAAATCAACCATCAAGACCCCAATCACCAATGAAATTGGCATCTCCTTCACAACCATGCAATACTCAATGTGGTTTTCAACATCCTTGAAAATTCCATAAAATTCCTATGCAACCATTTAGTCTGTTGAAAACTCGAATATGGATCAATGAACCATTAAATTATTTAAGTATACAAAATCAAAATGTCTTTTAGAAATAGTGATACAATAATCTATTTTTCTAGGGGAATTAGTTTTTGTGTACCCATCATCTTCCATCACTCTTTAAATATAAAAATTGAACAATAACATATTAATTGTCTTGAGAAGATTGGTTTTAAGATTAATTACAATATAAAGTGATGCAATCATGGTTACATGTTTCAATAAAGGGGTGCCTTAGACTATGTAACCTACAAAAACATACACTTATGCAAAAAAATTACAGCAAGAACAAGCTTCTTTATTTATTAACAAAGAGATTACATGCACAACTTCACACATAGCCAAGTTTGGCTTACAACACTTGCAATAAAATAGCTCAAAACTTGTCAAGGATGTGATTCGACTCTATATCCCTTCTTAGACCCACACAAATATCTTTTAATCAAAGTACTCCATGTATCCACGCTTTAGGATCCTTCTTCACAAGATTTCTAAATTCCTTTTTCAAGTGTATGGGTGTGTTCATATTGACATACATTGGCACACAACCTACTTACAATATTGATTCCAGCTACATCATATCCATACAAAGATCAAATTTCTTTACAAATATTTAATGAGGGATAAGGCTGTAAGGACCCTTAAAATAACACAACTTGATGCAAACACATGTTCCAATAGCTGAAATATTAAGTTAGGTGGGTCACCCTTAACTCCAATTTGTAATAAATATAATGTTTTAAAAATTTATCATGCCAACTTTTCTCCTTTGAAACTGTGCATGCTAATGTGCAAGAAGTCTAGCACACCATGTATTTGAGACTGTGCATGCTAATGTGCAAGAAGTTTCAATGGTCTCATGGTTTCATATTTGGATGCACATTATCAATATGAGTTTATCCTAAGAAAATCCTCTAAAAATATCACACATGCTTCTAAACAATTATGGTCATACACTAAACACCTAATTTTATGTGTAATTTTTTGGTCATGCGCCTGGTACATAAACAATGCTCCATATTTTCAAGTCTTCCCAAAGAGTGTATGCATAATACAGATGTTATGTGATGCATGTTGAACATGCCTCAGTTTTTCCAAACCTCTAACCAAAAAATCACCATTTTTTCTCTGCACTCAATATTAATTGTTTGCATAACTTTTGAGAACTTATTTGTGATCAAGCAAAGTAGATATTTTAGAGCGATTTGCTAATGTTGTGCACAAAATTGAATATGAATGCACACGACCTAAATTATTTTTTGACTGATGCAATATTTCACATAAACAAATATGTTCCTACATCATTCACCACATGTAATAGAATATGTGATCTAGATGCTCACACACACTGGTTGAGTGGTAGAACCAATCTTTCGACCCTTTGGTAAGTCCTTAACATGCATGCACACTAACATGTACTCCCCTTTGTTATGAGACAATTTCACCACATTAAGAAAATATTAAAGTTCTAGAAGTTAATGATCAATAAAAATATCATAAAGTTATTATTATGTATTCTAAAGTTATTTTATAAAGATAAAATATTATTTAATTTGAAAAGAAAATAGTTAATTCTAAAGTTATTTCAAATTGAGTGAATTGTAAGGTAATATATAATGAAGACCCCCTTTCAAATAGGATGGGATGATATATACATAGAAACCCCTTTAAAATAGGGAGGAATAAAAGAATTAAAAGGATTCTTGGACTCGTTTTCAAGGAGGGATTAAAATTATTTAAACCTGTGGTTTGGGGATTTAAGATATCAATAGGAAAATGTGAGCTCAAGTATCACCTAGGATTTACTTGAGAAACACATAGCCCTCACCTATATAAGCTAAATTATTTCTTTAAGTTTAGGATTATTAATTTGGGGAAAATTTATATCACTATACATAGTCCTCACCTAGATAAACTAAAGTGTTTCTTTAACTTTAGGATTATTAATTGGGGAAAAGTTATATCACATTTTGGTATTAGAGCCTTAAGATCCTAGTAAACATGTGGATAACTATGGATAGTTATTTCTAATTTAAATGACTCACTACATTTGTATTTATTAAATTGTTTTTGTCTTACTGCGTGAAAAGACCTAGTGAAATGATCAAGTAAATTCAATTTTATCTAAGCTTCTCTATAGGAGACAACACTCCATGAAAATAGGAAATCAATTTTTCCTATTGGCTCAAGGCTATTCTATCTCCCTCGGTGTACTAGTTATTCAAAATAAAATTCTATGTTCTGTAGTACCCTCTTTGAACTAAATTGGTTCTATTTTATTCAAAATAAAATTATACCTATGTCTAAAAAGCCCATTTAATAATATAAGAGTTGGATTAAAAATATTTTTTAAAAAAACTATAACATTAAAATTAAACCTAAGTTTTATAGTATAAAACATTTTTTCCCAATGTTAGAATGGTTGCAAAAATTTAATTCACCAAGGTTTAATATGAAGGTTTCAAAATGGGGAGATAACTTCTCCAAGATGAGAACCATTTCTCCCCCTCCCCCCCCCCAAAAAAAAAGGGGCTCACATATTTTTTCGTTTATATAGTAATAAAAAAATATAAACCTATTCACAAAAGTTTTTAAGCGTATCTATTGCCCCTCCTATAAAACCGCCTCAATACATGGATTTGATTTTAGTAAGTAAAAACTTAGTTTTTTTTAATAAAACTAAAAAACCAAATACTAAATCCATCTTAGTATAGGTTGTATAAAGGTAGAGAATTAAGTAATACATGTCTTTTTATAAATGGTTAGTGTGTTGTCTTAGGCCACTCCACTTTGTTTAGTCTTAACCCCACCTTGACCACTTATCTTTACAAAGATGTATGCATGGGATTCATTTACATGCAAGTTAAGGTGGTTGGTATGTGGCATTGGGTGGTGGAATATTTATTTGATTGGCCACTCCATTATATAAAAACTCTAAACATATTAAATACCTCCCCCACATTCTAATTTCTTGCATTTACTTTGCATTGGCCCCAAGTTTTCTAAGTGGGAAACGTCCAACAATGGGGCCGAGTGGCATATGGTGGTTGTTATGGATTTAAATCTTTGTATAGACTTTGAATGCATCCATGTATGATCTTTGGGATTAAATGCCATCAAAATTTATTTAACCACATAACACACCTTGAAGCATGGTGGACCTCCCCACTTTCTAAAGGTGTCAGGATGAGTGGCATGTACTCATCATTGTTGTCTTCCACTACCTTGTAGTGGGAATATTTTAGGTAACCCAGGTCTCTGGATCCTGGTCTCTAAGTTATCCGATGAAAATCCTCTCACTCTTCCATAAAAGGGAGTTTGGGACTCATTCACTACATCCTGTATTAATTGATTAGAAGTCTATAGAGTGTCTAAGATTTTGGAGTCCTAAGTTTTTTGTTAGTTTGATCCTTTGATCAAGGGTACTCTAATATTATTATTAGAGACAACATTCTTGGTTAAATGGATTTATATTTGTAATGTGTCTATAATAAATTGAATGTTGTTAAATGTTTTCAGAGATTTGTTGTGTGATTTGAGTTGGCATCTTTTTTATTTCCAAGAAACTTTTTCTTTTTGAAATACCTTTTCCTTCTTGGATAATTTTTAGAAAAATATTTCTTGAAATGTTTCTTTTCAAACTTATATCTACCCTTCCCCTTTGAAAAAGAAGAACAATCTTTATAGGGATTTTCCCAATGAGGAGAGGTGCAAGATGATTTGCATCCAAATGGATCATTATCCATTAATTGAAAAAATTTTGTTCTTAAGGAATTTTGGGCTTTAGTAGCCTCGTTTCTATCCTTTTTCACTTGACAGAGATGAGTATTCGTCTCATCAATGATCTAGTTAATTGCTCCAAAACTTAATCGTTCTATATTTTTCACCATGCATGATTTTTTATATTTGGTGGCAAAATATGTAGGAAACGACTCAATGTATTTGAGCTTCATTTTTGGATCATTAATATTTCCTAAATTATAATACAACCTTTGTATATAACACTGATATTCTTTAATTCGAATCATGTCACATATTTTGGCTTTTAAAAACATAGTAGTATTTGTTGACACCTATAATTTGGTCTACATGATCTTATTACTAAAATCATACTAAATATCCTAGTATCGTGGTCATTTACTACCCCACACTGGTAAAATAGCCTTTATAACCCCTTCTAAAACTCCTAAACCATGCTAATACCTCTCTAAAAAACTTCTATAAGCTTGATTTCCCTTTAATTAACCTTGTTTAGGTTAATTAACACTCTTGTTGACTTTCTAAGGAGAATTTGACTTTCTAAATAAATATCTCACCTTTCCAAATAGCCACTTAGCTTTGAATAATCATGTTCACACCTCCAAATATGTTTTTCTAAAAATTAAATTTTTGAATCCTTTTTAGTCCCACATGCACCCAAAACATCCATTTTCTCAAATCCAAAAACTATAAATAGAAGCATACCCCTCCCACCTTTTCATAATAACTCCCTCTCTCTCTTTTTTGATTTAGGTCCTACTTATGTATTTTTAGAGTCATTTCATAGTTTATTTGAGCTATTTAATTGTTATTTGCTAATCCTTTCAAACCTTTATGTAAATGGGAGAAGGCATTAATAGTGAGATTCCATTATTAAGCTTTTGAAACATCACTAAACACACAAATTTATTACTAGAGCTTTAATAGGTTCACTTATACATAGCTTTCATGGAGTAGAGAACTAAGATAGTGATGTTTAGAGGTTGATTGTTTGTTTCAAGATTTATATATGCATGTAAATAGGTAGCTCTTGCTTATCTCTAATATGATGGTCATTTGAGTTGTTTATTCCAAAGCTTTTAGGGTTTCTATAGAGTTTCTTACCCCATATTCATAGCTCTTGCAAAATTTTCATTGCACACATTTGGAATCCCCCAGTGGGACAAATCCATTGTCCTTTAGGAGCCTTTTCCAAGCTTTTCAAGTTCACTTTTAATGCTTTCTAGGAGAAATAACTTGTTATTTCCTTGATTTCATTTTTAAAGTAAGCTAAATATTCCTTGTTCATGCATATTTTGTGGGTTTGAACTAGAAATAGGTTTATTTGACTAACAACTAACCTGTTTGCTTGTTGAAATTTTTCATTTCCATGAATTTTTACAGGTTTTTCAAGGGGTATGCGTATGCATCCTAAAGGGGAGCGTATTCGTTGAAACCCTAGTACACCCATCAATCTAGCTATACACTTGTCTGGTTGTACTTTTCACTAACATGTCATTTACAAAGTTCTACATACTTGTCAAAATGTAGGCGTATCCATTGAGTATTAGGTGTACTTGTACCTCTGGATGCACAGGTGTATTTTGGCATGCTAAGTTGATTTATATTTTGGCTTGCAAGTGTATCTGTCGGGAAGGAGGCGTCCCTATTGAAACCCTAGTGTACCTATCTTTAGGCATGTGTAAGAATTGAACGTTACTATCCAAAATCATTTCCACACACACACACATCAGTTGGGACGTGTATCCATTGGCATGGACACGTATGTGTCATTCTAGGCACGCAAGCATCAGGGTTAACAATTAGAATTTCTCTTCAATTTATAGGATAAGGTTTCTTAACTTTTTCTGATTGTTTGTAGGTTCTAATAAGTGATTGCATGTTTATCTTGGTTTTGTTTGACTAATGTAGTTTAAGTGTTTCACTTTTATTAGTTAGAAGGATATTTTTCAAAGTGTGTATACTCTTCCCTCACACCTTTTAGGTTATCTTGGGGATCAAAAACACTTCTAAAAGCCTTCTTGTCACTCTAAAAAACACTTACTTTATGTTTACTAATTGGATTGATATTTCAAAATTGGTTAAAACAAACTCTATCTTTTACAAAAAAAATTCTTAACATATTTTCCATAACGACTTGTTTTAGTGGAGTTTTCGCTTTGTGTATGCTCTTCATTTGTGCCTTTTAGTGATATTAGGAATAAAAAACAACACACAAACTCTCTTTCTTGATATAATTATTTGATGGAAAATTACTAACTCCTTGTATGTAGGGCCTAACATTTTTCAAAGAAAGGAGTTACACAAACAAAACCTTCTAATACATGTTTTCATACAGGTTTCCAAACGATGTGCTACTTAAAACGACGTTAAGCTAAGCAAGATAAAAAGCACACCACTTCACATCACATTATATTATAGGTTTCAGAAAAGGGTATGTCCCTATCCAATCAACTAGAACATAACTCCTTTGGCATAACACCTTAAGCTATAACAATGGGGGTGGTTCTAGGAACCCTACAGTAATCCACCGCTGAGTAATCTCATGGATGAAATAGGAAGCGATCCGCTTACCCACTTGACTAGATTTTATATTGCAAGTTAGAGTCAAAGTTGTCTGTATCACGACCCTAGTGAGAAGACACGTGAATGAATTTATTGCTCATCGTATTTGAAGGGGATAATTAAATCCAAGATACTCCAAAATGACTCAATGTGACTCTTTGGGTAAATCGTGCTCGCATTTAGACAAACTGTTGACACCTAGTTGAGTGATCTTATTTGGAAAGCAATTTTTTATTGAAGCCCAATGTGTTAGTCCTTTGTCATGTCTTGGCCATGATGTAGCGTAGAATTTACCAGATAACACCCTAGTCACGTTGGCACATCACTCAACCTTGAATGAGCGCTCACCCAAAGCGCGCAAAGGTACTAGATCCCTCTTTAGGGTTGTTGTAACAGGATGTTAACATGATGAAGGAAGAAACATATACATTAATAACTAATAAATCATTCTACAATTCATGTTAGCCTCAGATCTATGAAAGAACAAGCTTAAACAGTAATCATGATTGAATTAATAATATGCACTACTCAACTTGAAGTGCCCAACCCTTGGGACACCGGAAAAAAGACTAAAAAGTTGGTAATTTTTTTTTTAAAGTGGAAACTAATGTTTCGCCTAACCGTTCGCATTAAATAATAATAATAAAATTATTAACAATCTAATTTTAACCAAATTACTAAAAAAATTATTTCTAATTAATTTTATTTATTTAGCTTCTATTAAATTTCACACATTTCAAAATATATATATATATATATGTTTCCTTTAAATAATTTTCACCCACATCGAAATATAATTATTCATCTTTTAAATAAGTTCATCCCCCATTACACATATTTACCCACATTCCCCCTTTTTAATTAAATTACCATTCCCACCAAAAATCCTCTTGACTTAATGTGTGAGTAGGGTTAAATTTGGACCGTAGGATCAAACTGATCTCAACCCTAGATCTGATTTTGCCCTAAACTTCCTTATCACTTCCTTTTATTTGATTTTTGAATTTCATTCTTGTTTTCTTATCTTTCCTTTTCATTCTTTTATTATTTTGTTTTGGTTTGTCTTTCGGATGAGAAGGTTAAAGTGGAGAAGCCTTGAAGGCTAGATTCATGGTTACCCACTACTCCTTTTCATTTTGTATTTTATTGAAACCGTGTGTTTAAATTGAAGGCTGTATATATTTTTTCTTTTGTTGGGTGGATGAAGCACATCGGCCTGGCCACGGGTTTATGGTCACCATGAAGTGTGGTTGGGGACAGTCATTGCAAGGGGAAAATGGTGCAGAGTGTGAGGTGAGCGGTGGGTGGGAGGAATGGCAGTAGAGGGCACGTAGACGTAGCGGCAGTGCGAAGGGGTTGCAGGAGGAAGGGAGGGAGTCGACCAACACTGTGCATGGGTGTGTGACAGTAGGGGGGGTCACAGTGAATGGGGAGATGGGTACAGACAGGGGCAGAGTAGGGGTAGCAGCATGGACAGGTGGGGGGAGGGGTTCGGCCCTCCCCTGAACAGCAAACAAACAAAGATTTTGGTTTGTATATTTTATTGTTAAAACTTTTAAACAATGTTTGTTATCTCTTCTTTTTTGTTTGTTTTTTATTTCTATTTGAAATTATTAATATATATAATATGTTATATATATATATATAATATATTATACATACATAATAATAAATATATATTAAACATTATATAACTAAATAGAATAAATTGATAATACAAGTATACGATAACATATATATAATTTAAAAAAAAATAGGTATAATGATTTCTTTTTTTGTGTGTACTTAATAAAATCAACTTCTCAATCTACTCATATAAAGAAACCACAACTAATTTTTATATCATTACATGCTTCACAAAAGGAGATAAATTTTCTTAAACTTCTCATGCAAATGAAATCTAAAAATTCAAATTTCATTTCATGTATTAACATTACCAACATTTAAAAGAAAGGACATATTGCAAGAAGGAGAATGTTTTTCATTTAATAGTAGTCACATGATTCAATACTTTAAAAAAATCAGATTTCCAAATAACATCTTTTCTTAAGTTTTCACATAAACAAAAAAGTGCAAGAAACAAAAAAAAAAAGATTTCTTTCCTTGGCATAATGCTATCAATATTTGCAAGAAACAAGGGGCTAAGGCAACAACATTTCCAACAAACTATTTTTTTTTTTGTAAAAAAATACAATAGTTACATCAAGTTACAAATAAATGGAACGTTTGCTACACTATTTCATTTCCACAAGCTTAGGCTAAATGAGTGATATATCCCCAAATGTGCAACTAACCAAGAATTTCTATTACAAGTTTCCAAGTAATGCAAAATATACAAAATGAAGAGTTTACAAGGAGAGGGAAACTTCCACATAACCATACGCATGAGGTTTACAAAGCTTCACCAAAAATGAGAGAACAAGGAGAGGCCAAAATGCCAACAACTCCAAACTTTGAGATCCAATTTTCATGCCTTCAAGAAATTCATGCAAAGAGAAGAAGCTTGTTTACCACCCAACCATAGTTATCATAACATGCCTTTCCCAATAATGGGATGCATACTAGCCTCCCCTAAGCCCATGGGAAAGAGGACTACCATCCACAACTTGCACAAGAGTGAGGGTGAACACACAACATTACATCCACACACAAAAAAAGGCCAAGATTAAAACAAGACTCCAAATTTGTAAAACTGAAAAGGAGGAGAAACTAAGTTCTACCTCTAAAAAAAGTGGGGAAGAGAAGAAAGAAGTTCTCCAAAATTTATTACCAATAATAGATATACATAAAATCAATATCTCCATACCCTCCTTATTTATCCATTTTCATACAATCCCTCCTTATTCCTCCTCCCTTTCACCAAATCCTTCTTGGAAGGATTTTCAAACCCCAGAGGGGTTTCCTTACTAAGAAGGGGGAAGGAGATTCAAGCCAAATGAATCACCTTCCCCACCTCAAACCATTTGAGGGGAGCTTCTAAAATCCTACAAGGCTTGTCCATCAAGCCATGAGGATTGAGAGGGAAAACATCCCTCTCTCTTCCCCCACAAACTCCAAAAATCCATCATGCCATATGATGGAGGGAATAAAATCAAATAACAATAAATAAAAATCCACATGCAACAACCATATTTCCAAGTAAAAAAATCTAACAACTAGCATGAATACAACACATACAATAAGGCTTAAGAGCCTACCTCAAATAAAACTCTCCCAAAAGCTTTCCAACTTCAATCTTCTCCATTTCTTGACCCAAGCAAACTCTAGCTCCAAATCACACAAGCATCCAAGAAAAAAATCCAAAAAAAAGTCCTCTTCTTTTCCCATGAAGGAGAATTTGAAGAGGAGAAAGAAAAAATCCTCACAAATGAGGGGGTGACATGTTTCACCCCCCTCTTCCTTCAAGGTCGAAGATGTCAAAAAAAAGAGAGAAAGGATAAAATGCCTTTTAGCCCTCTTCTCCCAAATTACCCAAATTGATTACAAAACAAACAAGTGCAACTTTTAACAAAGCACACTTATCCAAACCCCTTACATGGATGTGACAAAAGGGGAGGGGAAAAGGGAGGGAAAACTCCCTCTAGCCTTGGAAATAAGCCCCCCTACCTATTAGGTAGGGTCCAAGGGCCCATTTTTATGATAAGGGAACCCCCAAACTAAAAAGAGGTCCCTAAAAATGCCTAAAATAACCCAATTTCTGGTTTTGCATTTTTGGCACAAGGGTAGAGGGTGTGGGGACCACCCAAGGGTTCACATGTGACCCTAAACCCTTTTGAATTAAGTACATCATTAAAAAAAAATCAAAACTTAATGTAAGTGGGGTCATTAATTCCCCAAAACAAGTTTACAACACAACTAATCACCCTAAGCAAAATTAATATTAGGAGACATATTTCATTACAAAAATGGGGGTCACTCATGGTGCCCAAAATAATAAACTCCAACACTAAGGCCTCACAAAATGAACATGGCTAGGACTCAGCCCGTGGGCTGCTTGTGAAAAATTATGTAGCTGGTCTGAATCTCACGTTCTCCTATAAACCTATCACCTGCACACTCATTGCATACATTAACTGCACATGTCCAATAAAATATAAATCACTACTCAATAAGATATCAATGAGTTTGAAACTAGCATATAATTTTTCTAGAAAATCAAAATGTGACAACGTGCACAATCATACTCAATTCGCCATAAGTTAGACATAATGATAAAGTGACATATAATCATAGAATCCCAACATGCAACTAACTAAGTATCCATCGATATAATTATGGTCCAAAGGAACATCACGTCAATTAGTATCCATGACAACATAAGAAAATGCTACAACATTGTGATCAAGCTAAATTGGTGCTATACGCCTAAATGTCCATACATGTCTAGTAAGATCAAATCTCTAAATATAATGTCCAAAATATAACAATCCCTACCGAAACATGTCAATGAGTAAAGAAAAAACAAGTAACTGAGCTATAAAAATGTGGGCACTACATCCCCCTCTACTACAATTAGACTTCCTCCTAGAAGTCACTGAAAGAGATAGGGATATCTAGCCCTTAAAGGTGTCACATCCTCCTAGGTAGTTGATGTATCATTGTATCAGTCCCATTGCACTCTAACCTGGTCCAAGTATCGACCCCGAAGGGCCAACCTATGGTGCTCCAGTATGAGTACTGGCTCTAGTCTCCACTGTCCTTCATCCTCTACCTGTAATGTTGACCGATCCAAAACATGAGAAACATATGGTACATATCTATGTAGTACAGAAACATGAATCAAATTGTGGGCCCATGAAAAGCATGGTGGTAAAGCTAAGTGATAGGAAACTAGACCGATGACCTCTAAAATATCAAAAGGCCACACAAAATGAGGTGATAGCTTAGAACCCTTTCCATAACGGATTGGAATCTTATGCAGACGAACTCTCAAGAAGACTTTGTCACCCACTGAGAAGTGACAATCAATCCTCTTGGTGTCTGCATACGCCTTCTAGCGTGCTCTAGCCTACTCAAGACGATGTCTAATCAGAACAAATTTTTGCTCTGAATCCTAAAGGTAGGCTGGTCCTAGAATAATCCTTTCATCTAGTCTATCCCAACTCAAAGGTGTCCTGTAAGGTCGTCCATACAAAGCCTGGTAAGGAGCCATACCAATGGAACTATGATAGCTGTTGTTGTAGGCAAACTCAACTAAATGCAAATAATCTTCCCATTTCCTATGCTAGTCAATCACATACATCCTCAACATGTCCTCCAGTACTTGATCAACTCTCTCTGTCTGTCCATATATCTCTAGATGATACGCTGAGCTGAAATTAATCTGAGTACCCAGAGCGGTTTGAAATGAAATCCAGAAAACTGAAGTGTAGATGGTATCCCTGTCATTGATGATGGTCTTTATAATCCCATGCAACCTAACAATGTCCTCCATAAATACTTTGGTGATGGCCTGTGCATTATAGGTGACCTTGGTTGGTGAAAATACGCAACCTTGGTCAACTTATCCATGGTGACCATAATGGCATCATGACGATAAGAAGACATAGGGAGTCTGATTATGAAATCCATGGAGATCATTGTACGTACCCAAACTTGTAAGGTACTGTACGGCCAAAACAATGTAACAAGTGTCCCAATGATGATACAGGTCTCCTCGCAAGGTGCTCGGGATCTGGAAAATCTCTCTAAGTGTGCGTTAACATCCCACATGCCCCGCTTAGCCCCCACATGCTTTGTTTTTCCATGTTCCCCTCTTTTCTTGGCCATTTTCTCTTCAGTGACGAAACAGCCGCCTTGCTTGGGCAGCGGTCTCGTGACCGCCGCCCTGAACAGGGCAGCGGTCCTGTAACCGCCGCCCTGCTCAGGGTGGTGGTCCTTTACACGTTTTCTAGAAAGCTCTTTTAACACGACTCACGTAATTTCAACGTTTAACTAGATTTTTTTCACCGCCATAAGCTTGCATTAATGATTCTGGTTCCCTAGAATAGTGTTTTGCCATTGTTTATAGTTTAAGAGATCAATTTGGTTTTTACCTTGGGTAAATGCAAATGCTATAAATATATGGCTTGTGCTCAAGCAAATGGCACCTCAAATTTTCCTCTGAATTTCTCTTTGCAATAGATTAGTCTTTCATTTTGCTTAGAATTCGTAGTTTCATTCATTGCATGCCTTGTTAGTATTGTTTTGATGTTAGGAAGCCACATATCCATCTTGTGCAGGTGCTATTGATATTTCATCACATCCATTGGAGCAGAATAGTTTGTTTTCAATAGGAATCCATTAAGGTTGCAGGTTTTGTTCTTCAAACAAGATAGTTTTAGGTTCTGGACGTTTTATGTTACATGACTCGCAATAAATCCCGCTAGGAATTGCATAATCCAAGCTCTGTACTCTTGTGCTATCCCTCTCCTACTCGCATTGTATTCAGTTTGTATCCTAAGCTACCTCTGTCCCAATATCTACTTCTGTTGATGCTAGCATTACACACTTTTCTGGATCCACGTGAACACGAAGGAATGAGGAGATCACACTGAGGGGACAAAATCACAAAATCACACACACCATCGGATTCGCCACTGTTCTTCAGAATCCAGGTTCTAGCTTTCAAAGTTCTAAATTAGAAACATATCAAATAGAGTAGCTAATCACTTTATTTCAGTCAATTTTACTTTCGATATTACCAGGGAAGCTATGGGGATTTATGGTTTCTGAGAGACTATGATTCATTCCTCACTTCTGAGGTAGGATCGGGAGTCTTGCAAATAGACTAGATCAATTATTTCATTATTTAGAATAGATTCACAATTGCACAGACAAATAGCTATACTCGGTTATCTTGTTTGTTTTAATTTCTTCATTAGATTAATGGTAAATTTCTAGATATATTAAAATAGTTGCTCTTTTAAATTCGTTAAAATAGTTCATCAGAAAATACAAAAACAAAGATATCATATATGCTATAAATATACATAACGTAGTTAAATTTCACTTTGCTACATTTAGTTTAAATTATTTGTTTTCGTATGACAGTCACGGGACCTAGGGAGCTTAGAGAATACGTATTTGATCCAATCATGCCACAACCTAATCTCATCACAGAAATAACTGACATAGATCAAAATCTCAGGATCCAAGTTTTCCGAACAACGGTAAACTTACAACAAATCAATTCCCAGTTGAGCAGATTGAACATAGAAGATGACCAAGCATACACGTTTTGGTCGAATCAACCAAACTACAGATTACCCTAGGTAAACATCCGCATGACTGTAGGAGGGCTTGAAAGAGAACAAACCTTTGGTTTTGATCATTTGGTCCCACAGCCAGACACAGGAGACACTCTCACAGATATAGATACCAGCTTAAGAATTCAAGTTGCACGAACGCCTGTAAGATATTATGAGAAAATCACACAGTTATTGATTCTAAATATAGAAGCCGAGAAAGCATACGATTACTAGATACTAGGGATTAGGGGTTGATTCCACATATGACCATAGCAGGTCCGTAACAACCACGAATCTATGGTTGTGACCCACAAATCCCACAGCCTAATGAATCCATAGGTGAATCAGACATAGATACTGGCCTACATACACTAGTATTCATATCTACTCCACTTCCACCTATCATCATCGAACAGTTATCCTTGTTAGACATAGTAGATAACAAAGCTAGGGAATTCTAGACTAGGCCAGAAAATCACCCATAGAGATCAACTATATTTACCATCCATTCCTTTTATGATCCTCTCCGGGGACATACACGAAACTATCCCAGGTCATTTTCCACGTATTCCACAACCCATAGATCGAATCACACTAGAGCTCGATATTGATTGGAGCCTTCGAGCAGTAATTCTTTCCGATCGATCTATCACGCCAGTTCAGGTTAGGAGGGCCTTCTTTGCCTTAGATTCGCAAATTCCATTAATGTGTGTTGAAGACATTAGATTTCCCAACTAGTTTGACTACATCCCACACATATTCCATCCCCACTGAGTTGTCTCGGCATGACCTCGGGAGGTCGGGTGCGAGGAAGAGTTACTTGTAGATTCCCAGGCTCGCTTGTCACTTTTCTGTCATACAAAATTGGTGAAACCGACGTGAATCGAACACGCAACCTTCTGATCTGGAGTCATATTTCTACTGGTTCTTTTAAATTAAACGACCTTTTTCGTCTTTACTACCTTATCATTTTTCACCATCACCTTCGCTCCTTACCATTATTCTGTGGGTATTCATATACCCCTCGAATATGTCGGGATTCGATGCATATGGTAGACCCCTCTTGGGCCTTGAGGCATACTACACCCAACAGAATAGAAAATCATCACCCTCGCTCTCAGTATGGGGTGATAACTACTCAACTAACTAGTTGTCAACACAAACTCTGAGGATCAGATATAATTCATGTTTTCAAATAGAAGAGTTAGATCAGTTCGCTCAAACATGGCAAATAGAGCCTTCAGGCTCGAACAATATGACGTTCACAGGAGAGTTTGGTTCATCTCCTCAGGTACTGCTTAGACCACAAATTATTAGACAATCAGACCCATACCAGGTTTTAGATGATGAACATTCGGTACATCATGCCAGGAATGAACAATGTTCCCGGAGTATGTACCCTCCCATAGGGAGTTTACAAACACAACCCGAGGTCTCTTTTCAAGAAAATACCTCTATGCCACTGCGTATAGGAAACACCCTCAGGGAAGCTTGGCAAGATAATAATCAGTTCATAGCAAGATATCACATGCCTATACAACACCAGGATATACAACAAATGCCACGAAGGAAAAATATCATGACTTCACCAAATGAAGTCATTTCAACTCTAGTAGAAAAAGTGAGGGGATTAGAACTTGCCCAATCAAGTCAAAATTTTCAGTTCATGCAGGCAGGAAGTTCCAATCCTCCACACCATCCTAGACAAATAGACCTCCTCATGGGAGTGGGTACGTTAGGCATGACTCCTCAGTACTCACAACAAATGCCAACTAGACCTACCATCCCTAACACCACTCCTCCCGATCTAGTACAAAATAATCCATTCCTGGACAATACCCCGCCATACTTAAACATGTACTCCAAATCACCACAAGGGGACATGTTCTCCTCTCCTGGCATGTCTGCTCAAACACAGGGGTTTCCTTATGCCCATGTCAATGCATACGCTACACCATATCAACAACCCATTCCACCACTGCTCCCCCAATAGGCACCATCAATGGTCGAGACCTACGCGATAGGGACTTACTCAGAATATTTGAAGGAGCCCTTGGATTTCACCATACGAAGCATCATGCTTCCAAGACCTCTTCCCAATTTTCCCAAATACAAAGGTGAGGGAGATCCACATGCACATATCAAGGCTTACGTCACAGCCATTCGGGAACTACTCACTTGGGATGGGGTTTTTGCTAAAATATTCCCCAAAACTTTGGAAGGCATCGCTCTCGATTGGTATTATAGAATACCTGAGGCTTCCATTCATTCGTTTAAACAACTCGTGTCAGAGTTCATTAAGGCATTTGACATGAATAAATTATTAAGAACATGAATCAAAGAATTCTTGCACATTAAGCAAGAACACAATGAATCTGTCGCCCATTTCATCCAGAGGTGGCATACAGTTCTTTATTCTTCGGAAAGTGCTCCAAATATGGATCAAATGGAACTATGCAATTTATTCCTTCATTCTCTCAGCAGAGAAGTAAAGGAAGAAGTCCAGAAGTTTCCACTAAGGACTTACGATGAAGTACTTGAGAGCGCTCTTCAAATACATTAAGCGGCAATTGATAGTGGTCGCAAAACGTATGGAACAAACGGGAGGTTAATCACCTCCAACCAGAACACTACAACTTATCCTACTACCATGAATATCAATCAAGGACCTAAAATCCTTAATAAAAATCGCCGTGTAACAACGGATGGAGTAACCGATCAGCCTAAGAAAGTAAATGTTGTCAATACTTCATCACAAATAAACAATCAACGAAACAACAACTTTACCCCAAAAATCAATGCAGTGGATTTCAATCATCCACAACAACAAAAACAACAACAACAACGACGAAACCCTACACAGGGTTCAAGCCAAAACTCAACTGGTTATCAAAATAAAACTCAAAACCAAAAACAACAAATACAAAACTTTAATAGGCAATGGTTTGATTAAAGTTTTGGGCCACAATATACACCAAACCAACAAAATAGGAATTACAATCCTAATTCGTATTGTGGTTTCCAAAAAATCTGGGGCCATGACACTAGAACATTCCGTGACTACAATAAATTCATGCAACGATTGCCAGAAGAACAAAGACAACTTTTCATAGACATGTTCTTAGCAGATCTTGTGCCATTGACACCAAATACTTTTACAGGGGCTATTTCCCCTCAAAACGCACCCCTGAAGATCTTTAATGACCCACTCCCAAATCACGATAACAAAAGGGCAAATTTAACTAGGACAAATAAGAGTGTAATGACAGGAAATAATGATCATGAAGCCTCACCTTCACTAAATCCATCAGTTGCGCCACAATTAGGAAGTCAGCCGCGACCCAAGATAGTCAGTTTAGTAGAGTTATACGCCGAACTACCCATCGAAGCTATAACAAGAACACGAGAGTATTTCTCTCAGCCAAGTCCAAGTCACCTGCCAGGAACAGATAAGATCCAACAAATAGTAGTAAAGCCCGTGGGTGCCTATGATTTAATTAACGATCTAACGAAAAACTTCTCACACATTTTGTTTTTAGACTTACTAAAGAACTCTCCTGCCCACAGGGCTTCTCTTTTAGAAGCATTGGGTTTAGGTCATTTAATTAACATCACTCCACCCCCCGAAACATAGGTAAATCATATAGATTTTGATATTCATCCTCTGGGGCAGCCGGATAGGGACATCGAGTTCATTTTCGAAATAAACAAAATGCCAACAGATGCTGAGATTGCACGTTGAGGTGATCTAGCCTTACATTTGTAAGTATGGGTTTATAACAACTATGTAAAGCGTGCGATGGTAGATGATGGGGCAGCAGTTAGCATAGTCCCCTTCTCTTTCCTTCGAAAGCTAGGGTATGGAGAAACAAATTGTTCCACAACTCGAAACACGCTAAGAGGCTATGACATCCTTAAAGCCACTTCAATTAGAACTATAATACTACCGGTCACCTTAGGACCCAAAGCAATCCTGACTGAGTTTTATATTATACATCGAAAAACTAACTATTATATGATCCTCGGCCGACCATGGATACACTGCATGAAGGCAATCCCTTCTACGCTATTTCAAGAAGTAAGGTTTTTACACTTAGGAAAGATATTCATAGCCAAAGGTGATCCAAAACCATTTGATATACACCTAGCTGACTTAAAGAAAAGACCAGGCATGCACTTGGAGTTTGAACTCCCAACAAACCAACTTAATAAACCTACCGACGCAAAACCAGAGGAAAAATTGGTACCTACAATGGATCTTGAGACTATGAGTCTAGTCAGGACAATCCCAACCTCAAAAGATGAGGCTAACATTGTAGAAATAGTATCATTAGGAACTACCGTAAAAATAATTGAGTTGCTAGAACTGGATCTACCAATGTTCCTCCCATTTGATTCCGTAGGCATGGGATATTCCCTAGGTGTTGGTTCTCTTCCAACAGAGGATCTCTGCATGGTAGACGTAGAATGCGTAAACACAACAAATATCCCAACGTCCATACTCCCAGCTCAATATTGAACTCTCCATTTTGATGGAGCTAGATGTCTTTATGGAGCTAGGGCAGGTGTAATCTTTACTTCCCTTGAAGGAAAATTCCTACCGTTTGCCTTTAAACTAAATTTCAAATGTACAAACAACGACACTAAGTACGAATCCCTCCTCGGCCTCATTTTAGCCAAGAGGATCGGTGTTAATAACATCAGGGTGTTAGGAAACTCACAATTGGTAGCAAACCAAGTCTCTGAGATATATGAAACCAAAGCCGAGCACTTACAGCTTTACAAAATAGTTGTATTAGATTCAAGCAAAGAGTTTGACTTCATATCAATTGAAGCAATCCCGCGAGAACACAATCTTCTCACCGATTCTATAGCAGCCTCAGCATCACGCTTTACTCCAAACAGTAAGTTAGAGGATACCCGTTTCATGGTATCCCTTCGTGATGAACCATTGATAAAAATAATGACAAATCGTCTTTTAAATGGAAATGAAAACAAATCTACTATCCTAGATTACGTTGGTAATGATATGGCAACTCTGAATTACTTAAACACCTATGCAGCATTACATCTCTCCCATCACATAGTAGATTTATCTTTGATCCCGCATTCATCTTCCTACTTCGGGAATCCTATGATGGAACTTCCCCCACAAAAGGAACCTAGCATATACTCAGTAGAAAATAGGGATGATTTGGACTTACCTCCAGCCCCGCCTGATTTTGAAGAAGGTAACGCCTCTTTAATCTAAGAAACAGTTGATATTAACATCAAAATGAAGGATGAACCAAAGATATTGAAACTAGGATCCTCATTAACCCTAGAAGAAGTAGAAATACACACCCAGATCCTTAAGGAACATCAGAAGGCTTTCGCATTTAGTTATAAAGAAATGACAGGCGTTGCACCACACATTGTGGTACACAACCTTGTCACTAAATCAGATGCAAAACCAATTAAAAAAATTGAGACCAATGAAGCCCAAGGTAGCTCTCATGGTGAAAGAGGAGGTAATAAAAATACTCCAAGTAGGATTCATCAAACCAGTCGATTACTCTCAATGGATATCTAATATCGTTCCCATTCTTAAAAATAATGGGAAGATACGTATCTGCATAGATTTCTAAGACATTAACAAATCGTGTCCCAAAGATGACTTCCCGTTGCCATCCATAGATGTCATTGTTGATGCAACAACTGGATTTGAACTCTTGTCCCTCATGAATGGGTTCTCAGGATACAATCAAATCAGAATATCTAAACAAGATCAAGCTAAAACCACGTTTATAACTCCTTGGGGAACCTATTGCTACGTTGTTATGCCATTCGGTCTCAAGAATGCTAGCGCCACATATCAACGAGCTATGACATATATATTTCATGATCTAATTCATAAGATCATGGAATCCTACGTAGATGACTTGTTGGCTAAGGCCAAGAAGTGTTGTGACCATCCGGAAGTGATCCGCGTCATCCTTTCATGTCTAATAGAATACGGAGTCACGCTAAATCTGGAGAAATGCATCTTTGGTGTAACGGGAGGGAAGCTCCTAGGTTACATTATATCATCACGTGGGATCGATGTTGACCCAACAAAAATTCAGGCTGTCCTCGAAATGGTCCCACCTTCAGATGAATCTAGAATCAGGTCATTTCTCGGAAAGCTTGGTGCAATCTGGAGGTTCATCCCAGACTTAAGCTTCGCCATCCATCCAATCAACAATCTACTCAAGTAAGATTATAGTACTGATTGGACCGAGGACTGCAATGAAGCTATTGATGCAGTTAAGCGTTTCCTGTTATCACCACCTACGCTAATGCCACCTAAGCCAGATCGCCTGCTAATTTTATACTCGCGAGCTACCAATGTCTTACTAGCCTGTATGCTGGACTCAAGAAGACAATAACAAGAGAGGATGCGTGTGATTTATTTCATTAGTCGAACATTGCTTGACTACGAAACACGTTATACACAAGTAGAACGAGAATGCCTCACCATAGTCTTTGCAACCAAACACTTAATACATTATATGCTAAATCAAGAAACAAGGGTCATGGTAAAAACGGACCATTTACAAACTTTCCTCACACAGGGGTCCTTGTCTAAGAAGGCTAGATGTTTTATAACCTTAATGGGTGAATTCGAATTAACATTTGTAAATCAGAAGTCCGTTAAGGGACAAATTATCGTGGATTGGTTAGCTGATAACCCATTAGATGGAGGTGATCTAGTAGATCTGGACTTTCCAGATGAGTGTGTATACTACATCGAAACCTGGCCTTCTATCTCTGAGTGTCCTTGGTACACTGATATCATTAATTATATCATGGACCATACGTATCCAGAAGGGGCTACACCACAACAAAGAAGGTGGTTACGCATTATCATAGCTAAATATGTCATCATAGAACAAGTTCTCTATCGAAAAGCGTTCGATGGAATGTTTCTAAGATGTGTCGACACAGAAGAATCCAAGAAGATTCTCCATGAATCTCACAGTGGAATGTGTGGAGGCCACTTCGGTGGCCATGCCACTGCTCGTAAAATACATCGAATGGGCTATTTCTAGCCCACTCTAGAACATGACGCAGTAGAGTTTGTACGCAGGTGTCACAAGTGCCAAGAGTTCTCCCATGAGATCCACATGTCGGCACAAGCTCTACAACCGATTGCTACTTCATGGCCCTTTTCTACATAGGGCCTGGGTTTAATAGGGGAATTCTCTCCCTCATCTACAGATGGCCATAATTTTATAATCATGGCCACTGAATATTTTACCAAGTGGATAGAGGCTATGCCTCTTACTATTGTACAGGGTTATGTAATCGCCAAGTTCATTTTAAACCAAATCATTTGCAGGTATGGTATCCCGCAAATCATTATCTCAGATAATGGAACTTCTTTTAAGAATGACGAAGTTCGCAAATTGTGCAAAAAATTTAAAATAAGCCATCATACGGCTTCATTATATTACCCTCAAGCCAATGGACAGGCTGAGGCAACAAACAAAACATTAAAAGCCATTCTCTTTAAAACGGTGAAAGAAAACAAACAAGATTGGAACTTGAAGTTATATCCAGCCTTATGGGCCCACCGAACCTCAATAAGAACACCAACAGGAGTGACTCCTTTCTCTCTAGTATTTAGGGCAGAAGCAGTTCTCCCGCTTGAGGTTGAAATACCCAGTCTCTACATTTCATTACAAGGGATCCAGGATGAAGACGCTTATAGAGAAGCACGTTTCTCCAAACTAGAAAGCCTAGATGAAGCTAGGTTAGATGTTGAACAACGGCACAGAGCCTATGTTGACTGGATGTGCCGGTAGTATAACAAGAAATTCTATGAACGTGACATATATGAAGGTGATCTAGTTCTAAGGCTAGACAACTGGATCGATAAGAAGACCGGTGAAGGAAGGAAGTTCTGGCCCAAATGGTTGGGCCCATACCGAGTCATGAAGGACTACGGAAATGGTGCATATCTCTTATGTACGCTAGAATGTGAGGAATTTGGTGAAACAGTCAATTCCCTACACCTCAAACGATTCTACGCGTAAGCAACTAGCACTACTTATAATTGTATCTACATTACATCTTCATATAGATTAGGATTATTTTGTCCGCTTGTTTCATACAAAAATTGTGATCAAGGAATTTTTTTCTCAAAGTAATTCATTACAAACTCATGATGTTGTTGGCATAAACACTCTAATCATACTTATCTATTTCCACGATATCATCAAACTATCTCGGAATCATTTCATCAAATAAAGCTAGATATGACAAGGTCTTAACGGTAACCATGCCAAGATCTACAGGTTTATTCTCACTTTTGGTTTCTTCTTAGGATAGGTGTCTTGCCTATGGTCTGTTCTAGGAAGCTTCATGGTGTCACATCTATCCCATATATATATATATATATATATATATATATATATATATATATATATATATATATATATCGTTGGAAATAAGAACACATTGACATTTTTCTCAAATAAACAAATCAAATATAGAATCAAACAGACAATTTTGAATTTACACATTTCCTTTCCCCACCAACCTTCGGCAATGAGCTTGCATCTCTTACTAGTGACGTAGGGTTGGGAAAGGATGGAAATGCCCTTACTCGCCTATGCCTTGCCCACGGTGATAAACCCATGCTTCTTACTAGTAGCATGGGGCAAAGTGTAGGGGGTCCTCTTGACAAACAAACATAAAAGGTCATAAGCAAACAATTCAAACCTTGAAGCCTTGAGTCAAAAACAAATAAATCAGATGTTCAAAATTCCAAGAGAGTTAAAAACCTAAAAACCTAGATTTTGTCTACTATGTGGCCATCTACAGATCTAAGTCTAGATAAACCGCAAAGCAAGTTACATCCCAAAAACTATGAAGTCACTTGAGTGGAATAGGCTTGTAGTATCCTAATTTGGTTCCACCAAAGCTTTGTCTATCTCTCATCGCTATCATTTCAACACATTTCATAACTTGCGCCCTTCCCAACTCTCGGTGATGAGGCCTTGCATCTTACTAGTTGCGTGGAGTTAGGAGTAGGGGTATGTTTATCTGCTCATCATACAGGCTTATCTTCACCACTTTGCCAAAACAAATATGAAGTGTTCAAAATTGCTTACAGAAACTAAGATTCAACATCACATTGTATCTACATTATCATGTATCAGCATCATGAAATACAAAAAGAAGGTAAAACACTTGCATCATTTGTTCTCCATTGCATACATTTTAAAGAGCATATAAACATCAACATCATAATCTACATGAGGAAACTGGAAAGGAAACAAAGCCATAAATGCCAAAAGTCTAATCCAAAAAGAATATATATATAATCAAAATTCCTGTACAATGTCATCATGCACTAAGCATGGTCAAAACGCTCAAAGAGCCCGGGATATACAAAAGAATATATCATACAAAATCTAGGAGAGCCAAGTGGATTCTCAACCCCTATGAAACCCCTCTAAAGGTGCACACCCATGCCTAGGACTCCATCTACGCCGGCACTCTGAGTGCACAGAGGGCTCAGGATCCTGAGGGGCAATCGTTTGTCTCAACATGAGAATGAATCCCCATCAGGCGCTTGGTTGTCCTATACCCCACTAGCTCCGTGCGAAGAGTCAATACCATCCTGGCCACATGTCAGACTGGGGCGAAGACGTCAGTATGTCTACTAGCTGCTGAGGGCTCCCCAGCAGCCATAGATAGCTCTGCGTGGGTCCTCTCCATGGGGATCATCAAGGTATCGGTGCATACCCTATGAATCAAGTCTCACCACTCATCGGCAATCTCTGCAAATAGAGGAGAAAACAAATTAGAAATAAACAAGAGATAAAACACAAGAGTAAACAAGAGGAGACATAGTAACTAAAGAAAATCTTAAATTAACAACAAACATTAAAAGGGGGGAGGGTAACTTACTCGGATCACCAAGCCTCTAGGATGGGTCTCTAGGGTCAACACCTACCACAGATGTCATCGCTGACTGAGGTGCTACTCCTGTGACTAGGAGCAACGTAGCACCCCGCAACGGACTCATCCTCCCCATCAATGGCCCTGAGAGAGTGGCTCCTCTGAAACTAGAGTCACCCTCTCTACACTCTGCTAGCCCTCTTTGCCTGCATGATATCCTGAGTATCATGCCACTCATGATTAGTCTCCTCCTCTGTCTCTCCCCCTGTAAACTCCTCAGACTCAGAGTCTAAGTCAATGGGGTCATCGCTGCTATGGGCAGGACCCACGGCAATCTAAAGCAAGGGTGCCTGAGGTGCACCGACTCTCCCTCTGGCATGTACTATCCTCCTGGTCGTAATAGGAACGCCAGGAGTAACAACTGTCCAACCCTGGCCTCTAAGACCTCCTCTGGCCTCTTGGACTGACCTGTATACTGGCACTACCGGAGGAAGAATACCCATGTAGGGTAGGCCAAACTGCCGAGGAACTCAGCCAAAGGGGTGTATCTCCACTCGTCCCACTCTGTCAATAAGTTTCCCTGTGGTGGAGCATGAGATCAAAGTAAGAGCCTCCTCGCCCCATATACCTGCCATGGTCTGATATGGTGTGGCCTCCATATCAGCAGTGTTCAGAGAAGCAACTGGCTGATGAGGTGCTTAGAGCACCAACGTATCTGTCCATCTAGCTACCCTCATAGCTCCGAGATGTGTCACCTCTACACCTCTACCATAGGGATGAAGTGCTCATAAACCCAACTCATGACTAGGGTCGGGTGGCTCAAGGACTGCCCCTGTAAACGGACTACCCTGTATAAATCGTGGTAGGTAGTCCTAAGAATATCTACTCCCCAGGCATATATCCGGCCATGTCCCTCTATCTGTGCAATGATGGGTGACCAGTAGTATAGCAGTGTTTCTCCTCCCTTGTCCCCAATCAATCTCGAGGCAAGGATCCCCATAATAGCCTGGCGAAGCAAGGGGATGGGAAAACTAGGGATAGATTGAACTCTAACCCACTTCTTCGAACCTGTGGAGATGACGGAATCTCCCATATAAGTGGCCCACCTATACTATTTGGGCCCGCGAACCTGCTGTCTCAAGGGTCAGACATCTCCCGATGATCGGGACCCCTAGGATGTGATAAAAATCCTCTAGTGTGATGGTCCACTCACCTCGGACCCCTGGTAATCGGAAGGTGTTTCGATCAGTGTCCCAATAGGAGAATAGGTCACAAAGAATGTGACTAGATGGTGCAACATGTGGAACACGTGAGATACGTAGTATCCCGGCCCTCTGAAGAGTGTCCTCCTCATCCTGTGAAAGGGCATCTAGTACTCCTGGGAGCCAATCACACTCCCTCTCTCGGCTCCACCGGATATACTCCTCTCTCGCCTGCATACACCCAAAAACACACAAAACAAAGCAAGGTTAACATCCAAGTGATACTCGAAAAATCATGAAAACACATAAAAATGCAAAAAATGCAAAAAAAAACCTTAAACAGATGTTCTTTTGGCATTCTGTGCAAAACCGCCGCCCTGAGCAAGGAGGCGGTTTTGTAACCGCTGCCTTAAGGGCAGCGGTCATGTAACCGCCACCCTGGGCAGGGCGGCGGTCGTGTCCTAAAAACCCACGCGGGTTTTATAACCTAAAAAGCCCAAAAAAATGCCAAAAGAGGACCATTTTAACTAAAACAAGGCCTACCTGGTAGGTGCCCCCATTAGATGGACCTTTTAAACCTAACATTTTCAAAAATTACCCCCCCATGACAAAGATTTTAGCATTTTAAAATTAAGGGAGTAAAAAGGATAAATTGAAGAAAACTAACATGTGATCTCACGGGTCGATGTTCCACTCGCGGAGGCATGATCACTATCCCATAACGAACGTTTTGGCTCTACTCGCGCAAGAAACCGTCACCGTGGGTTCCAGAGCTCATAATCAATCGAATCAACTCGCGCAAATGAATAGGAAAATGGGCCCACTCTCATATATATAGCGAACCTGACTTGTTTTAAATGCCTTTTTCATAGGTTTGGAGCACCGACAGAGGTAAGTTCTTATCCCCGCACAAATGGTACATTCTCATTTCCTATTATTTTATCATTTATTTTCCAAACTATTGTGTCTATCTGCACTTGAGATCTCTTTTCGTTTTGCAGGTGGCATGAATTTTGGACGGCGTCATTTCAACACACAGACATATCAGGTATAACTTCTAACTTCCCATTTCGGGACCGCCATACTCAGACCCACCGTTTTACGCCTCTTCATGGCTAAAACGCTTCTCTGAGGGGGAAATATGTACGTACCCAAAATTTTAAGGTAATGTACTATCAGAACAACGTAACATGTGCCCCAATGATGATACAGGTCTCCTTGTAAGGTGTTCAGGATCTGGAAAAGCTCTCCAAGTGTGTGTTAACATCCCGCATGCCCCGCTTAGCCCCCGGTGTGCTTTGTTTTTCCCTTTTCCCCTCTTTTCTTGGCCTTTTGCTCTTCAGTGACGAAACCACTTCCCTGCTCAGGGCGCCGGTCCTTTACTCATTTTCTAGAAAGTTCTTTTAACACGACTCGCGTAATTTCAACATTTTACCAGCTTTCTTTCACCACCATAAGCTTGCATTAATGATTCTGGTTCCCTGGAATAGTGTTTTTCCATTGTTTATAGTTTAAGAGTTCAATTTGGTTTTTACCTTGGGTAAATACAAATGCTATAAATAGTTGGCTTGTGCTCAAGCAAATGGCCCCCTCAAATTTGCCTCTGAATTTCTCTTTGTAATAGATTAGTCTTTCATTTTGCTTAGAGTTCTTAGTTTCTTTCATTGCATGCTTAGTTAGTATTGTTTTGCTGTTAGGAAGCCACATATCCATCTTGTTCAAGTGTTGTTGACATTTTATCCAATCCATTGAAGTAGAATATTTTTTTTTCAATAGGAAGCCATTAAAGTTGCAAGTTTTGTTATTCAAGCAGGATAGTTTCAGGTTCTGGACGCTTTATGTTGCATGACTCGCAATAAATCCCACTAGGAATTGCATAAGCCAAGCTTTGTACTCTTGTGTTATCTCTCTCCTACTTTCATTGTATTCAGTCTGTATCCTAAGCTGCCTTTGTCCCAATATCTATTTCTGTTGATGCTAGCATTACACGCTTTTTTGGATACATGTGAACATGAAGGAATGAGGAGATCACACTAAGGGGACATAGCCACACACACCATCGGATTCGCCACTGTTCTGCAAAATCCAGGTTCTAGCTTTCAAAGTTCTAAATTAGAAACATATCAAATAGAGTAGTTAATCACTTTATTTTAGCCAATTTTACTTTCGATATTACCAGGGAAGCTATGGGGATTGATAGTTTCTGAGAGACTATGATTCATTCCTCACTTCTAAGGTAGGATCGAGAGTCTTGCAAATAGACTAGATCAATTACTTCATTATTTAGAATAGATTCATAGTTACACAGAAAAATAGCTATACTCGGCTATCTTGTTTGTTTTAATTAGTTATTTTAGCTGTCATTTCTAGATATATTAAATAGCTGCTCTCTCAAATTCATTTTGAATAGTTCATCAGAAAATAACAAAAATAGAGAAATCATATATGCTATAGATATACTTAACATAGTTAAATTTCACTTCGTTGTAGTTAATTTTACATTGTTTCTTTTGTATGACCAATCACGGGACCTAGAGAGCCCAGAGAATACGCATTCGAGCCAATCGTGCCCCAACCTAATCTCATCACAGAAATAACTGATATAGATCAAAATATCAGGATCTAAGTCTTCTGAACAATGGTAAACTTACAACAAATCAACTCTCAGTTGAACGGGTTAAACATAGAAGACGACAAAGGGCATACGTTTTGGTCGAATCAACCAAACTACAGATTACCCTAGATTCATATCCACATGACTATAGAAGGGTTTAAAAGAGAGTAGACCTTTGGTTGTGATCCTTTGGTCCCATAGTGAGGTGCAGAAGACACTCTCACAGATATAGATACCAGCTTAAGAATTCAGGTTGCACGAGCGACTATAAGATATTCTAAGAAGATCACATAGTTATTGATTCTGAATATAGAAGCTGAGAAAGCATACGATTACTAGATGTTAGGGATTAGGGACTGATTCCATATATGACCATAGAAAGTCCGAAACAACCATGAATCTATGGTTTTTACCCACAAATCCCACAACCCAACGAGCCCATAGGTGAATCAGACATAGATGTTGGCCTACGTACACTAGTATTCAGATCTACTTCACTTTCACCTATCATCATCGAACAGTTATCCTTACTAAACACAGCAGCTAACAAAGCTAAGGAGTTCTGGACTAGGCTAGAGAATCACCCATAGAGTCAATTATATTTACCATCTGCCCTATGACCTTATCTAGAGATATACACGAAACTATCCTAGGTCTTCCACGTATTCCACAACCTATAGACCGAATCACGCTAGAGATCGATATTGATTGGAGCCTTCAAACATTCATCGTTGTTGATCGATCTATCACAGTAGTTCATGTTAGAAGGGCCTTCTTTTCCTTAGATTCACAATTTCCGCTAGTGCGTGTAGAAGACATTAGATTTCCTAACTAGTTTGTCTACATCCCACACATATTCCATCCCCACTGGATGTCTCGGCATGACCTCAGGAGGTTGGGTGTGAGGAAGAGTTACTTGTAGATTCCCAGGCTCACTTGTCACTTTTCCATCATACAATCACATCCCATTTCCACTCAGGAATATCATGAGGATGTAAGAGTTTTATGGGATGAGAATTCTCTACCTTGACCCTCTGGCACTTAAGGCAATGTGGAACAAAATTTGCTATGTCCAATCGAAGACCTAGCCTGTAGACACTTAAAATTGGTTACCCAATTTAGTGTCCCTTCTCATCCGTTTACTTGCCTAGGTAACCTGGGGCACGTTCACGTCACCAACTATCCCCTTGGGATATTATCCAATTTGTGATTTAATCACTTATTCCAAATTTAATTCATCCCATCACATCTTACCCATGAGTGATTAAATATTAAATATTTAATTTCGCTTCTTCCCATGCATCTTAATCACTTATCCACCCCAAATTTATTCTATCTATGCATCGCATCTATTTTTAATCTTCCCTAAGCGGGATATTTTCCCATAGTCGGGATAAGTCTTATCTTTCTCGAAATCGATCATTTTTAGGCACCTCGGGAGTCTTTTCCGCGATCGGCGCCGACCCATATGGTCGGCGCCGATTTTCTAGGAGCGGCGCCGATTATAAAAGCAAGCCCAGAACTCAGTTCTAAGGACCGAAGAGAGAAGAGACCGAAAAAGAGACGAAAGAAAGCACTTACGCACGAACAGAGAGCGAGAAAGATTCAGGTTGCAAGAAGGAGAGATCTTTTTAGCATCAATTGTCTCAGTTAGGGCAGATCCTGTCCTAATCAATCCCTGAGAGGAGCACCGTTACTCTGCCCGTATCATATCAACATCACACACCACCGTCTATCATCTGGTGACTCTGTTCCAGTGTCTCTCCATCTTCGGCACATCCAGCAGACCACATTCATATTCCAATCCCCGAATCTCATCGCACAGTCCCTGATTGGTCAGTCTACCTTCAGTCGACGCCGATCTTACCCAGTCGACGCCGATCACATCAGTCGCCGCCGATTCTACCCAGTCGACGCCGATTTCCCTGCAGACAGGTAAAAGGTCACAGGTAACACAAATCCAGCATTATTTCCCAGTTCCCTGTTTTCTGTACTTTCTGTCTGCTGTTCAGTTTCTGTTTTATTACTGCAATCAGAAAATCTAGTCTTTATTTACATCTTTTATCATGTATGCTTCTTTTCTTTATTGAAAACGTGGACTGACATCCGCCAAGGAAGCTTATCGCTTCCCGGACCCGCTTCTCGGGCAGTCCACCCAAATATCTTCTAACGCCATCTTTTTCTGTCAAGCATCGGTGTTTTGCAGGTTACTCGGATCTATTGTGCAAATTGCTCGTGTGCGCCCGTCTTGTCTACATCGGCTTCCTCATCCGTCTACATCTTCATCAGGTATCGATTTCATTGGAGTTTTTCAGGGTTTTTGTGTTTAGTTTGGTACATTAACTTGGACAGGTAACAAGCACGAAATTCTTGATCTACATTCTGGCACGCCCGGTGGGACCCAACCAAAGTCCCTTATTGGTAAGTTCATTTCTTTTTTAGTTTTGAACTTTGTTCCTTTTCTTCACTGATTTCTATCAGTCCTATTTGAGCATTTCTGTTCATCATTTCAATCTTGCTTTTTAGGCGAAATCATTATCTGGAAATTTTTCTATTTTCTTAAAATAGAAATTTTTCGTTTCACCATTATCTGGATATATCTTTCCGGATCTTGTTTGTTGTTTGCTTGATCTTTTCTTGCGGAGCACTTTGCTTGTTCGTGGGATTGTTCGAGGGGAAGAGCTCAACAACGCGCTTTTTGAAGTCCACACACCTTGGAGAGCTAAATCTACAGGTATTCCTCTTTTTCGGTGTTTTCTCCTTTTTAGGATTTCTTTGTTGGTTGTCTATCACATCCAAACACTTCAGTTTTTTGGTGCTTAAAAAGGAACTTAATCGCATTTGGGAAAGAACTTGTTTGACTTGTCTTCATCGAAATCAAACATTTCGTTTTAAGTGCTTAAAAAGAACCTTTTCTTTGTCATTGCTGCATGCTTTTTCATCTAGTTTTAATTAGGTTGGAGAATTGATCAAAATCGGTAGTGACACTATTTGATTTTTATTTTTCACCCTTGCACACAAAGCCAAAATCACTAGGTATAAAGCATCTAAACAAAACTCCTTCCCTGGCCTCGCCTACTTGGAAGTGATATCCAAGAGGAAGAGCCTACGCGGTACTCGGGCCGCGCTATAAATTCACGGAAGATTTTGGTATATATTGGCAAAGCACCCGACTCCCTTATCGCAGCGGTGTGTGAAGTGCGGGGGTAGGCCCCTATATCAAGCCACGTACCGGTCTTTTACTGAAGTGCCTTCGGGACTCCTCACCAAACATTACCCAAACCATCCTTAGTTTGGCTATCTGAGTAGTTCCTGTTCTAAAAAGCCTTCCCTAACATTTTTTTTTTTTTCTTTTCTTAAGAGCATCAAAATTTAAAGGAGATAATCACTTGCGCTGCTTGAATTGTTTGTGCATTAGCTAGGACAATCTTCTTTCTTGCTTGCTTATGACGGTTATCACCCGGTCACAATCTAGGAAAATGGCCCAACAGGTTCCTTCTTCCTCCGAAATCACCACCAGCGTGGATGTTTCGGCACCCCTCCAATCTTCCTCGGGACCGCTGTTAGTTGGTTCCCCCTCATGGTCGTATAATCCCTTCTATCAAACCAAAGCGCCTCCATCACGTCCAGCTTCTCCTAGTCCCTCCGAGATATCATCTGGCTCGGAGTATGTTCCTCGCGGAGATCCTGAATTTCAGGCTTTCCTCGATCGCAATCCAATAGCCCTCATGGACTACCTAGTACACAAGTCGATCCAAATATCTGACCAAGACCCACCAATCCGACAAGTGTACAATTATCCTCGTGGATCATCCCAGGCCCTTGTAGAGCAGTTTGCACCATCTCTCTTGCCTCGAGCCACGGAGAAGGGCGAAGCCCCTATGCCTCCCTTTTCTCTTCCACCTACCATGTCGACTAGTTCTCAATTAGTCTTACCTATCCCTAACACTGCAGTTACCTCGAATATTCCACAACCCATCTCTGAGAGGTCTTCTGCCCTGGCTATAATGAATGCGTCTGCACACCCGCACATTGCCGTCAATTCGTCTATGCCCTCCATTGTGTCTCAAGGTCAGTACCTCTTCATGAGCCAACCCCCTCCGGCTAGTCAGTTGGTTCCTACTTCTCGTCCTCCAGTGAATCTTTCTTCCAATATTCCAGCAACTGCGACCTTCGCCCATCCCCTAGTATCGGCACCCTTGGTACCAAATCCGGCGGTAGAAGGTCCCTTTCAGGTCTTGTTCCCCAACATGTCCAATCTAACCAACACCCATGTTCCTCAATCTGTCCCTATTCAATCAACAAACATAGGAGTCCACCAATCACAGGTTCCATCCGTCACCCAACCTATATTTTCTCAACCACTTATTATCTCACAGCCTGCCTATACGCAAGCTGCCTCACAGCAAATACCCCACCCGGTGTCACCCAGAACACCTGGTTATTCCTCTTATCATCCTATCCAACAACAGATGAATCCCCCATTGACATCTCAACAACATCCACCACTTGCTTCTTATGTAGGACATACCAATGTACCTCCTCCCCAATCCGACGTAGTTCAAATTCTCTTCAAGAAAATTGCAGACTTGGAAGCCTCCACAAAAGGAACCCGTCCTTCATACTCCTTTGAAGAAGTGTGCAATGAACCCATTCATCCTTCGGTGGCTTTTAAGCCTTATCCTCCCCAATGGGAACTTCCCAAATTCTCAAAATTTCATAGCCGGGAAGACCCCCAACAACATCTGCGAGCATTCAAACATGCTTGCTACCTTATCGTCCAGGATCAGGAACTCATGCTCCGTACCTTTCCTATGTCTCTAGCGGGTCCCGCTTTGGACTGGTACAATAACATCCCTCAACATTCTTTGTTTTCTTTCTCTCAATTGGCCCAGATGTTTGTTGAAAACTTCTCAATAAATATCGCGCATAAGATCTCAATCACAGATCTTTATAACATTCGCCAATTCGACGATGAGTCTATAGCAGACTTTGTCGCTCGTTGGAGAGGGATAATCAACCAATTGTCTTTCTCCCTTCCCCAATCCCAACAAATCGAGTTGTTCACCCGATCTTGTGCTAATCACATTTCTTCCACTCTAAGGATCCAAACCTTTCACACCTTCGAAGAAGCCTTCACGATGGCACGCAAACTCGAATCTCGTGCCATTGAACAAGGGAAGTTAAAACTTCGCTCTAAATCGAAACCCGATTTCTCTCGGTTCACCAAACCAAATTCTTTCCCCTCTAAAGATAAGAATCAAGGGTCCACAAATACTATCGTATTAAAAACATCAAGAACCGATAGTACTCCTAATCAACCACCACGAAGAGATTCCTCATCTTCTCGAAAAGGGGCTTCATCATCTCGATCCTTTGCTCCCTTGGGGGAATCATATGCCTCTATCTTAGAAAAAATTTTGGAAGTTCGCATGATCGAACTTCCACCCATTAGGGATATTGATGAAGGCCGAGAACGCCCATTCTGGTATAGGGAAAACGATTTCTGTCATTATCACAGAACCAAAGGTCATGACATCGAACGATGTCAGACTTTCAAAAATCTTGTCCAAAAATTCATTGACAAAGGCGAGCTCATTCTGGATAACCCAAATGCTCCCCCAAATCAAGCACTGGACGTTTTTAAACAACCTTTCCCCAATCATGCCCCAAATCATAATTCTTCGGAATCTCAAAAACCAAACACCCACACTATCAATTTCATCTCTACCGAGGACTCTTCTTCTGAAACCAATCCATCTGCAAACATATCAATCGAATCAGAACCTCCTTCCTCTTCATCAATCACGGGAGTTCCAATATCTTCAGATAGTCCATCTTTGAATATCCCTACATTACCAAGCACGGAGTCATCTCTCTCCGCTCCTTTGTTTAACCTTCCATCTATACCCGAGACAGTGTCATCCTCATCTGTCTCATCATCAGACATTCTTTCAATGCTCGAGGCAATCACATCCCTCCGAGTTTCCACTACGGACACATCCACTTCTGTTGCTCCCATTCCCGCTGCAACTATGCCCTTGGTAAACGTACCTATCATCGTGCCAACTTCAACGGAAGCATCTTCAATTTTGACCCTTCCTATCTCTTTTCCTGCAGTAGTTTCACCCATGATTACTGCATCAGAAGTAGTCCCTTCGCTAGGAACTGCTTCGTCATCACCCCCTTCTTCCATCACCAATGTTACTTCACCTATTCAGGAAAAATCAAAAGAAGTAGCACCAACACCTATACACTCGGTTCCTGAACCTAAACCGAGACAACCAAAATCTAACATTACACCATCAGTACCTCCCCACTTGCTTCCCCCAAAAAGGTTACAATCACCTTATGCCGTTGAAGTCGTCACCATCCCTGAAAAAGGAAAGCCCATATTTCGGACCATCAAAACTCTTGGTGCTCTTCCACAAAAATCTCTCTCCTACGCCTCATAAACGATTGGATTTGCCCGCTGAGAAGGCGTCTTCTTCTACACATCCATCAAAGCCATCATCTTCTTCCACAACACATTCTTCATCAATACCCCTAAAAGTAGACTTACCTACTAAACAGACGGCACCTCTTCTATCAAGATCCTCATCTTCGTTACCAAAAACCAAAGCACCCTATATTCCTCCTATTACACCTACCTTGAGGACTTCTTCCTCATCTAAATCAACATTATCTAAATCATCCGTAAATCCGACTAAGCAATCCCCTTTGTCTCCAAAGACCGCAAAATCTGTCACATCTCCATCCTCCTCAAAATCTATCTTAGGGGCTCCCCCTCCACCAAAGTCAATCATGTCTCATTTACTCCCATCCCAAGCACCCAAGACTGCTCCTCCAAATGTCCAAACAAATAAGAGGATCCCTAATAAAACTGTTAAACCTAACATGCAAGTTCTTTTACCTCGGCAGTCGGTTAATGTAAAAGAACCATCTTCATCATCTCCATCCTCATCTTCGTCTACCGGATTCTACACCGAAATCCTTCATCAACTTATCCAATCTTCATCCATAACCCTTCCTCCGATTAAACCTTATAACCCTAAAGGAGTTAAACCTACTTGGTTTAACTCTGATCTGATTTGTGCTTACCACCGTACTCCGGGTCATGATACTGAGGGATGTAAAGCTCTTCAAGCCGTTATCAAGAACCTTCTGGAAGAAAGTGACCTTTTGCTGGAGGAGGAGGAACAAGTACCTCCTGTCACCTTAGCCCCATCCAAACCTCAACCATCCACTCAGACCTCTAGTGGTTCCACGCCGCACTTGATCTTCCACCTTCTCAAATTGACACAATCCATATCGCCACTAGAACCCAACACTATGATAACCCATCTTCATCTTCAGCATCTCGACCACGGGTTGTCATTTCTGCAGCCCCTAAAGGCGTTTCTCCTTCCTCATCAGCTCCACGACCCAGGGTCTCTATTCGTGCTGCACCTCGGGCTCAAGTTCCCGTATCTGTTGAGGAGAGTGTTATGAAACAACTCACCCAGGCTCCGGTCAAAATGTCTCTTTTTGACCTCATCCAATCCTCCCCACAACATCGCCAGGCTCTAATCGATAATCTGCGTCGCATCGCAGTAAATTCCGATGAGCCCCAGCCCTTCGAGTTGGTTGTTGGACTGAATGGACCATCAACCGCCATTTCTTTCGAGGATTCGGAAATTCCTCCTCTTTCTTCAGAGGATTTGGAGGCTCCCCTCTTCATCACAGTCCAAATCAATAACACTACCTTAAAACGTGTTATGATCGATAGTGGAGCTGCTCTCAACGTCATCTCCTCCCACACATTCGAACAACTTAAGTTACCAAAGAATGTGGTGTCACCCCCACCCTTCGCCCTTCGATCATTTAACGATCAGCTAGCAGTCACTCTGGGAACTGTGGTCTTACCCATCCGAGTAGGTAAGAAGCTGCTCCATGAACTCTTCTATATTGTCGAAGGAAAATTCCACTATAACATGATCCTCGGACGCTCCTGGATTCGCGCAATGCATTGTGTCCCATCCACCCTCCATCGATGCCTAAAATATCAATATGAGGGCAAAATATATACTCATCCAGGAGATCCTTTTCCTTCCGCACAATGCGACATGACCACTAGGTCTGCCCCTTTAAAAGAAAATACATCTTCTCCAGATGGGGCCTCATCTTCTTCCATACCTGCAACCAAACTACCGGATTTACAAAATCTGGAAGAGACATTGCAGCGTTTCTCACTAGGAGAGCTTCCTCTCTTTTCTTTCGATGCCCATCTCAAACCTAATGAGTATGGTAGACCAGACAAACAACCTGAATATCAACCAGGTCTCGGTCGCATCGTCACCATTGGTCTGCCCAATCAACAGACCAATTTCATCTACGGTGGTCTTGATACGCCTCATTATCACCCGGATTCTCCTCCTAGAGCCAAACCTTACCTAACAGGGTTTGATCATCTACAGAATCCCACGTTTGCAAAGACTTATCTACATCGATGCGCGTGGAAAGGTTTTGGCCTTGGAAAATATGAACAAGGTATACATGACCTCAAATCCATTCCGACTCTCATGCCACATCAAAAATTTGGGTTAGGATTTAAACCCCTTTCAGAGGCCACCGTCACTATTCTTGATGAACCTCTTCCTACTAAGGAACCATCTTCTCCCACTAAATCAGAAGCATCACTTGATGTGGATGATGACATTTCCATCCCACCTAACTTTTTTTTTTGATCAATACCATTTCCTTAGGGCCGTTGGTCTATGAGACTAACAATCGGTCCGCTTCTATACCATTAATCTTCCCTGAAATAGTTGGAGACGACTCTCCTACTATCAATACTATCCACTGTGCGGATGATGATTCTGTCCTCACCTATCTAGGGGCAGAGGATTCATATCTTCCCAAGACTATTCCTTCTGACACGTCTACCCTTCTCAACGAAGCCACTATCGACCTTAATATAGGGACTTCTGAAGACCCTCGCATCATTAAGGTCGGCCAATCCCTTAATCCACAGGAATTAGGGGACTTTACCACTTTTCTTTCCAAACATCGTCAAGCCTTTGCTTGGTCATATGAGGATATGCCAGGGCTCGATCCCGATATTGTGGTCCACAATATCGTTACCCTTCCCAACATCAAGCCGGTCAAGCAAAAATTGCGTAAAATGCACCCTAGAGTAGCCCTTCTTGTTAAAGAAGAATTACAACGCTTGCTCTCGGCTAGCTTCATCCAACCCATCGATTATCCGCAATGGGTGTCTAATGTAGTACCAGTAACTAAGGCTACTGGGAAGATTCGAATTTGTACCGACTTCCGGGATCTTAATCTTGCCTGTCCAAAGGATGATTTTCCTCTTCCTAATATCGACCAACTCGTAGATTTAACTGCGGGTCATGAGATGCTTTCTCTTATGGATGGTTTCTCTGGATATAATCAAATCCTCATCGCACCAGAAGACCAACATAAGACCTCCTTCATAACTCCTTGGGGGACCTTTTGCTATCGTGTCATGCCTTTTGGTCTTAAGAACGCAAGGGCAACCTATCAACGAGCAATGACATACATCTTCCATGACCTCTTACACAAAACTGTAGAGGATTATGTTGACGACCTCCTTGGCAAGTCCAAACGCCGTCAGGATCATCTTTTCATCCTTGCACCTCTCTTTGAGAGGCTTATCCGCTTTTGTCTTCGTCTAAATCCAGCTAAGTGCGTGTTTGGCGTTCTCACTGGTAAACTTTTAGGTTTTATCATTTCCATCAGGGGTATTGAAGTCGACCCCGCAAAAATAAAAGCCATCCTTGAGATGCCTCCCCCTTCTAACTTGAAGCAACTCCGCAGTCTCCAAGGACGTCTTCAATCGGTGCGTCGTTTTATCTCCCAATTGTCGGACCGTTGTCAACCTTTTCACCATCTTCTCCGTAAGAATGTTCATTTTGAATGGGATGAGCATTGCCAAAAGGCCTTTGATGATCTCAAAGCTTATCTTCTTTCTCCACCTGTGCTTACACCTCCACGCGAGGGGGAGCCTTTCTATCTTTATATCTCTGTGACTGACCATGCTCTGGGAGCCATGATCTCGCATCGGGACACTTGTGGTAAAGAACAAGTTGTCTATTACATCAGTCGCACCCTCCATGAGTATGAGACACGTTACTCCGAAGCTGAAAAACTATGTTGCGCTCTCTTCTTTGCAACTTCTAAGCTTCGTCATTATCTCCTTAATCATAAAACTTACATTGTCACAAGTGTCAATCCACTTAAGACAATCCATGCAAAACCTTATCACAATGATCGTATCACTCGTTGGCTCATGCTCATGACAGAATTTGACCTCGAGTTTATCCCGCAAAAGGCTATCAAGGGTCAGGTTATTGCAGATCAATTAGCTGATGCTCCTCTTCCGGACACTCGTGACCCCCTTGCTCAATTCCCCGATGAATTTATCCAACAAATCGATTTTGGTCTATCTCCATTTAAAGTAAAGCTCTTCTTTGACGGATCCAAATGCCAGCAAGGGGGAGGTGCGGGTTTTGTGATGATTCCTCCTTGGGGTACGCCTATCCCAGTCGCACACAAATTAAACTTTGAATGCACCAATAATATGGCTGAGTACGAAGCTCTTGTCTTAGGTCTTCAAAATGCCATTAATCTCGGCGCTCGTCATATTGACATCTTTGGTGATTCTGAACTCATCGTTAACCAGGTCACGGGTGTCTATCAATGCAAGAATGATATCCTTCAAAAATATCGCGACATCGTTCTTGCCCAACTCCAATCTTTCGATAACTTCACTATCCAAGCCATTCCTCGTACTGCAAATCGATTCGCAGATACCATGGCCTCTTTAGCCTCCCTTATCCCGCCTTTTACCGAAGACTCGCGTCTTTATGTGGCTGTGCAACGATTAGATCAACCATCTCATCTTGGGCAACTAACGTCAATCAATGCTGTCACAACCCATACTCAGGATGAGTGGTATCAACAGATAGTTGATTATCTATCTCATTCGGTCCTTCCTCCAGATCAGTCTCCCAATGGTAGAAGATCTTTTGTCCAACGCGCCAACCGCTATACTATTCTAGGCGGCCTTCTTTACAAACGCGGCTTTGATGGTATTTTGCTTCGATGCCTCAAAACCCATGAATCATCTAAAGCTATTCAGGAGGTCCATGACGGTATTTGTGGTGGACATTTTAGTGGCTTAGCTGTAGCCAAGCGCATCTTACGTTTGGGATATTATTGGCCTTCTCTTAATCGAGATTGTTGTGAATACACTAAGAAGTGCGTCAAGTGTCAGCAACATTCCAATCTCACGCACATCCCTAGTCAGGCTTTGCAACCTGCGGCGGATTTGTGGCCTTTTTCGCAGTGGGGTCTTGATCTTATTGGTCTCATCAATCCTCGTTCTTCACAACGTCATCATTCTATCATTACCGCCACTGAGTACTTTACTAAGTGGGTAGAAGCTATCCCCCTTTCTTCAACAAAGGCTAAGCCCATAGTTGATTTTGTCTATCAACACATCATTTGTCGCTTTGGCGTTCCACACAAGCTAATCACAGATAATGGTAAGTCTTTCAAGAACGCTGATTTGCAGAATCTCTGCAATGCTTTCAATATCAAGCTCAGTTTTTCTTCTCCATACTATCCTCAAGCTAATGGTCAAGCCGAAGCTTCCAATAAAACTTTGCGTAATATCCTCGCAAAGGTAACTAGTCGAGCTGGTAGGGATTGGCATCTACATATCCCTTTTGCTCTCTGGGCTTATCGGACTAGCATTCGTACTCCTACTGGTGCTACTCCCTTCTCTCTCGTCTATGGGTCTGAGGCCGTCCTTCCTTTGGAGGTCCAAATCCCATCTCTCCGTGTTTCTCTCAGAGAATTTGTCTCCGATGAGGATTATCGTCAAAATCGTCTGGCACAACTTGAATTATTAGATGAGCGGCGTCTTAACGCTCTTGAGCATCATCAGGTCTATCTCGAGCGTGTCAAACGTGCTTATAACAAGCACTTGCAACATCGTGACTTCAAAATTGGTGATCTTGTTCTTAAGGAAAATCAAAATGTCACTACACTCGAAAGGAGTCAACGTGGTAAGTTTGCTCCCAATTGGATGGGCCCCTACATTATCACTCATAAATATGGGTTTGGGGCTTATCGTTTATCTTCCATGGATGGTATCCCTGAAGCGGAACCTCTTAATGCTTTGCATTTACGGCCCTTCTATTGTTAAAATCTATCTTACACAAATCTAGTCGCAACTCAGATCTTCCATCCGTCCTAATAACCAGTCATCTACTTTCGTGGTGATTTGAAATTGTGTGGTTCTCCGCCTATTGCCTCGCTTACCTTAAATATGAGTATCGCGGCTCTACTCATTGCACGTTTCTTTTGGATATGTTCCTCCTCATGGTAGGAATACCTTAATCACCACTTCATCTGTCCCAAGTACTTATCTTAATCGGATCTACTCGGGTCATGAGTGCATGTTCTTCTATGTTCTCTTCCCCTCCATCTGATCTATCTAGGTCTAAACTCAGCTTCTTCCAAAAAGTTTCAAAAAAAAAAAAAAAAAAAGGAAGAAGAAGATGCTATCCAAAAGATAGACTGATCCCTTGAAGGACAACTATCCATACATTATCAAGTGAATCAAAAAAAAGAAAATAGACCATACCCTCGAAGGATGGCTATCATTAAAATTCAAAATACAGACCGCTCCCTTGAAGGACGGCTGTTTCTCAAAGAAAAATTCAAGGCTTCTTGTAATCAATCAGCCTTCCAGTCAGTTTATACACTTTTTAGCATCACTGAAAGACTTCCCGCATCGATCAGTCTTTCCATATCAAGCAAACTTCCCGCATTGATCAGTTTGCTTTTCTGTCAAAATCATGAAGCTGAGATTTAGGACCTTTTGTCGATCATATGGAGAATCCTATTTTCCCACTATGGACATGTATTCTGTCCCTTGTAAGTTCCGACAAGATACTTACTTACTTTTCTTTCCGTTTCTATCCTAGATCTGGTTTGCGACTAGTTAGTGTCAGATTTATTTTAATCTTATATAGGGCCTTGTATGCTTGGTCTTTTGGTTTCCTTTCTGGATTTTATCTATGGTCGGTTGGAAGTCCAACTTATCATTTTTCTTCTTCTCCGAGTATCTTCTCTTCTAAGTCACGGTTGTTTCCACTTTCATCTTTGACTCTTGCAAGGAGTATTCTCCATTTCTTTGTCTTGCAACCCTGTTAAATTGGCATTTCACATGTTAATTCAATCAAAGTTTATCTTCTATCTAGGTTCATCTTATCTATCAAAACACCTATCTGTATTCATTTCTCATTACAATTACATCCATATATCCAACACATTTATCTATCTATCCATCAAAATATCGAAAAATACATCCAAGGATACATTACATCTATCTATATATAAATCTATCCATCACAATGTACATCCAAGGTACATTACATCTATCTATATCTAATCCATACATCAAACACATCTGTCTATATATCCATCAAAATATTTAAACACATGTACATCCAAGTTACATCATGTCCATCTATCAAAGTTCTATCCACATCACATCTATCATATATCAGTCTATATCTATCCAATCACATCTATTTTATCCACATTTCAATCTATCTAATCACATCTATTTCTATCATCCATCAGTCTATATCTCTCCAATCACATCTATTTTATCCTCTATCTATATCCATTTACCCATGTATATCAAAATTGAAAGCATGAGTAACGATTATACAAAAATACGTGATCAATCTATATATACATGTGTGTTTTTACAAAAAAAAATGGGTGGCTTCCAATCAAGCCATCTATACAATGCCTTCCAATCGAGGCTACATCACTATACAAATACACAAAACTATCACCAATCTCTATATGGTAAAAATCGGAAGCGTGGAGGACACTATCTCCTCCACCCTCCTCTGCACCCGGCTGTCTCTCCTGGCCGCCGCCTATCGAGCTCGATGCACCTGCTGCTACTGGAGGTCTCGGTACCTCGATCTCTCCCAGTGCTCCTCCCACCTGAGTCCGTCGTCGCTCGCTGTAGCCTATCCCATCTCTCCTCTCGCCCCGATAGTACGTGAGGCAAGCATTTGGGCAATGATTGCGCTGATGGGGCATCCTCATAATATCTCACCTCAGCAAGGATCTAGACTGGATCCCTTGCTCAGGCTCCCGTCACCCCGGTTCTCGTCATGTGCTGGTTTGCTGCTGGCGCTCTGTGGCGCCCCTCCTAGAGCCGCCGATCCAAACACACATCGACGCCGATTAACCCAATCGGCGCCGACTGCCTGGCCGGATGTAAACCAGGCCCTGGCCTCCCATGCACCAAAACATCACACAAAAAAAAAATATATAATAACAAAGGTGGGTTCAAGAATGACCACTTACCCCAGGACGTGTCCTCCTGCGCTTCTGTCCGCTCCCAGAGGCTTCCATTGTGTTCAAATCTCAAATCTATCTCTCTCTGAATCAATCGTCACGTTTGCAAATAAATCGTTTACGTTTTCCGTTCGCATATTTATATGCGTCTGGATTGGTCGGCGCCGATTTTTTGGGTCGACGCCGATTGTTTTGGTCGGCGCCGATTAGTTTGATCGCCGCCGATGTTTCATGTCTGTTTGCCGTAGTGTTGATGCTTGGCTTACTTATCTATCTGATCATTGTTGTGTGCTGAATCTTGCCTTTTAGCGCATCTTTTAGATATCCTTGCTATTTTGGGTTTGTTCCCTTTGCGTGGGACACTCGTACCTTTTTGGCAGCTTAGAGTTACGCGGGTCTGTAGGCACTAACGTCGTCTGATTTATAGACCGGCTAGTTGTCCCTACCAATGTGTCCTCTCTTTCGATGCTGACTATTTTGCAGTTCTCCTTACACTCATGGGTCTGTAGACACTAACGTCGTCTCATGAGGAGACCGGCTAGTTTTCCCTACCAATGTGAGTTCCTTAGGTTGCTGCCCTTGTGTTTATTTTTATGCGTCATCAATGATCAGATCTACTCCAGCCATCCAACTGGGGCATCCTGCATTTTTCATCTACCTCTTTCAAACTCGGGATCGTCTGTTCTATCATCCATCCCATCCCTAGTTTGAGGGGGATCACATCACCACAAATTCTTCTCTTCATCCATCCCTTTGTTTTTGTCTCATAACCTTGCTTATCGCAAGTTACTTGACAAAAAGGGGCAAAATGTAGACACTTAAAATTGGTTACCCAATTTAGTGTCCCTTCTCATCCGTTTACTTGCCTAGGTAACCTGGGGCACGTTTACGTCACCAATTATCCCCTTGGGGTATTATCCAATTTGTGATTTAATCACTTATTCCAAATTTAATTCATCCCATCACATCTTACTCATGAGTGATTAAATATTAAATATTTAATTACGCTTCTTCCCATGCATCTTAATCACTTATTCACCCCAAATTTATTCTATCCATGTATCACATCTATCTTTAATCTTCCCTAAGTGGGATATTTTCCCATAGTCGGGATAAGTCTTATCTTTCTCGAAATCGATCATTTTTAGGCACCTCGGGAGTCTTTTCCGCGATCGGCGCCGACCCATATGGTCGGCGCCGATTTTCTAGGAGCGGCGCCGATTATAAAAGCAAGCCCAGAACTCAGTTCTAAGTACCGAAGAGAGCAAAGAGACGAAAGAAAGCACTTACGCACGAACAGAGAGCGAGAAAGATTCAGGTTGCAAGAAGGAGAGATCTCTTTAGCATCAATTGTCTCAGTTAGGGCAGATCCTGTCCTAATCAATCCCTGAGAGGAGCACCGTTACTCTGCCCGTATCATATCAACATCACACACCACCGTCTATCATCTGGTGACTCTGTTCCAGTGTCTCTCCATCTTCGGCACATCCAGCAGACCACATTCACTTTCCAATCCCCGAATCTCATCGCACATTCCCTGATTGGTCAGTCTACCTTCAGTCGACGCCGATCTTACCCAGTCGACGCCGATCACATCAGTCGCCACCGATTCTAACCAGTCGACGCCGATTTCCCTGCAGACAGGTAAAAGGTCACAGGTAACACAAATCCAGCATTATTTCCCAGTTCCCTATTTTCTGTACTTTCTGTCTGCTGTTCAGTTTCTGTTTTATTACTGTAATCAGAAAATCTAGTCTTTATTTACATCTTTTATCATGTATGCTTTTTTTCTTTATTGAAAACGTGGACTGACATCCGCCAAGGAAGCTTATCGCTTCCCGGACCCGCTTCTCGGGCAGTCCACCCAAATATCTTCTAACGCCATCTTTTTCTGTCAAGCACCGGTGTTTTGCAGGTTACTCGGATCTATTGTGCGAATTTCTCGTGTAATAACCAGTAATAGGGTGAGCAATCCTAGAAAAGTTTTGTATAAATCTGTGGTAATAACCTGATAAATCCATGAAACTCCTCACCTCAGTAACTGATGTGGGTGCTAGCTAGTCCATGAGAGCCTATATCTTAGAGGGATCTACTCAGGTACCATCACCTGACAAGATGTGATCCAAGTACTGAATCTCTGACTGAAAGAAGATGCATTTTTCCAAGTTCCCATATAAATTTTTCTCTCTCAAAACCTAAAGTACCTGTCTCAAATGCTCCTCATGTTCCTCCTCGAAATGAGAATAGATCAATATATCATCAAGGAACACAAAAACAAAGTGATCCAGAAAGGTCCTAAATACTCTATTCATGAGGTTCATGAAGACAGCTGGGGCATTAGTCAAACCTAATGGAACAACTGTGAACTCATAATTCCCATAACGTGTGCGAAACACTGTCTTATGAATTTCTACGTCTGATATGTGCAATTGATGGTACCCTAACTTGAGATCGATTTTGGATAATAATCTCACTCCCCGCATTTGATCAAACAAGTCATCAATCCTAGGGAGTAGATAATGGTTCTTTATTGTAACCTTGTTGAGCTGTCTAAAGTCTACACAAATTCTGAGAGAACCGTCCTTCTTCTTCAAAAATATGATTGGTGCTCCCCAAGGAGATACACTAGGATGAATGAGACCCTTATCCAACAACTCCTCTAACCGAATCTTGAGCTCGTGAAGCTCTGGAGTCGTCATCCGATAGGGTGCCCTAGAAACTAGTGTAGATCCAGGTGTTAAATCAATGGTGAAATCCACCTCTCTACGGGGTGGTAACCCTGGAAGCTCACCTAGAAACACATCAGCATACTCCCTCACAACTACATGATCATCCAAGGGTGAATTCTATGGAGTGCTCTTTGATTGATCACTGATGGTGATAGCAAATAACTGACATCCCTTACACATGCTCCACTTGAGTTGCTTCGCCGAGATCATGCGCAAAGAGACAGGCCTCTGCATCCCTGAAATCACAACTGCACTCCCAAGATCATCCTAACACTTAATGACCTTATTTTTGTAATCCACCTTAGCTCGATGCACCTCGAGCCAATCCATACCCAAAACTACCTGATAAGAACCTAGAGGAATAATTCAGAGGTCAAGTGTAGTGGAGAAGGCTCCTAAATCAAGTACGTAACTCTCCACATACGAGTCCACAACAAGTTTGGCCCCAGAGGCCAACTCAACCTGCTAACTATCTGGTTGCCTAGCCACCACTAGCCCACACTGGTCCACTATAGAAGGTGATATAAAAGAATCTGAAGCACCTGAATCAAAAAGTACTAAGACAAAAATACCCCTGATAGTACCTTTTATCTCAATGACTGTGGTCTGATGCTCAGCCTGGTAGTTGTCAACTGCTGCATATACACGATGGGTGCATCCCACATCACCCATCATCTGCTCAGATCTAGTGGCTCTCTGTGCATCCATGGTATTAGGTTTGTGCGGGAACATACGCACATAGTGATTAGGATATCCACAAATAAAACATCCTCCTGTACCCCTCTGAGATGGGGTCCCTCCTATACTCTGGTTTATTGATCTTACCGGTCCAACCCTAATAGACTACTGAGTGTGAGCTGGCTGTGCCTGCTGAATACCCTACCTCCTATCCCTAGCTCCACCAAAATATCCTCTAGTGCCACCTCTCTGAAAGCTCTGAGTCTGCCTAGCCCTCTGTTATTGGTTGCCATGATGCTACGTCTGCTGCTGCAGGTGTGTTGGAACCCTTGTGGCTGTTGGCAGAGGCCAGAATCCTCCTCTAGGGGGTGGTGATGTACCCCATGACCTCTGACTTTGAAAGGCCTATAACCTCTCTTGAAACTTTCTCTTGTTTCTATCTCAGTGATCTTGTGCCTTGGTCATGTTCTCCTCAGCTAAGTAGGCCTTCTCCGTGGCCTTCTCAAGTGTGGGAGGAGATAGCATCCTGACTACTCCTGCTATATCTGCATTAAGGCCTCAAATAAACCTATTAACCTACAATTTCTCATCTTGCAGGTAATCCACATATTGTAGAAGATCCAGGAACCTACTCTCATACTGTGCTACTATGCTAGATATCTATCATAAATCGTGAAACTCATCAATCCTATTTTGCACGAAGTGCTCTGACATGTAACGAGCCCTGAAGTGCTCCTCAAAAATCTCCTAGGTCACTATCTCTCGAGTTAGATGGAGCTTCCACTCCTCATTCCTCCACCAAACACCTATTGTGTCTCGAAGGAGGTGTATGGTGAACCTTTCCTTAACATTTCTCTCATAGGAGTGCAAGCCAAAGTAACTATCCAAGCTAAGGAGCCATGACTCCACCCCAAAGCCATCTGTAGAGTCGATGTAGGTAAGCAGTTGTAAGTGAAGAAGATCTCTAATCACACTGCCTGTATCTCGATCCTGGCGATGCAGTCCAACAGGTGAAATGGGTCGCCTATCCCCAAATGGTCCCTCAAGACTGTGAGAGCGGCTACAACGGTACGAGGCTACCCTCTCGTGATGAACGGAAGGGCTACGTGAGCTTTCCCGCTTCGCGGTATCGTGTTCTAGCAGCTCTGAATGTGTGTCCTCACCTATCAGCTTCTCATCTCCTAATGGAATATCCTCCTCCCTCATCTCATGCGGTGGTGGAAGACACTGTTGCACCATGCCGATCAACTGCTGAAGAGCCTCTAGGATCTAAGGCGCTAGCTCCAGTGCCTGCGGTTTGGGTGTAGGTGAACTACGTCCCAAACCCCTAACTAATCATCGTCTCATGGGTGCCATCCTATGCACGAGGTCAGCGAAGAGGGTTATTAATTTAAAATTAAATGGTTGCGGAAATTTTTTAACCAATTATTATTATTATTATTATTATTATTTATTCATTTAATTTAATGTTATTAAAAATTACCATTAACTATTTTAATTAATTACCTAGAGTGTCTGCATGTGCGAACCTCACTCTGATACCATATGAAGTGCCTAACCCTCGGGACACCGGAAAATAGACTAAAAAGTTGGTAAATTTTTTTAAAGTGGAAACTAATGTTTTGCCTAACCGTTCTCATTAAATAATTAAATTCTTAACAATCTAATTTTAACCAAATTGCTAAAACATTTATTTCGGATTAATTTTATTTATTTAGCTTCTATTAAATTTCACACATTTAAATATATATATATATATATATATATATATATTTCCTTTAAATAATTTTCACCCACATCAAAATATAATTATTCATCTTTTAAATAAGTTCATCCCCCATTACACATATTTACCCACATTCCCCCTTTTTAATTAAATTACCATTTCCACCAAAAATCCTCTTGACTTAATGTGTGAGTAGGGTTAAATTTGGACCGTAGGATCAAATAGATCTCAATCCTAGATGTGATTTTTCCTAAACTTCCTTATCACTTCATTTTCTTTGCTTTTTGAATTTCATTCTTGTTTTCTTATCTTTCCTTTTCATTCTTTTCTTATTTGGTTTTGGTTTGTCTTTTAGATGAGCAGGTTAAAGTGGAGAAGCCTTGAAGGCTAGAATCATGGTTACCCACTACTCCTCTTCATTTTGTATTTTATTGAAACCGTGTGTTTAAAATGAAGGCCGTATATTTTTTTTCTTTTGTTGGGTGGATGGAGCACAACGGCCTAGTTGCGGGTTTATGGTCACCACGGAGGGGGGTTGGGGATAGTCGTTGCAAGGGGGAAATGGTGCAGAGTGTGAGGTGAGTGGCAGGTGGAAGGATAGGTGGTAGAGGCCGCGTGGACGTAGTGGTAGTGTGAAGGGGTCGCAGGAGGAAGGGAGGGAGCCAGGCGGCACTGTGCGTGGGTGTGTGACAGCAGGGGGGTCACGGCGAATGGGGAGATGGGTACGGATAGGGGCAAAGCAAGGGTAGCAGCATGGATAGGTGGGGGGAGGGGTTCGGCCTTCCCCCGAACAGCAAACAAACAAAGATTTTTGTTTCTATATTTTTTTTTGTTAAAACTTTTAAACAATGTTTTTTATCTCTTCTTTTTTGTTTGTTTTTTATTTCTATTTGAAATTATTAATATATATATATATATATATATATCTATATATATATATATATATATATATATAATATGTTATATATATAGATATATATTTATATATATATATATATATATATATCTATATCTATATATATATAATATATATTATAAATACATAATAATAAATATATATATTAAACAATATATAACTAAATAGAAAAATTTGATAATACAAGTATACAATAACATATATATAATTTAAAAAAAATAGGTATAATGTTTTTTTTTGTGTACTTAATAAAATCAGCTTCTTAATCTACTCATAAAAAGAAACCACAACTAATTTTTATATCATTACATGCTTCACAAAAGGAGATAAATTTTCTTAAACTTCTCATGGAAATGAAATCTAAAAATTCAACTTTCATTTCATGTATTAACATTACCAACATTTACAAGAAAGGACATATTGCAAGGAGAGTGTTTTTCATTTAATAGTGGTCACATGATTCAATACTTAAAAAAAAATATCATATTTCCAAATAATATATTTTCTTAAGTTTTCACATAAACAAGAAAGTGCAAGAAACAAAAAAAAAACATATTTCTTTCCTTGGCATAATGCTATCAATATTTGCAAGAAACAAGGGGCTAAGGCAACAAAATTTCCAACAAACTAATTTTCTTTTGCAAAAAAGTACAATAGTTACATCAAGTTACAAATAAATGGAACATTTTCTACACTATTTAATTTCCACAAGCTTAGGCTAAATGAGTGATATATCCCCAAATGTGCAACTAACCAAGAATTTCTATTACAAGTTTCCAAGTAATGCAAAATATACAAAATGAAGAGTTTACAAGGAGAGGGAAAATTTCACATAAACATACACATGAGGTTTACAAAGCTTCACAAAAATGAGAGAACAAGGAGAGGCCAAGATGCCACCAACTCCAAACTTTGAGATCCAACTTCCTTGCCTTCAAGAAATCCATGCAAAGAGAAGAAGCTTGTTTACCACCCAACCATAGGCATTATAACATGCCTTTCCCAAGGATGTTATGCAAGCTAGCCTCCCCCAAGCCCATGGGAAAGAGGACTACCATCCGGATCTTGCACAAGAGTGAGGGTGAACACACAACATTACATCCACACACAAAAAAGGCGACAACGTCTACAATCATACTCAATTCGCCATAAGTTAGACATAATGATAAAAGTGACATATAACCATAGAATCCCAACATGCAACTAACTAAGTATCCATCGATATAATTATGGTTCAAAGCAACATCACATCAACTAGTATCAATGACAACATAAGAAAATGCTACAACATAGTGATCAAGCTAAATTGGCGCTATACACCTAAATGTCCATACATGTCTAGTAAGATCAAATATCTAAATATAATGTCCAAAATATAACAATCCCTGCCAAAACATGTCAATGAGTAAAGAAACAACAAGTAACTGAGCTATAAAAATGTGGGTACTACACAACTCCACACAAAATGACACTCAGATTCAGCCAATATCTTCCATCTATTAATAAACACATAAGCTCCTTACATTATTGTCAATCTATACCAATGCACATATGGATTTGATACAATAATTCAGTCATATGTGTTTACACACACTTCACACTCACCCATTCATATTATACATCTACTATGTACCTAACATCATATATATAGGGTGGGGACTTGCCCTTCACCACTTATCTATTCCAGAAATAGGTCGCATACTATTGATATCCACACACCATTTACAAGCACAACCACACATGCAAGTGTGCTATTTATAGTCCTCTTGTAGTTAACTGAATTATTAATTTTATTCTCATCTCATCTCTATGTAAAATGCTTCGATCCACTTCTCCAAAGATAGACAATGTATGACGCACACATCTCTATATCGTTGGTGTATTTTGCATGCTATCTTCTAAAAATAGGTCTTCATGCTCAAAATCGACTAAGTCCTAGAAGATGAACTTGCCTTCCATGTGTGGGTCCTGCCTGTCATTACGTGCCCTTGGTTCTAGGCCTTATATCCCACATGGACTCCTTATGTGATCTTTGATAAGTATTCTTTGATCAACATTACCCCACACTAATCTCATTGCCGTCTCGACAATGGGTATCTCCAAAAATTGAAGGAAAGAATAAGAATGAAAGAATGTAGATAAATAAAGAATTTCTATGAGGTTACAAGGCAACCTCCTCTATATCAGTTTGTAGTATCAACTCTGGATACTCCTCCTTTATTTCAGCCTCCAAAACATGTCATTCAGTGAGTTCTTTCTCTTCTTTTTCTGGGATGTCCAAAGAAATGGATTCCAACTCATCCCTCGCAATATCTCCTCTTAAATTTTTCAAAACCAACACAACACTGGACATTGATGTCATTCTTCCCTCTAAAAGGTCCATATTCTGTGAAATTATCTTTCTAAGCTCTTCTAGACGAGTCTTGTGCTGCTCTTGTGCTACTGCCAGGGCCTCGTGCTTTTGTTTAACCATTGATAATCTTTCTACGCGGCCCAATGTCTCATCTTTCATCAATTTCTGGACCTCATTGTTCTCTTCTAAGGTCTTGATGTTGATAAGCACTTCTGGAGCTGTGTATATGTTTAAAGCCTGATCTACTTTCTTCAATACTTCCTGTAATGCCATATAGTAGTTTTCTCATCACTAATGCTTTCTCCCATTCGGCATCTTGTTCTAAGATTCCTGGCACCTGCATGCATAGAGTTCCATCTTCAAGAACCAAGTCCACTAGCTTTCCCACATAGTGTATCACTAAAGGAAATGTCTGTGGTACCTTAGCCTCCAAGTATGGCCTTGCTCTGATGACATTTTCCCCAATCTCCTTTGTGATGTTGATACACACATCATTATTCTTCTATGCGAAGTCCCTCTCTTGCGTTATGTGTGCTATCTCTGTGTCCTTTGTCTTCAACTCCTCGTGCAATGCTTTGATCATGGCACCTTTGTCCATGTTTCTTCTAGCCACCTCAACATATACCTTCACCAATGCATTGATGACCTACTCATTTGACATGATAGTAGGATTTACTGTTATGTGTCTAGCTTGAGGTGCCTTATTCAGTCATCTCAAAATGCATGAATCTTCACACAGATCAAATTCAGGCTCATCCATGTGGGTGTGCATTGACCACGATAGTTTCTTTCGAGTGCGCACAGTTTCCATATCCTCATCCATTAACTCCCAGCCAAATAAATCCTTCTGTGTTATCGTGCTCTAGAAGTGGGTGAAAGGAATGAAAATAAGATTTTTCCAAGCTGTGATCTCAAATGATAATAGTACACCACATTAGATTTGTAAAATATAAGAGCTAAAATACCATATATGGAAATCCATCATAATCCATAATGCTCAATACATTACAATACAATGAATTTAATTATTCAATAAGAAAGATGTAATATAGGAGGAGGGAAGTGCAACTACTACCTAAATCAGTGGTGAAGAACTCCCACTAACTGATACTGGTAGTTAAGTTAACTCCATAAGACTAGTAAGCTAACTCCAAATAACTGAGAAGCTAACTCAACACAACTAGTAAGCTAACTCCACACAACTAGTACACCTAAGCAAACTAATCCAACAAGTGTAGGGCTAACACAAGTGTAAGAATTATCCTGATAAATAAATAAAAGGATAAATAATAACCTACACTAATACCCTCCCGTAAGCATAGCTTAGGTGGGTGAAAAAGAAGGTGGATCCCAGAAACAAGGCCTGATGAGGTACCCACGTACAACAACTGGGAAAATTAGACACTGCAAGGTACCCAAAACTAGTAATAACAAAGTAGAGAGGGAAAAATCCTACTGCTAGATATCCTTAGAAGCTTGGCTCCAAAAATATCATACAATGCTGAAGAAGTGTGGTGTGCACTGTCGTCTGAATCTACTGCTCGATCATAGAACTCAAAAACAACTGATATTGGGCTTCACCAGAATAGCTCCATGTAAGGAGACTGTTAATGGAGTGATGTCAAAAGTGAAAAACAAACACCAAACATAATTTGATCAACTACTACAAATAGGTGTGCCATGATCCAAGAACAACCAAGGCAACAAGGTGGACAAGAGATCCAAATAAATAGGAGTTCCATGATCCAAGAAAAGCTAAGGTAACAAGGCAAGGACATGAAACCCAAAGAATCAATATCAATACCACACCCTCCCATACTTTAAAATGGGTAGAGTGACACCACAAATCTATATGAGTTATCGAAATCAACTACTCGAACACTGACAAACTAACACTGGGCTCAACCAGAATAGCTCCCCCACAAGAGAGACTGTCAACATGCTTTAAAAAATGTCAAAAATACAAATCCAAAATATCTCAACAAACAAGAGAGATATAAATTTATACACCCATAGATACAATAATGTAATAACCAAAATTTTAGGACGTCGGGATCAACTGAAATTACATCCACAAGTGATCACAACACCCTCCCGAATTTGGCACTTTATAATTAAGTACATGTAAATATTACAATGAGTAACACTATCATTTACAATTGAAATATTTCTATAAAAATTTCACAAATGTGTAGATCTCAAAAAAATACACAATTTCAATAAAAAATCACCTTAATCCGAGCTACAGATCAAAAGTTATGAGCTCTAGAAGGTTTTGCTATTAAAATAATATTTTAATGCTGATCTTTTTTAAAAGGTACACGTGACACCCAAATGTCCAAAGGGTAAAAGAGTGCATCCACACGATACATGCTTGTGACCAAAGGATAAAATCCTGCGCCCAAAACCTAAAATGTCTAGAGGGTAAATCATTACATCCAGAGGGGACACATTATATCTAATGGATAAAAGAATACACCCAGAGGGTAAAGATATGTGTCCAGTGGATAAAATACTGCATCCAAAACCAAAATAAACAAAGGGTAAAAGAATGCATCTAGAAGGTACACATTTATATCCAATGGATAAAATAATGCACCTAGAGGGTACAGATCTACATCCAGTGGATAAAAGACTGCATCCAAAACTGAAATATCTAGAGGGTAAAAGAATGCATCCGGAAGGTACACACTTATATCCAATGGATAAAAGAATGCACCCATAGGGTACAGATCTACGTCCAGTGGATAAAAGACTACATCCAAAACTAAAATACCCAGAGGATAAAAGAATGCATCTGAAAGGTACACGCTTATATCCAATGGATAAAATAATGCACCCAGAGGGTACAGATCTACGTCCAGTGGATAAAAGACTAAATCCAATACCAAAATATCTAGAGGGTAAAAGAATGCATCTGGAAGGTACACGCTTATATCCAACGGATAAAAGAATGCACCCAGAGGGTACAGATTTGCATCTAGATTTGACTGTCTCAAAACATAGTCAAGTTTATAGTCAATTATAGGGTTTTGTCACCTTCCAAATCCAATGCTGCACTCCTTTTTCATAAAAATGCATACTACAGAAAATTGCTAACAAATTCCAAATACATGAAAATAATAAACCATTGTTTGCAAAAAAAAATTTACAAATGGATGTCTACATCATCTATCACTCTGATACCATGAAAGGATTGAAAATAAGATTGTTCCAAGCCATCATCTCGGATGATAATAGTACACCACATTAGATTTGCAAAATAGAAGAGCTAAAATACCATATATGGAAATCCATCATAATCCATAATGTTCAATACATTACAATACAATGACTTTAATTATTCAATAAGAAAGATGTACATATAGGAGGAGGGAAGTGCAACTAATACCTAAATCAGTGGTGAAGAACTCCCACTAACTGATACTGGTAGTTAATTTAACTCCATAAGACTAGTAAGCTAACTCCACACAACTAGTACACCTAATCAAGTTAACCCAACAAGTGTAGGGCTAACACAAGTGTAAGAATTATCCTGATAAATAAATAAAAGGATAAATAATAACCTACACTAACAGTGGGCATGGAAAATTTTTCCTATGTCCTATGCATACCCCATGGCTAATGGAATGTGCTCTCTACTTGTTCTTCTAGACATTTATTGCTTATGAACTTTAGCTTCCAAATTTTGGACTTGCGTCTCCATGTTCTGAATGTCCTCTGTAGTTATCTCATCGAGTCTTTTCTCATCCTTTTATTTTTTCTTTGATACCTCACCCTATTCTTCTGTGTTCTCTAGAAGTGTAGGATAATTAGACTCACTTTCCTCTGACTCTTCCGACTCCTCATTCAACTTTAGTTTTCCCCTTCTTTGCACAATTTCCTCCTTCTATGGGGAGAGTCTGGGTGATTTATGCATAGCGGTTGGAGTAGCACCTTGGGTCCTTGTTCTCCTAAATACCATCTTAAACCTGTTCTCCCCTTGGATTGCATTCAAGTCCTAATCATCCTCCTCTTGTGGCTGAGCTGGTGTAACAACGAACTCAGCTTCATCCTTATATGTAGGATGTCTCCTACCCCTATGCTCCAAACCACCACCATATCTGTGCTCCTCCTCCTCATCCTCCACTTTAATTGGCTCTGTGGGCTTAGGCACTGGGACGTTCTCCATTGTATGTTTTCCCTTTGGTGGTGCTGGAAGTGTGAACTCACCTTCCACATATTTGTTATTCTCCATCTTTGGCTTCAACTGGAGATACACCAATGTTGCCCCCACATCTGCTACAACCAGACTTATTGGCTTGATATTCAACACCTCGAAAATGATCCTCTCTGTATAAGCACTTCTGTCAGGATACACATACTTCTTCCTCAACATATGGTAGTCACATTTTACCTTATCTACATTAAAAACTAGTCAACGCGTGTCTATAAATCTATGAAAATATTCTTGGAAATACCTTGCAGTGAATGTGTAAGGAAATTTACACCAAGGGCTCCAGAATCCATCTTTCATTGGGAAGCGTGCAATGTAGAAATGATGGTATATAACAAACTAAACTTTTTTCCCTACCACTACTTCTAGGTCCTTTGGTATGCTCCACTCTTTCCAAAATACCACGCGGAGCCTGTCATACCATTTCTCTACCCTTTGCTTTACATCATATGTCATGGCCCCTTTGCATAGGTACTTGCTGAATCTTTCAGCTGGGGACCATTTCTCCATGAGGTATTCCCATACTTTCTCCTTCAGTTTGTCTGGTACTCTGATCTCCATGAATACCAGTGATAGTAGAACAGCCCCAAAGCTGATCTTCCCTCATGTGCATGCTTCTTCGACTATTTTCTCTATAATATAGCCTGCAATGTTGTAGATTGTCCCTTCTAACATCTTACATGCCACAGGTAAGCACATAGTATTTAACTTTATAACAAGGTGTGTTGCAGCTTGTACAACTAGACAATTCTTCAACTTGTCTATGTCCATTCTGTCCGGACTCTTTCAGTACCCCAACTCATTTCTGGTCTTTAAAATCACGTTTTTATCTACGAGGTCATCTTTTATATCCTCTCTTGTGGCCTTCAGATCTATAACTGATGAGACAAGCACATATGAGATTCTAACTCTACATCTTGCAAAGTAGAAGAATTCCTCATGCACCCTACTCATGAGCCATTGATAAAAGGGCTCATACTTCCTGAAATATGGAAGCTCATACAATTGGTAGATCCCAATTCTCTTTAAAATATTTTCACCTGCATCGTCATTCACTGGCAAGTCATCCATTGTTCACTTGTTTGTTCTAGCAATGAGTAAGGAATCAATATCCTTCTTGTTCTCCAAAGTCCTATGATTGTATTCACTTACTTTTCTCTTTCTGATGGGTGAATCCCATTCTTGGCCGATGATGACTCTTCTGGATATTGCATTTCTGAAAAATGGCTTTCGGGTGCCATCTCTTCCTCCTCAATGACCACCTTCTTCTTTCCTTTTACTGCTACTACAGATGCCTTCTTCAATGCCATTTTTACCTTGCAAATGTATCCTCTTAAACTCTGCAACTTTGTGAATCAAACCCTAGCTTGATTCAATCATGCCCTAGGAGGAAAATTTGTAGCCTATCACTTTTCTATCTCCCTTCTTTGTTCAAACCCTTCACCACTGGGGACACAAGCTTCTTGTCGCACAGATCTGGTTTTCACGCTTGGTTTCACACCCTTCGCACCTTAACTTGATCACTAGGTTCTTCACACTTGGCTCTTTTCTCAAATACTCTTAGTTCCGACAATAAAAATGAATCCGCATTCCATCCTTATATAATTTTTTCAAATTTTGATGCATTTATTGCTCCTTCACCTACCAAATATCCCCTCATTCATTGACCAAATCTATTTGTTCTGTGTGGTAGATATTCACACCCAACTATAACCTTCTAGCACACCTTCCTACCCTCTAGTCATAGAATTCTCTTCCATGCGCGCTCCTATGTCTAAGTACCTCATAACTGTACCTTCGACTATTATCTATCATGGCCTCTGCTTACCTTGCATTGTAATGTTCTTTCATTCATCTCCATCCTTGGTCACTTTTGAGAAGCGATCTTCTTTTGACTTAAAGCACACCTGTAGCAGCTTATTCCTTTCACCTTTCAATTCCCATAGTCTTTTTCTTGGATAACTACAACCACCCCACACTAAAAGTATGTGCAGTCCTCTACGCATAAACATTATTTATACAATAATTAGCCTCATGCATGCAAGCATGCTTATTACACAAAAAAACAACTAAAATGACAAAGCATAGTGAAAATGAAGGAAATACATTAAGGAAATTCAAAATTGAGAACCTAAGATAAATGGCAATACTACCTTATTACAAACACCAAAAAGACTTATTTATAGTAGGGCTTCATCCTACTCCCGTTAAAGTAACCAGGTAGCCATGTTCTATAAAGTGCTTCTAACTAGCAAGCACCTGATTCAAGTATAGAAGTGATGACATATGACCCCAACCAATGTACTTTGAGCTTGCCTAGATAGCATAAGAACTTGGATTCATAAAGAAGTACCATTTGTCCAATCTCAAACTTATTATCCCTTATGTTTCTGTCATGCCATGCCTTCTTCCTGGCCTTTTCTTTATTTTGAATCCATCATGCTATGGTTCGGTGCTCATAAAATTAAATTATCTTTTTGATATGCTCTTCTAAATCTTATTCATCATCTAGACCTCCAGTGCGTGCAATGCATAAAGAAGGTAACATAAATTCTATAGGGGAAACAACTTCCACGCTAAACACCAACTGAAACGGTGTGGCTTTTTTTATCTCTTTTAAGTTGCTTTATATTCCCAAAGAATATTTGACACATTTTCATCCCAATCCTTTCTTCCAACATCACAAATTTTGGCTCAAAATCTTATTTAAGGCCTCAATAGTTCCATTTACCTAAGGATGTTAAGGTGTAGTTTTATGGTGTGCAACCATAAACTCATCTAATATGATCCTGATTGTCTCATTCAAAAAGTGTGTACCTCTATCACTTGTCAAGCTTAAGGGACATTCATATCTTGTAAGAACATTCTCCCATAGAAATGTAGCTATTGTAGATGTCGTACAGTCCTTGGTAGGCACTTCTTCTACCCACCGTGTGAGACAATCTGTGCAAGTAATGATATAGCATGATCCAGTCATGCATGCAGCTGGAAAAACAGGTCCTACAAAATCAATGGCCCATTTTGTAAATGGTTTGGCACTAGTAATCAGTCTCAAAGGCATCTCATCTCTCTTCCCTAGTTTTCCTAGCTGCTGACAATGATCACACGCCTTACAATATTCTTTACAGTCCTTATACAATGTCTCCCACCATAATCCAGAAAGTAGAATCTTCCAGGTAGTCGCATCACCTGCATAATGGCCTCATGTAATACCACCATGAGCTTCTTCTATAATATCCTTAGGCTCATGCTTTAATACACAATGGCGTAATAATTCATATCTGCCTAGCTTATAGAGGTCACCACTGATTAACATAAACGGTGCCGCATGTATAGCAATCTACTTCTTTTCTGATGATTTCATTCCTTCTGGTGCCATACTTGTTCGTAGAAAGATAGCAATGTCTTCTAATTTTTTGGGCACCCATTGTAACCTATATAAATATGCATCCATATTTGTTTCTTCAATTGTCTATGCATCCTCTCCTGAAATTATTCTAGATAAATGGTCTAGTCTAGAATTACTTTTCCCTGGCGTCACCACAACTGTGAAGTCAAACTCTTGAAATAGGAGCACCCATTTGCATATGCGCCCTTCTAAGATGGGATTTTTTTACCAAGTACTTCAATTCCATGTGATAATCCCTGAGTAACTCAATGATATTTTCTACCTTCAAGTCTGACCATTAGTTTCCAATTATGGCCTCCTTAGGCTTAACCTCCGAACCTATATTCATCTTCTTTGTCTTTATGGGTTCGTGGTAGGTGCGTGTATCCTTATCTACACTTTCCAAGACCTCGTGCACACCATGTGAATGTTCAATATCCAGGTTCTCAACTTCCTCGTCATCCACGACGTAAACCATATTTCCTTTCTCTTTCTCAAGGCAAGCTCTTTCAAGTAGTATGGAGTTCACCGCTTCTTCCTTTTCAAAACATGATCCAAACAAAACCTCATTGGATAATTCCTTAATATGCTCTTCTTCTTTTGCACTATCTCACATAGTTAAACGCTTGAAATTTTTTAATTCCTTTGCTACAGGAGGTTTAGTCGAGAAGTAGTCAAAAGTATGGATATACTTACAATCAAATATTTCCAGCATATAATTTTTTGATGTAGTTTTGCATATACATACCAAGCACGTGCGCATCCTTGTAGCGTATAATAAAGTCAATGCACCTAGAGTAAAGGAGGTAATGCTTCCTGTCCTGCTATCCAGAGTCTCTCACACTGCTGAATGTGATGATGAATAGGTTGATTACCATGATAAGTGCAAATTTGTGTAGGTGCATTGTTCCTTATTAACCTAGTAGACAAAGCTATTCCAATCTCTTCCCAGTGTATAATATTATCTTTGTGGACTACCCACCAGCGTGCTCCTATCATGTGTAGTGTATATACTAAGATATCTCCTTTTAATTTTATTTTTCCACTGTGTTTCCATGGTCTTTAGAAAGTTAGAAAGATATTTTGTCCCTATATACCAAGTTATTGTGCTACCTATCCATTGAATCGAACGAAGTCCATTCTTGCATGAAACCATTCTTTTCACCTCGCGTCCTAATAAGTAATATGTACCAGGGCCCAATTGTCATAAGAAATACTCATAGTATCACTAATAGAATGATAATCCTCCCATTGTAGGATGCCTTCTTTTGATGGCTCATTGACCTATGGTTCCTAAATAGCACGTACATAGTCTCTGTTTAAGTCCTCCTCACTTAGAGGCTCAACATATGGCATAGAATTTCCATCTATCAAAGGTATCACAACCCTTTCCTCCTTGTTTTCAAAGCTGATATACCCCTTATTGAATCTCAAGTCAACATTATTCATATAAAACCAAGGGCGTCCAAGGAGAGCTGGAAAATTGTCTGCTTCTGCAAGTGCTAATACCTCAAAATCCCCAGTGAACTTGGCCCCTTGTATATTTATAGATGCATCTTTCAAAACTCCTATGGGAGTGGCCTTAGTCCAGTTTGCCATAAATAACACATTAGATGATGGTTGCAATGGAGGCCTCCTTATTTGTACCCATGTATCTAACATAAGTACATTTACTTCCGCATATGTATCTATCAATATGTTGCTCAATAGCCACCCATCCACAATAGAATTCACAGTAATTTATTTGTCATAGTCAATGCTATCAGGGGGAAGATTTGCATGCAGAATTTGTCATCCGGTCTCAAGACTTATGCATAGAGTGTTCCCTCTTAACAAATTTCCTAATAGTGGAATAATGTTCTCTTGGCGCAATATCTTGCACACCTCTCGCAGATCATCAATATCAGTTTGGACTATCTCCGATGCTTTCTTCTCCTCGTTTAGGTATTGTATCTCACCCTAAAGATTCCTTAGCACTTCCATGGTATCATGGTAAAATTCCTTATGATGAGAAGGATCTGGGTACCTTGCATGCAAAACCTCCTCCTTGGTGATCATAGGCTTCTGGTGTAATGCCTCTTTCATGTGTGTTGCTTCAACACGTGTATTAATCTTCACTGTCAATGCCTCAGTCCTTCTACTATCTTGGGAATCCACTAATATTCTACCACGTGCTGGATTCTAACCATCATGACACCTTTGTTTTCTTGCTTATGCTACTTACTCAGATGCTCATATAATTCTGGGCACTCTTTATAGCTATGGTTCTTTCCACAGAAAGAACATGCAATATTCTGAGGACATTCACGCCTATAGTGGTTAGAATATCTACACATATAGCATGTTCCATGAGGGAAATCACCTCTTCCTCCACCATGGCCTCTTCCTCCATATCCACCATGATATCCACGTCCCCTTCCATGACCTCCTTTAAAATGCCCCTCATTCCTATCATAACACATTTGATTATGATCCCAATCCTGGTGCTCATTATTAGAATTATCTGTTATACTTGTCTATTGTACCCCAAGGTCTATAACATCCTGGATCTGACCAATCAACTGACAATCCTAAGTATCATGGGTCGTGGACCTACAAATTTTGTAAAATCAAGATACATTCTACCTTATGGCATGTTGTAACAAAGGACCGTGGCTAGCATCATGTTTCAAATGGAAAATATAATATTCCAACAGTAATGAGTGTATAAATCTACGAGGGAAACTATCCTTAGTGTGACCTTCCACTTCACAATTTGTACACCAAATTCCTGAGCACGCTTCATGTGCTGAATTTTCTGATAGCTTTCCTAACTACTTTTCCATAGCTACAATCTGTTCCTCTAAAAATGGACTAACTCCAGTGTCAATGCTCCCAACTACCTCAGCACGTAAAGCTACTTCTAGTGCTTTTTGTGGATCAGTGTATGTCTTATGTGACAGTTCCCTTCTAAAAGGTGTAATCAATCCTCTAAGGAACCACTGTGCATGATGGCTAGCACGAATATCATAAGATAGCTTAGATAGAAGTGTCTTAAAATGAGCATCATACTCACGTACACTCTCAGTAGTTCCTTTCTTGATATCCTTGAGTGCACTTATAAGCTTGTACTCAAACTCAAGGATATGTAACTCTTTCAAGAAAGCATCTCTCAATGTTGTATAATCCACACAAGTTTGATCAGGGTCAAAATTCCTATACCAACTACGTGAATGCTAAAATTTACCTGATAACACCCTAATCGCGCTTGAAACATCACTCAGCCTTGACTGAGCGCTCACCCAAAGTGCACAAAGGTACCAGGTCCCTCTTTAGGGTTGCTGTAATAGGATATTAACATGATGAAGGAAGAAACATATGGATTCATAACTAATCCATCATTCTGCAAGGCATGCTACCCTCAGATCTATGAAAGAACAAGATTAAATAATAAGCATGATTAAATTAATAATATGCACTACTCAACTCCACACAGAATGACACTCAGATTTAGCCAATATCTTCCATCTATTAATAAACACAGAAGCTCCTTACAGTAGTTCCAATCTATACCAATGTCCGTATGGATTTGATACATTAATTCAATCATATGCATTTACACACACTTCACACTCACCCATTCATACCATACATCTACTATGTACCTAACATCATATATATAGGGTGGGGACTTGCCCTTCACCACTTATCTATTCTAGAAATAGGCCACATGCTATTAATAGCCACATGCCATTTATAAGCATAGCCACACATGTAAGTGTGCTATCTATAGTCCTCTTGTAGTTAACTAAAGTATCAATTCTATTCTCAGATCGTCTCCATGCAAAATGCTTCGATCCGCTTCTCCAAAGATAGATAATTCATGATGCACACGTCTCTGCATCGTTGGTGTGTTTCGCATGCCATCTTCTAAAAATATATCTTCATGCTCAAAATCGGCTAAGTCCTGAAAGCTGAACTTGCCTTCGGTACGTGGGTCTTTCCTGTCCTTCCATGCCCTTGGTTTCGGGCCTTCTATCCCTTGTAGACTCCTTATGTGATATTTGAAAAGAATTCTTTGATCAACAGGCCATCACAAAGTGATGAATTACTTGGATACTGAACCTTGTTTTTCAAACAAGGAAAAGAGTCCACTTGAGTTAGATCTAAGTGTATTTCATCACAAAATCAACAACATGTCACTTAGCTCAGTTTCTTTCTCTCCTTCGGATGTATCTAAGCTCTGCCCAAGTGGCACTTGGTTTATTTCCATATTTTGATCTATACCCTTACATTCTCGCTTCCCATTTAGGACAAAAAGAAGGCATACCCCTTGATTCTTATCAAGGACAATGTTTACCACTTTTTATCCACTTACACCCATCCATGTTTACAGTTGGGTTGTTAAGTGGCTAAAGTGCGTGAGTATGTTTTCGTGTATTTGATAGCCATTTAATCTTGGTTTCAAGATGATCTTAATTACTATGATTTTGATTCATCATTATTTCTCCTTAAGTTTTTAGTTTTTCTCACATTCTAACCATACAATTTCAGTACTTACATCATGTTTTCAATTTTGTGAAAAATCGGCATGTCCTTTTCTTGTACGGTTACGTTGCTCACACAAATAAGAACTTCTTGCTATACTTATACTTAGTTTTGGTTCCAACATCATCTAAGTCTTTTGAGAGTGTCGATATTGCCTTGTATATACTTTGATGACATAATCTTGATACTAACACCTTTCTTGCTAGGTTAATGTATCGAGATAGTGTGGTTACGCTATCCACATTCGCAACTTCCATTTTTCAAAAAACTTAGGTTTCGTTGGCATTTAAACTAGTCTTAGTATATCTCGTGGAGATATCACATCAATATCACTTTGGTACTTAGGCCTTGTTAGTACCCTAAATTGACCTGCGTATTAATAGGGTATTGTCACTATCTACTTTGGATCCTTCATCGGAATCATATTTTAGGTTATATTCTTGCTAACGATAGTTTAGGTGATTTTTTGGTTTGTTACCATGTTCATATGAGTGTTCTTTGAATCATAAAACGACTGCATAACATTGCATCTAGAATACACTAAGATATTTTGATCGTAATATGAATTTCAAAACATACGCCTAGGTTTCATACAACTTTTAGAATATTTAAACAAAAACCTAGTGTACCTTTGACTAGAAATACCAAGAATCATGAAAAATAGCATCCAAACCAAACGAGCATGACTTAGAGGAAAATCCTTTTAAATCCTTCCCATTTAGCGGCAATAACTTAGCATGTCTCTTTTTACAGGTCAAAGAAATAGAACCATTGATAGATCATAGTGGAGAAGAATTTGATTCTTCTAAAGAACAACATAAGTTAGAACTAAATTGATTTGAAAAGCTCCTCTATTACAATAGAGATCAAGTAATCGCAAGAGTACTAGAGTTAAGAGCTAAAATTCCACAAGAATTCGAAGTGGAGACTAAGATCATTAATCGTAAAACAGAAGAGCGGCCATCCCTATTGGACATGGATAACCCCTTTGACGTAGGGTATGCTTCTACTTCCAGAAAAAACCACAAAAATGTTGAAGAAGACCCATCAAAACTAATTGGTGATTCACGAAGACCTTATTTTAAGGCTTCACGTAAAGTAAAAATTGAGCATGAGTGCAAGGGCTCACCACCTCCTAAGCTTGACAATGAAGATGATCCTTTGGCTGAAGAAGGGATCATTCAAAAACAAATACTGAAAATAAGTCAAAAACTAGAAAACTTAGCCTCTTCGAGTAGTAATGTATATAAAGACAAACTCAAAACAAAATCTAGTGAGTTTTGTAACATCCTCATTTTAGACAATAGAACAAGTCAAATTTTTTTTTTTTGATAATTGCATACTGGTTCTAAATACATAATTTAGAACTCACAATTCAAATAACCATTTATATAACAGACAACCATATGCAGCTGTAATGACTCGGAATACCTCCGATCTATTCATTCCATGACTCGGTAATCTACCGATCTATTCATGAGTAAAAAGAGTTAGTGTTTTTATTTAACACAATACTCTGGCGGTTCTCTTCCCTAATCTGGGATTCAGAATGCTCTGTCCAAGGAATCTAACTGAATAACTGTTACCATTATTCATCGGCATCTCATCCCTTAGAATAGGTGAATTAGGACAACGCAATCAGCAGCTTGCGATACTTTGGCCAAAGATTTGAAACATACTGTTCATGTCTCGTATTCCTTAACGGCATACTCGTCAATCTGGAATACGTCCTTCACCCCATTCATATGTTATATAGAATGTCTTATACTGACTACTGTCAGTCCTTCCTTTCACAGCTGAATCACTCGGAGGCAGATTAACAAGGTGATAATGTTATATGGATGCCTACGAGGATTAGGGATATGAGGACATACTGGTTCAACCTTGCAATTCAACCAGTGTGTCATGATACCCCAAATCTCTGAGGCAGTCTTATAACATGGCCACGTTCTTAATCGGTCCCAAGGTAACTCGTGTGAAATCAAGTGTAAATCTTAGCGATCAATGCAAAGGGTGTCGCCATAAGTCACCTGCATTGTTGTAACTTCGAGAAGATCCTAATCTTCTCGGAGGTACAGCCCTGCAGTCGACTTTATGTCGTCATCCTTTAAATCCGCCTCGAGAAGATCTACCCAAAAACAAGCGTTACGCACTAGAGATTAAATTACTTTAAAGACTTTTCCCTAAGGTTAGCCTTTCCAAATCCCTGGATTCTTTGTCTTAAGACGACCCTCCTCTAAAAGACTCATTACTGGTAGAGGTATTACGGTCACGCTCTCATCAAGGAGTCATTAGAATACACCTGATTCCAAAGCAACAGAACAGGACAATTTCTCATAACCAATGCTTGAGAATGCCATCTGATCTCCATTGATTGCCTATCAGTTCTCTTAACTGAATTTATACCATACTTTTTAGTTTAAAGATATAAATGATTTAGAATCCATTTTACTATTGTCCTGTTATACTTAGGACTAGGGATTAGTAATTCAATCCAACTTGTTTAGCGTTATCTTTTAGGCTCAATTTTAACCTATCCTCAAGAGAGACAATAATTAAATTACAATATTGCTTTGCCAGAGCAAACTAGAACTACTAAATACTCATAAGAATTTAGTCTAATTACTTACAAGCTTTCATTGTCAATCACAAAAGCATCCATATTATACAAAGATAACTATGCCTCTTCGTTACGTAAACCGAAGAAGTTCATCATTCAGAATAGAATACAACACATAAGTATCAAACACTTATTTTCATTCCTTTCGAAACTCATACAATTACATTTTATGCAACAGCATACTTGATATAATGCTAACGGAAAAGAAACATCTTTTCTCATTTAGTACATCCATAAAATCAAGCTGTAATTCATAATAAATCAAATAAACAATCTGATCAGCCTATCAGATCTGCATTGCTTTTACCCTCTTACGGCAACCATTTGCAAAAATAGTCAACATGAGTCAGTTCAATGAACTGAGCATGATAAGCACTAACATTTAAAACAATTGCAATCCATCAATTGTTTTCATTAAACACCCTGTTTAAATGAGATCTGATATTCACATAAGTAAACATAATCAGACTATGCCCTTGTAACACAAAATGATTACAAATATGTAACTCTATCATTGTTACTAATAGTCTTAATCACTTTCTAATATTTCATCAAATATTAAGAAACAAGGAACGAAAGCACACAACAATCATTAAACCCAAAATCACAACATTGGTCAGATTGTTTCATTCTCCAAAAAGGAAATAACATAACAATTCGGGATTCCACCAATATGTTACAAACAATTTCCCACTGATAGTCCATTATCAATAATATTAAATAAAGGAAGAGAAAGAACCAAACCATTCATACTTCCTTTCACATAAGTTCATCACTGTACTGCCTTCACATATGAAAACAGTCAACCAGTATATAAATGAACAAGTTAGACAAGCCACAAGCAAGATCACTGTTTAACTAAGAACAGAAACACAGCAAACTCTTGTACAGCAACTAACACATCAACAAATCACGTATCAATCCTAAGCCCAATGCTAGTTCCTTTTACACAGTAAGGCTTTGACACAAGTAGAAAACAAGAAACTACAAGCGTATCGCTAAAAACAACAACCTTATTGCATCCAGCAATCGAAGGTTTCCAACGGACTATGCTATGTTGCCCTCACGATATTCCCAAATCACGCACAGTCAAATCGGACAGATTGATTGGAAGAAGAACATAGCATACATATTCTTGCTCAGTCAAAATCGGACTGAAGTAAAAGAGAGGAATTCAGCCAACGATCCTTACCTTGCCGCATGCAAGTCTTGGAGTGATGTTCGCGATTTACCCAAACAAGGTAGAACACGAAACGGTCATCCATACTCAAGGACCTCAAAGTAACAAAGACAGTCCAAGGTCAAGCTCAAAAAGAGACAGAAGTATTAGTTACCTTTCCGGAATTCCAATGATTCAAACGGAGGTATCAATTCAAGCAAAAGCTTAAGAATTCATACTGACATTCATCAACAAAGCATATCAATAATCAGACAGCAAAGTACTCTTTGCCAATCATTTTACACTAATTTGCTCAGGTCAAAGACATACATGTCCACCTAAGAATCTGTACCTCAAATCCCAAAAACACGAAGGAATTCCAATTCGCAATAACAAAATCGAAATACATGTTATTCCATTAAGTCGCCGGCACTTAAAATACCAACACTTAACTTTATTTGGCTCAAAAATAAAATGAATCATTCAATCGACTCCTCAGAGTCGTCCAAGCCACAATAGTTTAAATCTATAAAATCACAATGTAACTGCTAAAGGTTTTTGCACTTATAACCTCTGTACCTACAGCAACGTACTATGCCATTGGTTGCTAAATCCGTATATACCACTCATGGTTAACATTCAGAAAGAATAAGTGAGACAAATCGAATACCCATTTCAAGCAAGGGCAGCCACTGAGCCGCTTCGAACTTTCAAACAGCTTTCTCATAGAAAAGAAAATGCCTACACAGGAAGTCCTTACCCTTTAATTATTTCAAATATACAGTAGCCAAAAGCCCTGTTTCATCATATCAGGTTTTCACAAAAATCCATTCACAAAACTTATGGATAATTCTACATTTCCAGCAAAAGAAAGCAATACGATTCAGTCATCGACTCCACTGAGTCGATACAACAAAGTACAGGTGTATTTATATTATACACAGTGCACAAGTAATCCCGCTAACCTAATAACAGGGAAAACAACTTCCGCTAGGTCGAAAAGACTATGGTAACACTACAGTTACCTGTTCCAAGCCAAAAATTGAAAACAAAATGAAACCCGAAAGTATCACTAGTCGTTGTCAACAAATCCCACGACCGAGCACCCAAAGAAGCGATAATACTAATCATTCTTACAGTATTCCTTCAAATCATTAATACAGTTTCTATATCAAGAAACAACGACCACGAATCAAGACATACAGTGGTCCTATACTACACACAGGTATATTCTAAGGGCTCACGCCAAACAGGCCGAACATTCAAACTTTAGAATAAATACCACACATGTATAAGCCAGAATGAATACTCAAATAAATAGAGTCGAAGTTCGATTTAAACAAACACCCATCAAGAAGAAATTGAAAAATCGAACCAGATGAGATACAGTGCTAAAAATCAAACTAGATCTCATAGAAAATTCATCCAATCTTCACAGAACATTTGAACAGAGTTGTTTTAATGAAAGCACTTGAAAAACAACAAGATATTTAAAGGTTAGGGCCTAGCATGCCTGTTTGTTGATCAAATTTCCGAAGCAGACCACAGGAAGAGCTCAAACTTCCTTTTCTTTTCCCACGATGAAGCGACCAACAAAATTTCGCTGTCTTCATCGCAAATATATCTTCCATGATAGAGAAAGAGCTATGGCAGTTCATACTTGCCATGCAACTCGAAGAGAACTGGTGTGAAGAACCAGTAAACCAGCAGAGCAAAAACCGAAAATCGCGACAGGCCAAACAAACCCCCAAATTTCCGCTTGCATGCCTTCTCGCGAGTTCCAAGCTCGACTTCCGAGAGTATTGAATGCCAATAACCAATTTTCCCGCTTAAACTCTATTCCCACCGACCGTCAGAATTGGCGACAGTTCCAAATAAAAATTTAAGTCCATTTCCAAACTTAGCAATTGCCAAGTCTGCACAAATTAGCCGTCGCCTAAACCTCTGCCATGACCTGTCCCTCATCCTTATCCCTTACATTTATTGCCATAGAAAACACCGCCATAGTTCGCCACCCTTCATCGGCCCCTTCATAATCTCCTCCAAAGTTAGGTTAGTATCTTAGGTTAGAGTTTAGGGTAATGCCCACACTAACAAATTTATACAAGGATACTAACTTAGGATATTAACGAATAGCCTAGGTCTAGGTTAGACTAACAATAATCTAACCCCTAGGTTAGGTTTTAGTTTTAGGTTACTAACCCTTAATAATTCAGTTTGGTCCTCGTCCTAAAAACTCGGAAAGACCTGTAACATGCCTTCTAGAACAGAGTTAGCTTCCGTTCTCATGCAGAATTGTATGTCAACGAATTATTACCTGGTCTAAAATCGAGACCCTTCCAGATATACTTTGATATCGGGAACCGTTTCATTTCTCAAGATCAGCCTGAGTCGAAATCCTGACTAGCTTAATAAATACTTCCATTCCTTGCAATCTGTTCAAGGTCTGTGATATAATTTATCACATACAGATTTAAAGCATTACTTGGATCAATTCCACTGATCCAAGTCTAGATATCATAGAAGAATATCTCTATAATTCATTCCGTGATCAGATTAATATTCATACACAAAATGAAATAAATAAAAGAGTCTATTCATATTTTGACTCAGTCAAGATCTGCAATCTGCAAGAAATTCAGTACATATCGAGCATGATTTCTGAATCGAGGAACACATCCTTTTACAAGAAATCACATATCAACACTTGAATGCTAAGGAGAAAGTAACAACAGTTCAGGGTGTTACAAGTTTCACTTTGATTTGTACGAGGAAACAAATTTTAAAATTGCTAGGGTAAATAGACCAATGTTGCCTAAAAATGATCAACTCATTTAATAGGAATTATAGTCAATGAACGAAACACTTACTACACTAAAGGAAGGAAAGGTAGGACATAATAGGAAGTACCTATATGAAGAACTATGCCCTTATCCCTTTAATAAGGACATGTTGTGACAACCGTTTCTAAAGAATTTTTCCATTCCTAAGTTTGATAAATATAAAAGTAAAGGTGATCCTCGTGATTACATCATGGAATTTTATATGGATTATCAATAGGTCGAGTACAGTGATAATTTCTTGATACGACTATTCCCTCACAGCCTAGGAGCGCTGACATTAGAATGGTTCTTTAATATACCCAAGGGATCTATCATAACATGGCCTTCCCTAGTGGAAAAATTTGTGTGACATTATTCCTTAAATATGGAGAATGATATCACGATGAAAAACCTTTGTAACACTAAACAGAAACCTAACGAAACCTTTGCAGGCTTCTTAAAACAATGGCATGGATTAGCAAGTCGTTTCCCTTGTGCCCTACTAGAAAAATAACTAGTAAGCATATTTGTACCTAACCTAAACCTAGAGATATCCTTTCATTTACAAATGTAGTATAACTCTAATTTTGAAGAATTCATAGGGAATGGTAGTCAAATTGAAAAAGGCTCTCATCAAAAAGGGTATAGTTAAACCAGTTACAAAGAACAAACATGAAACAAAGTCTTCGGATAAACCAAAATTCTTCAACAAAAAAAAACATTTTGTTGGCGATGGTATTATGCACTCCAAAAGAGTCCAAACCATATAGACTAGTTCTCTTTTAAATATATCACAAGGACTTCATCCAAAGGCACCCACAAAACAAACATTTACGCCACTAAAAAAATTGAAATATGACATACTCAAACAATTAGATGTGGTAAACATGGTGCAGTACCCAACCGTGATGGTACCATACCCAGAGGATGCTCCAAAACCCAATTGGTTCAAAGAACATGAATACTATGATTTCCATCATGTTAAGGGACATAAAATAAATAGGTTCTTAAGACTACAACATTATATACAAGACCTCATTGAAGAGGGAAAAATTGTTGTATATTCTCCACCTAATTCAAGACTGGGCCCTAACGAGAAAATGGGTATATTCAAATAACCCTTTCCTAACCATGTAGATATGAAGAATAGGAAGTCAGATCGCAGGAAAACTTCCAATGACTATAGGATTATTTCTTATGTTTATCCAACCAATGATAATCCCTTTGATTCCCTTATAAGATGTATTCGTTCATCTGACAAATAGGTTAATACTATTAGGATCTTAGCAAAAATCTATGCAGTAGGGATGATACGTGCTTGTTTGATCATACCAGATCCCTTACTTGTCCATCAGGAAGGTCAGTACAATTTAATAAAATAGTTAGAGAAGACACCCGTAAGGATATCGATTTTAGATCTCCTCAAAATCTCTACTGCTCATAAAAACATATTGTATAAAACATTCTAGAGTTTGAGAGTCCCCACAGATATAGATCCCGCACACCTTAAAGCTATGATTACACACCTTCACCCCAACAATCTTATCACTTTTAATCATTTTGTAATCTCGCACAATGACCCAGATCACAACTTAATCCTATAAATTGAATTGGTTATTACCCATTGTAAGATCAAGAGAGTACTTGTAGATGGTGGATCTGGCTTTAATATTTGTACTCTAAATCTGGTTAAGTAGCTAGGCCATTCAGAAATGGATCTAGTGGTCAAAACTATTACAATCACAACTTATGATAATGAGGAGCGAGATTCAATAGGAACTATATTATTTCCAATGGAAGTAGGGTCAACTTGTCATGATACAACGTTCCATTTCCTTAACATGGATCTTTCTTACAACATGCTCTTGGGATGCCCATGGATTCACGATATGCAAGCTATTCCCTCCACCTTCCATCAGTGTATTAATATGTGCTATGAAGGACAGATAATCACCATTTAGGGTGATCTAGATCCATTCACACATTGCAGAGCATTGCACAATTTTTCTCATGCGGCCTATGAATGTCCTTCTATAGATATACTCATTCTTATACAAATAGAAGCTATTAAAGAATGAGTAGATCTGGATTTACTCACTCCTTGTAATCAAAAATTTCCTTCATTGATAACCCCTATCACATCATGGGAGGCAACGTCTACAAATTACGGCCCAGATGATCAATTCACTCTACAACATGCCTTGTTAATATTAGATCTATCAGTGTCACCCAGGACACATGGTAAACCCTAATTTTATTTTAAGAGCACTAAGGATAAGTTCCCTAAACCATTGGATAAGTTCAACCCAAGTGGTCTCCTATCAAAGGAAAATATGTTAGAAGATCCCATCAGGAGGGTACCTGAATGAATCATGGCCTCATGCCATCATACCTCACAATTTATCAAAGGCCATCGTATGATGTACATCATGTGATATAATGGGTTTAGATGTGGCATCAATGCACAAGGATGGTTAGAACCCATTCCTATCCCACATTTCAAATCTAACAAACATGATCTTGGAATTATACCTCATGACAATCCAGCCTTTGAGATTGATGTTGCCTCTTTTGAACGTGATGAAGACTCATCTCATTCAGGTAGCGATGTAGATTCCCAATGTAGCCTCTACGAGGATCTTGCCTCCACTAACTTGTTCCCTGATTCAACTATCTTCACCTTATCCGGATCCAATCCTCAAACCAATTGCCAAGTAACTCATTTATATCCCAAACTTGTAGATTGGGATCAACAATTTCATGCACCAATCGATTCCTTTGCTGACGACAAGGCATTCGTAAAATTCATGGGACTCATAGATTTTATTCTTATTGGGGATCACAAGAAAGGATTTACAATTCAACTGGATGTATGTGCATACTTTGGAGAAGAGGCAGAGATGTGTGGATGCTTAAATAATAAGGTCATAAGAAAGAGTAAGAACACTTCAGAGAAGTCTTGTGGAAATGACAAACATAAGTCTCATAGTGACAAGCTATTTGAGGCAATAGTAGATAAGAAAAATGAAGAACCCATAGTCGAAATGGTATATCCATTCAAAGATGATGACGAACCACCTAAGGAGGTTGACCTTACTCTTCCCCTTGATCCTACATAGATGGAAGATGCTTCTAAAATTTTGGTTGAAGAAACAATCAATGTCAACATTGGCTCAGAAGAGGAACCTAGAATGGTAAAATTTGGAGCTTCATTCTCAGATCAATAACATAAAGTTTTTGTAGAACTATTGAGATAATATGCAAATGGATTTGGGTTTTCATATGAAGATATGTTTGGTTTGGACCCAGAATTATTCGTGCACAACCTCATTGTTCACCCAGATGCTAAACCCATCAAACATAAATTGAGAAAGATGCACCCCAAAATTGCACCACTTGTCAAAGAAGAACTAGAAAAGTTATTAGAGGCTGATTTCATTAAATCCATTGAATATTCAGATTGAATAGCCAATATAGTCCCATTTGAGAAAAATCTGGTTGGCGTAAGGATCTGCACCAACTTCTGTGACATCAATAAAGCATGTCCCAAAGATGACTTCCCTTTGCCTAATATTGATATGATTGTCAATTCTACTGTTGGTTATGAGATGTTATCTTTAATGGATGGTTTCTCATGTTATAACCAAATCTGAATTGCATAGGAACATCAGCATAAGGTAGATTTCATCACCCCTTAGTGGACATTTTGTTACAAAGTCATGCCTGTAGGACACAAGAATGTCGGGGCCACCTATTAATGCACAATGACAGTTATCTTCCATGACATGATGAATAACATCATGGAGGATCACGTTGATGATATCTTAGAAAAATCTAAAAATAGAGGAGAACACCCTAAAGTGTTGAGACGTATTTTTCAGCGTCTCTGAGATTACAAAGTACGTTTAAACCCTAAGAAGTGTGTATTTGGAGTTATTTCAAGGAAGATTCTAGGTTTCATCATTTCACAGAGAGGAATAGAGGTGGATCTTGTAAAGGCTAAAACTATCACAAAAATTCCTCCCCCTACAAACCTTAAATAACTAAGAAGTTTACAAGGAAATATATAGGCAATCCGTCATTTCATTTCACAGCTTACAGACAAGTGTCATCCATTTTCACATCTCCTAAAAAAGGATGTTGCATTCAATTGAGGACCATCATGTCAATAGGCATTTGCACTACTTAAACAATACCTTGTCGACCCACCCCTACTCATGTTTCCTACCAAGACGAACCTCTCCTACTATACATTTCAACTACCGAATTTGATATTGGTGCACTACTTTCCCAATATGACCTAGACCACTAAGAAAGGGTCATTTATTACCTTAGTCACACCTTGATTTCCTATGAACTAAGGTACCCATAGATTGAAAAGGCTTTCCTAGAAGTTTTTTTTACCTTTTAGAAACTACACCATTGTCTCCTTAACAATAAAACCAATCTGATATCTAGATTTAGCCCTCTCAAATACCTTTTATCAAAACCCACCCTTACAAGATGAATGGATAATTGGATCGTTCTCCGAAGTGAATTTGATATTGATTTTATAAACCAAAAGTCATTAAAAGGACATGTATTGGCTAATCAATTAGCAAAATCTCCTCTACCTGGGATGGAACCCTTGTATCTAGATCTACCAGATGCATCCACGATGTATGTTGAAGAGTCTGTGGAGTGGTAAGTCCATTTTGATGGATCATTCAGCTTCCATGGATTAGGAGCAGGAGTTTTACTCATCACTTCCACAGGGGAGTTCATTCCAAGGGAATTTTGTTTGGGGTTTCCATGCACTAATAACATTGCAAAATATGAGGCACTCATTTATGGCCTTAAATTGGCTATCACTTGGAATATTAGATAGCTATGAGTCATTGGTGACTCTTAACTGACCATTAAACAAGTTAATGATGAGTATAAGATTAAAGATGAAAAGATTATTCCATAATAGAAATTGGTTATAACCTTGAACAAATATTTTACACAAATTATTTTTGAACAAAAAACAAGGTCATACAATCGATCAGCAGATGCCATGGCTACTATTAGATCACTATTATGCATTCCACCTTGGGAAAATACAATTCCATTCTATGTAGAGCATTTATAGGTACCCGCATATGATATGCCAGAGTCATGTTTGGCATGTAAAGTTTTTGGGCCCTTCTCCCCTTAGTATGACCCTATATTTAGATACCTACAAGATGGAATATTTCCCCCAAACATTACCCATACTAAGAAGAAATATATTATCCATTGTATATCCCATTACATCATCCTAGGAGGCACCCTTCATCGTCATGGCTATGATGAGAATTCACTTCACTATTTAGATGTTACTGAATCAATTCACGTTATTAAGGAAGTGCATGAAGGAATTTGTGGAGCACACACTAGTGGCATGGTCTTGGCTAAGAAACTCTTGAGAGTAGGTTATTACTAACCCACTGTGGAAGCAAACTATTGTAACTACGTCAAAAAGTGTGAATTGTGCCAGAAATATGGTAAATTCATACATGCGCCAGAACAAGCTTTGCAACTCATTGCTACACCTTGGCCTTTTTATAAATGGGGCCTATATCTCATAGGTAAGCTCCATCCTTCTTCTTCAGATGGTCATACCCACATCATTACCGCCACCAAGTATTTTACTAAATGAGTAGAGGTTTTACCTCTCACTTATGTAACTGGTGCTCAAATCTCCAAATTCATCATGAATCACCTCATTTTCCATTACGGTATTCCCTCTACCATTGTCACAGATAACGGTAAGTCCTTCAAAAAAAAAATAGTTAAGAAATTGTGCCAATGCTTCCATATTCAGCTCAAATGGTTTACCCCCTATTACCCCTAAGGTAATGGGAAAGATGAGGCTACCAATAAAAATCTTGTATGGATCATGGAGAAAATGGTAAGTAAAACTAGTCGTAATTGGCATTTATAGATACATCCCACCCTTTGGGCCTATCAAACTTCCATCCACACTCCTATTGGTGCAACCCCATATTCACTAGTATATGGCACTAAAGCCATCATACCCTTGGAAGTGGAGCTTCCCTCCCTAAGAATATCTCTTCGGGACTATCTTGATAAAGATGAAGACTATAGAGATACTTGGTTAGCAGAGCTAGAGCTGTTGGATGAAAAGCATATGAGAGCGTTGAATCACCTAAAGGTTTACCATAAAAGAGTATCATGAGGATACAATAAGTTGATCATTCATCATGAATTCGATGTAGGTGATCTAGTTCTAAAAGAAACCTAGAGAAACATTTTTAAGGACAGAGAAAAGAAAGGTAAATTTGAGGCTAACTAGTTAGGGCCCTACATGGTGGTTGCTAGATATGGATCAGGATCATATAAACTTACATATTCATATGGTGAATAACTTCCAGAACCAAAGAACACCATGCACCTCAAGCGGTTCTATGCTTAAGCATGGGTGGTATCTCAGAAAATACCTAAAAAGTAGAAAAACAAAGAAAAAAAAGAAAAAAAAATCAAAAAAGAAAGAAAAAAGTAAAGAAAAATCAGGTCATCCACATGTGAAAACCACTCAATTTTGGCGCACTGTGATGCCCGGTTAAAATAACCCACTTAAGAACCATGAACAACCTAGGTTTAGCTAGAAAATTATGGAATAATTTTTATTTTGATTAGGAGTTAACGACTAAAGTCTCAAAGACAGTTAAATTCAACTGATACCTTTTTCCCATTATAATAATTACTAAATCCACATTAAAAAGAAACAAGAGCAATAAGTCCATACCTAGCTTAAGTCTCCCTAGGGATTAATTTAATTACTGATTACATTGACATTTTAGCTAAATATTTCCTGATTAGAAATATTAGGATTAAGGGACCCAAAACAATTAAATACCTAAGGTATTTAATTTCACAAGATCAAGACAAGAGCAGGGTTTAATTGCAGTGAGAAAAGATTACACATTTAAAACCAACAGAGTAAGGTCTTACTTACCCACTCCTAGAACTTGATTAGGAGTTTCTACAACTAGGTTGCTATGCAATAGCTACCACTAACAGACTCTGGAACAACTCGAATCCACACGAACAAACTTCTCTTTTATTAACAATTCACAGAGGTCACAAGGTCCAAATCTTAGGGCTAGAAGTTTCAATAAGGTTCAGGGAGTAATTTACCCCCATACCCACTCCCTAACATGCTTAGAGTTTCAACTAGATTTCTCTCATACTTAGTGCTTCCAAAATTTCCGTAAACCATTCCCAATGGATAGGAATTTTTTTCACCTTTCCGGTGATATAAATAAGTCCTCCTAACTCCTTATATTTTTCAAGTTATGGGTTGGCAGACTTTAGGGGAGAAATTTTCCCAAGGGATAATCCATGGGCCTAGGGAGGAAAATTTTCCCCCTTGCGTGGGTTAGCGGAGTGGGGAGGAACTTGGCACATTTTTCCTTTTTTGGGCGTAAAAGCGCAAAATGCATTTGGACGCCCACAAGCTCGGTGAGGGAGACATGTGTTGCTCCCTGGTTAGTTGGGAGAAATGATGGGCCGATGGAGTGGGTTGAGTCTTTAAGTCTCTTTTGCCAAAATTGCAAGGGGACCGAATTGGTCCGTGCTTACGCTGACGCATGAAATGCCACGTGTCACGCATTTATTGGCATGGGAGACGGGGTGGCGAAAAAACCTAAGGAATTACGCCAAAAGGGAAAAAAGTCCAAAAGAACTTGCGCAGGCCCACGTGTGCATGAAGGAGGAATTTCCAAGGTAGGGCACTGGTGCAGGGCTACGGAGGTAAAATGAAATTTTTGCCAAAGGGGAACAAAGAACGCTAAGTCCAAAACTCTCTTGCGCTTCCACTTAGACATGTGTCGGCATGTAATTGGTTGCGGGTTTGCAGGGATGCGGGAAAAAAATGGAAATTTTTTCGATGTCCAAAACTTAAAAGGTTTAAGTTCAAAAGGAGTCCGTCTCTCTGTCGTGCCACATGTTAGCACGTGATTGGCTGTGGGCCGGCGGGGAAGCAGGGAAGAGTGGGAAAATTTTCCCAAGGGAAATTTTTCAAAAAAGGACAAGTTTAAAACTAGCTCACCCCTCCGAGGTGCCATGTGGCAGGTCCCAATTGGTTGTGAGATGGTGGGGCCATGGAATTTTTAGTGAAATTTTTTCCAAAGTCAAAAATTAAAGTTTAACATTTAGATTTTTTATTGAAGGCCAAATTGGAGAAAAAATTCAAATGGCCATAACTTTTGATAGGAAGCTCAGAATTAAGAAAACGAGGACTTTCTGGAATCCTCTTGAAGTCCTCTTTGCAAACAAAATTCATCAATTTTGAATTTTTATGAAGTATATGTTTTAAATTTGATGAAAACAACCTTAAGGGTTTTGTAAAGAAAACTAGTAACCTTTAACTTATAAAGTTTTGTTTAATTTTGAATTCTTACTTTCTCAACATGTCAATAAAACATGGAGACTTATTCTTAGATGGATTTAAGAGAGGTTTCAAGGTTCAATTTAGTTTATTGAGTTGCAATTGATAATTTTCCATCTTTTGATAGCAAAATGACTGTGCAAGTTTCAAATTGGATTTTATAAAGTTTTTAAGGGTCTTTCTTAAATGTTAGTGTCAATTTGAGTTCTTTAGGACTTACTAAGTTTGAATTTCAATGTTTCATATCTTATTTCTTGATACAAGTTTGAACTACTCATTTATTTGATAAATTTGATTGCCAGATTTGAACTATAAAACTAGACTCAATCACTAAAGGATCTATTAAAAGTTTTCTATCCTTTAAGCATGGGGATTCTTGTCCATTCTGATCTAATATATTTAATTGACTTAACCAACATTTAAGATATAAAGTGCAAAGTCTGATTTCCAAATTTCAAACACCTTTCAAGGAAAATAAAACATTGTCTTTTTCATCATACGCATTTTCCTTTTCAAACAGAGTTTTCAATCCTCAACAACAAATCAGATCCCATACACAATATAATTTTGAGAGAAGAATGCAATCCTTTATTGATTTCCAATAACACTTTACAATTTTCTCTTTTCCATTTGATTTCTAAAGTATAATATACAATGCATGTAACAACCTTTCACATTCCAATTTTCAATCTTACATTACCAACACAAATGCCTTCTCATTGCAAATATTTATACAACTCATCCACTTCAAAGTGGGGAGGGTTACAATGAACTTGTTCAAAATAAGGGACTGTCAAACTATATATTTCTCTTGCTCCAAAACAGCAGAATGCTAGTTTCTTCATCTTTTCATCTTGGTCACAACAAGGAAGGGGGAAAGGAAATGATCTCCACCCAACCAAGACATCCAATGAGAAGGGAGAATCCATCCTTCCTCATTGGCCCCCAAGCCCCAACCATATTGAAATAAGATATGCAATACAACACATGGAAAAAAAGGATTCCACAACAACATGCATTATTTTCACATTCAAAACACATTTCAAGAGGAATGTAGTTCAAAATTACATTAAACAAGTGAAAACAAAACTGAGGCTTCATCAAGCAAGCCAACAAGAGAAAGGATCTATGGGGGAAGCTGCTTATGCCTCCCAATTGGGAATTGAGCATCCACCAAAAACAAACTGCCAATAACTTATCACACACATTTCCTTATGCCCCCCACAAAATAAGAAATGCAAGCTATTTCTTTTCCATGGTGGATCCCAATCCCAAACTCCCTCCACAATAAAATTGTTTCCATTGGCATTCCTTATACCCCCCCCAAATGGATTCCCCATAGCCTTCTCTTACACCATGTCCCAAGCAATCTACCCAACCAGCCAAGACACACATAAAACATTCACCATTTTAAACATGCATAGAAAGAGAAGAAACATTTTCAAAAGGCTCGAGTTCCTACCTCTCCATAATGGAGTTTGTCCCAAGATCAACAAGCTTCCCAATGCTAAAATGTAGTCCAAAAATCAGAACCACACCAGCATGCAAATGAGTCCAAACTCCTTTCAAAAACAAGGCTCCAAAATATCAATAAAAATTCACCCCAAGAGGAAAGTATGTAAAGTTTCAACAACCATCCAACAAGAAAGGAGTTTGAATTTTAAAGGAGAGGGAAGAGAAGAGGATGATGTGGATCCATGTGGGATGCCACATCATTCATCCTCAACCCCAAGATCAAAGTCAACATCATTCACCTAACATAATAAATAAAATGACAAATTAACTTACACACTCCAAAATAACCCATACCTCAAAAGGAATGAATTTAAAACATGTAAGAGAAGTGAAATTAAATATTACAATTAGCCATTTCAAATGCATTAAAAAGGTCTAAATTTAACCTCCAAACCATAGGTATTTTTTGTGAATAATTTTAAAAGATGTGGGACAAGTTTAACTTGTCCCACAAGCCTCAGAATATAGCCCCCAAGGACAAATTTGAATTCCCAAGAGGATGAAGTGTTTATCACTCTAAAATCAATCTTACATATTCCTTACACATTCTTACAACATTTCCTATACACTCTTACAACATTTCATTTAAGATCAACAACTTCATTAATTACATTCTAATGACATATTGATTTATTTATTTTAACACATGGTTACCCAAATCATTATCCCAACACATAATAACTAGAGAAAAGGGTAACACATCACAAAAATAAACACACACAAACAAAGATAAAAGAAACACATTAATAAAATACACAAACCCATGGTCACATATAATGGAAATCCCCCCCATGGGAATCCCTAACATAACACAACCCACACACACACACAAAACAGTTGCCATGGTGACCTTTTTGAATTCACCTACAATTCCAATATGGTTGGTCTCCAGTCCCCCAACATTGTTGTGATATTTTAACTTGCAAAACACAAATACCTCCTTCGACCTTGTGGCTATATCATAACATTCAAAATGAATATAAATAAAATAACAAAACCATCTATACATATGAATCACAACAACATCAAGAAATAAACATTATCATTTTCATTTTAATTAATCATCTATATCATCATCAATTAATTCCCTTGCTAGTTCTATTCACAATATCCAATATCGCATGTCTGAACAATCATCCATCACATGTCTATGCCAAACAGTATATCATCATCCACATATAAAATGTCTCTAGTAATCATCATGCATAATAACTGAATCAGATCCAACAAGAATCCAAGATCTGACATCTAACACCATACTAAATCCAAACTATAAGGATGTCCATCATAGATTCTGCATTATCATGATCAGAATAAAAGTGTCAAAGGAATGTGGGCACTACATCCCCCTCCCCTTAGACTCAACTTCCTCCTAGGAGTCACAAGAACCGATGTGGAAACAATGCAATAGAGAAAGGATCATGTCCTTTTTTGAATTGTTTTTCTTCAACAAGTGTGGGTCTACAGAACTCAAGTTTGGTCCAATATAATCCAGCAGAAGAAGGGAGATTTCAAGGGATGAGTTATAAACTTTCATCATGCAAGGCTACGAACATAAAAATCTAAGGAGTAACTTTATGCTATCAAACAAGATACAACACATAACACTATAACAAGAAGAGTTCCCAAAAGATCATCAAGAGTAACCACCAAGGAATAGAATTTCAGGGAGAATTTCCATAACTTGAGATGACCACACAGTTTCCTCATGATACATATACCAAATTAATAGAAGTTAATGTTTCTAGTCTAAGCCATGATTTCAAGGTAAGTTTTTTAGAAAAGGCTAGAAAAATCAACTATGAACAATTTTGCACAAGAAACAAGTCTACACAAGGTCCCACAAATTAAGATCACACAAGATGAGGTTAATCAACAAGGACACCTAAATCAGAAAAACATTTACAATCAAGGGACTATTCAAGGAAAGCACTTCTATAACTCGAGAGGGCACAATTAAATTTTCATGCTAATACTAAGAAAACTCATGACCACAAGGTTTCCTATAGTCTAATTTTTACACTTTTGTTTTAAGAATTGAACACACCAAACAACCAAACTAAAGAAGTCAACCATTTAGAAAAATAAAATATATACAGATACATTTATATATCCCCTAACAACTAACATAACAATACAAGTACCATACCTTATATCACAATGAGATTTATTTATATTAATTCCTACTCAAGCTTAGAATAGCCATAAAAGGGGGCACAAGAGCATCAAGGACCTCTCAAGGTTGCCATGGAGAAGAACAAGTAACACGGGGTCTAATCAAATCCAAGGGTGAATACCATCATCTTGCACTTTCCATCCTAATGGGAAAAAGGGTTACAACAACAAGGTGACCCAAAAAAATATGAAGAAAATAAGAATTCCCAAATTATCTTATATCCTTAACATATGTTTCCTTAAAATTACAACTTAGGTTTCCAAGGACAAGACAACACGCACAAAGGTTGCTTCTCAAACAATAGATAAGTCTCAATCCAAAAGGACCACAACTCACATCTGTCGAGCTACAAGATGATAAGGGTGTGATGAACCAAAAGCCCCACAAGAAAGGCACATACATCCATGGAAAAAAAGTAATAAGCAACTAGAACACATTACTATCCACCGAATGTTTCAAAATTTTAGGTAGGCGACAAAACTACAAGTTCAACTATATATTGCACTCAATACACATAAATTTTACCCATTTTATAAATCAACTTATTAATTCAAAAGTTATAGCTTTGCTTGATAAGAACATTCCTTTCATGCTTCCTTAGTTACAAACTTCTTTCTATTATGACATCATCAGTTTACGTTATAAAGAGCACCACTAAGGTGGGTATGATGTCTCACCATTTTGTATAGGTAGAGAGCATTTATTTTACTTGCAAGGAAGGTGGATGGACAAGATTTCCCTTCTATTCTTATACATGATTTTTATTTCTTCTGTTCATCTACCAAGAGTATAACAAGGATCACTTCCCTTTTTCTATGCTCCAGTTTATTTGTTAAGTTCTAAGGTCAAATCTCCTTAATTATAGTTTTATGGTGTTTTGGTTGAGTCATCTTATCAATCAACTTTTGATGAGAATGATGGTTCAAACACATCACAAAATTAATTTTATGGAAAGGAGATACAAATCAACACACCACACTTTGATTCTAAAGGAACAAGAGACATTCAACATAGAAAACACATTATTAATTTTGTTTTGTAAGAACTAGGAAACAATGAACCAACATGAATCACACCAGGATTTTAAAAATTTACCAAATAATTTCAAGCATCATTAAACATTCTTAGTGGGTCTCCAAGAGTTTCATAACAAATTTTTGAGAAAGGCTCATTAAAGAGGTATAATCTTACTGTTACAAATCTATTAAGGTTTAACAATATTTTTTTGTGGTTTAAGATGCTAACATTTTACTCCCCTAATAACTAGAGGAGGTTTTCCAATCAATACTCATGTCCCCACAAGATACCACCAGTCAAGAAAACAGATGACAATGCAACTTTACTCCAAGGAACCACATCCACACTAAAATGCATCAAATGCAATGGGGTAACCAAATAATTTACCAATCATGGACTTTACAGCCAAGAGTTATAGTTTTTTTGTTTTAAAAGAGGAAGTACAATCATCAAAACCATTGAGCACAACTTGACTTGTTAGATGAACATCATCTCAATGCTCTTGAGCATCATCAAGTCTATCTTGAGCGTGTCAAGCGTGCTTATAACAATCACTTGTAGCAGCGTGACTTCAAAGTTGGTGATCTTGTTCTTAAAGAAAACCAAATTGTCACTACTCTGGAACAGATTCAACGTGGTAAGTTTGCTCCTAGCTGGATGGGACCGTACATTGTCACTCATAAGTACGGGTCTAGGGCTTATCACCTTTCTTCCATGGATGGTATACCTGAAATGGAACATCTTAATGACTTGCATCTAAGGCCCTTCTACTGTTAAACTCTATCTTACACGATCTTAGTCACAAAATAGATCTTTCATCCATTGGCAACAAGTCATGCATTCCACAGTAGAACTATGTGGTTCTCCACGTTATTTCTTTTTAACCTTAAACATGAGTACTGCGGCTCTACTCATGGCATTTTCATTATGGATTTGTTCCTCCTCATGGTAGGAACGCCTTAATCAGTACTTCATCATTCCTAGGTATATATCTTAATCGAATCCACTTAGGGCATGAGTACGTGCTTGTATATGTTTTCTTTCCCTCTATTTGATCTATTTGGTCTAAACTCAGCTTCTTTCAAAGCTCAAAAAAAAAATAGCTGTCTTTTCCTTATCAAAATATAGATCGCTCCCTTGAAGGATGGCTATTTGTTTCATGGAATTTCTAAGCTTCTCGTATTGATCAGCCTTTGCAGTAACAGACTTCCCGTATCGACCAGTTTGTTTATTTTTTCTAGCATCTCTGAAAGACTTCCCATATCGATCAGTCTTTCTATATCAAGAAAACTTCCCACATTGATAAGTTTGCTCTTCTATTAGAAAAATCATGAAGCTGGGGTATAATACCTTTTTCAATCATATGGAGACCCTATTTTCCCCATATGGGCACGCATTCAGTCCTTCATGTATTTTGACGAGATACATACTTATCTCTTGTTCCACCTACCTCCTAGATCTGGTTTGTGACTAACTAGTGTCATGTTCATTTTATCTATTTCTATGGCCTTATGTTCATCATCTTTCGGTTTACCATCAAGGTCTCTATTTATGGTCAGTTAGGGGACTAACTTATCATTCATTTTCCTATCTAGGTGTGGTCCTTTTTATTTTTAAGGGATAAGATCATTACATCACTTTCTTTTTTATCAAATCAAATAGACATTACCAGTGTTTATTTGTTGTTCATCTAGTTAAATTGACATCTTAAACATGCTAATTTAATCAATCATTCATCCATGTCAAAATCAAAATTAAATCACATTTATAATCCATCTATCATTTATAAATCTATCTATCACATTTATCTGTATCTATGATTATATCTTTTGCATGTGCCACCCATAGCACACTTGTCCTGCCTAGTTTGGAAACATGTCTATTGCAAAGTCCACTGTTGTGGCCATGCTCCAATTTACGTTGTGGGTCGCATCTTGACAACTCTCCTTTCGAGTTCATTGCTTCATCATCTTTTTCTAAACGTTGATGCTTGGTTTGTTTATCTAATCATTGTTATGACCTTATTTTCACCTTTGGAGCATTTTTTTGTGTTATCACCCATTTCGAGTTTTTCCCTGTACATGGGTAACTTGCATTTGTTGCAGCCTAAAGATAGTGGGTCTATAGGCACTAACGTCGTCTCGTTCACAGAATGTCTAGTTGTCCCTACCAATGTGTCACTCTTTGGTTGTTACTATTTTGTAGTCCTCTTTTCACTCACGAGTTTGTAGCCACTAACATCATCTCATACGAAGACCATCTAGTCTACACTACCAATGTGAGTTCCTTAGTTCACTACCTTTTTTAGTTTTTTACGTGTGTCATCAATGATCATATCTACTCCAAACATCTAGCTGGGGCATCCTTCTTTCTCATCTACCTTTTCCAAACTTGGGATTGGTTGGCCTTTTTAGGGCCACCCCATCCCTAGTTTGAGGGGGATCACATCATCACTATTCTTCCTTTCTTCCAACTCCTCGTTTTTGTCTTGCAGCTTTGCTTACCACAAGTTACTCAACAAAAAGGGGCAAATGTCGACACCTAAAATTGGTTACCCAATTTAGTGTCCCTTGTGTTTGCTTACCTTCTCGGGTAACCTCGGGCACCTTTATATCACCACTTCTCCCTTAGGGTATTAATTAATTATCTAATTAAAACACCTATCCTAATTTTATTTCACTCCATTATATTTCACTCATGGATAATTAAATATTAACTATTTAATTATAATTTTTACATTTATTTCAACTACTTATCTACCCCATATCAATTTCCAACCTTTTGTATCATTGTTATCCATCCATCCCACCTATTTATCCTCTCCTAAAACTGTGCAGCGGGATTTTTCCCGTATTTGAGTTGGGAGGATAATATTCTTATCCTCACAATTTAATCCTTTTTGCTGAGTTGGGAGTCTGTTCCCCGATTGGCGCCGACCGGTACTTGGTCGACGCCAATTTTTCAAAATGGCACCGATTTTACCTCAGTCGGTGCTGACTATAAATACAAGACCTGAAATCAGTTTTGGTTAGACAGAGAGATAGACAAAATAGCGAAAATCTTGAGCTTAGAGCCTTCGAACTGTCAATCGAGAGAAAGATCATTCTGTCCAGATTAATCGCTTAATGGTGCACCGTTACTCTATCCTCACAACATCAACATCATGAAGGTTCTTCAACCTCTTGGTGACTCCGTTTCTCCATCTAGCCAAGGAGGAACTTTGTCCACATATCTGCAGCTCCTGCAGGTCTCCACAATCTGGTCTTCATCAACCATCAATCAAGTTTCCTGTAATTTCCCTTCGGTCGACTCCGATCTAGTCCAGTCGACACCGATTATCCATCAATCGATGATTTTTTTTCAAAATTGGCACCATTCCAAAACATCGACGCTGATCACTATCTGATCGACGCTGACCAGTCTGCAGAAAAGTAAAGAATCTAGGTAACACAAATCCTAAGTTTGTTTTACAGATTCCTTCTTTCTTTCAGTTTTTGCTATTTTTTTACATTCTGTTTGTTGTTTTTAATTACAAAATCTGAATATTTATTTACATATTTCATCATTTATGTCTTTACTCTTGATTGATGTTAGGATAAATTTTATTATCCTATTATTTAATTATGCATAGGTTAATTATTTAATTAATTTTAAATAATTATATTGTTATATGGTTAATCAACCATATTTGTCTGTATTCAGATTGTTATATTGTTTTAAACAATATATTTGTCTTTATGTAATTTTGCTTCCCGGATGTTATTGGAAGCTTGTTTATTCTGGTTTTTGGTTGCACCTGTGCAACTCATTTTCCCGGATGTATTTGGCTGTGCAATATCTATAAATATTGCAGCCCATCCTCTGTAATTTTTTACTGATTGAGATCAATAAAATCTACACAGGCTTCCGTCCCTGTTTCTCAATCAACATTTGGTACCAGAGCGAAATTCTGGCCCTGTGAAGGTGTGGAAGAGAGAGCAGCAGAGAGAGAGGAGATTGGAGACGTGTTTGCAGCATTTGAGAGCCTGTGCAGCCTCGTGCAAACTCCCAGCCCCATCTCTGCCTCCCCCACATCCGCCTGTTCCTTCCAGGTACTTGGAAGGCAAATTTTTTTTTGCACTGGTGCACTCAGCACCAGGCAAAAATTGCTACAGGTATTGAAAATAATAAAAAAAAAAAATTTCCCAATAAGGGTTTTGTTTTACTGTATTTGGAGGTTGTTTTGCTTGTTTTGGAGGTCTGTCTGTGCACCTGCAGTGAATCAAACAGAGCAAAGAAAATAAAAAAAAAAAAAAGAGGCGTTTTTCTTGATCCAGCAACCTGTACAAGGAGAAAAAAAGTGTTTTTTTGAGAGCATATGCGCCCTTTGCTGTCCCATGCAAGCCTGCAAAAAAAAGGCAATGTTTTTAGGAGCAAAAAACGCGGCCTGCATAACAAAAAAAATTTTTTTTGAGCTTGCCCTTTGCATTCCTGCCCCCAGCAAAAAGACCTGCAACAAAGCAGAAGCAAAAAAAACAGCAAAAAAAAATCTCCGCCTGCCCAGGCAATTAAAAAACGCACCCAGGGATCAAAAACGCGCCCAGGAAATACCAGGCGTGGCCAAAAGGAAAAAAACGCAGTCTAAGGCAAATATACAGCAAAAATATATGCGCCCCAAGTAAAAAAACGCGCCCAGCAACTAAAATACGCGGCCAAGCAAGTAAAAAAACGCCCCACGGAGAAAAATACAGCCACGGCCTGTACAGTGCGGCCAAAGGAAAAAACGCGCCCCAAGGAGACAAAAAACGCGCCCAAACACAAAAAACGCGGCCTGCACTTGTAGATCAGTGCGTGGAAAGGAAAAAATGCGGCCATAGGCGAATACAAAGGCGTGGAAGTGAAAAGAAAAGCTCCAGATCCGTTTTTTGGGCAAATACAACCCTAAAAACGCCCCTTCACCAGCATGCGCCACGTGGCATCCAGTTTTTCCAAGAGGTAAGTCAATTTATTTGTCAATAAATACAAATTGCTTCCTTTCATAGTCCAAGCGCCCCAAGTGGCCAAGTTGGTTAGTGCATGTGCCTTAGGAGTGAGAGGTTTGAGGATCAAATCCCACTAAAAACACTCAAAAACTCTCCTTTTGCATCTGGCGGAAATTTTGGCGGAACTGCTAAATTTAGCAGGCTTTTTTGAATTTAGTTACAGCTAACTAAATTTAGCAGAGAAATCCCTAACTTAGGGTAAAAAAAATTTTCTCCTATTTGGTCTGTTTTCTCATTCCAGACATTTTTTGCAAAAGGAGACCCACCTAAAAATTGCATTTTCAGCTATTTTTTTGCAATTTTTAGCATTTTGGGTTCAGGAGGTCACCAGGACCCCGAAACTGTAATTTTTTGCCTGTCATTCAAATTGTATTGTATATTGTACTAATTTGCAGGTTGCCATAGTCAACTGCAAAACTTTGTAACTGCTCAGAAACTGGCAGAATTGTAATAAAAAATAGTAAATTTGGTTCTGTAACACTCACGAGATCCTAGATCTCATTCGCAGCGTTCGGTATATACAGTGCCTCTGGGAAGCGCTTACGGGTAAAGCCGTCGCGACTACTACTGCACTTAACGCCTAATATAGCTGCAACAACGTCGTCTGGGCATCGTCCCTATAAATCGACGGGGAGTAATAAGGTCACAGTGCACACACTATGAACCATCCCATCCGTCTGTGAACGATTGCAAGACATAAATCCGGACTGAGAAATTATCCGAGTATATAGCGAAGTTACGCGCGCGTATGAGGATATTTCTTTGAGCCGGTGTCAATAATCGCACAGACCCCATCAGTACTGTCTTGGTACCACGTATCGAATTCTTTCACGTACGTTAACGCCTCTTTCACGTACCGCCGGGTATATAGAAAGGGCGAGCTTCTTCCACGTACCGACGGGTATATCGGAAGGGCGCGTATATAGAAAGGTTCGGTATATCGGACTGACGGTATATAGATTGGGAGACCTTATACCTGGAGTGATAAGAGCCAAACCCTGTCAGTGATCTCTGCAAAATGGGCACCAATGCCCCCAAATTTTTTCTTCCGGATTCACAATTGCTCAGAGGAAGCAACTATGCTGCTTGGAAGACAAAAATCAAAACACAACTTGAGTTTGAAGAAATCTGGCCTGTTGTGACTGGTACTCTAACCAGATCACCAACGGATACAACACAACAACGACAATTTGATAGAGCAGATCAGAAAGCAAAGCTCATCATTTTGTTTGGAGTATCCGACGATGTGCAAGCCCACATTCGAGATGCCACATCAGCAAAAGAAGCTTGGGATAAGCTGAGCACAATATATGAGGCCAAGAACAAGAATGTCATACTCAATTTGCAGAGTCAGTTACATACATTGAAATTCAAACAGAATGAGAAAATTGAAGCCTTCCTAAGAAGAGTTGCAGAGTTGAGGGCTTCACTTCTAGCCCTAGGAGAAGAGGTCAAAGATGAGTCTCTCGTTCCCATTGTTCTGAGAGCTCTCCCTTCTTCTTACCGAATTTTTGTCACAACTCTAAACTTGTCAGATACGACAATTAGTTTTGACAAGTTAGTAAACCTACTGCAACAAGAGGAAGCAATGTACAACAAGGATGATGAAGAGGAGCAGGCACTGTCTTCACATCAAAAATGGAAAGGAAAAGGTAAAGGTAAACCTAAATCCTATCAGAAGTCCCCACATCAGAATCAGTATCATGGGGACAATCAACAGAAGAAGCGATGTCCAATTTGCAAAAGAGGACATGACTTGCAAGAATGTTGGTTTAACACATATAAGAAAGGTTCATCAAGCAATTCTGGACCTCAACAACAACAAACTTACAAGGGACATTCAAACAATTATCACGGGCAGAAAAAGGGGAACTGGAAAAGAAGACCCCACCAGCAAGGTAATATTGCTGAGCAACAAGATCAGTCAGACAATGAAGACTTCTTGTTCACTGCTCGATCAAGTGAACCATCCACGTCATCTAGTGACGTCTGGTATGTTGATTCGGGAGCCACTCGACACATGACCGGCCACAGAGACTGGTTTATTTCAATGAGGGACACGCCATCGAAAAATCATGTTTCGTTGGGAGATGATTCTTCATATACAGTTCAGGGGATTGGAAACATTTCTCTACCCCTTGGTTCACGCAAATGCAAACTATCAGATGTTCTATATGTCCCTGGGTTGACAAAGAATCTTCTTTCGGTCAGTCAACTCCTAGATCACAACCTGAAAATTGACTTTGATAGTCAATCCGGCAAGAAAATGTGTTTGATTCGAGATAAATCCAGAGGCTCGAAAATAATTGCAAAAGCCTCAAATGTGGGACGAATGTTTCAACTTGATTTCATTCACAAAAATGATCAAGCACTCGTGGCTAAAAACTCCACCTCAGCTCAGTTGTGGCATCGGAGATTTGGTCATGTAAGTTTCAAATATCTCGACACACTTCGCCGGTGTAATATGGTACATGGGCTACCATCTCTTCAGAAGGATACAGACAAGTGTCCTCACTGCTTAGCAGGGAAACAACACAGAGTTTCATTCCAAACAAGTACTTTTCGAGCTCATGGTAAACTTGACCTGGTTCATACCGATCTGTGCGGTCCAATGCAGCCAAGTCATTCAGGGTTCCAGTACTTCATGCTCTGTGTTGACGACTATTCACGCAAAATGTGGATTTTCTGTCTTCGCAAGAAAAGTGAAGCCTTTGAAACGTTCAAAAAGTTCAAAGTGGCAGTTGAGAAAGAAACTGGTCGTCACATCAGAACTCTCCGCTCAGATCGAGGGGGGGAATTCACCAGTGATGAGTTCAGAGACTATCTACAAACTCACGGGATTCGTCGACAAATGCCTCCTCCACACACACCGCAGCAAAATGGTGTTGTCGAGAGAAGAAATCGTACTATCATGGAAATGGTGCGATGCATGATCGATGATTCCGAACTTGCAAAGACATTTTGGGCAGAAGCAGCAAAAACAACAGTGTATTTGTTAAACAGAGCGCCCACAACTGCTCTTGATGGAATTACACCACAAGAAGCATGGTCAAAAAGGAAACCATCCATTGCACACCTCAGAGTATTCGGGTGCAAAGCCAGCATGCACATACCCAAACAGAACAGAAAGAAATTGGACATGAAGTCACAAAATCTCATCTTCATTGGATACAGTGAAGAGACTCTTGGGTACAGACTGATGGATCCTAAGACCAGAAAAGTCTACACAAGCAGAGATGTTGAGTTTTTCGAGAAGAAGGAAGCAGAGACTCCTCCTCCGGACTCGCAAGATGTAGATTTTTCACCAGTTGTAAAAACTGAAGCAAATGTTCCCTCAGAAGATGAAAGTGATGATGGGGATGATGGTGTTGATCAGATAGAACCACAACCCATGGGAACAGCTCAACGTATGCCTAAATGGTGTACAAGTACATTACGAGATGCAAGATTGGATGCTCCACCGGATACATCCACCCCTGGACCACGGACTCGCAGTAAAGCAAGAGAAGAAGTTAACTTTGCTTTGATGAGTAGAGTTATTGAAACAGACGAGCCATCTACAGTCCAGGAAGCCCTACAGTCAAAAGCTTGGAAAGATGCCATGGATTCTGAATATCAATCAGTGATGAAGAATAACACTTGGCAGCTTGTCGATCTTCCACCAGGGAAGAAACCCATTGGTTGCAGATGGATATTCAAAACTAAGTACAAAGCAGATGGGACAGTGGACAAGTGTAAAGCAAGACTTGTAGCAAAGGGGTACGCACAGAAAGAAGGCATTGACTATGAGGAGACATTTGCTCCCACAGCTAAGATCAAAACGATCAGGATGATCTTTGCTCTAGCTGCTCAGTTTGGATGGAAAGTTCACCAAATGGACGTAAAAAGTGCCTTCCTGAATGGAGATTTGCAAGAAGAAGTCTACATGACTCAACCTGAGGGATATGTTGTACCTGGTCAAGAAGAAAAGGTATGCAGACTCAGGAAATCTCTGTATGGCCTCAAACAGGCACCCCGGGCATGGTACATCAAGATTGATGAGCATCTCGTACAACATGGATTTGTCAGAAATCCATACGATCCCAATCTCTACCTCAAAAAGCAAGGGGGGGAGATGGTGATTGTTGTAGTTTATGTCGATGATCTAGTCATCACTGGCAGTTCAGTGAAGATGATTGATGAAACAAAGAAAGATCTTAAGCGATCATTCGACATGACAGATCTCGGGCTTATGCACTACTGTCTTGGACTGGAAGTATGGCAGAAAGAGAATCACATCTTTGTTTCTCAGATGAAATATACCAAGACAACGCTCGAGAAGTTTAGGATGATGGATTGCACACCAATTGCTACACCTATGGAGAACAGATTACAGTTATCTCGTTCAGATCCATCTCCTGAGGTAAGTGCCACTCTCTATCGGCAGCTGATTGGGAGTCTCATTTACCTGACCTACACTAGACCAGATATCAGCTTTGCAGTGAGCTATCTATCCAGGTTCATGCAGGAACCCAAAATTTGTCATTGGAAAGCAGCAAAGCGCATTTTGAGATATCTCAAAGGATCAGTGGATCTTGGTCTAGAATACAAGAAGAATGAAAACTTCTTCTTGACTGGATATTCGGATTCAGATCATGCAGGTAACATTGATGATAGAAAATCCACTTCTGGATTTGTATTCTTTATGGGATCTGGACCAATATCATGGGGAAGTAAGAAACAACACTTTGTTTCTCGCTCTTCCACAGAAGCCGAGTATCGTTCTGCAGGAGAAGCTGTCTGTGAAGCGATTTGGCTACGTCGCATACTGGAAGGACTTGGAATACCACAGGACAAACCGACCACCATGTATGTTGACAACGAAGGTGTTCTCAAACTTGTTCGCAATCCAGTTTTTCACGAGAGAACAAAGCACATTGAAGTTCAGGTTCATTTCATACGCGAACATGTATTGAAGCACAACATCCAGCTTCAATTTTGTCCAACGGCTGAACAACGAGCAGATATTTTCACAAAGTCACTTGCACGTGACAAGTTCGAGTTGTTCAGAGCATTTCTCTCCTCATCTCTTCAGACAATGCACAATTAAGGGGGGGAATGTTAGGATAAATTTTATTATCCTATTATTTAATTATGCATAGGTTAATTATTTAATTAATTTTAAATAATTATATTGTTATATGGTTAATCAACCATATTTGTCTGTATTCAGATTGTTATATTGTTTTAAACAATATATTTGTCTTTATGTAATTTTGCTTCCCGGATGTTATTGGAAGCTTGTTTATTCTAGTTTTTGGTTGCACCTGTGCAACTCATTTTCCTGGATGTATTTGGCTATGCAATATCTATAAATATTGCAGCCCATCCTCTGTAATTTTTTACTGATTGAGATCAATAAAATCTACACAGGCTTCCGTCCCTGTTTCTCAATCAACATCATCTCTTTATGCAAAACTGGCATTTCCTTGAAAGTTTTATAGTTTCTTAAATAGAAATTTCCTTTCTACTAGTATCTAGTTATTTGGATATATCTTTCTGAATTTGTTTGTGTTTTTGCTTAACCTTGTATTGAGGAGCACTTTGCTTGTTCACGGTATTTTTTAAGGGGAAGATCTCAACAATGCGCATTTTGAAGTCCACACACCTTGGAGAGATAAATCTACATGTATTTCTCTTTTACGGTGTTTTCTCCTTTTTAAGAACTCAAAAAGAACTGGTTTGCCTATTTTCTATCACACTCAAACATTTCAGTTTTTATTCTTAAAAAGAATTAATCACATTTGGGAAATAATTTGTTTGACTTGTCTTCATCGAAATCAAACACTTCATTTTTAGTACTTAAAAAGAACTTCTTCTTTGTCATTTCTATTGTATTCTCTTCATCTAGTTTTCTAAATAGGTTGGAAAATTTATCAAAATCAGTAGTGACACTATTTGATTTTTATTTTTCACCCTTGCACACAAAGCCAAAATCACTAGGTATAAAGCATTTAAACAAAAACTCCTTCCCTAGTCTCGCTTACTTGGAAGTGATATCCAAGAGCAAGAACTTACGCGGTACTCAGGCCGCGCTACAAATTCATGAAAGTTCTTGTATACTTTGGCCAAGCACCTGACTCCCTTATCGCAGTGGTGTGTGAAGTGTAGGGATAGGCCCCTATATCAAGCCATTTATCAGTCTTTCACTTATTGAAGTGCCTTCAGGACTCCTCACCCAAACATTCCCCAAACCATCCTTAGTTTGGCTATTTGAGTACTTCCTATTCTAAAAGCCTTCCCTAATATTTTCTTTCTTAAAAGCATGAAAACTTAAAAGAGATAATCACCTATGCTGCTTGAATTATCTGTGCATTAATTAGGTTAATTTCTTTTCTTTTTTTTCTTTTCTGTGTTTGTGCTTGCTTATGCCAGTCATCACCCGATCACAATTTAGAAAAATGGCTCAACAGGCCTCTTCCTCATCTCGGACCCCCGTTAATTTGGATGTTTCAGCACCCCTCGGGTCCTCTTCAGAACCATTATCAATGGGTTCCCCATATTGGTCGTATAATACTTTCTATTATCATAAAACAATCCCATCATGACCAGCTTCTCCCATTCCTTCAAAGGCATCATCTGTTTCTGAGATAGAGTATGTCCCTCACGGAGATCCTGACTTTCAGGATCGCCTTGACCGCAACCCGGTAGCCCTTATGGACTACTTAGCTCATAAGTCTAATCAAATACAAGATTATGAGCCACGAAATCTAGTAGGTTTTCTATTATTCTAATGAGCCATCCCAGGCCCTTGTAGAGTAGTTAGCATGCTTATTTTCACCTCGAACCATGGGAGAAAGTGACACATCTATGCCTCCTTTTTCTCTTCCACCAACCATGTCGGGTGGCTCTCAAATGACGCTACCTATTCCTGGTATAGTAGCTACCTCGGCTACCCCACAACCTAATTTTGAGAGGACCTCTTCCTCAGCTATGGTAGCTGTGGCCACATTCCCACAAATTGCTGTCAATTCTTCTATGCCGTCTATTGCATCTCAGGGTTAGTCAATTCCTCTTTCCTCAGCGAAAATGGATTTTACCCATCCCTTGGTGTCGAAAGCCTTAATAGCTAATTCGGTGGTCAAAAGCCTCATTCAGAGGTTGTTTCCCAAGTCACAAATCAAATCAAATCCAATCAACACCCAAGTTCCTCACTCCGTTCTAATTTAGTTGGTAAATGTAAGAATCCATCAATCATAGGCTCCATCGTTCATTCAACAACCTTTCTCTCAACCACTTGTTGTCTCACAGCCTATTTATACTCAGGCTCCTATCTACCAAATACCTCACCCGGCGACACCCAGAACACCTGGTTATTCCTCTTATCATCCTACTAATCAATAGATGAATCCCCCATTGATGCCTTCAGAAAATATACCATCTACTTCTTATGCGGGACATACCAACATGCCTCCTCATCAATTGGATGTCATCCAAATTTTTTTAAGAAGATTGCAGACCAAGAAGCCTCCACCAAAGGGGCTCATCCTTCATACTCTTTTGAAGAAGTATGTAATGAACCAATTCATCCATCAGTGGCTTTTAAGCCTTATCCTCCCCAATGGGAACTTCTTAAGTTCTCTAAATTTCATAGTCAGGAGGATCCTCAACAATACCTATGAGCGTTTAAACATGCTTACTACCTTATAGTCCAAGACCAGGAGCTTATGCTACGAACGTTTTCCTATCTCCCTAGTAGGACCCACTTTAGACTGGTATAATAATATACCCCAACATTCTTTGTTTTCTTTCTCTCAATTAGCCCAGATGTTTGTTGAGTACTTCTCAATAAATATCGTACATAAGATCTCGATCATGGATCTTTATAACATTCGCCAATTCGATGACGAGCCTATTGTAGACTTTGTCACTTGTTGGAGAGGAATAATAAATCATTTATCCTTATCCCTTCCTCAATCTCAGCAAATCAAGTTTTTTACTCGATCTTGTGCCAATCATATTTCTTCCACTTTAAGGATTCAATCCTTTTATACATTTGAAGAAACCTTCACGATGGCATACAAACTTGAATCTCATGCCATTGAACAAGGGAAGTTAAAACTTCACTCTAATTCTAAGTCAAAATTTTCTCAATTTACAAAATTAAATCCTTCTTCTTCTAATAAAGACAAGAATTCAGGATCCATGAACCCTATCATCTTAAAGACATCATGATCTGATAACATGTCTAATCAAACACCTCAGAGAGACTCTCGATCTCCTCAAAGAGGACCTCTGCCATCTTGGTCTTTTACTCTGTTACGGGATTCATACACTTATATCTTAAACAAAATGTTGGATGTTGGCATGATCGAACTCCCTCCCATTAGAGAGTTGGATGAGAACAAAGAACAACCATTCTAGTATTGTGAAAATGACTTTTGTCATTATCATAGAAAAAAAGGCCATGACATTGAATGATGTCAGAATTTCAAAAATCTCATCCAAAAATTCATCGATAGAGGCGAACTCATTATGGATATAACCCAAACGCTCCCTCAAATCAATCGCTTGATGTCTTGTAAAGTGGATTTATCCACTGAAAAGGTGTCTTCTTCTATAAAACAATCTTCTTCACCGGTATCTCGTAAAGTGGATTTACCTACTAGAAAGGTGTCACCTCTTTTATCAAAACCATCATCTTCATCACCAAAAACCAAGGCAACTTTTTTACCACCTAAAAAATCTATTTTGGGAGCTCCTCCCCCATCTAAATTAATTTTATCTAAGTCATTGTCTATTTTGGTCAAACAAACTTCTTCATCTCTGAAGACTAAAACACTTGTCATGTCTTCGTCATCGTCAAAATCTATCTTAGGAGCTCATCCTCTGCTAAAATCAATCTTTCCTCACTTGCTTCCATCTCAAGCACCTAAGGCTGCTTCTCCCAATGTTCAGAAAGGAAAAATAGTCCCTAAAAAGACTGTCAAGCTAGATATGCAGGCCCTTTTACCTCAACAGTCTGCTAATATTAAAGAGGTGCCTCCTTCATCTCTGTCCACATCTTCGTCTAGCGGATTTTATACTAAAATCCTTCACCAAATTATCCAATCTTAATTTATATCACTTCCTCCAATCAAACCCTATAATCCTAAAGGATTAAAATTTTCATGGTTCAACTCTGATGTGATTTTTACTTATCATCGCACTCTAGGTCATGACACCAAGGGATGTAAGGCCTTTCAATCTATCATTAATAGCCTTTTGAAAAGAAATGATCTCCTATTGGAGGAGGAAGAGGAACAAGTGTCTCCTATCATCCTGACTATGTCTGAGCCTTTAAGCTCCCGATTCTATTGATAAAACTCTGGTTGATTCAGATGATCTTCCACCCTCTCAAATTGACATAATTCGTATCACCACTAGAGCATAACAGTACGATAATCCATCATCTTATATGACTTCTTGACCATAGGTCGTTATTTCTGTAGCCCCCGAAGGAGCTCCTCCTTCCTCATCAGCCCCTTGACCTCAAGTCTCTATTCATGCTCCACATCGGGCTCAGATTCCCATGTCAGTTGAGGTGAGTGTTATGAAACAACTCACCCATGCTCCAGTCAAAATGTCTCTTTTTGACCTCATTCAGTCATCTCCCCAGCATCGCCAGGCTTTGGTTGATAGTCTGTGCTACATCGTGGTGAATTCATATGAGCCCCAACCTTTCAAGATGGTTTTCAGGTTGAATAGATCGTCAACCACCATCTTCTTTGAGGATTTTGAAATTTCTCCCCTTTCTTCTAAGGATTTAGAGACCCCTCTCTTTATCACAGTTCAAATCAATAACACTACATTAAAATGCACTATGGTTGACAGTGGTGATACACTCAACATTATTTGCTCCCACACCTTTGAGAAAATTAAGTTACCAAAGAACATAATGTCACCACCACCTTTCGCTCTTCGATCATTTAACGATTAGTTGGTGGTTACCTTAGGAACTATGGTCCTGCCCATTTAGGTAGGCAAGAAACTTCTTCACAAGATTTTTTACATTGTTGATGGAAAATTCCACTACAATATGATCCTCAGACTCTCCTGGATCCACACAATGCACTGCATCCTATAAACCCTTCATCGATGCATAAAATATCAGTATGAGGGAAAAATCTATACTCATCCAAGAGACCCTTTTCCATCCACACAATGTGACATGACCACATAGTCTATCCCTCCAAAGGAAAACACTAATTCTCCTGACGAGGATTCATATTATTCCATACCTACAACAAAACTACCTGAACTGCAAAATCTGGAAGATACGTTGCAACGTTTTTCACTATGGGAGCTTCCCCTTCTCTCTTTTGATGCCCATCTCAAACCTAACGAGTATGGTAGGCCAGAAAAACAACCTGAATATCAATTAGGTCTTGGCCGCATCGTCACTATCGGTTTTCCCAATCGACAGAATGATTTTGTCTACGAAGGTCTTGATACACCTCACTTTCATCTAGATTCTCCTCCTAAGGCTAAACCCTATTCTACAGGGTTTGATTATCTACAGAATCCCGCGTTCACAAAAACTTATTTATATCAATGTGCGTGGAAGGACTTTAGCCTAGGAAAGTATGAACAGGGTGTGTATGACCTCACATCCATTCCAACTCTTAAACCACATCAAAAATTTGGTTGAGGATTCAAACCTCCCTCATAAGCCACCATCACCATTCTCATTGAGCCTATTTCCATTGAGGAACCATCTTCTCCCGTCATGTCTGAAGCATCGCTTGATGTGGATGACACCATTTCCATCCTGCCTAACTTTTTTAAAGTCAATTCCATTTCCTTAGGTCCACTGACCTATAAGACTAATGTAAAATCCACTTCCATACCATTGGTCTTCCTCGAAATAGTCAGATATGACTCTCTTACCATCAATACTATCCACTATTCGGATGATGATTCTATCCTTACTTATTTGGGGGTAGAATTTTCTTATCTTCCTAAAACCATTCCTTCTGACACATCTATGCTTCTTAACAAAGCCACTGTTGACCTTAATATAAAGACTTCTAAAGACCCTCGCACCATTAAGGTTGGCCAATATCTTAACCCATAGGAGTTAGGACACTTTTCCGCCTTTCTTTTCAACCATTGCCAAGATTTTTCTTGGTCATATGAGGATATGCTGGTCCTCGATCCTAACATCATGGTCCATAATATCATTACTCTTTCAGACATCAAACCAGTTAAACAAAAACTGTGTAAGATGCATCCTCATGTATCTCTCCTCGTTAAAGAAGAGTTGCAATGCTTACTTTCAGCTAACTTTATCCAACCCATTGACTATCCACAATGGGTTTCAAATGTGGTACCAGTAACTAAAGACACTGGGAAAATTTGAATCTGCACTGACTTTCAGGATCTTAATCTCACTTGCGTAAAATATGATTTCCCTTTGCCTAATATCAATCAACTCATAGACTTAATTGCAGGCCACGAGATGCTTTCCCTTATTGATGGTTTCTCTGGGTATAATCAAATTCTCATTGCACCAAAGGATCATCATAAGACTTCCTTCATAACTCCTTGGAGGAATTTTTGTTATCACGTCATGCCCTTCCGTCTTAAGAACGTAGGGGCAACTTATCAATGCGCGATGACCTACATCTTCCATGACCTCTTACACAAAACCATAGAAGATTATGTCGACGACATCCTCGGTAAATCCAAACACCGTCAAGATCATCTTCTCATCCTTGTACCTCTCTTTGAGAGGCTCATTCATTTTTTCCTTCATCTAAATCCGTCTAGATGCGTATTTGGTATTCTCACTAGTAAACTCTTAGGGTTTATCATTTCTATTAGGGGTATCGAGGTCAATCCCGCAAAAATAAAGGCTATCCTCGAGATGCCTCCTCCTTCTAACTTAAAGTAGCTTCATGGTCTTCAAGGATGCCTTCAATCAGTGTGTTGATTTATCTCGTAGCTTTCAGACCACTATCAACCTTTTCATCATCTCCGCTGTAAAAATGTTGGTTTTGAGTGGGATGAGCATTGTCAAAAATCCTTTAAGGATCTCAAGGCCTATCTCCTTTCTCCACTTGTTCACACCTCCACTCGAGGGGGAGCCATTCTATCTTTATATATATGTGACTGACCATGATCTCGCATCGAGATGCTAATGGTAAGGAACAAGCTGTCTATTATATCACTCGCACTCTTCATGAGTATAAAACTCACTATTCTGAAGCTGAAAAGTTGTTTTGTGATCTCTTCTTCGCAATTTCTAAGCTTCGTCATTATATTCTTAATAATAAAACTTACATTGTTACGAATGTCAATCCGCTCAAGACAATGTATGCAAAACCATATCATAATGATTGCATCACTCATTGGCTCATGCTCATGACAGAGTTTGACCTCGAGTTCATCTTGAAAAAATCTATCAAGGGCCAGGTTATCACTGATCAGCTAGTTAATGCCCTTCTTCCGAACAATCAGGTCCCTCTTGCTCAATTCCTAGATGAATCCATCTAGCAAATTAATTTTGGTCTATCCCCATTTAAAGTTAAACTCTTCTTTAACGGGTCCAAGTGTCAGCAAGGGGGAGGAGAAAGTTTTTTTATGATTCCTCCTTGGGGTGCACCTATCCCTATCACACACAAACTTAATTTTGAATGTACCAATAATATGGCTGAATATGAAGCTGTCATTTTAGGTCTTAAAAATACCATTAATCTCGGTGCTCGCTATATCGACATCTTCGGTGATTCTGAGCTCATCGTTAATCAATTCATTAGTGTTTATTAGTGCAAAAATGATATCCTTCAAAAATATCGTGATATCATCCTCTTCCAGCTTCAAGATTTTGATGAATTTACTATCCAGGCTATTCCTCACACTACAAATTAGTTTGCAGATATGATGGCTTCTTTAGCCTCGCTTATCCCTCCATTCACTAAGGATTCATGAATTTATGTGGTTGTTCAGCATCTAGACTAACCATCTCATTTTAGGAAATTGCCTTCAATCAACGCAATCACGACTGATACTCAAGATGAGTGGTATCAACACATTTTGATTATCTATCATACTCATTTCTTCTTCTAGATTTGACAAGTGTAGTTTTGATGGTATTTTTCTTCGATGACAAGTGTAGTTTTGATGGTATTTTTCATCCAACATGCAAACTGCTATACTATTCTAGTTGGAATCCTTTTACAAGTGTATTTTTGATGGTATTTTTCTTCGATGACTCGAAACCCCCAAATCATCTAAAGCCATTTAGGAGGTCCATGACGGTATTTGTGGTGGACACTTTAGTGGCTTGGCCGTGGCTAAACGCATCCTACGTTTAAGTTACTATTGTGAGTATGCCAAGAAATGCATCAAGTGTCAACAACACACTAATCTTACACATATCCCTAGTCAAGCTTTGCAACCTACAGCGGATTTGTGGCCTTTTTCACAATGGGGTCTTGATCTCATTGGTCTCATCAATCCGCGCTCTTCCTAACGACATCACTCAATCATTACTACCACAAAATACTTCACTAAATGGGTGGAGGCTATTTCTTTTTCATCAACGGAAGCTAAACCTATTGTTGATTTTGTCTATCAACACATCATTTTTCACTTTGGTGTTCCACACAAACTTGTTATAGAAAATGGTAAGTCTTTCAAAAAAAATTATTTGTAGAAACTTTGTGACACTTTCAATATTAAACTCAACTTTTCTTTTCCATACTATCCCAAAGCTAACGATCAAGCTGAAGCTTCCAATAAAACTTTGCGTAATATCCTCGCAAAGGTAACTAGTCGAGCTGGTAGGGATTGGCATTTACATATCCCTTTTTCTCTCTAGGATTATCGGACTAGCATTCATACCCCTACCGGTGCTACTCCCTTCTCTCTTGTCTATGGGTCTGAGGTTTTACTTCCTTTGGAAGTCCAGATTCCCTCTCTTCGTGTCTCTCACAGATAGTTTGTCTCTAATGAAGACTATCATCAAAACCATCTAGCACAGCTTGAGTTGATAGATGAATGCTGTCTCAATGCTCTTGAGTATCATCCAGTCTATCTTAAGCATGTCAAGTGTGCTTATAAAAAGCACTTGCAGCAGTGTGACTTCAAATTTGGTGATCTTGTTCTTAAAGAAAACCAAATTGTCACTACTCTAGAACAGAGTCAATGTGGTAAGTTTTCTCCTGACTGGATGGGACAATACGTTGTCACTCATAAGTACGGGTATGGGGGCTTATCACCTGTCTTCCATGGATGGTATACCTGAAACAGAACCTCTTAATACCTTGCATCTAAGGCCCTTCTACTATTATACTCTATCTTACATGATCTTAGTCATGAAACAAATCTTTCATCCATTTGCAACCAGTCATGCATTTCATAGTGATTTAGAACTATGTGGTTCTCCACATTATTTCTTTTTTACCTTAAACATGAGTACCGCAGCTCTACTCATGGCATTTTCCTTACTGATTTGTTCCTCCTCATAGTAGTAACACCTTAATCACTACTTCATCAGTCCTATGTATATATATTAATCGAATCCACTTAGGGCATGAGTATGTGCTTGTATACATTTTCCTTCCCTCTATCTGATCTATCTGGTCTAAACTCAGCTTCTTCCAAAGCTAAAAAAGAACAGCTATCTTTTCCTTATCAAATAAATCAAAAATATACACCCTTCCTTCAAAGAATGGCTACCATCAAAATCAAAATACAGATAGCTCCCTTGAAGGATGGTTGTTTGTTTCATGGCATTTATAGGCTTCTCATATTAATCAGCCTTTGCAGTAACAAACTTCCCGTATCGACCAGTTTGTTCATTTTTTTTAGCATCTCTAAAAGACTTCCCATATTGATCAATCTTTCTATATCTAGAAAACTTCCCACATTGATCAGTTTGGTCTTCTATCAGAAAAATCATGAAGCTAGGGTATAAGACCTTTTCAATCATATGGAGACCCTATTTTCCCCATATGGGAATGTATTCAGTCCTTCGTGTATTTTTACGAGATACATACTTATCTCTCGTTCCACCTACCTCCTATATCTTTTTTGTGACTAACTAGTGTTAGGTACATTTAATCTGTGTCTATGACCTTATGTGCATCATCTTTCAGTTTACCATCAAGGTCTCTATTTATGGTTGGTTAGGGGACTAAATTATCATTCTTTTTCCTATCTAGGTGTAGTGCTTTTTAATTTTTAAGGGATAAGATCATTACATCACTTTCTTTTTTATCAAATCAAATAGACATTATCTGTGTTTGTTTGTTGTTCATATAGTTAAATTGACATCTTAAACATGTTAATTTAATCAATCATTCATCCATGTCAAAATCAAAAATAAATCACATTTATAATCCATCTATCATTTATAAATCTATCTATCACATCTATCTACATCTATCATTATATCTTTTTCATGTGCCACCCATAGCACACTTGTCCTGCCTAGTCTAGCAGCATGTCTATTGCAAAGTCCACTATTGTGGCCATGCTCCGATTTACGTTGTGGGTCATGTATCGATGGCTTTCCTTTCAAGTTTGTCACTTCATCATCTTTGTCTAAATGTTGATGCTTGGCTTGTTTATCTGATCGTCGTTATGACCTTATTTTTTCCTTTTGGCACATATTTTTGGTGTTATCACCCATCCGAGTTTTTCCTTGTACATGGGTAACTTGCGTTTGTTGCAGCCTAACGATAACAGGTCTATAGGCACTAATGTCATCTCATTCGTAGATCTTCTAGTTGTCCCTACCAATGTGTCACTCTTTGGTTGTTACTATTTTTCAGTCCTCTTTTTACCCACAAGTCTGTAGCCACTAACATCGTCTCATATGAAGACCATCTAGTCTACCCTACCAATGTGAGTTCCTTAGGTCACTTCCTTTTTTGGTTTTTTATGAGCGTCATCAATGATCAGATCTACTCCAGACATCTAGCTAGGGCATCCTTCTTTCTCATCTACCTTTTTCAAACTCAAGATCAGTTGGCCTTTTTGGGGCCATGCCATCCCTAGTTTGAGGGGGATCACATCATCATTGTTCTTCCTTTCTTCCAACTCCTTGTTTTTGTCTTGCAGCTTTGCTTATTGCAAGTTACTTGACAAAAAGGGGCAAATGTAGACACCTAAAATTGGTTAGCCAATTTAGTGTCCCCTGTGTTCGCTTACCTTCTTGGGTAACCTGGGGCACCTTTATATCACCACTTCTCCCTTAGGGTATTAATTAATTATCTAATTAAGACACCTATCCTAAGTTTATTTCACTCCATTATATTTCACTCATGGATAATTAAATATTAACTATTTAATTATACTTTTTACATTTATTTCAACTACTTATCTACCCCATATCAATTTCCAACCTCCCGTATCATTGTTATCCATCCATCCCACCTATTTCTCCTCTCCTAAAACTATGCAGTGGGATTTTTCACGTATTTGAGTTGGGAGGATAGTATTCTTACCCTCACAATTCAATCGTTTTTGCCGCTTTGGGAGTCTATTCCCCGATCAGCACCGACCGGTACTTGGTCGACGCTAATTTTTTGGAACGGCACCGATTTTACCTCAGTCGGCAATGACTATAAATACAAGAACTGAAATCAGTTCTGGTTACATAGAGAGATGGAAAAAATAGCGAAAAGCTTGAGCCTAGAGCCTTCAAACTGTCAATCGAGAGAAAGAGCATTCTGTCCAGATTAATGCCTGAGAGGTGCACCATTACTCTGCCCTCACAACATCGACATCGTGAAGGTTATTCAACCTCTTGGTGACTCCGTTTCTCCATCTAGCCAAGGTGGAACTCTATCCACATATCTGTAGCTCCTACAAGTCTCCACAATCTGGTCTTCATCAACCATTAATCAAGTTTCCTGTAGTTTCCCTTTAGTCGATGTTGATCCAGTCCAGTCAACGCCGGTTATCCATCAATCGATGTTGATTCTCCAAAATTGGTGCCATTCCAAAACATCGACACCGATCACTGTTTGAGAGATGCTGACCAGTCTCTAAAAAAGTACAGAATCTAGGTAACACAGATCCCAACTTTGTTTTACAATTTCCATCTTTCTTTTAGTTTTTGCTGCTGTTTTTAGATTTTATCTGCTATTTTTAATTAAAAATATGAATATTTATTTACATCTTTCATCGTGTATATCTTTACTCTTGATTGAAAATGTGAACTGACATCCATTGAGGAAGCTCTTCGCTTCCCAGACCCGTTTTCCAGGAAGTTCACCCATATATCGTCTAACGTCATCTTTTTCTGCCAAAGATTTATGCATCACAAGTTTCTTGGATCTACTTTACAGGAATGCTCATGTGCACCCGTCTTGTCTCTATCAGTATTCTTTCCATCTACATCTTCGGATCTTATCCAATCTATCAGGTATCGATTTCATTTGAGTTTTTCAGGGTTTTTGTGTTTAGTTTTGTGCATTAACTTGGACAGGTGAAAAGAACAAAAATTCTTGATCTACAACGAGTTATCAATCAAATAATGTCATAGAAATATCAGAAATCAATAAAAGTGGCTAAGTAGCCACATTACAAAATTTGAAATTTCTTGCAAGAATTATAATTAAATAAAAAATCCTCAGGGCTTCTTCAATCCAATCATAAATAAGATGTTAGTCCTTGGTAAAATACACAAGATTATGAATATAAAACACAAAAATTAACACCACATTCACTCCATAGCCTTTCATCACTGCCAATAGGGGTACTTTTCCTCGAGGTTATTTCCAAGAACACATACATAGGATTGGGTCCTCGATGACACCCAGACTTAGTGTCCACCCTCTCATATAGGTAACAATATGGAAAACTGACAACCAGACCCTCTTTCTTAACCACTCAAGGAAGGAAGCTCTAAACAACTTCTAATTAGATCTTCTCGACCCAAAAAAAAACCACTATTGTCCAACCACAAGGATCACATCATACAACTCATCATTCCAACAACTCTAATAAGGAACGGTCTCACAATGGGCTTAATGCATCATATAATTAAATCAAGTTTTAGGACTTGTAAAAAAAACACATTTTCAAAGGGGGACCATGTTTCCATTATACTAGAAGTTCAAAAAATCAATTTAATCTGACATTCTTAGTTACCCCAAGTTTAGAAAAAATGTCACTAAGCAAGCACAACAACTCAAACAACTTATTATTGTTTTATCATCATTTTACTTCTGGCAGTTCAAATGAACAGAGTAATGTAATATTTCTTCATGCTTATATTTTTCTTCAATTTTCAAACAAGTTTTTTTTCTTATATTCAAAAGTGTGTTAGGTTTACCGTTCATGTCTCAAGTTTTCTAGTGTTCCCAATGGCCCAAGCTTTTAAACCACTTCTCTTATACCAAGTGTGATGCCCGGTTAAAACAACCCACTTAAGAACCATGAACAACCTAGGTTTAGTTAGAAAATTATGGAATAATTGTTTTTTATCAGGAGTTAACGACCAAAGTCTCAAAGATAGTTAAATTCAACTTATAAATTTTCCCATTATAATAATTACTAAGTCCACACCAAGCTCAAATCTCCCTATGGATTAATTTAATTACTGATTACATTGACATTTTAGCTAAATATTTCTCGATTATAATTATTAGGATTAAGGGACCCAAAACAATTAAATAGCCAAGGTATTTAATTTCACAAGTTCAAGACAAGAACAGGGTTTAATTGCACTGAGAAAGGATTACACATTTAAAACCAACAGAGTAAGGTCTTACTTACCCACTCCTAGAACTTGATTAGGAGTGTCTACAACTAGGTTGCTAGGAAAAAGCTACCACTAACAGTCTCCAGAATAACTCAAATACACAAGAAAAAACTTCTCTTTTGTTAACAATTCACAGAGGTCACAAGGTCCAAATCTTAGGGCTAGAAGTTTCAGTATGGTTCAGGGAGTAATTTACCCCCATACCCACTCTCTAACATGCTCATAATTTCAACTGGATTTCTATCATACTTAGTGCTTCCAAAATTTCCCTAAACCATTCCCAATGGATAGGAAATTTTCTCACCTTTCCAATGATATAAAGAAGTCCTCCTAACTCCTTATAATTTTCAAGTTATCGGCCGACGGACTTTAGGGGAGAAATTTTCCCAAGGGATAATCCATGGGCCTAGGGAGGAAAATTTTCCCCCTTGTGCGGGTCAGCAGAGCGGAGAGGAACTTGGCACTTTTTTCCTTTTTTGGTGCTAAATCACAAAATGCATTCACATGATTGTGAGCCCAACAAAAGAGACACATGTCACTCCCTGGTTGGTTGGGACAAACGACGTGCCGACGGAGCAGGTTGAGACTTTAAGTCTCTTTCACCAAAATTGCAAGGGGACTGAATTTGTCTACGCTTACGCCGATGCCAAAAATTCCACGTGTTGCGTAGTCATTTTTACACCCATCAAGAACAAGGGAACATGAAAAGCTATCACCCAGCAGGCGCTGGGCGCTCACCTGAGGTGCGCGAGAGGGAGCCAAGTCTCTCTTTTATGTGAGCTTAGTGGAAGGCATCATTCATGATCTTGGATCAATGATTTTAAGGGACATGAAAAGCTATAGAGCTCAGAATGGATTCTATACCCCTTCAGTCGTATTAAAAATTAAAAGCACTTTAACAAAAATGATAGAACTAAGAAGTTGTAAATCCATAATCAAGCCTAAAATTAAAGTAAGATTCATAAGAACAGAAGTACAATAGAAATATGCAGGTATTATAGAGAAAGGATATTAGTACAAATGTCATGGTAACATTATCATATTCATTCATAGCATTACTTCAAAATAACATGGAATGGCAGACTGCAGTCATGCGCCATATTAGGATCCCTACATGTGTTCTTACAAAATAATATTTTCATTCCCCATCCCCTTACTACATTCTTCCTACAATCATCTACCCAATTTGTCCCATGGTTTGTGCAGTAATCCTTTAGAGCTTCACTACCTTACTCTGTCTCTTTTTCATTGTTATGGGCGCATGTATAAATAGGCTTATGGGCTCTAACAAACTCCTTTATAGCATCAGATATGCCCCCAAGTGTCAAGTTGTGGATCACCTCAGGAGTATGCCTCTCCATGTCATGATTATTTTTTTGGATCTTCCTATCACAAGGTATATTCCTTTAGGACACCCTGCTGTCAGGATGGAACCTTATCCGAACGGAACATGTTCTTCATGTGTCCTATCCCACAGGTTGAAAATGACTAAGTCCCAAAGTGTACCTCATTTCCGCACTTCCTAGGTTCTCCAAGAACCCCTTTTTGAACCCTGCCTTGCGTGCCTTCACTTCCGCGCCTCATTGGTTCCATGTGGGCTTAAGCACCTCAAAGACTTGGTAGCTATACAGGGGCCCAACATTACCCCACACTTCACCTGTTCTCCACCCTCGAGAACCTTCTCAAAGAATGCAATACAAAAGAATGCAAGGCTTTTCCTTGGGAAAGAATAAAGAATGGGGGGGAGGAAGAGAAAGAATAGAAGCAAAGAATTTTCTTAAAGAAGAAAAAGGGGGAAAATCCTATCGCAGGTTGGCTTCCAGTGTATCCCATGCGTAGACCTCATCCTGCACTCTCTAGAAAAGGTTGCCAACCAATGCACTCCCCTCATCAAAGGTTAATCATTCCCCCTTTGTTGTGATGGCCTCCACCACTGTCTCCAGCTCCTTCATAAGATCCTCCAAGGCATCCATCTTCCTTGTGATCGTCTTGTAGAGCTCCTTGAGCCGAGTTTTGATTGAGACCCGAAGGGCCTCAATAGCTTCAGATTTTTACTCTACCTCAACTAGAATCTTCTCCTTCTCTGCTCCATTGCCTTTGTTCTTCTCCCTGAAGTCTTTTAGCTCGGCCCCATTTTTCTGCGAGTAGCATGCTTGTTACCTTATCCTGATCCGCACAGTGGTCATAGGAAACCATTGTGGTTTGTGCAACTATCCTTACATCAGCCAGGACCTTGTTCTATTTAGCTATGAGTGTGATTACCTTCAGTTTGTCCTCCTCCAAGCGCACAACTATATCCTTTGCCAACTGCAAAGCCAAAGGCTACCTTTCCATAGTGAGGATCCGAGTTAGGTCCTCAAGACACTCTAGGGAGGACCCATATTTCTACACGGGAGGATTAAGGTCTGGGTGCTTCGTGATAATGTCCTAGGAGATGAGCTCCACCTTCTTAGAGACCTTGTGCACTTTGGCTTTCTCCTCCTATAACTCTTGTTGTAGTTGAACGCTGATTAGCTTTTCAAGGATGAGTTCTTTTGTTAGATTAACTACCTCCTGTTTCCTCTTTTCCAATAGGTCCTCCAAGGTTTTAATCTTGTCATTTATGTAGAAGATCCTTGCGTCTACCTCCACAGAGACCTTGTTGAGTGCATTACACACTTGCTCATCTGACAAGTGTTGTGCGTTTATGAGGGGGTTGGACACCTTTGTCTCGGAGAGCTCCAGTAGTACCTCGTGGTTAATTTTAAATTTGGGCTCATCAATATGGGAGTCAAACATCCAAGATAGCATCTTCCTTGTGAGCGGGTATCCACCTTATAGATCAAAGGACTCCATGGTAGTGAGCTCCTTAGTGGGCACGATACTTTAGAAGTGAATGCGTAAAACCTTGTTACGGTCATTGACATACCCCATCATCGATCTCCCTTCCTCCACATGTTTACTTCCCATGCACATGCCCTTTGGAACAGTCACTGAGAGAGTTGGGCCTCTAGTGCTACTTCCACTCTTCTCCTTCTATACTCTTTTGAACTCGCTGAGTATGAGCTCCGTTTTGCGCCCCAACTCCTCATCAACCAAGGCATCAATCATCTTCTCAACCTCCCTTGTCACCTTTTCTTCTATCTCCTCCTGGGTGAGCTTGTGCATTTCTGGCTCCTTGGTGCTTGCCCCTTCGCTCCTCTCTTCAGTATGTGAGCCCTCCTCCTCCTCCTAAGTGATCTTCCTCCATGCAAAGATGAATACATCAATTTCTTCATCTCCTCCCTCCTTTGATTCATCCACATTTATCACCCCCTAGCCCACCTCTAGCTCTCCTCCTTTGCCAACATTCTTCTTGCCTATAGAGGCACTTGTACCTTCTACCCTTTCCATCTTCTCTTCTTATTCTTCTATAGAGGACTCTGGCTTGAGAGATGCAGTCTTCTCTTCATCTGAGGGCTCTTCAAGAGATGGTGGCTTTACCGGTTTCGGGGTCTTCTCCCTAACCACCGTCCTCTTCTTCTTCTAGACGTAGGTACTTGGCCCAGTGGTACCTACATCCTTCTCCTCCCCCGCCCTTCACTCCTCTTTCTCTTCTCTCTCCTTTTGCTTTAGCGTGGGCTTCTTCCTACCCATGGGGTCATCTGAGATGGATATCTCATCCACCACATACGTGCCCTTTTCCAATTTCAGCCTTATGCGAAGGTAGATCCTGGCAGTGTCACTATCAGCAATGGGTAAGGTCATGGGCCTTACAATTTATACATCCTGTGACACGTACCACTCAACATACATGTGCTTCCATGGGTATACCATCTTCTTTCACATTTCCCAGTGTTCATTGTCAAGGGTTGACAGGTCAAGGTTTAGTTTCTTTGCCTCCTTGTACCTATTTCCTCCCGCCTGGAAAAACTGGGTAGTAAAAGAGAAGGGTAGTTTGCACCAGGGACTCCAACTGCCATCTATCAAAATAAATCTACTAATTTAGAAGTTCTGGTACACCACAAACTTTACTTCTCCTTCAGTTGCCACAGGGGGTTGTTCTAGAATCTACCATTCTACCCTGAATGCATTCCTGAGGCACGTATACCACTTATCCAAGCATGCCTTGTGCACCCCTGTCATTGATTCGCACATATACTTATAGAATCTATCCGCAGGTGAAGGTTCTTCATCAGGGTACTCCCATACGAACTTATCAGACGCGTCTAGCACTCCAACTTCTAAGAACACAATTGTTAACAGAATGTTCCCAAACAATATCTTTCCTCCCTTCCATGTTGCTTATTATCTCATCTACTATGTACTAGGAGATGTTGTACATGGTGCCTTTCGTGACCTTTTTGTAGACATTCAGCCAGGGATTGCTCCCCTGGGTCCACCTTTCTTGTCCATTCAGCTTGGAAACAAGGTGTGTGGCCATCTTCATTACCGAATCGCTGATATCCACGACGTCATAATACCTTGATCCCTTCTTATAATCTAGGGATGCAATGGTTTCCTTAATTACCTCCTCATCCTAGAGGTCATCTGCGAGTGCATCCCCTACGCAGTTAAGGCCAATGAAGTGTGAGATGAGTTGGGGAGTTATGCACATTTTGTGCCCTGTGAAGTAGAAGAAGTCTTCATGCATGTGTGTCATCAGCCATTGGTACAAGCGCTCAGGCTTCCCAAAATATGGTAACTTGTAAAGTTGGAGAAGCCCTGCCTTCTCCATTGTCACCTTGACTACGTCGCTGTAAATTGGCATCCCATCAGGTGTTCATTTATTTGTTGGGCACACTAGCTCTAGTGCCAATTCCTTCACGATTATGCTTGATCAGTGATTGTAATCAATCACGGGCATCTGTTTGATGTGAGACTCCCACTCTTGCCCTAGCAGAACCTCATCTGGGTACTGCATTTCTGAGTACCATTCCTCATTTGAATCCAAGGGGATCTCTTCTTCTTTCTTCTTTCCTTTCCCCTTGACCTTTCCCCTCCTAGATTGTACTACAGGTTTATCCACTAGTTTGGTGGCTGTCATTTTACACCTTGCTTTCATTCCCAGGTTAACTTTGTGAGTTGTTTGAGGTTTTTCCTTACACGCCCCATGCCCTAAAATACAAACCCTAATTTTTGATTTCTTTCCTTTGATCAGGGCACTTCTTGACAATGTTCCTCACACCCATGAATCACTTCTGCATTAGTTTGTAGATCTAATAGACCGATTGCGCTTAAATTTTTGGGATTTTCCTTCGCACGAGTCAGTCTTCGAACCCTAGCTCTTGAAATAAAATCGCTTTTCTTATTTTCACAAAGTAAAATAATGAAATACCCACACTTATATTTATACCTTTCCCCACTTTTACGCATTAAAGGCTAGGCTACCTACCATCATACAACAACATTTAATGTGGTTTTTTTCAAACAAACCCGAATTCAAAACTTTTCCTCATGCACCCAATCCTTACGTGAAAACTTTTCCAACCTTCTGGCGTGCGAACAATCCATCTTGATAGAAGAATCTTGCGCATGTGTTACCACCACCAAAGGCACCTCTTCTGTCCTCATGATTCTTGATTTCACCTACCTCGTGTTTTTGCACTTTTTCTCCTTTGTAAGTGGATTTCCAATGTAACCTTATCTTGCCACCAACCTGCCTTCTTTTCTCCTAATGCATCTTTTCAACAGGGCTAATCCAAATGGTCTACTAATCCAATTCTCCTAACAGAATAACTCCATGCTTCTCTTTATCACCTCACCCTACACTAAATGATGTGTGGTCCTCTGTGCATTCATACGTCAAAAATTAATAAGGTTACTGGTGCTCAAGGTGTAAAAAAAAAACAACAACATGAAAGGGAAATACAAGAAGGGAAATTCTAGACTAGCTGGCAAAACTACCTTATTTACAAACACCAAGAAGCATTATTTATAGTAGGGCTTCAGCCTACTCCCATTAAAGTGTCTAGGTAATTTTGTTCCATCCAGTGCTTGTAACTGGCACGTGCCTGAATCAAGGATGTATGAAATTACATATGTACCCAACCAATGCACTTTTAGCTTTCCAGGATGGTGTAAAAACTTTGAATCATATAGCCATACCACCTAGCCAACCTCAAATTGTTTGTTCTTAATATGGTGGTCATGCCATGCATTTTGCTTTGCCTTCTCAGTTGTTTGGCTCCATCTAGCTGATGAGAGCCTTTCATCCAAATTTTTCAACTCATCTATTCTTTCTTCTAGACCTTTTTCATCATCCAATCCTCCTACATGTGCTATACGCAGCGATGGTAGCATAAATTTGATCGGTAAAAGAGCTTCCGCGCCAAACACCAGTTGAAATGGTGTGGCCTTGTTCAACCTTTTATACGTTGTTCTGTATGCCCAAAGAACTACTGACACCTTTTCATCCCAATCCTGCCTACCCACATCACATATCTTAGTCAATGTGTGACTAAGAATCTTGTTAAATGCCTCTGTAGTCCCATTTTCCTGGGGGTGATAAGGGTTAGCCTTGTGATGGGCTACCATGAATTCTGCCAACAGAATCCTAATGGTTTCATTTAGAAATTGAGTGCCCCTATCACTTGTTAAACTCAAAGGGCACCCATACCTGCTGATAATGTGTTCCCACAAAAATATAGCAGTCATGGCTGCGGTGCAATCCTTAGTGGGTGCGGCCTCTGCCCACCTTGTCAGATAATCATTACATGTAATGATATACTAAGAGTTAGTCCTTTGCGTAGCAGGTGAGATTGGTCCAACAAAATCTATTGCCCATTTCTCAAAAGGTTCCACGCTGGCGATGGGGCACAAGGGCATCTCATCCCTTCTTCCAGGTTTTCCAAGGTGCTGGTAGTGGTCACAGGCCTTGTAGAACTCAATGCAATCCAGGTGAATCATCTCCCACCATATTCCTATGACTAGGATCTTGCACGCGGTTGCATTCCCCACATAGTGTCCTCCAGCAATCCCACCATGGGATTCTTCTATTATGGCCATGTGTTCATGTTCTAATACACTCCGGCACAAAACCTTATCACGGCCCATTTTATACAAATCCCCATTGATCAACATGAAGGGCGCGGCGCATATGGATAACCTTTTCCTTTCCAAGGCATTCATCCCTTTGGGCGCTAGACCTTCCTTGAGAAAAATTACAATATCTTCTAACTTCAAGGGTGTGTGCCGCAACCTGAATAGTTGCGTGTCTGACATAGTTTCCTTGATACTTTGCACATCCTCTCCCAAATCAATCCTTGATAAATGGTCCAGCCTGCAATTGCTCTTTCTAGGTTTCACCACCACTTTGACTTCAAATTCCTGAAACAAAAGTACCCAACGATATATGTGCCCTTGCAATACTACTTTGTTTATGAGATACTTCAAGGCCATATGGTCAGTGTAGAATATGAAGGGGGTCGCCAACAGGTATTGTCTAAATTTTTGGAGTGCATAGATCATTGACAATGCCTCACATTCGGTCGTTGTATAATTCTTCTCTGCTAGTGTCAACTTTCTATTTGCAAAACATAAGGGATGATCAAAAATTCCCTCTCCTGGTTGAGCCAGAATGGCTCCCAGTGTTGTACCAGAGGCATCCACGTGGACATGGAAAGGTTTATCCCAAGATGGGAATCATAGAATAGGTGCAGTGAGAAGACTTTCTTTTAGAGTGTCAAATGCCCTCTGCTACGCTTCTCCCCACTCGAAGGTACTCTTATGTCTAAGCAATATTTCCAAAGGCACGGAAATCTTGGCATATCCCTTAATGAGCTTTCTGAAGTATCCAGTGTGTCTAAGAAATCTGCGCACAATGCTTTGACTGGTGGGCTCCCCTGATTCTATAATAACTGAAAATTTCATGGGATCCACTAATAAGCCCTCTTTGCATATGATATGCCCTAACAACGTTCTAAAAGGATTTGCAAAGACACATTTCTTGATGTTGAGGGAAATCCTCAACTTCCGACATCTTTCAAACATCAACCTCAAGTTATCACAATGGCCCCTGATAAATCCATACGTTGTCCAATCATCCAAATATACTTGAAGGAATTTGTGGATGAAGTCCTGAAATGCTTGCACCACTATGGGTGAAAATACAGTGGGTGCATTCCTCAATCCAAAGGGCATGACCGTGTAAGCAAAGCTTCACCACTCGGTGGTGAAAGTGGTCTTTTCTTAGTATTCCTTAGAAATCCTTACTTGGTGATATCCCGAGAATCCATTCATAAAGGAATAGAACTCGTGCCCAGTAACTCCTTCCAAAATATCTTTCGTGAAGGGGGTGGGAAACGGATCTATGATACAAACAGCATTCAGCTCCCTGTAATCCACACATATCCTGATCTACCCATCCTTATTTATGTTGATCACCATTATACTTATCCATTATAATTCCTCCAGAGCCTCAATGATACCGGATGCTATCATCTTGTCTAGCTCTTCTTTAACCCTTACGCACATGTTAGGATTCATATTGTAAGGCCTCTTCCTGATCAGGCACGCACCATCTTTTCCCCCAATGAATGGTGGATGCCTTTCAACTCATGGTATCCGCATGGGAATAAATCCTCAAATTCACGAAAGAGATCAATGATATTTGATACTTCCTTGTCCAACCAGTAGTCCCGAATGATAGCTTCCTTGGGCTCCTTCTCTGAGTCGATGTTAACTTTCTTGGTCTTGAGTGGTTCATGATACGCATGCACACATGCATCAGTATTGTCAACTACTTTTCTTTTCCCAACCTAATGGTCGAAATTTAGGTTCTCCATCTCCTCTCCATCAATAACATATACCATATTTCCTTTCTCATTTTCACTACATGCACACTCGAATTGTATGTCTTCTAGTTCCTCCTCTTCAAACCGCACTTCCAAGCTAGGTCCACCAAGTAAGTTTACTAATCTATCCTCCGCCATGGCACAATCTCCCAGAGTGAGGCACTTGATAACCTACAATGCCTCATCAACTAGTTGCTTGGCACTCTGATACTTGAACGTGTGAACCAGGTCAGCCGCTAATTCCTACCAGTTCCCCGTCTAGCGGTGAGTTTTAGAATGGATGTACCAAGCGCGTGCACAACTTTGTAGTGTTGAATAAAGATTTTGCACCCAAAGGGAGGGTGGTAAAGCTTCCTCACCTTCTCCCCAGACCTTCTCACAATCCTAGATGTGGGAAGAGGCGGGTTTATTGCCATCATAATCCTTGATAGCGGTGGGTATATTGCTCCTCAAGAATCAGATAGTGAGTGCAATTCTAACCTCACACCATTCCAACAATTTTTCACTATGTGTGGCCCACCGCCTCACTGTTGTGCCTATCAAAACATAACCCAACATACCTCATCACTCGTCCTCCCTCCATCGAGCTTCCATCTCTCTCAAAAAGACCTCAAGGTATGCATCCCCATAATACTTTGTTATTTCCTTTCCTCCCAGGTGCCGAACTATACACGCCATGGTTGCCTTGGTCACCGATCCTTTCAGATGTCACCCAACCAATTCATAAGTCCCATGTGCCCAATTATCACATGCTATACTATTAGTATCATTGACTAATTGAGCATCATCAAACTCGATGACTCCTTCTGTAGGGTGGATGGTCTCTGGATCTCTTATGCAGCACACATATATTTTGTCCAGGACTTCCTCTCTAAGGGGTTCAGAATAGGGTGTGGACTTTCCATCAGCAAGTGGTATAATCACCCTTTCTTCCTTGTTTTCAAAGCTTATGTACCCCTTGTTAAACCAGAGGTCTACATTATTCTTATAACACCATGGGCACCCAAGTAACATTGGGAAATAATATTCCTCGGCAAGCACTAAGACTTAAAAATCCCCAGTGAACTTAGTCCCTTGAATGGTAATGGTCGCATCCTTCAAGACACCTATGGGCATTGCCTTTGTTTTATTTGCCATATACAACACATTTGAAGATGGTTGTAATACAATCCTCCCATTTGATGCCAGGCATCTAGGGTGAGAACATTAACTTCCGCACCTGTGTCAATGAGGATGTTGCTAAACAGCCATCCATCAACTACTGCATTCAAGGTGATCTCCTTGTCATAATCAAGGCTATGAGGAGGAAGGTTTACATGCAAGATCTGTCTTTTGTGCTCTCCCCCGGTGCGTGGTACTTTCTCTCTCAACCATGCTCCTAGCAGGGGAACAATATTCTCTTGCCTCAACAATTTACACACCTCCTAACCTCATCTAAGTCATCCCTTAGTGCTTCTTTTGGTCTCCTTTTCCCATCTTTTCTAGTTTGTTCTTTCAAGCACTGGATCTCCCCTTGTAAGCTTCAAATTACATCCATGGTTTCCTGGTAGACTTCTTTCTGGTTCGTGGGGTCTGGATACTTCCCATGCACTAATTCTTCCCTTGAAACCAGAGGTCTCTACCTAGGCACTTCCCTTACACACATAGAATCCACCCTTGTTATTACAATAACAAGCTCTAGTTCCGACTCACATATTACTCGCGGAAGCCATTACACATCAGCCTTCTTGATACTCACCATGGCAGCACCTTTATCCTTCCGGTACTGCTGGCTCATATGTTTGTATAACTCTAGGCACTCTTCGTACTTATGTTTTTTACCACACCAGGAGCATTGTAGAAGATCTGGACAATCGCGCTTATAATGGTATGTGGATCCGCAATTAAAAAATGTCTCGCATGGGAACTCACTCCTTCCACCATGGTTACCACGACCATAAAACCCTCTTCCATGTGCACCTCCATCTCCGCGTTCTTCATACTAACGTTCATATCCCTTGAAACTACTGGAAATGCCAATCTGGCACACCCCAAGATCAATTGCCTCATGAATCTAGTCAGTCAATCTACAATCCTTGGTGTCATGTGTGGTTGAGGTACATATTTTACAATAATAGGATACATTCTTGTGGATCACATGCTGTAACAAGGGGCACCGACTTGCATCATAGTCCCCATGACATATTTCATAATTTACTGTTACGATGTGTACCACCTTTCGAGTACATATCCCACCATTATCCTTTATGTGCCCTTCTACGTCACAATCTATGCACCACATCCCACTATGAGTCTCTAGAACTGTGTTGGTAGATAATTTCTCCAACTGCTTAGCCATGGCAGCAATCTGAGCTTCCATGAATGGGTTAACACTAGTTTTAACACTACCAACTACCTCAGCACACAAAGCAGCTTCTAGTGCTTCACGTGGGTCCATAAATGTTTTATGCGACAAAGCCCTCCTAAAGGGTGTGATCAACCCTCCAACAAACCACTAAGCATGTTGTGAAGGGTGTATATCATAGGATAGTTTAGACAATAAATATTTAAAGCACACATCATACTCTGGCATGCTCTCTACCATTCCCTCCTGGATTTCCTTGAGAGAGATGATTTTCTTATGTTCGAACTTAGGTATGTGGAACTCCGCCAAGAACGCATTTCTCAACGCGGTATAATCAACAATAGTCTAATGAGGTTAATACTTCCTATACCAACTATGCGCGTGCCCTTGCAAGGTCGTCACAAATTGGCTGGCCTTTCAATCTTGAGTTTTGATCCCCTTCACGCACCATAGCAGCTCGCACTTATGCACATGTTCTACGGAATCTTCTATTCCACTCTAATCTGGTAAGTGTAGAGACATCTCGAAAAAGACTTGAGGAGGTGGCTGAGGTGCTTATCGTCCCGATCCAGTCCCTTGGTTTCCTCTGGTGTTTCCTCCCCTATAGAACCCACTAGATCCTAAGCCACCAACTCCTCCACTTCCACCTTTAGATCATCTGGTGTTAGGTACAGGTCCTGTGTTTGTCGTGCCAAATGCTCCTGTCGTTCCATTGAATTGTGCGCTGATATTTTGTGAACTAGTGCCACTCTCAGTCGTATTTCCTCCACCACTTCTTAACGCACTTCCAAAACCAACCGTATATGTACCTTGTCCAAAAATTCCACCAAATACTGGAATGGTATGTGAAGCCATAGAAGTCCCAAACGAGAAGTTGTATCTTCTGGGTGCTGATCAGTTATCTCCACCGATGTCAAATGGATCAACTACACTTTTCCCTCATTCAAACAAACCAAGCACCAAGGTTCAATCACTAGGTGGGGTCAGATGTGCACCAATGAATCTTCTTTCTCTACGTGATGGACTCTCATCGGAAGCTGTAAGGTTTTCTCTCCCGTGCTTACCAAGATGGGGTATCATAGACTATTTAGGTTCCACATCCACCGTGTGAACCTCAACTCCATTCCACCACATCTGGCTCCATAACCCACTTGTAATCCCACACTTTCTATCGATTTCCCTTTCAAGCGCTTCATTATACTTGAGCCATCTCTCCTTCCTTTCCTTTCCAGTCGTTATATCAGCCATCTTTCCCCAACTTGGCTTCCTCGCCAAATGATAAGAGTGGTATAGCCATCCATAGGGAATACCTCTAAACCCATGGTTACCATCAAGATTTTGATTGCCAGGGGGATAGGACATAGAAATGATCCTCTGGGCTCCTGTAACAACTCAAACTCAGCAACCTCTGGACAAGAATATGTGGAAATGGCATATTCCAGAGTGTAGCTAGCAAACACTCCTTTCCACCAATGATCTATAGCATGGGTCTACATTAGATCAGCGTCTTGCAAGTTCTTATATGTTTCTTGGGTCCAAGGGTGTTACTTGTAACACCAACTTGATCTTGATGTGTCAGTTGAGAGCCATTCGAATAACTCTACTGGGAAATAATAGAAGAAGGTTTCGTACAACTCATGATAAAGAGTGTGTTGGTTCGAAAATCTGTCACTTGGGCAGATCTATGGATAAATGAGCCAACAGTGTGCAGGGCATTGCCCCTCTTTAAGTCAGCAAAGTGAAACTGGTTTATTGCTATTCTACTAGTAGGAATCTGTGCAAATCTCACAATATCCCGCCTTCAGGGGTTTGGGATCTCATCCCAGTAGGGTGTTTCCGACTGTGAAAAGAAAGGAATGAAAGAGAGGATAGAGAAAGAGCAAGTCCGAAGGAAGAAAAGAAATGAATTCCAAAGCAGAAAGGTCAGAAGGTTTATGTTTTGGGATTGGTAGTAAACAAAGCCAAACCTACTTGCATAAACGAGCAAAGCAATACTGATGAATAAATGACAATAAAACATAAGTAAATCCACCAGAACTAACACACAGATCTAACGTAAGAAAGATCCACTGCAAATAACACATGTATTCAGCACAAATTCTAAATATTGTATTAATAATTCTTTCTATTACAAAAAGCTCAAAGTCTTTTCTCCTTGCTTCTATTTTTCATCTGAAAGATATTCACTCATGCCCAATACAACAAGCCTTGGGGTATTTATAGAAGAAGGAGAGAAAAGAAGGCAAAAAGGATCCAACAACTTATTTACAAAGATATTTACAAAATATCTCAAAGTCATGTTGACTTTTGACAACTTGATGGATGACATCACCCCATGGTGCAACATGGACGATGTCATCATTTGTGCCAACATACTCCAGATATTCCCAAAAAGAAAGTCGAAGAAGAGAGAGAAAAGAAGAAGAAGAAAGAGAAGCTACTCGTCGTCATCATCCTGCGGCTGAAAGGGGGTAGCCTGCTTTTGCTGTTGCTTAGGTGACGAGATGTGGAATTGAGAGCGGTATTCCGTAAACTTGCTGATCATGGGCCCCAGCTGAGCCTGGGAAGGATCCTTGTGCCGCTCACTGATCACCTCACAAGTTTCCCGCTCGTCTATGAGCTTCTCGGGGATTTTGGAAAAGTCTTTCTCCGCTTCAATGAGGAACCCAATGAAGTCCCGACAGGCCAGTAGGTTATTGATAGACTCTGCGTCAAAAGTGACCTCTAGCCCCAACCCTCGTGAAGCGATCTCCTTGAAGATCTGGATGGTTTCATCAGCTTTTCTTAAAGTGAAGGAAGGAGTAAGCAACCCTGGCGACATGTTGAGAACGATTCGTTCCATTTGGTGCATCGCATCCAGGGCTTCTTCCTACACCTTGTCGATATTTTCAAGGAAAAATTCTAGCTGATCCACCCGGTAATCCAGAGTGGACATGACTTTGTTGAGGGCCCTGGGATGGCCGAAGACACCGAACTTGACAAGATATTCGACTGAACAATCGAACATTTGTTGAAAGGTTTCGTGCTGCAGCCTAGCATGTTCCAGCTCTTCCGATATGGGTCCCGCTAACACTTGGAGCTCTTTATTCACCTTATTGATGTTCAGATACAAGTCAGAGAACTTGGCGATTACTTTTTCACTGTCTTTGAGGATATGACTCCTCCAAGCAGAAACGGCCATACCCTGCTCGCCGATCTTCGCATATTCATTAATTTTCTCCTAGCTCAGAAGCTCAGAAGTCTCAGCGGTAGTTGTGGGAGGTGCACTTCCCATCTTCTGTAAGGCTTGGAGCAGATATTTATTTTGCTCTTTCAATTGCCTTTTCTCCTCTTTTGTTTCTTGAAGCTTCTTGCAAAGGGCATCAACTGCAGAAAGGACCTCTCCCTAAAGACTTTCGGAAGATGTCCCCATTGTGACTTGGGTCACTGTATAATCTGTCGGAGACAGATCTTTTCTATCCTTAAGGGGATTGGGGTACGTGATCTCCATTACCCTCTCTCCTGAAACATTCTGAGAGAAGCACGTGACGGGCTTCTACTTCTTTTCCCCTTTGGATGGGATTACAGAAAATTCCATCGGAGCGATGGGAACTTTCCTTTTCTGCTGGCTTAAGTGCTGGGAGATCCAGGCTAGACTTATGGGAGAAGGGCCGGAAATAGAGAAGGGGGCAGCTGCAGTGGTAGAAGGGAAAAACGTGGAGACACGTGGAGGCGGCATAGAGAGAACAGCCGAAGAAGTGCCCACGGGAGGAAGGGATACTGCAGCAGAGGAAGACATAGGAAGGGAAGGGAGCTCAGCGATGAGGGAAGAGATGGAAGGGGACAGCTCCGCGAGAGAGGAGAAGATGGATGAAGAAGCGGGGGGAACAGTAGAAGAAGGGGGAGAGGACACGACCAAAGGGATGGTCGCTTGAGTCACTCGAGGAGGGGAAGGAAGAGAAGAAGAAGGGACCGAAGGGACCTCGGTTGTTGTAGCAGTGCCGACATCCTGAGTGGATGGGCCTATTGGAACATCCTCTTCTGCTTCTTTCTTTGGAGAAGCCAGAGTTATGACCTGTTCGGGTGCTGCGGAAGGAGGACTCTCAGGAGCTTCTTCTTGAGTGGTGCTGGATTCACCCTCTATGCCTTTGCCTTTTCCTTTAGGCTGTTGTTTAGATCGAGGAGGTGCGTTACCCAATGGGGAGGTTGTAAAATCAACCCCGAGGTAGATTAATCCGTTCATCCGGCACCAATGCTCTGTTCTGCGCAGAGTTTCCTTGACCCTTTCCTCAATCGTCTGAGGTGCCTTGGTTCTATCAATGGCCGCAAAAGGCCAGTCATCCCCACCTGTGTTAAGATATACTTGATCTACTTCCTCATCAGTAGTTTGGAAGCCTTTGGGGACGATGGCTACCCCGTATTGGATGATTTCTGCCAATGCCAAATGAGAATGGTCTTTCCTTCTAAGCCCCACCTCATGATATATGTCGATGTAGATATCCTCGATCTGAGGGATGTGGATTGGATCGAGCTTAGCCCTTGGCAGACAATTCCTTGGGTCGAAGGTAGGCCTGGCCGGGAAATCATGTTTCAAATTGAGCAATTCCAGCTCTGCGAACATGTCCTTTGCCTTGTGGTGGGTAAGGCATGTATATCTACCCACTGTGAGGGGGAAAGGAGTTCCACCCTTCTTTATTTTGAGGCACTTCTCATGATAGGTGATTAGCTGTCTTGACAGCTCTAGCAGAATCAATTTGGGCCCCGCATATCTTGGCAGTCTAGTTGGCTCTCCCAAGAAGTTAGCTTCCCTCAGATAAGTGAATGTGGGAAATTGGGTGAACAGGGCCCCCCATTTCTCAGTGGCTACTACTATGCTCTTGGTCGTGTGACCATAAGTCATATTTGGCCTCAACAGGCAGATGATGTGGTAGAAAAATACATCGTTGATCTTTATAAATTGAGGGATACTATTCTCCAGCTTCAATTCTGGGTAGTATTCATATATTTTGACCTGGGGCCAAACCCCACTCCGCATCAGGCCTGGGTAGTCTCTTTCTGATGCTGCAGCGTAAACAACATAGGAATTCATGTAGAATCTTCCCATTGTATTAAATTGTTGTAGCTGCTCAGAGATGGTGTTGCTTATAATTTCTACCCATTGAAAGCGTTGATCAGGCATATTCTTGTTCATGGTATCTAAATACCGCAGCATCCATTTGTGGAAATAGTGGGCGTCAGGAAGCCCAAAGACCTTGCTCAGGAACGTGATGGTGTCACTGAGATCCTCTGAAAAATCATTGCGGTGGATGATTTGTGGCCAACGGGTCACTACTTTCTTATTCTTCAGATAGACTTCATTCATCAGCTGCATGCACTGATCTTCATTGTCATCCCATGCCTTGATGCAATCTTCTTGGCTGACGGCCACAAAGTGCCGGTGATGAGGAATGCCGAGTATTATCTCAAAGTGATGGGTGGTGAGGTTGATTACGACCTCGCCCTTTTCATTTACGACACACCTTGTGTCTTTGTTGTAGCACTAGGAAACCACCATTATGAATTCATTGTTAACAGTGCTGACTGGGATTCCTCCAGTGAAGTACAGGGCACTGGCTATCAGTTTGTCCATCCATGGACTTCTTATGATCTTCTGAGTCCTGACCCAGAACTCCTCCATATCAATATGACCCAACTCTGAGTCTCTGATGTCCAGGTCACACTCGGCCTGGGAGTCGGGCATTCTAACCCTGTGATACTTATATTTCATTTCTTCTTCTGTAAGCTTGGCCTTGCCTTTGGATTTGGTAGGTCTTTTGCTTGATGTTGACATATATTCTTCTGTGCTTAATTGCTGATATGCAAGAATAAGGCGTGAAACCTAATCGAAGAAAGTTGTGTCAGCTGCTTGATTTTCCATTGAAATGCTTGTCAGAAGAAAGAGTTAGCAATTTAAAGGCTTCGGGGTGCATGGCGCACAAGCATTGCAAATTGCAGAGCTAAACAGGTAAGGCGAATAGGAAAAGGGTGTTGCAATGGTTAAATTAGTGCCAAAGGGCGCATGGCGCATAGACACTGCAAGGTGCATTTTTACAAAGGGCGCATGGAAACGTTATGTTACATAGGGACATGATGCACCCGTGGCACATGTATCTTTCATGTTGCATGGAACTTTGGTGCGCCAAAGGCGCATATATGGTTTGTGTAACATGAACTTTTCATGCGCCAAAGGTTCTTGGCGCGACGCACGGAGAGTCTACACAACATGATGTTGCTGTAATGAGGAATGCACCTGTGCCTTTATAGCTTTGTACTTAGCGCGTATGAAAGGGGTGTTACATAGATGCTGGGTGCACCAAAAGGCGCAGGATTTTGAAATGTTGCATCCAAGTTTGGTGCGCCATGGAGGCACATGGAAAGTGCTTGCAGCAAGTGATGGAAGTGCGCCATAAGGGCACAAATTTTTTAGGATGTAATAGGGGTGACAGGTGCGCCATTGGCGCAACTGTTCTTCATGTTGCAGGGTGCACCAATGCGCCAAAGAAGAAGGAAAATACAGTTTTTTTGGTTTGATCTTTCTCTCAGAGGGGTTTCAACATATGGCTCAGCTTTTATAACAAGGTTTATTGTAGGATATGAAGAGGTGCTATACCAAAAAGGGTTTTCAAGCCATTATTATTTTTTATTTTAGGACAGAGCTTCCTCTACCAGCAGATCTGGAAAGAGGAGGAAATGTGGAAAGACAGCAAAAGGGGGGGGGAAGAAAACTCATAATCTATTCTTTTCAACCCATACTGAACCAACCTAGCAGCCAAAATCCACAAAAATAAAATGCACGAAAGACAGAAGGCCACTTACCCGGATATAAACGATGAAAAAGCGTGAGAACGGGTCCATAACATGATCGAAAGTGACAAGGCAGGCGCGTTGACAGAGTCGGAGAAAATAATGAAAATAGTCACGTGATTGCTCTGGTGACAATGACAGCGCAGACGCGCCTATATATAGGCGAGGCAGCAATAAATGCGCCACCAACTTTTTAAAGGGCCGCACCAAAATGCCTGTCGACATGATAAAACATGCGCCCTTTGGCGCACCGAAAGACCTGTCAACATGAAGATACGTGCACCTATAGCGCACTAGAAGTGGTGTTAACAGAAGAATATGTGCACCTTTGGCGCACCAAAAAGAGGTGCAACAAATGGTATGTTGACAGGAAGGCGCATGCGCCTTGGCGCACGTAGGGGAGCCCCAACTGATAGAGGCACACCAAAATGCCTGTTGACATAAGAAAGCCTGCGCCAAAGGTTAAAAGGGGGCGCACCAAAAGTTGATGTTGCATAGACATTCTATGCGCCCAGCCAAAAGACCAAAAAAGACTAAGTTCGAAAAACCAGATTTCCCGGAAATGGGATTTTGCAACGTTCCGAATGCAAGGGATCCCTGACAAGGGATCGGAACAAAATTTTCGGTATGGTTATCAGTAAAATTGCCCTTGTCAAGTTTACAGGATAACAGAGTGTCTCCCACCCATCTTTGTGTGCAAACCCAGGTCCAGTATTGAATCTATGAGCAAATTCATCCTCCATGCTTTTAAACCAATTTTCAACACCTTCCAAGGTTATTCTCTCTGTCATCACTCTTTGCACAAATCATGATGTATGCCATATTACACTACAACTTTGAAAAGAGGTCTTGGAAACGGAACCAAGATGTAGTCATTTTTGCACCCATCAAGAACAAGGGAACCTCATGTGTGCCAGCCTATCACCTAGCGGGCACTAGGCGCTCACCCGAGGCATGTGAGAGGGAGCTGTACGTACCCAAAATTGTAAGGTACTGTACTGCGGAACGGCGTAATAAGTGCCCCAATGATGATACAGGTCTCTTCGCAAGGTGTTCAGGATCCAGAAAAAGCTCCTCAAATGTGCGTTAACATCCCACATGCCCCATCTAGCCCCAACATGTTTTGTTTTCCCCTTTTCCCCTCATTTCTTGCCCCTTTTCTCTTAAGTAACGAAACCGCCACCCTGCCTGGGTGGCGGTCTTATAACCGCTGCCCTGGACAGGGCGGCGGTCCTGTAACCGCCGCCCTAATCAGGGCGGCGGTCCTTTACGCATTTTCCAGAACGTTCTTTTGATGAAACGCACGTAAAAATCAACGTTCCACCAGCTTTTATTGCCGACTTAAGCTTGCATTTATGTTTTCGGTCCCCTGGAATAGTGTTTTTCCTTTGTTTATTGTTTAGGAGTTTAGTTTTATTTTGATTTTGGGGTGATTGAATTCCTATAAATGCATGGCTTGTGCTCAAACAAAGAAGGTCTGCCCCTGAATTCATCTCTCATTTTCCTCACTTCAGTCTATTAGTTTGCTTAGATTCCGTAGTTTAGTTCATTACATGCTTAGTTTGCATTGACCAACTGTTGGTAACCCACATATCCAACTTGTGCAAACAGTGTTGCTATTTTATCCAAGCCATTAGAGTAGAATAGCTTAGGAAGCCATTAAAGTTGCAGGTTTTACTCTTCATACAGGAAATTTTTAGGTTCTGTACACATCATGTTGCATGATTCGCAGTAGATCCCACTAGGAATTGCATAAGCCAAGCTCTGTACTCTTGCGCTATCCCTCTCCTATCCGTATTCTATTCTGTCTACATTTTGAAGGTTGTCCCTTGTTCCAACACCTATTCCTGTTGATGCAAGCATTACACGCTTTTCTAGATCTACGTGAGCACAAAGAACGAAGAGATCATACTGAGGGGACAAGATCACACACACCATCGGATTCGCCACTTTTCAGCGGAATCCAAGTTCTAACTTTCAAAGTTCTAGTTAAAATCATATCAAACAAAGTAGTTAACTGTTTTATTTCAGTAAATTCTATTCTTGATATTACCAGGGAAGCTGTGGGGATTGATAGTTTCTGAGAAACTATGATTCACTCCTCAATTCTGAGGTAGGGTCGAGAATCTTGCAGATAGATTAGTTATTTCATTGTTTAGAATAGATATACAAAAGTGCACAGACAAATAACTACACTCGGTTATTTTGTTTGTTTTTAATTATTAGTTTAGCTGTCAATTCTAAATATTTTAAATAGCTACTTTCTTATAAATCGTCAGAAAATACAAAAATAAGTCATATATGCTATAAGTATACTTAGAGTTCATTTTATTATAGCTTGTTTATATTACTGCTTTTGTATGACAATTACGGGACCCAGGGAGCCCAGAGAATACGTTTTCGAGCCAGTCATGCCTCAGCCCAATCTCATAGCGGCAATAACTGATACTGACCAGAATATTAGAATCCAAGTCTTCCAAACAACAATAGAATTCCAACAGGTCAGATCTCAGTTAAGAGGATTAAACATAGAAGACGACCAAGCACATACGTTTTGGTCAAATCAGCCAAACTGCAGATTACCCTAGAAAAACATCCACATGACTGTAGAAAGGCTTGAAAGAGAAAAAAAAATTGGGTGTGATCCCTTAGTTCCATAACCAGATGCAGGAGACACCCTTATAGACATAGATACCGGCCTAAGAATCCAGGTTGCAAGAACACCTGTGAGATATTCTGAGAAGATCGCACAACTGTTGATTCTAAACATAGAGGCTGAAAAAGCGTATGATTATTGGATATTAGGGATCAGAGCTTGATTCCACGTATGACCATAACTAGTCCACAACAAACACAAATCTACGGTTGTGACCCACAAATCTCGTAGCCCAACGAATCCATAAGAGAATTAGACATAAACATTGGCCTGCGCACACTAGTATTTTAGTCTTCTCCACTTCCACCTATCATCATCGAACAATTATCCTTATTGGATATAACAACTAACAAAGCTAGAGAATTCTAGACTAGGCCAGAGAACCGTCCATAGAGTTGACTATTTTACCACCCACCATATGACCCTATCAGGAGAAATACATGAAACTATACCGGGTCATTTTCCACGTATTCCACAACCCATAGATCGAATCACGCTAGAGCTCGATATTGATTGGAGCCTTCGAGCAGTCATCCTTGCCGATCGATCTATCACACCAGCCCAAGTTAGAAGGGCTTTCTTTTCCTTAGATTTGCAAATTCCATTATTACGTGTTGAAGACATTAGACTGCCTAACTATTTTTTCTGTATCCCACGCATATTCCATCCTCACCGGCTGTCTCGGTATGACCTCGGGAGGTCGGGTACACGGAAGAGTTACTTGTAGATTCTCATGCTCGCTTGTCACTTTTCTGGCGTACAAAATTGGTGAACCCAACGTGAAGCAAACAAGATTAGTAAAACTGACATAAAAACTGCCTACTTTCTTGACTGGAGTCAAAGTATTACACTTTCATTTAAGTTTAGTATGCCTTCTTAAACCGCCTCATTAGGATTTCATAAATCACCTTCGCTTCTTCCCATTATTCTGCGGGTATTCATATACCCCCCGAATATGTCGAGATTCGTTGCATACGGCAGACCCCTCCTGGGTCTTGAGCCATACTATGCCCAACAGAATAGACAATCATCACCCTCACTCTCAATATGGGGCGACAACTATTCAACTAGTCAGTTGTCAATGCAAACTCCAAGGACTAGATATAGCTCGTCCTTCCAAACAGAGGGGTTGGAAGAACTCGCTCAAACACAAACAGAGCCTTCAGGCTCAAATAATATGACGTTCACTGGAGAATCCGTTTCATCTCCTCAGGTGCTACTTAGACCACATATTAGTAGACAATGAGACCCATACTTGGTTCTAGATGACGAGTACTCAACGCGTTATTCCCGAAACAAACGACGCTCTCAAGGCATGTACCCACCTGTAGGAGGTTTACACTTATAACCCGAGATCTCTTTTCAAGAAAATACCTCCATACCATTACATATAGAAAATAATCTCGGAGAAGCTTGGCAGGATAACGATCAGTTCATAGTAGGATATCACATACCTCTACAAAACCATAGTATACAACAAACGCCACCAAGGCAGAATATCGTGACTTCACCAAATGAAGTCATTTCAACTCTAATAGAAAAGGTTAGAGGATTAGAACTTTCCCAAGCAAGTCGAAACTCGCAGTTCATGCAAAAAAGAAGTTCCAATACTCCACACCATCCCAACCAAGTAGATCTCCTCACAGGAGTAGGCACATTAGGCATGACTCCTCAGTATTCACAACAAATACCAACTAGACCCACCAACTCTAACACCGTTCCTCCTGGTCTAGTGTAAAACAATCCATTTCTGGATAGTACCCCTTCATACTTAAACATGTATTCAAAATCACCGCAAGGGGATATGTACTCATCCCCTAGCATGTTTGCTCAGGCACAGGGGCTTCCTTATGCCCCTGCCAACGCATACGCTCTGCCATATCAACAACCCGTTCCACCGCCGCCCCCTCAACAGACACCATCAATGGTCGAAACATATGCGATAGGGACTTACTTATAATATTTGAAAGAGCCCTTAGATTTCACCATACGAAGCGTCATGCTTCCAAGGCCTCTTCCAAATTTACCCAAATACAAAGGTGAGGGAGATCCGAACGCGCATATCAAAGCTTACGTTACAGCCATTCGGGAATTACTCCCATGGGATGGGGTTGTTGCTAAAATATTCCCCAAAACGCTAGAAGGCATTGCTCTCGATTGGTATTATAGAATACCTGAGGCTTCCATACATTCATTCAAACAACTTGTGTCTGAGTTCATCAAGGCTTTCGACATGAACAAACTGTTAAGGACAGGAATCAGGGAATTCTTACACATCAAGCAAGAACATAACGAATCTGTCGCCCATTTCATCCAAAGGTGGCGTACAATCCTGTATTCCTCGGCAAGCGCTCCAAATATGGATCAAATGGAACTATGTGATTTGTTCCTTCATTCGCTTAATAGAGAAGTGAAGGAAGAATTTCAGAAGTTCCCATTATGAACTTATGATGAAGTATTGGAAAGTTCCCTTTGAATAGATCAAGCAGCAATTGATAGTGGTCGCAAAATATATGGAGCAAACGGGAAGTTAATTACTCCCAATCAAAACACTACAAATTATCCTGCTACCACAACCGCTAATCAAAGACCTAAAATCCTTAATAAAAATTGGGGTGTAACAATCGATGGAGTAACCGACCAACCCAAGAAGGTGAATGTTGTCAATACTCCATCACAAATAAATAATCAACGGAACAATAAATTTATCCCGACAGTCAACACAGTGGATTTTAACCATCCACAACAACAACAACAATGGTGAAATCCCATACAGGGGCTAAGCCAAAATTCAACTAGGTATCAAGACCAAAATTCAAACCAAAGACAACAAGCACAAAATTTCAGTAGATAACGGTTCGATCAAAATTACGGGTCACGATATGCACCAAACCAACAAACTATGAATTATAATCCTAATTCATATTGTGGCTTCCACAAAATCTGGGGCCATGACACTAGAACGTGCCGTGACTACAATAAATTCATGCAACGCTTTCCAGATGAACAAAAACAACTTTTTATGGATATGCTCTTAGCAGATCCTATGTCACCAACATCAAAAACCTTTCCAGGGGAAGTTTCCCCTCAAAACGCATCCCTAAAGATCTTCAATGATCCACTCCCAAATCATGATAACAACAGATTAAATCCAACTGGGATAAACAAGGGTGAAATGACGGGAAACAATGATCATGAAGCTTCGACTTTGCTAAATCCATTAGTTGCGCCGCAACTAGGAAGTCAACCACGACCTAAGGTAGTTGGATTAGTGGAGTTAGACTCCGAATTACCCATCGAAGCTGTAACAAGGACACGAGAGTATTTCTCTCAACCAAGTCCAAGCCATCTTCTGGAAACAGATAACATCCAGCAAACCGTAGCAAAACTTGTGGGTGCTTACGATCTAGTTAATGATCTAACAAAAACCTTCTCGCATATTTCATTCCTTGACTTGCTAAAGAACTCCCCTGCCCACAGGGAGGCTCTTTTAGAAGCATTAGGTTTAGGTCATTTAATTAATATCACTCCACCACCTGAAACACAGGTAAATCATATGGACTTTGATGTTCATCCTCCGGGACAGGCGGATAGAGATGTCGAATTCATATTCAAAATAAGTAAAATGCCTACATATGCTGAGATCACACGCCGAGGCGATCCAGCCTTACACTTACAAGTACAGGTCTATAATAACTACGTAAAACGGGCAATGGTTGACGATGGTGCCGCAGTCAACATAGTCCCCTTCTCTTTCCTCCAAAAAATAGGATATGGCGAAACAAACTGTTCCACCACTTGAAATACATTAAGAGGCTATGATAGCCTTAAAGCCACTTCAATAGGCACCATAATACTACCGGTCACCTTAGGACCCAAAACAATTTTGACTAAGTTTTATATTATAGATCGGGAAACTAATTATAATATGATCCTCGGCCGACCATGGATACACCGCATGAAGGAAATCCCTTCTACGTTATTTCAAGAAGTAAGATTCTTACATCTAGGAAAGGTATTTGTAGCCAAAGGTGATCCAAAACCTTTCGATTTACACCTAGCTGATTTAAAGAAAAGACCAGGTGTACACTCGGAATTTGAACTTCCAACAAACCAACTTAACAAACCCACTGACTCAAAGCCAAAGGAAAAGTTGGTACCTACAACAGATCTTGAAACCATCAGCATAGCCAAAAATACCCCAATCCCTGACGGTAAAGCTAAAGAAACTGTATCATTAGGGACTACTACAAAAATCGTTGAATTAATAGAACAAGATTTACCAATTTTCTTACCATTCGATTCAGTAGGTATAGGATATTCCCTAGGGATTGGCTCTCTTCCAGCAGAGGACCTCTACATGGTGGAAGTAGAGTGTGCAAGCATAGCAAATACCCCAACATCTATATTCCCAGCTAAGTATTGGACTCTCCATTTTGATGAGGCTAGGTGCCGTTATGGAGTGGGGGCAGGTATAATTCTTACTTCACCCGAGGGAAAAGTCTTGCCATTTGCCTTTAAGCTAAATTTCGAATGCACAAATAACGGGGTAGAATACGAAGCCCTCCTCCTTGGCCTCACCTTAGCCAAGAGAATTGGTGTTGATAATATCAGAGTCTTAGGAGACTCAAAATTAGTGGCAAACCAAGTTTCAGAGGTATATGAAACTAAAGCTGAACACTTGCAGCCTTACAAAAATGCCGTATTAGATTTAAGCAAGGCATTCAACTTCATATCTATTGAAGCAATTCCTCGAGAGAAAAATCTCCTCGCCAACTCGATAGCAACTTCGGCATCACGTTTTACTCCAAACAATGAACTAGAAGATACTCACTTCACAGTGTCCATTCGTGACGAGCCATTGATAAAAACAACGACAAATCCCCTTTTAAGCGGAAGTGAATCTACCACCCCAAACCATACTGATAATGATATGGCCACTTTGCAATACTTAAATGCCTATGCGGCATTGCATCTTTCCTATCCTATGCTAGATTTGTCCTTAAATCCACATTCGTCTTCCCATTTCAGAAATCCCATGAGAGATCATCCCTCACGAATGGAACCTAACATATATGCGGTGGAAGATGGGGATGATTTGGATTTACCCCCGGCACCACCTGAGTTTGAAGAGGGTAACGCCTCTTTAATTGAAGAAACGATCGATGTCAACATCGGAACAGAAGATGAACCGAGAATTTTAAAACTAGGATCCTCGTTAACTCCAGAGGAAGTGGAAATACACACTCAGATCCTCAAGGAATATCAGAAGGCATTTGCATTTAATTATAAAGAAATGACAGGGGTTGCACCCCACATTGCGGTACATAATCTCGTCACTAAATCTAATGCAAAGCCAGTTAAACAAAAATCGAGACCCATGAAGCCCAAGGTGGCCCTCATGGTAAAAGAAGAGGTAATAAAACTCCTCCAAGTAGGATTCATCAAGTCAGTCAATTATTCCCAATGGGTATCTAACATCATTCCTGTCCTCAAGAAGAATGGAAAGATACGCATTTGCATAAATTTCCGGGACATCAAAAAAGCATGTCCTAAAGATGACTTCCCATTGCCATCTATAGATGTCATTATTGATGCAACAGCTGGGTTTGAACTGTTGTCACTTATGGATGGATTCTTGGGATACAATCAAATCAGAATATCTAAGCAAGATCAAGCTAAAACTACATTTATAACTCCTTGGGGAACCTATTGCTATGCTGTTATGCCTTTTGGTCTCAAAAACGTTGGTGCCATGTACCAGCGGGATATGACTTATATATTTCACGATTTAATTCATAAAATCATGGAATCTTACGTAGATGACTTGTTGGCTAAGGCCAAGAAGCGCTGTGACCATCTGGAAATACTCCGCGTCATTCTTTCATGTCTAATAGAATACGGAGTCACGCTAAACCCAGAGAAATGTGTCTTTGGTGTAACGGGAGGGAAACTCCTAGGTTATATCATATCATCACGGGGAATAGATGTTGACCCAACCAAAATTCGGGATGTCCTCGAAATGGTTCCACCTTCGGACGAATCTGGAATCAGGTCATTTCTCAGAAAGCTAGGTGCGATCAGAAGATTCATCCCGGACTTGAGCTTTGCTATTCATCCAATCAATAATTTACTCAAGAAAGATTATAACATTGATTGGACCAAAGACTGTAATGAATATTTTAACACAGTTAAGCATTTCTTGCTATCACCACCTACACTAATGCCACCTAAGCTAGACCGCCCGTTGATTTTATACTCACGAGCTACCAATGTCTCGTTAGCTTGCATGTTGGCCCAAGAAGACGATGACAAAAGAGAACGTGCCATTTATTTCATTATCCGAACACTGCTCGACTATGAAACACGCTATACACAAGCAGAATGAGAATGTCTCACCATAGTCTTCGCAACCAAACACCTAAGACACTATATGCTAAATCAAGAAACAAGGGTCGTAGTGAAAACGGACCACTTACGAACTTTCCTCACACAAGGGTCCTTGTCTAAGAAGGCTAGACATTTTATAACCTTAATGGGAGAATTCGAATTAACATTTGTAAATCAAAAGTCAGTTAAGGGACAAATCATTGCGGATTGGTTAGCTGATAACCCGTTAGATGGGGGAGATCTAGTAGATTTGGATTTTCCAGATGAGTGCGTATACTACGTCGAAACCCGACCTACCATCTCTAAGTGCCCTTGGTACATTGATATCATTAGCTATATCATGGACCATACGTATCCAGAAGGAGCTACACCGCAACAAAGAAGGTGGTTACACATTATCGTAGCTAAGTATGTCATTATAGAGCAAGTTCTCTATCGAAAGGCGTTCGATGGAATGCTCCTAAGATGTGTCGACACAGAGGAGTCCAAGAAGATTCTCTATGAATCTCACAGCGAAGTATGTGGAGGTCATTTTGGCGGCCACGCCACTGCTCGAAAAATACATCGAATGGGATATTTTTGGCCCACCCTAGAACATGACGCAATAGAGTTTGTACGCAGGTGTCGCAAGTGCCAAGAATTCTCTCATGAGATTCACATGCCGGCATAAGTTCTGCAACCAATCGCTACTCCTTGGCCCTTTTCTACATGGGGCCTAGACTTGATAGGGAAATTCTCTCCCTCATCCACAGACGGCCATAATTTTATAATCACGGCCACTGAATATTTCACCAAATGGGTAGAGGCCATGCCTCTTACCACTGTACCTGGTTCTGTAATCACCAAGTTCATTTTGAACCAAATCATTTGCAGATACGGTATCCCACAAATCATTATCTCTGATAATGGAACTTCTTTTAAGAATGAAGAAGTTCGTGAGCTATGCAAAAAAAATTTAATAAGCCATCATATGGCTTCCTTATATTATCCCCAAGCCAATGGGCAGGCTGAAGCAACAAACAAAAAAATGAAATTCATTCTCCTTAAAACGGTAAAAGAAAACAAACGAGATTGGCATTTAAAGTTATATCCGGCCTTATGGGCCCACCGAACCTCAATAAGAACACCAACGGGAGCAACTCCTTTCTCGCTGTTATTTGGGGCAGAAGCGGTTCTCCCACTTGAGGTTGAAATACCCAGTCTCCGCATTTCACTACAAGGGATTCTAGATGAAGACGCTTACAGAGAAGCACGTCTTTCCCAACTAGAAAGCCTAGATGAAATTAGGTTAGATGCCGAACAGCGATATAGAGTCTGTGCCGACCGGATGTGTCGGCAGTATAACAAGAAGGTCTATGAACGTGACATATACGAAGGTGATCTGGTTCTAAGGCTGGACAGCCAGATCGACAAGAAGATCGGCGAAGGAAGAAAATTCCGGCCCAAATGGTCGGGCCCATTCCGAGTCATGAAGGACTACGGAAATGATGCATACCTCTTATGCATGCTAGAAGGTGAGGAATTCGGTGAAACAGTCAATTCCCTTCACCTCAAGTATTTATACGTGTAAGCAACTAACGCTACCTATATAACTATCTACATTGCATTTTCATATAGGTTAGGATCATTTTGTCCATTCGTTTCTTACACAAATTGTGATCAAGGAATCTATTCTCAAATCAATTCATTACAAACTCATGATGTTGTTGGCATAAAATCTTTAATCATATCTCCCCATTTTCATGATATTATCAAAATATCTCAGAAACTTTTATCAAATAAAATCAGACATGACAAAGTCTTAGCGGTAACCATACCAAGATCTACAAGTTTATTCTCACTTCGATTTCTTCATTAGAATAAGTGTCATTGCCTATGGTCTGTTCTAGAAGCTTCATGGTGTCACATCTATCCCATATACATGTCTCTTTGGGAATAAGTACATACTGACATTTTACTCAAATGAACAAATCAAATGTTGATCGAACAGAAAAGTTTAATTTTACACATTTCCTTGCCCCACCAACCTTCGGTGATGAGCTTGCGTCTCTTACTAGTGACGTAGGGTTGGGAAAGGATGGAAATTCCCTTACTCGCCTATGCTTTGCCCACGGTGATAAACCCATGCTTCCTACTAGTAGCATGGGGCAAGGAGTAGAGGGTCCTCTTGACAAATAAATACAAATGGGCATACGCAACCAATTCAAACTTTCAAACTTTGAGTCAAAAGCAAATGAAATAGATGTTCAAAATTCCGAAAGAGTTAAAAATCCTAAAAAACACAGATTTTGTCTGCCATGTGGCCATCTACGGGTCTAAGTCTGGATAAACCGCAGGGCAAGTTACATCCAAAACTATGAAGTCACTCGGGTGGAGTCGGCTTGTAGCTTTCAATTTGGTTCCACCAAAGCTTTGTCTATCTTTCATCACTGTCATTTCATCACACCTCATAACTTGCGCCCTTCTTGGCTCTTGGTGATGAGCCCTCGCATCTTACTGGTTGTGTGGAGTTAGGAGTGGGATAAGTTTATCTGTTCATCATATTGTTTATTTTCATCACTTTGCCAAAACAAACATGAGGTATCCAAATCGCTCACAGAAGCTAAGATTCAAAATCACAATATATTTACATTATCATGCATCAGCATCACGAAACACAAAGAGAAAATTAAGCAATTACATCATTTGTTCACCATTGCATACATTCTAGAAAGCATATAAACATACATCGTAGTATACACAAAGTAGTTGAAAGTAGAAAGGGAAACATGAGTGACAATATTTTGATCCAGAACAAATGCATATATATAGATAATCAATGTTTATATACAATGCCATCATGCACTAGGCATGGTCAAAACGCTCAAAGAGCCCGTGATATACAAAAGAATCTATGGTACAAAATACGTAGGATCCAAGTGGCCTCTCAACCCCTACGCGATCCCGCCGAAGGTGCGCGCCCTCACCTAGGACTCCGGCTACGCCGGCGCTCTGAATGCACGGAGGGCTCAGGGTCCCAAGGAGCATCCGCGGTCTCACCATGAGAGTGGATCCTCATAAGACGCTCAGCTGTCCTATAGCCTGCCAACTCTGTATGGAGGGTCGACACCATCCTAGCCATGTGCCAAACGGGAGCAAAGACATCAGTATGCCTACCGGCTGCTGAGGGCCCCCCGGCATCTACGGACAGCTCTGTATGGGTCCTATCCATGGGGATCATCAGGGAATCAGTACATACCCTGCGGATTAGATCCCGCCACTCGTCAACAGTCTCTGCAAACAAAGAAGAAAAAAATGAATTAGAAACTAGGCAAGCGGCTAAAAGACACAAGATAAAAACACAAGGAGAGATAGCAATTAAAACAAATCCTAAATTAAACAAGCATTGAAAGGAAGAAAGGATAACTTACTCGGATCACCGGGCCTCCAAGATGGGTCGCTGGGGCCAGCACCCGCCGCGGATGCCGCTGTCGACTGAGGGGCTGCTCCTGTAGTGGGAGCAACATGACGCCCCGCAACAGACTCATTCTCTCCACCATGGTTCTGGGAGAGTGGCTCCTCTAAAACTAGATTCACCCTCTCTGCACTCTGCTCAACCCTCTCTGCCTGCATAATGTCCTGAGTGTCATGCCACTCAGGATCACTATCATCAGTCTCCTCCGACCCTCCCTCTGTAAGCTCCTCAGAATCGGAGTCAATATCTATGGGGTCATCACTGCTATGAGTAGGACCCACAACAATCTGAAGCAAAGGTACCCGAGGCGCACCGGCTCTCCCTCTCGCCCGAACTATCCTCCTGGCTGCAATAGGAATGCCAGGAGTAACCATTGTCCAGCCTCGGCCTCTAGGCCCCCCTCTGGCCTCGCGAACTGATCTGTAAACTGGTGCCACTAGGGGAAGCATGCCCGTATACGATAGGCCAAACTGCTGAGGAACTCTGCTAAAAGGATGTACCTCCACCCATCCCACGCGGTCGATGAGCTGCCCTATGGTGGAGCAAGAGATCAATGTAAGAGTCTCCTCTCCTCATATACCGACCATAAGCTGGTACGGTGTCACCTCCATATCTATTGTAGTAAGGGAGGCAACTGGCTGGTGAGGTGCTCTAAGCACTGACATATCTGACCATCTAGCTGCCCTCACAGCCCCGAGATCTGCCACCTCCATGCCTCTGCCATAGGGGATAAAACGCTCATACACCCAACTCATGACTAGAGTTGGGTGGCTCAATGACTGTCCCTGTAAATGGACCACCCTGTATAAGTCGTGGTAGGTGGTCCCCAAAATGTCTGCACCCTAGGTGTATATCCGGCCATGCCCCTCTATCTGTGCAATGATGGGGGGACAGCAGTATAACAAAGTGTCCCCTCCCTTGTCCCCGATCAATCTCGAGGCAAAGATCCCCATGATGGCCTATCGAAATATGGGGATAGGCAAAGAAGGGATGGATCAAACTCTCACTCCCTTCTTCGACCCCGTGGAGATAGCTGCATCTCCCATGTAGCCTGCCCACTATGCAATTTGTGCCCATGACCCTACCGTCTCTAATGTGAGTCTCCTCCCGATAATCGGGACCCCCAGAATACGATAGACATCCTCTAACGTGATGGTCCACTCACCACGGACCCCTGGCAGTCGGAAGGTGTTCCGATCTGCATCCCAATATGAAAATAAGTCACAAAGGATGTGACTAGATGGTGCGACATGTGGTACGCGTGATATGCACAGTATACCAGCCCTCTGTAGCGTGTCCTCCTCGTCTGGTGAGAGGGCATCCAGTACCCCCGGCAGCCAATCACTCTCTCTCTCTCTCTCGGATCCATCTAATATACTCCTCTCTCGCCTGCATACACCCAAAAACACACAAAATAGAGCAAGTTAGCATCTAAACAATACCAAGAAAGCTATAAAAACATATAGAAATGCTAAAAATACAAGTGCAATCTCAAAAGCAAGCTCCTTTTTCTTTCTGTGCGAAACCGCTGACCTGAGCAGGGAGGCGGTTTTATAACCGCCGCCTTAAAGGCGGCGGTCGCGTAACCGCCGCCCTGAACAGGGCGGCGGTCATGTAACCGCCGCCCTGGCCAGGGCGGCGGTCGTGGCCCCAAAACCCACACGGGTTTTTAACTTTAAAAAGCCTAAAACAAGTAAAAAATGACCATTTAACCTAAAAATGGAGCCTACCCAGTAGGCACCCCCCCCTAGGTGGACGTTTTGAACCTAACATTTTCAAAAATAACCCCCCCATTACGACAAATTTAACATTTCAAATTTAAAGGGGGAAAAGCACAAAATTGAAGAAAACCAACCTGTGATCTCGCGGGGTGGCGTTCCGCACGTGGGGGCATGATCGCTATCTCGCTGCGGACGTTTTGACTCTACTCACGCAAGAAACGGTCACCGTGGGTCCCAGAGCTCAAAAACAATCAAATCGATTCACACAAATGAATAGGAAAATGGGCCCACTTTAATATATATAGTGCCCTGATTCGTTTTTAAAATTCCCTTTTCACAGGTTTGGAGCGCTGATGGAGGTAAGTCCCTATCCCCACACAAATGGTACATTCTCCTTCCCTATTATTTTAGCATTTATCTTCCAAATTATTGTGTCTATCTGCACTTGAGTTCTCTTTTCATTTTGCAGGTAGCAGGAATGTTGGATGGTGTCATTTCAACACACGGACGTGTAAGGTATAACTTCTAACTTCCCATTTCAGGACTTCCATACTCGGACCCACCGTTTTATGCCTCTTCATGGCTAAAACGCTTCTCCGAGGGGGCAATATGTACGTACCCAAAATTGTAAGGTACTGTACTGCGGAACAACGTAATAAGTGCCCCAATGATGATATAGGTCTCTTCGCAAGGTGTTCGGGATCCAGAAAAAGCTCCTAAAATGTGTGTTAACATCCCGCATGCCCCATCTAGCCCCTGCGTGTTTTGTTTTCCCCTTTTCCCCTCTTTTCTTGCCCCTTTTCTCTTAAGTAACAAAACCGCCGCCCTGCCTGGGCAGCGGTCTTGTAACCGCCGCCCTGGACAGGGCGGCGGTCCTGTAACCACCACCCTGAGCAGGGCGGCGGTCCTTTACGCATTTTCCAAAACATTCTTTTGATGAAACACACATAAAAATCAACGTTCCACCAACTTTTCTTGCTGACTTAAGCTTGCATTTATGTTTTTGGTCCCCTAGAATAGTGTTTTTCCTTTGTTTATTGTTTACGAGTTAAGTTTGATTTTGATTTTGGGGTGATTGAATTCCTATAAATGCATGACTTGTGCTCAAACAAAGAAGGTCTGCCCCTGAATTCATCTCTCATTTTCCTCACTTCAGTCTATTAGTTTTCTTAGATTCCGTAGTTTAGTTCATTACATGCTAAGTTTGCATTGACCAGCTGTTGGTAAGCCACATATCCAACTTGTGCAAACAGTGTTGCTGTTTTATCCAAACCATTTGAGTAGAATAGCTTAGGAAGCCATTAAAGTTGCAGGTTTTACTCTTCATACAGGAAAGTTTCAGGTTCTGGACACATCATGTTGCATGATTCGCAGTAGATCCCGCTAGGAATTGCATAATCCAAGCTATGTACTCTTGCACTATCCCTCTCCTATCCGCATTCTATTCTGTCTGCATTTTGAAGGTTGTCCCTTGTTCCAACACCTATTCTTGTTGATGCAAGCATTACACGCTTTTCTGGATCTACGTGAGCACAAAGAACAAAGAGATCATACTGAGGGGACAAGATCACACACACCATCGGATTCGCCACTGTTCAGCGGAATCCAGGTTCTAACTTTCAAAGTTCTAGTTAAAATCATATCAAACAAAGTAGTTAACTGTTTTATTTCAGTAAATTCTATTCTTGATATTACCAGAGAAGCTGTGGGGATTGATAGTTTCTGAGAAACTATGATTCACTCCTCACTTCTGAGGTAGGGTCGAGAATCTTGCAGATAGATTAGTTATTTCATTGTTTAGAATAGATATACAAAATTGCACAGACAAATAACTACACTCGGTTATTTTGTTTGTTTTTAATTATTAGTTTAGCTATCAATTCTCAATATTTTAAATAGCTGCTTTCTTATAAATCGTCAGAAAATACAAAAAGAAATCATATATGCTATAAGTATACTTAGAGTTCATTTTATTATAGCTTGTTTATATTACTGCTTTTGTATGACAATTACGGGACCCAGGGAGCCCAGAGAATACGTTTTCGAGCCAGTCATGCCTCAGCCCAATCTCATAGCGGCAATAACTGATATTGACCAGAATCTTAGAATCCAAGTCTTCCAAACAACAACAGACTTCCAACAGGTCAGATCTCAGTTAAGAGGATTAAACATAGAAGACGACCAAGCACATACGTTTTGGTCAAATCATCCAAACTACAAATTACCCTAGAAAAACATCCACATGACTGTAGAACGGCTTGAAAGAGAACAAAATTTCGGCTGTGATCCCTTAGTTCCAAAACCAGATGCAGGAGACACCCTTACAGACATAGATACCGGCCTAAGAATCCAGGTTGCAAGAACACCTGTGAGATATTCTGAGAAGATCACACAACTGTTGATTCTAAACATAGAGGCTGAAAAAGCGTATGATTATTGGATATTAGGGATCAGGGCTTGATTCCACGTATGACCATAACTGGTCCACAACAAACACGAATCTACGGTTATGACCCACAAATCCCGCAGCCCAACGAATCCATAAGAGAATTAGACATAAACACTGGCCTACACACACTAGTATTTCAGTCTTCTCCACTTCCACCTATCATCATCGAAAAATTATCCTTATTGGATATAATAACTAACAAAGCTAGAGAATTCTGGACTAGGCCAGAGAACCGTCCATAGAGTTGACTATTTTACCACCCACCATATGACCCTATCAGGAGAAATACACAAAACTATACTGGGTCATTTTCCACGTATTCCGCAACCCATAGATCGAATCACGCCAGAGCTCGATATTGATTAGAGCCTTCGAGCAGTCATCCTTGTCGATCGATCTATCACACCAGCCCAAGTTAGAAGGGATTTCTTTGCCTTAGATTCACAAATTCCATTATTGCGTGTTGAAGACATTAGACTGCCTAACTAGTTTGTCTGTATCCCACACATATTCCATCCTCACCGGTTGTCGCGGCACGACCTCGGGAGGTCAGGTACGCGGAAGAGTTACTTGTAGATTCTCACGCTCGCTTATCGGTTTTCCGGCGTACAGGAGCCGAGTCTCTCTTTTATGTGAGCTTAGTGGAAGGCATCATTCATGATCTTGGATCAATGATTTTAAGGGACATGAAAAGCTATAGAGCTCAGAACAGCTTCTATACCCCTTCAATCGTATTAAAAAGTACAAGTGCTTTAACAGAAATGACAGAACTAAGAAGTTGTAAATCCATAATTAAGCCTAACATTTAAGTAAGATTCATAAGAACAGAAGTACAATAGAAATATGTAGGTATTATAGAGAAAGGATCTTAGTACAAATGTCATGGTAACCTTATCATATTCATTCATAGCATTACTTCAAAATAACACAGAATGGCAGACTGTAGTCATGCACCATATCAGGATCCATACATGTGTTCTTACAAAATAAAATTTTCATTCCCCATCCCCTTACTACATTCTTCCTACAATCATCTACCTAATTTGTCTAATGGTTCACGCAATAATCCTGCAGAGCTTTGCTACCTTACTTCTGTCTCTTTTTCATTGTTATGGGCGCGTGTATAAATAAGCATCTGGGCTCCAACAAACTCCTCTATAGCCTCAAATATGCCCCCAAGTGTCAAGTTGTGGATCACCTCAGGCACATGCCTCTCCATGTCATGATTAGATTTTTGGATCTTCCTATCACAAGATATATTCCTTCAGGACACCCTGCTGTCAGGCTGGAACCTTATCTGAATGGAACACGTTCTTCATGTGTCCTATCCCACAGGTCGAAAACAACTAAGTCCCAAAGTGTACCTCATTGGCGCGCATCCTACATTCTCCAAGAACCCCTTTTTGAACCTTTCCTTGTGTGCCTTCACTTTCGTGCCTCATTGGTTTCATGCATGCTTACGCACCTCAAAGACTTGGTAGCTATACAGGGGCCCAACATGTCACGTGTTGATTGGTGTGGGAGACGGGGCGTCAGAAAAACCTAAGGCATTATGTCAAAAGGGGAAAAAGTCCAAAAAAACTTGTGCAGGCCCGCGCGTGCGTGAATGAGGAATTTCCAAGGCAAGGCACTGGTGTGGGGCCGCAGAGGCAAAATGAATTTTTTTCCAAAGGGGAACAAAGAACGCTAAGTCCAAAACCCTCCTGCGCTTCCACTTAGACACATGTCAGCATGCAATTGGTCATGGGTTAGCGGGGATGTGGGAAAAATTTGGAAATTTTTCTGAGGTCCAAAACATAAAAGGTTTAAGTTCAAAAGGGGTCTGTCTCTTCATCATGCCACGTGTCAGCATGTGATTGGTTGTGGGCTGGTGGGGAAGCAGGGAAAAGTGGGAAAATTTTCCCAAGGTAAAATTTTCAAAAAAGGACAAGTTGAAAAATGGTCTGCCCCTCTGAGGTGCCATGTGGTAGAACCCAATTGGTTACAGGATGGTGGGGCCGTGGACTTTTTAGGGAAAATTTTTCCAAAGTCAAAAATTAAAGTTTAACATTTAGATTTTTTTTAAGGCCAAATTGGATTAAAACTTCAAAGGCCATAACTTTTGATTGGAAGCTCATAATTGAGCAAACAAGGACTTTATGGAAATCTATCGAAGTCCTCTTTACACATGAATCATCAATTTTGAATTTTTATGAAGTTTAGGTTGTAAATTTGATGAAAAAATCCTGCAAGGTTTTGCAAAGCAAACTGGTAACCTTTAACTTATAAAATTTTGTTCAATTTTGAATTCTTACTATCTCAACATGTCAATCAGACATGGAGACTTATTCTTAGATGGATTTAAGAGAGGTTTCAAGGTTCAATTTAGTTGATTGAGTTGCAATTGATAATTTTCCATCTTTTGACAACAAAACGAATGTGCAAGTTTCAAATTGGATTTTATAAAGTTTTTAAGGGTATTTTTTAAAAGTTAGTGTCAATTTGAGTTCCTTAGGACTTACTAAGTTTGAATTTCAATTTTTCATATCTTATTGCTTGATGCAAGTTTGAACTGCTCATTTCTTTGATAAATTTGATTTCCAAATTTGAACTATAAAATAGGACTCAATCACTAAAGGATCTATTAAAAGTTTTCTATCCTCCAAGCATGGGGATTCTTGTCCATTCTAATCTAATATATTTAATTTATTTAACCAACATTCAAGAGCTAAAGTGCAAATTATGATTTCCAAATTTCAAACACCTTTCAAGGAAAATAAAACATTGTCTTTTTCCTCATACGCATTTTCCTTTTCAAACAGAAGTTTCAATCCTCAACAGAAAATCAAATCCCATACACAATACAATTTTGAGAAAAGAATCCAATCCTATATTGATTTCTAATAACACTTTACAATTTTCTCTTTTCCATTTGATTTCTAAAGTACAATATACAATGCATGTAACAACCTTTCACATTCCAATTTTCAATCTTACATTACCAACACAAATGCCTTCTCATTGCAAATATTTATACAACTCATCCACTTCAAAGTGGGGAGGGTTACAATGAACTTGTTCAAAAGAAGGAACTGTCAAACTGTATATTCCTCTTGCTCCAAAACAACAGCATGCTAGTTTCTTCATCTTTTCATCTTGGTCACAACAAGGAAGGGGGAAAGGCAACGCTCTCCACCCAACCAAGGCATCCAATGAGAAGGGAGAATCCATCCTTCCTCATTGGCCCCCGAGTCCCAACCATATTGAAATAAGAGATGCAATACAACACATGACAACAAAGGCTTCCACAACAACATACATTATTTTCACATTCAAAACACATTTCAAGAAGAATGTAGTTCACAACTACATTAAACAAGTGCAAACAAAACTGAGGCTTCATTAAGCAAGCCAACAAGAGCAAGGATCTATGGGGGAAATTGCTTATACCTCCCAATTAGGAATTGGGCATCCACCAAAAACAAACTGCCAATAATTCATCACACACATTTTCTTATGCCCCCCACAAATCCCTCCTTATGCCCCCCACAAAGTAAGAAATTCAAGCTATTTGTCTTCCATGGTGAATCCCAATACAAAATCCCTCAACAATAAAACTGATGCCATTGGCATTCCTTATGCCCCCCCACATGGATTCCCCATAGTCTTCTCCTACACCATGTCCTAAGCAGTCTACCCAACCAGCCAACACACACATACAACCTTCACAATTTTAAACATGCATAGAAAGAGAAGAATTTTTTTCAAAAGGATCAAGTTCCTACCTCTCCATAATGGAGTTTTTCCCAAGATCAACAAGCTTCCCAATGCCAAAATTCAGTCCAAAAATCAGCATCACACCAACATGCAAATGACTCCAAACTCCTTTCACAAACAAGGCTCCAAAATAGCAAGAAAAATTCACCCCAAGAGGAAAGTATGCAAAGTTTCAACAACCATCCAACAAGCAAGGAGTTTGAATTTTAAAGGAGAGGGAAGAGAAGAGGATGGTGTGGATCCATGTGGGATGCCACATCATTCATCCTCAACCCCAAGACCAAAGTCAACATCATTTACCTAACATAATAAATAAAATGACAAATTAAATTACACACTCCAAAATAACACATACCTCAAAAGGAATGAATTTAAAACATGTAAGAGAAGTGAAATTAAATATTACAATTAGTCATTTCAAATTCATTAAAAAGGTCTAAATTTAACCTCCAAACCATAGGTATGGTTGGTGAATAGTTTTTAAAGGTGTGGGACAAGTTTAACTTGTCCCACAAGCCTCCAAATATAGCCCCCAGGGACAAATTCGAATTCCCAAGAGGATGAAGTGTTTAAAACTCTAAAATCTATCTTACATATTCCTTACACATTCTTACAACATTTCCTACACACTCTTACACAATTTCATTTAAGATCAACAACTTCATTAATTACATTCTTATGACATATTGTTTTATTTATTTTAACACATGGTTACCCAAATCATTATCCCAACACATAATAACTAAATAAAAGGGTAACAAATCACAAAAATAAACACATGCAAACAAAGATAAAAGAAACACATTAATAAAATACACAAACCCATGGTCACATATAATGGAAATCCCCCCCATGGGAATCCCAACATAACACAATTCACACACACACACAAAATAGTTACCATGGTGACCTTGTTGAATTCACCTACAATTCCAATATGGTTGGTCTCCATTCCCCTGACATTGTTGTGATATTTTAACCTGCAAAACACAAATACCTCCTTCGGCCTCGTGGCCATATTAGAACATTCAAAATGAATATAAATAAAATAACAAAACCATCTATACATATGAATCACAACTACATCAAGAAATCAACATTATCATTTTCAGTTTAATTAATAAACTATATCATCATCAATTAATTACCATGCTAGTTCTATTCACAATATCCAATATCGCATGTCTAAATAATCATCCATCACATGTCTATACCAAACAGTATATCATCATCCACATATAAAATGTCTCTAGTAATCATCATGCATAATAACTGAATCAAATCCAACAAGAATCCAGGATCTGACATCTAACACCATACTAAATCCAAACTATAAGAATTTCCATCATAGAGTCTATAGTATCATGATCAGAATAAAAGTGTCGAAGGAAATTGGGCACTACACGCACTGGGCAGGTCTTTGGGTTAAAACCATTTTTTGACACTCAAGGAAGGCTCATTGCTCACACGCTACTCTCACATCTAGATGGGTAACTCTCACCATTGTCTTAGATTAGTTTCCTTTGTTAGGTCTAAGAACCTTACCTCGTATACTTCACCAAGCCATGATCGGGCTTGTTTGTTCTTCTATCTGTATGAAAGGGTTGCTTTTGTATATTCCCATATAACACTGGGGGAACCTTCATATTCCAATTTCTCAAATGTATACATGTGGAATTTTGACATTTGTATATTCTCACATCATGCTAGGGCCATCGATGTTTTTTTTTCCTTGTAAATTACTTTCGGAACATGATCTCAAAAAATACAAAAACAGTAAGAGAATATACACAAAATATAAACATTCAGAAAACCCCCTTTCGGAGCGAAGCTACACCAACTTCTCAACATTGTCTTAGAAAAACCTAGAAAAATAATGTGAACAGTAGCCTTGAAAACTTATCTTTCAAGATAACCCAAAAACATTAGAAAATATATCAATGTTGTCCCGTAAAAACAAGGAAGTAATTAGATTGCTTTTAGTTATCAGTTTGTATAGGGTTTCTTGTAAATATCTTTTCACATTGTATGATTTAAAGATTTGTTCATTTTCTTACCTTGGATTGAATCTTGTTTTATTTAATCATGTATCACATTGAGTTCATTTTTAAATTTCATGCTTGTAAGATATTGTTATGTATTCATTGTCTATTTTCTGCATCTATTTGAATTCATTTTACTTACTTAGATTAAAAAAATTATGTGAATTCATTTCTTGTTGCATTTTTTTGTGTGTTTTTGTAGATACGTATTTGTTTAGTTTTGTTAACTTTTGTTTTTGTGTTTTTTTACTACACATCTATTTGTTATCACATCTATCATATATCATTCATCACATATAACATCATCTAATACATCATATATACAAAAATGCTAAGTTTTACATCAGGTGTGTATGTTAATCTGATCATTACATATCGTATCATTAATGGGGCAGGAGGGGTTGCGCATGATCACAAATCTACCCCCCCCCCACACCAATATCATATAATATCATCCCAAATATTAGCATCTACAAAAAAATATCATGTCAAACACACATGATATTATCCGTAGATATATCATCAATATAAAAACATGTGATACAACATCACTATCTAACCATGAAAAAATGCATGTGAAATGAGATTCATACATGATATACTCATACATCTATAAACAAGAATCATCATCATAGAGCATATAAAAAAATGAAAAAGTACACCATCGAATGTCCATATATACATGTATAAATGCCTATCTCAAAATAGAATATGCATCATCGATACAAATCTACCATCTACAGGGCATGAATCAAAATTGAGGCTTCCTCAAGAGGCATAATCAAAAAATGATGATACATCAGTACATACATTGATTAAAAATAGCCTTCATAGGAGGCATGTGTACATACATCTGTACAAAAAAAGAGAGTCAACCATGAATTTTTCCCTCTCTACAGTTTCCTAGTCTGTGTCTTAGAGAAAGAAATGAAAACAGTTGTGATTGGCCAGCTCTAGGTGTACCACCCTGCTTTCCAGCTGGTTGTTGTACTGATCAAACTGATCGTCCTGACCTCCGAGATATAAAGCCTATCCTACTCAAATCTATAATATCAAAGGGTACAACCCACTACCCTGTTAGAACTACTCTATAATAGGAAGCCTTGTAATAAAAGGCCTCACCACTAGCTCTCATGACGTCCTGGATCATCTCTGAATCACCAAAAGTTATGGCTTCCTATACTGAAGCATCTTGCTCTCCTACTAGTCTACCCCTATTAGTATGCTACTTGAATCACAGAGGCGGCTTGTCGATCTCTATCTGGTATAATAGTCTAGACCTGGGCCAATGCATGGTCCCGCTGTACAGTAACACCCTGTGCATGTGTCTGTTCTTGTTGTAGGAGGCTCAATAACTGAGCACCTTGTGCTGATATCTAGGTAAGTGTAGCATGTTGGTGGATAAAAAAGGGGTCATAAGTGGACATCATATTGCAAAAAATAGTGAAATCTCAACTTGTAGGGATTATTAGCAATATGCGCACTCAAAATTAGAAAAAAATATACAAATATGAATCATAACATCTGGAATCTAGTTTCTAATCTACTTAATTTTTTAAGAAACATAAAATTTTAGCTATATTTAACACTCAAAATTATATGACTTGGTTTTTTTTTTAAAAAACCTATAAGATTATAGCCCGTTTTCCCGCAATTTGGATGACCAAATTTTATTTTATTTTCCTTTGATGAAAAGTTATATGTCGGTGTCTATCTTGGGATGGATTTTATTTTGTGTTTTTTCAAGAAATATTATTTTTAATGATTTTTTCCGTGAAAGTGGTCTGAAATTTTTTAGAAAACGGAGCACTTTCTGTTTTCTAGACATAACTATATCAAAAAATATTGAAATTAAATATATATATTTTAACGTGTATAGAATTTTGCCAAGCTTGGGATGGTATATGTTTTATCACATTTTGATAAGTGAAACAAAATTTGCAGTCTTAAACGTAGACATGAACATTTGCTAGAAAACATGTCTTGAAGACATACTATTAGTAAAAAATTATAAAATGATATTTATCTTATTTTATTCACTTTAAAATCAATATTTCTATAAAGCTAATAGTCTCCCCTATGCAATGGCACCATTTTTTGTGAGATGTTTTGAATTTTTCAGCATGGTTCAATTCCACGAAAGAGAAAATTTTAAATTATTGAACTTTTACATGCCATAATGACCTCCCATAGCTTTGGTTAGGAAATAACAAATATTTCCCAAGCCTTGAGGGTCAGATTTGATGATACAGATGTAACCGCGATTGTGCTTTATAAATCGTGATCACGGTTCTTAATAAATCGTGATCACGGTTCTTAATACTAGAACCACGATCACGATTTATAAAGAGTGATCATGGTTAGTAAATCATATTTACATGCATCCCAACATTTCAATTACCATGTGGTTTTTACTATTTGACCTTACTATATGAATTATTGTGAAATTCTTCACTTTTTACATGTTTTTCTTATCACCAGAAGCAAAAAATCGTGGGAGAAAAGAAATGAAGTCAAAAAAGGAAGTCAATAAGTAAAAAAACACCAGATGAATTAGAGGCAAAAAAATTTCAAAATGCTGAGCAAATGTAGAATCTTCGTGAATCAAAAGGAGGTTCATCTTAAACCCCTACTATTGTAAGCAATGAGGAACTAGGTAATGTTTCTACTGTTAATATTGAAGATGATTTAAATACTCGTGATCAAGATATTTTTACTATCAATGTTGAAGAAGAATTAAATACTCCTGATGTAGCTGATGTTGAAATTAAAGGAGACAATGAAAATGTGAATAAGGAAATTCAGGTTGAAACTGTAGACAAGAAAAATTTGAGAAAAAAACCTCCTAGGATTTTACATAAGAAACCTAATTATTTATTGAAATTGATGAGAACATTTTGAAACTAATGTCTGAAAAACTTTCTAAATGGAAAATCAGAAGAAATGCCACTAAAATTTGGGATAATACTTTTGAAATTTTAAATGATTCCCAAAGATGTCATTTGTTGGTTAGTTTGATGAAACTGATTAAAATGAGACCTAAATTAAATACCTCAGGATTGACAACATCTAATATATGTGGTTAAACCTCTATAATTGTTGAAAACATTCATGATGCATATCACACTGTTGGTGTCAAGAGATGCACAAGGGATGGTAATATTGTGCATCGTGTACTTGCTACTAGTGTTGTAAGTGAATCAATAAAAAAATAACATTTGATTACACAAACAAGTCGAATATTGAAATTTATTTGAAAAACTCTAATGAAATCAATTGAAAGACATAATATCCTTCAATCACTCAATAACACCAATTTTTGGGCCATTTTTGCTAGAGCACCACGTAAGGACAAAGATATATCTAATGCTATAAGAGAAGTTGTTATTCAATTTTGGCATGATAACACTAGAGTTTAACCTAATACAAGAGATGTTGTAAAATAGAGAGTTAGTTCTACGAATCATGAATCACATCCAAAACATTTCTTAGATATGACTCAAACTCATTTTTTTCATAAGTTTGAATAGGAGCATCTAGAAATTAAAATTAGTCAACTTTTTGTTGAAATTTTGAAACCATTCTATGTGAAAATCAACCACGCTCACACCACTTGTTGTTGTAGGAAACATGTTGAATTTGCGATGCATTATGCTAAATTTTTACGTATTCGTTATGATTTTCATTATAAAACTATGTTATCGGAATGTGGTGTTCAATTTCCACCAATATCTTCTAGGGATTTCATTCCTACGATATTTTGTGGAAGAGAAGTTGGACAATATTTTTATAGTCAGGATTGTTTATATGGAAGTTGTGGTATGTGCGGCGGATTACCTAAATTGGAAATTTGCATCCATGAGAAAATTGGAGGTGTAATAGGACATAATTTATTTGAGTTTGATAAATATAAATCAGTACCATACCAGTTGAAAGATGGAAAGGAGTCTAAACGGTGTGAGCTAGTTACAGAATATATGCCTATTTTTTAATTTATGAGAAAATTGAAGGATGAAATTGTTTATGAGTATGTTAGGCATACACATAGAGCTCGATGGTTAGATGAAAAGTTTAAGATATGCAAGGAAACATTTCCTATTGATACTATTGTTTTAGTGGTCAATTTTGCAGAGAATTACACATTACAACCACAAATAGAGGTTTAATCACAATATTACAGCTCAGTACAGGTTGTTATTTTTGTACATATAGCATTTATACATTCTCCTGACAATACAGAGAATGATCAAACAATTTTAGGAAAGTGCCACTTTTATATCAATGATGATCATTCTCATTCCACTGAATTTGTGCAAGGGTGTTTCTAGTTATTTTATGGAAACTTGTCTGATAGGCACATCCGCTTCAATCAACATTATATATGGTCATATAATTACACGTCTCAGTTTAAGAATGCATGAATGTTTTATTGGATGATCAGTATGCACTTCAAGATGGGTGTGCAACATATTTGGAGTTTTATTGAGGCTAGACATGGAAAAAGAGAGCATGACGATGCAGGGGCATGTATGAAAAGAGCTCTTACAAGAGAAGAGTTGAAGTAAAAAGATGGTGATAAATTAAAAGATAAAAAGAGCATATTGGAATGGTGTATTGACAACATGGCCTGAGGTTCTCAAGAAAATTCCATAGTTCAAATATATTTTTGGTTGATAGAGGAACAAAAAATTGTTAACTACAAGGATTGTATGACACTCACAAGGTCCAGTGATATGCACTCATTTTGTAGCTCAGATGCTAATTTGTGGGCCACATGGGAAAAAAAATTGGCGTGTTTTTATGCATCTTGTATCAAATTTGTCATTGTTGTGTGTGATTCACAAGAATGGGTGGATTGATGGATTTGTAGGCATCTAACTCTATTTCCTAGTTATCAACCTCTACAGGCATTATGAATTGTCTCTCTAGATGAAGTTGCAACATCCAAGGAATTTGACAAAATTTTGATTTTGGTGCGAAAAGGTAAATGGTTATTTACAATTTTTGTATTGATTTATGTCCATTGAAATTAATATGTAATTTAAATTTGAGTTAAAACCTTTTTGTGTAGGACATGTGTTTACAGTTATTGCAAAAAAAGACAATGAAGAAGGAATAGACTATTTCTTATGTCATTGCATTGAGGAAAGAAAGAAGTTGACTTCTCTTGTTATAGATGGCAAAGATATTTAATAGCCTATAGGGTCAGTGGTAGTTATTGGAACTTGGCTTCGACGATATCCATTAAAAAATTCCTCGGTTTGGGTGTTTGAAGACTTTGAGACACAGGAAAATACTCGTATATTCGCATCTAGTTCTAGCGACAAATATTCAGTTGTATAGATATCGAGGAAGGCCTAATAACAAGATTCTTTTAAAGGTTCAAGAGTCAGATCATGAAGCAATCCTACCTGATATTTAGAGTAGATCCGATCCTGATGGTTCATTGAAATGAATTTACATGCTCACGTCTAGTATATATAGTTTCTTTGAAGTGTTTAAATTTTTCAACCAAATCATTCAAGTTCATATATTTTATTAAATTTGTTTATTTTGTATATATCTAGTATATGGTTTTGATTCAACTTAAATTTCTTTGACAAACAATTTTATGCAGGTTAGTGGTGTCAAAAAAGCTTCCACTTTCACAACATGATGGTGAACATTGGAATGAATTTACATGAGATCGTCCGGTATATATAATTTCTTTGAATTGTTTAAATTTGTCATTTCTAGATTCAAGTTCATATATTTTATTAAATTTGTGTATTTTGTATATATCTAGTACGATTTTGATTCGACTTAAATTTCTTTGACTAACACTTTTATATAGTTTAGTGGTGCCAAAAAAGATTCCACCTTTACATTATTGGCACTGTTAGTATATAATTTAATACTCTCAAAGCTAAGATAAGATTTCATTGTTTTACAAGAAAAGAGAAGCAACTAACAATGGTTCATGTGCTTGTGCAGGGGGTTCTTGGCTTTGGAGGAGGTAGCCAGGAAGCACCAGGAGCGTAGGGAACAAAAATGACACCTCCCCAAGTCTTTAAAAGGCCATCCCTATGCATGCACACATTCGGTTTGGTGCCATGACCCACCATTTGAAAACTATAGCATTTGATAGCCTTACACTGGCTCAAACTACACTATTTCACGCATTTGTAACCAATAGGACAGCGGGAGCACTGATTGGAGATGGAAAAAATTGACATATGATATTATAGAGGGTCCCTGCGTTGAGGTTTAGGATCTAATGAGATGTCTCCAGGTTCCATGGATTCTGATTAATCACCCATCGAAGTTGAATGGTTTTTGGGACTCAGGGCTCTTAAGGGACTATGCCCAAATGAAGTAGCTCCAAAGTAATGATGTTTTCGTGCTCCAAAATGACACCTCCTATAGTATTTTCCTAGCCACCCAAACATTTTGGCGCATTCAGTTTGGTGCCATGACCCACCATTTTCAAAATATAACATTTGGCATCCTTACACTAGCTCAAATTGCATTATTTCACATGTTAGCAAAAAATAGGGCAACGAGAGAATCAATAAGAGACAGAAAAAACTGAGATAGGCTATTGTAGAGGGTCACTATAGCAAGGTGTAGGATCTAACGAGACATATCTAGGTGTCATGGAGTCTGAGTAATCACCCGTCGAAGTTGAATATTTTTTTGGTCTCAAGGATCTTAAGGGACTTGTTATCCAAAATGAGCCCCTTGCTCATTTTTTGGCTAACTCCTCTCTTTCCTACCTTCCTAGTGCCTTAGAAAATTTCATCTTTAAGGCACTCAAAACCTTTTAAAAATGACATCATTGGATAGATCTTCTTCTCATCTTTCCAGAATGGTAAAGGTTTCCTCCTAACTCCATGTATTTTTTGAGTTATGGCTTGGCGGAGTTCTTGTGGGAAATTTTCCCTAGATAGGCCCGCCGGCCAATCAGAGAGTGCCACGTTAGCAAAAAGTGGCAGAGCACGGAGGCAAACTTGGAATTTTTCCAAAGTGTTTGGCGGGGGTGCAAAAGGAAAATTCTAGCCCGAAATCCCGCCAGTGAATAGGAATCCGCCACGTTTCCTCGAACTAGCGGGGGGTGGAGGAGTGGAGGAAAATTTTCCCGTTGGGTGAATTTGGAAAATTTCAAAAGGAAAGTCCACCCCCAAAGCCCGTACTAACCAAATTGTGCCACATGTCCACATGGCAAAAAAATTTTAAGTCAGGCCCGCATGGGGAAAAGGATCAGGGAAGGCCCGAGCCAATAGAATCATGCCACGTGTCCATGTGGCGATAAAAATTTTAAGTCGAGCCTGCAGGGAAAAAGAGGAAGTACAGACCCAAGCCAATAGAAACCTGTCACGTGTCTAAAAAGTGAAAAATGGTCAGAGTGATGGGAAAATTGGGAATCGCACCCCCGAGGTCTAATCAGATCATGCCACATGTCATTGGAGTGTCGGGCGGTGGGAAAATTTCAATTTTTTTTGCCCGACAATTCAAATTTGCCCTAGTTTTTCCCTAAATGTTCAGAGGGGCATAACTTTCAATCCAGAGCTCGGATTTTCACGTTCTTTATATCATTGGAAATATGGTGACATTCTCTACATGATTATAGACTTAATTTTGCATTTTGGTGGAGAATTTTTGGAGAAAATAAAAAAATATCCTATTAGGGGGGAACCGACAGAAATGACATTTCAACTACCATTTTTTATGAAGCATGGCTCGCATCTCCTTCTAGCATGGTCCAAAACATGGAAGAATGAATTGTTAAGGGTGTCCATGCCTTTTTTATGAATTTGGTCAGTGGATGAAACTTGCACCCATGTTTTCCCACGTTTCTCTCTCCTGAACTAAATTTTTTCATTCTAAAAAGCCAGTTTTGGCTCATTTTTCAAAAATTTATATGTTCTTGCTTCTACAAGCTCTTCATTTCTCCTTAGTAGGTCGATTTGAAGGATTTTCAGAACTCCCATGGATATTGTAACATTTTTATGCCTTTTTTTCTATTGTAATGCATTGTATCAACTCTGGAACTGACAATACATGTTCTGTGATTGATTTTCAAATCCTCTATTGCATTCGTTTGTTTCCTTATGATATTTCCTTGTGTTTTGGAAAATTTGTGCATGTTTTATTTCTCTACCTTCATGATCTATGTCTATTTTTCAAAACAAGATGTCTAACATTCTCCTTATCTGGTGTATCACCATTTTAGTGTAGGCTTTGTTTTTCCTTTCTCTCTCTCCCTGTCTCCTTGGCATAGTTCAATTAGGATTAGATTAGCTTGCCTGAATTGGAATAGCTTGTGGCAGGTAGTTTAGGAAGAGGAACCGGCCTTCTCATGAGAGATTTCCCCATTTGCAAAGGTCCCACACTTTGGGAAAGCTCAATGTTGTGCATTCACACCAAAATGACATTGCCTTAGAAAAGTAGATCCTTTGGTCATTTTAGGGGTGATGTGAATCTACACTAATAGTTCTAGCATGCCCAGTGGGACCTTAGAGGTCTTCCACTTCATCTTCTACAAGTTGATGTGTTTCTATGAAGATTTTAGCCTTTGGAGGCACATTCAAAAACACATTTGGTGACTCCATCTAATAAACAACTCATTCTCTAAGTTACAGACCTGTTTTCCATCCATTTTCATCCATCCTTCTTTCCATCTCTTTCATTATTTTCCATTCCATAAATTTGTGCAATCATGACTTCATTTCCATCATGGAATTCACATTTACAACAGCAGTATATCACACCTCCAACATGTTTTTCAAGTCCTCCAGATCAGCATTTTGATCAAATTCAAAATCAGTATGCATATCCATATGAGAAATGCCAAAATTAGTTTGGCTATGAAGCACATCAATCACAAGGGTATTCAAATTGTGAGGGAAATCATGAAGAAAATGCAGATCTACTGGAAAAAATCAAAAATATGGAGGTAAAGATGGTACAATCAAGAGCAACAACTCAAATGAAGGATTTAAGAATTGGTTGTAGGACTCCTTGTCCATGGGGAGGCCTTTTCCCAAGACACTTCAGCCCTCAAGAGAAGCTAGACTTCATGATGGAGATGCTGCCCCAACTTGCACAATGGATAGCAGAGATAGAGGCTTATAAACTTGGTGTTGAACAACCTTGTCAATGGGTAAGTTCTACACCATCATCTGGTTTTTCTCCTTCCATTCCTCAAGCAGCACCATCTCAATTTGGGTTTCAATTTTCAAGTTTCCCATATGCTGCCCCAAGTGTTGAATCCATTTCTCCATCCTTTAGTCTTCCAATCCATCTCAATTCTTCTTTCCTCTTTCCTTCCAAATAGTCATCTCTTCCACAAGAGCCAAAAGAAACACCCTCCCCTCCAAAGAAACAAGAATTTCTACCTCCTCCAACACCATAAAAAAGTGCAAAATCAATTGAGTCACAACCCACCCCTCCTCTTGCATTCCCAAACCAATGTTGGGAAGATAATCAAGATACCAATCAAGGGCAGCAGGAACAAGAGCCCAACAGAGAAGAAATAACAGAAAATTTGAAGAGTTGGGCTGCCAAATTTGGGATAACAAAGATCCCCTTGATGGCTAAGCCTTCAGAAGAGGTTGGAGTTGGAGAACAAGTGGCAAATAAGGCTGATTTTGCAGCAGCAGTAAAGCAAGAGGAATCGTATTTTTCATGTGAAAATTTGAGTGTCCATGTTAGTACTATGCCCAAATATAATTCTGATCCAATTCAAGCTGCACAATCAGCCATGGAGGAAGAAAGCCCTGAAGAAAACCTTGCAGCCCCAACTTGTCCTCTAGAGCAGTAGATTGAAGAGTTTGACTTGAGAAATTTCATGCTAAAGGAAGAGTTCTATCAAGAGAAATATTGTCTTCAGGAAGTAGAGGAAGGAGAAGCTACTCCAAATCCAAAAGAAGAGGAGCACATTCCAGCTGTGGGGGATAAAAGTGTAGATCCAAGGGCTTTGAGCATAAAGTAGGGTATAGAAGAACCTTCAGTTCTTCGTTCTACTTCATCTCTCCCAAGTTCTAATGCTGAAGAAGAGTTTGATCTTTCAAACTCAATGATTGAAGATGAGGAGAACCATGGTGAACAGGTTGCTAATCAAGAGAACACCATGGAGGAAGTTGAACATTTGCAGCAGGATAGGAATGAGATAGTTTACCTGTCAGATTTGGAGGACTGTTTTAATGGAGATGAACCGGTTGAGTTTATACCTTTCTCTCTTTCATCATCCACACTTCAAACACAAGAAATTGATGTCATGAAGGAGAGCATTCATTTGGAGCATCCTACATCTTATGATATCTCTTTGAGATCAAAATGGGAAGATTTAAATCTTCCATTTTTCTCATTGGAGGAAGAGAAAGAGCAGAAGAACTTCATCACTCCATCCACCCAAGAAGGTCTATAAGAAGACTCCATTTTTGGAGTTGAAAATCAGAGTTATGGGCATATCAAATAGATCAAACCTTTCCCAATTAGGTATTTCGCTTCATTGGAGCCAAAGGAGAAGCCAAAACTAGTCATGTTTGCTTCTAAGCATGAGGATGATATGCAAAGTACCAAGGATCAGCTGTCATACCTCTTCAATCCAAATGCAGAACAAATAAAAGAGGTATTGAATTTTCCTTCAGCTGACACCTTGATGATTTGGGTAGAAGACCAGCTTCTTGTTGATTTTACACTCATCCAACCAGCCATGTTTAGTGCCAAATGAGTTGCATGGCTGCCCATTTTGAAGAAAGGAAGCTATTTTACACAACCAGTTGTAGGGTTTGTTTAGCTTTCCTTGCTTCCAGTTAGAGTAGAGTAGGTAGGTTTGCTTTCAGCAGAAGAAGTGCTTCTGCACACTCTACATGTTTCATTGGGAACATGTATGATTTTCAGTTTTATATATAGTTTTTGGTGTTGTTTCTACTCTTGCACAGTTCATTACAATGGAATTTTGGTGAAAACAACTCCAGTTCAGTGGGCTTCAGTGGCTCAAGGGGAATTTTTAAAGTTTAGATCAGTTTGTAGGCTATAACTCATGACTCCATGCCCAATGGATACTTTAGGCTACTGATCATTCATCTAGCAGGCAGATGACCCCTCTGAGTCGCCAAAATGCTATCCAAAATGAGCCCCTTGCTCATTTTTTGGCTAACTCCTCTCTTTCCTACCTTCCTAGTGCCTAAGTCAGAAAATTTCATCTTTAAGGCACTCAAAACCTTCTAGGAATGGAATCATTGGATAGATCTCCTTCTCATCTTTCTATAATGGTAAAGCTTTCCTCCTAACTCCATGTATTTTTTGAGTTATGGCTTGGCGGAGTTCTTGTGGGAAATTTTCCCTAGATAGGCCCGCCAGCCAATCAGAGAGTGCCACGTCAGCAAAAAGTTGCAGAGCACAAAAGCAAACTTGGAATTTTTCCAAATTGTTTGGTAGGGGTGCAAAAGGAAAATTTTGGCCTAAAATCCTGAAAGTGAATAGGAAGCCGCCACATGTCCTTGAACCGGCGGGGGGCGGACGAGTGGAGGAAAATTTTCCCGTTGGGCGAATTTGGAAAAATTCAAAAGGAAAGTCCGCCCCCCAAAGCCTGCACAAACCAAATCGTGCCATGTGTCCACATGGTGAAAATTTTTTAAGTCAGGCCCACATGGGGAAAAGGAGCAGGGAAAACCTAAGCCAATAGAATCATGCCACGTGTCTATGTGCTGAAAAAAATTTAGGTCGGGCCCGCAGGAAAAAAGAGGCAGTACAGACCCAAGCCAATAGAAATGTGCCACGTGTCCAAAAAGTGAAAAATGGTCAGAGCGATGGGAAAATTGGGAAGTGCACCCCCGAGGGCCAATCAGATCTTGCCACGTGTCATCGGAGTGTCGGGAGGCGGGAAAATTTCAAATTCTTTTGCCTGACAATTCAAATTTGCCCTAGTTTTGCCCTAAATGTTTAGAGGGGCATAACTTTCGATCCAGAGCTCAGATTTTCACGTTCTTTATATCATTGGAAAGTTGGTGAAATTATATACACAATTTTAGGCTTAATTTTTCATTTTGGTGGAGAATTTTGGGACAAAATCAAAAAACACTCCTGGTAGGGGGAACCAACAGAAATGACATTTCAACTACCATTTTTGATGAAGCATGGCTCGCATCTTCTTCCAGCATGGTAAAAAACATGGTGGAATGAATGTTTAAGGGTGTCCATGCCTTTTTTATGAATTTGGTTGGTGGTTTAAACTTGCACCCACATTTTCCCATGTTTCTCTCTCCTAAACTCGAATTTTTCATTGTAAAAAGCCAGTTTTGGCTCAGTTTTCAAAAAGTTGGATGTTCTTACTTCTGCAAGCTCTTCATTTCTCTTTAGTAGGTGGATTTGAAGGAGTTTCAAACCTCCCATGGATATTGTAACATTTTTTTCCTTCTTTTCTATTGCAATGCATTGTATCAACTCTGGAACTGACAATACATGTTCTGTGATTGATTTTCCAATCCTCTCTTGCATTTGTTTGTTTCCTTCTAATGTTTCCTTGTATTTTGGAAAATTTGTGCATGTTTTGTTGCTCTACCTTCATGATCTATGTCTATTTTGCAAAACAAGATGTCCAACATTCTCCTTCTCTGGTGTATCACTGTTTTAGTGTAGGCTCTATTTTTCCTTTCTCTCTCTCCCGGTCTCCTTGACATAGTTAGATTAGGATTAGATTAGCTTTCTTGCACTGGAATAGCTTGTGGCAAGTAGTTTGGGAAGAGGAACCAACCTTCTCTGGAGAGCTTTCCCCATTTGTAAATTTCCCACACTTTGGGAAGGCTAAATGTTGTGCATTCACACCAAAATGACATTACCTTAGAAAAGCAGATCCTTTGGTCATTTTGGGGGTGTTGTGAATCTGCACTAACAGGACTATGCCCAAACAAAGTAGCCCGGAAGAAAAAATGTTATCATGCACCAAAACAAAACCTCCTCTAGCATTTACTTGGCTAGTTAGATGTGTTGATGCATTTGGTTCGGTGCCACAACCCACTATTTCCAAGATATAACATTTGACAGTCTTACACTGGCTCAAATTGCACTATTTCACGTGTTTGCAAACAATAAGGCAGTGTGAGCACTGCGGAGATGGAAAAAATTGAGACATTATATTGTATAGTGTCACCATGCCGAGGAATAGGATACAATGATATGTCTCTGGGTGTCATGGATTCTGAGTAATCACCCGTTAAATTTGAACATTATTTTGGTCTCAAAGCTCTTAAGGGACTATGCCTGGTTGAAGTAGCCCAGAAGAAACGACCTTGTCCCACAAAAAAATGAAACCTCCTCTAGTGTTTACATGGCTACTCAGATGTGTTAGCATAGTCGATTCAGTGCCATGACCAGTCGTTTACAAGATATAACATTTGACAGTCTTACAATGGCTCAAACTGCACTATTTCGTGCATTTGGAAACAATAGGGTAGCGAGAGCACCGATCAGAGATAGAAAAAACTAATACATTCTATTATAGAGGGTACCTACACCGAGGTGTAGGATCTAATGAGACGTCTCTAGGTACCACGAAGTTCAAGTAATCACCCATCAAAGTTAAACAATGATTTGGTCTCAAGGCTCTTAAGGGACTACACCCAAACGAAGTAGCTCGGAAGCAATGACGTTGTCGTGCACCAAAATGATGCCTCCTCTAGGGTTTACCTAGCCACCTAGATATGTTGGTGTAGTCAGTTTGGTGCAACAACCCACCATTTGCAAGATATAGTGTTTGACAGTCTTACACTGGCTCAAACTACATTATTTCATGCATTTGCAAATAGTAGGACAACGAGAGCACCGATTAGAGACGGAAAAAATCAAGACAATATACTTTAGAGGGTCCCTATGCCAAGGTATAAGATCTAAGGAGACATCTCTAGGTGCCACGGAGTCTGAGTAATCACCCATCGAAGTTGAACATTTTTTTGGTCTCAGGGCTTTTAAGGGACTACTCCCGAATGAAGTAGACCAGAAGCAACGACCTTTTCATGCACCAAAATGATGCCTCCTCTATCATTTACCTAGCCCCCAAAGCATGTTGACGTAGTCGGTTCGGTGCCATGACCCAGTGTTTGCAAGATATAGTGTTTGATAGCCTTATAGTGGCTCAAACTGCACTATTTCTCACGTTTGCGAATAATAGGGAAATGAGAGCATCAATTAGAGACATAAAAAACTGAGACAGACTATTATATAGGGTCCCTATGCCAAGGTGTAGGATCTAATGAGACATCTCTAGGTGCCACAGATTCCAAGTAATCACCCATCAAAGTTGAACGGATTTTTGGTCTCAGGGCTCTTAAGGAACTACACTCGAACAAAGTTGCCTGGAAGCAATGACGTTGTCGTGCATGAAAACAATACCTCCTCTAGAATTTACCTATCAACCCAGACATGTTGGTGTATTTGGTTTGGTGCAACAACCCACCATTTACAAGATATAGAGTTTGACAATCTTACACTGGTTCAAACTACACTATTTCACACATTTGCAAACAATAGGGCAGTGAGAGCACTGATTGGAGATGGAAAACATTGAGACAATTTATTGTAGAGGGTCCCTACACCAAGGTGTAGGATCTAAGGAGACATCTCTAGGTGCCACGGAGTCCGAGTAATCACCCATCGAAGTTGAACATTTTTTTGGTCTTAGAGCTCTTAAGGGACTACGCTCGAACGAAGTACCCCAGAAGCAACGACCTTGTCGCACAACAAAATGATACCTCCTCTATCATTTATCTAGCCACCTAGACATGTTAGCATATTCGGTTGGTTCCATGACCAACTGTTTATAAGATATAATGTTTGATAGCCTTACACTGGATCAAAGTACACTATTTCTCGTGTTTGCAAACAATAGGTCAACAAGATCAACGATTGGAGATGGAAAAAACCAAGATAGGCTATTGTACAGGGTCCCTATGTTAAGGTGTAGGATCTAACTAGACATCTCTAGGTGCCATGGAGTCTGAGTAATCACCCATTAAAGTTGAACAATTTTTTGGTCTCAGGGCTCTTAAGGGACTACGCCTGAACAAAGTAGCCCGTAAACAAGGATGTTGTTGCGCATTGAAATGACACCTCTAATAGCATTTATTTTTTCATATAGAGGTGTTGGTGTAGTCGTTTTGGTGTCATGATGTCCCGAGGCATGACTTCTCACTACTTTCCTCCATTCATTTCCTAGGACTGCCTAGAAAAGGAAGTTTGTAAACAATTATTCCATAGGCTCAAGGAATACCAGGACCCTAAATTCTTTGGTGCAACTAGAGAACTCCTTCACTCAAGTTTTGGATAAAATAGTTCTTGGTTTGGATGGTCGAGCACCAAGTTGTGATCATCATACGTTTCCGTTGTAAACGTGAACTGGGATTAATAGGGAAGGGGTTCTTGGCTCTGGATCGAGTGGTCTGACTCCAAACTAGGCATCCCTAGAGCCCGCTGTAGCACCCAAAGGAATATAGCCCCTGATTGGACATGTTGGGGGTGAAAATTTTGAATGTGTCTAGTATAGTCAACTTGTCTTGAAAGATATCAATTTCAACATGTCTATTTTATAATTCTTTAATCTACAAGAAACTAGTTTACAATGTGGAACATGGCTTAAAGACATGGTACTAAAATCATTTTATTTCAATAATGGAAATGATTGAACTTGTATCACTAATAAGTTGGGTACTTGAAATATATTTTTCAGGAAGCTAATGGTTTTTTGTGGGATTGTCTATAAGTATAAAAAGTGGTATAGTTGAGTTCATGCATATTTTGAATGAACTTTTTCGATATTTGGAGGACTTTTATAGTATGAGTTAGTGTATTAATAGGCTTCACAAATGACCTATCTACAGGAGTGATAGGTGTGAAGTGAATTGACTCCAGGTATCCCATTTTGAATAACTCATTAGCATAATATTCTATGTCCTTTATGACCCATTAGAGATGAAAGTTTGTTATTTGTTGTAATGTCATTCTATAGAAGTATTTGTAATAAACATTAATCTTTTTGGCACAATCTTCCCAATAATCCTCCATTTTAGGTTAATAATAATGCTTATTGTCATATGACCTCCTGGAAGAGTAGGAATCCAAGTTTAATGATTCTAGGGAAGCTTCGATGTTACTCGAGTCTTAAAATTCATAAAAGAGTAGATACACAACTAAACTTACATAATTAAAAACAAAATGTAAAGAGAAACTAATCTGTGTAAAATTCACATGAGGCATGCCAGTAGCCTCAGTTCCCAGAGCAGATAATGACCCGTTAGGCTCCTGTGTATAAAATACAAACATATTAATGCGTACATGTACACGTGAGATATTATACAAAAACATTAAAAATGTGTATTTAATAATAAAATTGCAATCAAATATAATTTGAAATGTAAGTAACTTGAAACTTACGTCTGTAACACGCCCAACTGCAGTAGCTAGCATGTCAATGTCAGATGTGTCCATCACCAGCTCTTGCTATTCAAAATCAAAAAATATTAGTTTTTACATGTATGTACATGAAATAATCAAATACATATATATTAAAATCTCAAATGAATTAAACTATTGTGTATATATATTAAATTTTTATTTGACATTTACCTATGAAAGACCAAGATCATTTGCACCAGTTCCAGAAAAATCCACCATAATCTCATCTAGAGAAAAGAAATAATGTGATCCAGCAAATGTTGTCTCACTTGCAGTGCATACGGCACCACATGATCCATAATGGTGCGGTGAGCTAGAACTAGCGCCTCCACCAACATCACCAGATGCAATCTAATCACTATGTTGGGTCAGAGTGTCAGTGAGCTCCCTTAATGCATGTAGTGTGTCAATCTCCACAGCCTCCTTCACTATAGGAGGGATCAATGAAGGCAATGGGGGTTTTGGAGAATGGGGGATCCTTGGTTAACCAATGCCTGCACCAAATCTATTCTGTGCAAAGCCACCTCCTTGCCCATAAAAATGAGAAAAGTCAAAATAATTTGGGACCTCATTAAGCACGAACTCGTAATATAATTTCTTCAAAAAATAGAGAGGAACCTCCTTGTTGTTGCATGGTGGATAGTAAAAAACCATCCACCATCGGTCCTAAAAAAATTTCTTGATTCGTTCATCATGGCACCAATGGATTGGGAACCGTTTTCAACTAGTTTCGGGGGGTATTGGTTCTTGGGTCAATAAATAATGCACAAATGTGGTCGTTTGTAATTTTTTTACCTTTTACGGTTGTATGGAATAATTTATCTACATACCAACACCTATAATCACCTCTAAAGGTATTCCATCTGTCTATTTGGTTGGTTACAGAGTCGACTTCTCCAATCAATGTTTGCAATGTGTTGGCTAAAGTCACGCATGATGGATTTTTGGAATGATTTTGTCTTATTTTATGAATAAGGTTCTCAATGGCAATTTTATTTTGTCAGATTCTTCGAACGATATCAGCTTTTGTTCATTTTGGTTCCACGGAGATAGAAGGAGCCACATGAGGAGGATTTAAATTTGGAGGAGGGTTTTGAGGAATATTTGGATAGTTTCTAGGATTATGAGCTTGCCAAACAACTGACAAAACAAACAAATGTATACATAAACAAAAAATTGAAAAACTCATGAAAATAAAAAAAATTAACCTAAAATGTAAGAAATTTGATCAAAATCGATGGCTTACCTCTTCGTCTTGGTGGCATCGTTAAAAATTTCGCTATCCATAATTATTAAGATTAATTTGCAGGGGGTTTCAAAGCTCGAGTGCCAATAGTCGAGGAGGAATCATGGTTCACAAGGAAAAATGGGGGAAAATGAGGGGTCACGGGTGTGTTTTTTTGTCTCAGAGGACCGTGATCATGGTTTTAGGTTCAGAAATTCCCAAACCTATAAAAATAGTCCCGCAATCACGGTACGTTAATTTCATATTTTTATGTCCACTTTTTTTTCCACCAACTTGTTGCACTTACCCAACTACCCAATCTGTTGCTGCCATGTGGCACCATCCCCACCCAGAATGGCCTATGCTATTGCTTGATCTCTCTCCCCTATGACAACCTATAGCTATGCCTTGGCCTGGTCTCACTCAGTCGCATACTGTAACTGAATAGCTATGGCCTACTATAACTTCTATTGTAGGGAAGCTATTTGTCCACCAATTCTTGCCAGGAGGGAAAGGTGGAGGAATCAGTTGCGTAATTGCATATACCTATTTTTATGGGGCATGTATCCCCATTAGAATGCCTACTGGAGACAACTAAACATCTATAACCTGGGGTACATGTCTCTGCCTCAGCTTAGGTCCCTGTGTATGTGGTTGTTGTAGTAGAGGAACATGTCCCCCACCCCCATCATGACGTTGGTCATCAAAAGGATCATCGTTTTCATCATCATCATCATCATCCCCCTCATCTCTACCCTCATCGCCACTGCTAGGAGGCCCCACTGGAGGTGATCTAACTCCGACATCCCATGTTACTCTGTGAATCATCAATCAACGACATGATAATGTATGGTAGCATGGTGCATACTCCAATGTATAACTCATATATCAGACTTTTCTCATAACTAGCACCATTTGTAAGTAATTGGCCATAGCCCTGTCTGTGGTAATTTGTGGCCCCATTTCAAAGTCCTCTCGAGCCATGCGGGCATACCACATATCAGGCCCCAAAACATCCTATGTAGTGCCAAACTATCTCTGACACCAATCAACTCTGTATAGCTCCCGCATATAGCTACGACTACCAAAAATGAAGTGCTCAACTATAGTTATACTGAGCTCTATGCCATATTGAGGCCATTGGAAATGTCTATATGGCCTCCATACTACCAAGGCCTACTGCAAGTCATCTAGCTCCCAGTAATAATGGTATGTATCTCCCATGTGTGGCCGCACATCATCGCCAATCGAAACCCAGCCCATAACACAAAGCTCCTCTTGAGCTCAAACTCTCAATACACATGTGGGGTGACCAATAAAAATATGGTCCCATGCCCAAATGTGAAGCATCCTGGTAGTTCCTACCATATTCTAATGGTACTATGTAATCAAGTGTAAATCCCAGTATAAATGTGCCAATATGCATTGGCCCCAACAGTAGTCTTGCCATCGATCAATCCCTGTATCACTCCAATGAAGCCAAGTGAGAATGAAGCTCCAGTCTTGTTACGGAATAAAACTCCACTGACAAAAGCCATCAAATAAAATACAACCCAATCAAGCTCAAGGTCCTCTTTACACCGTGACAATCTCACTATCATCCCACAACGCGATATATCTGACATACCAAAAAGCTCTAGAATGCACTGATCAATGTTGATCTGATGACTCGTATACTAAATCAAATGGCCTTGGATAGTAACCCGCATAATGTGCCATACATCCTCTAAAGTGATGGTGATCTTGTCAGTGGGGAGTCGGAAACACTGACTCTCACTATGCCACCACTCAACTATGGCTGACAGGAGGCCATGATCTAGAGTAATCTTCGGCATGTCGACTGCGTAGGCTAACCCCCTAACATATAGGAAGATATCAAATATCTTTAGATCATCCTCATCAAAATGAGCCTTTATTACAACTTGACGACCATATCTCTCTCAGGTGTGAAGGACAGGTACTATCTGCTGCACACAAACAAATGATACACGCGTTAGGATTACATTTATATTTGCTTCTATCTAGATCTATAGTCAATTATTCTTACATTCATCTAACATACTAATTTTCACTTTATTCTACAACAACCTAGTCTATTTTGCATCTATGTTTGGTTCCTTGTTGGCACAAAGTAAGTTCTGAGCTTTTCCCTGGTGCATACATGCCTACTTCAGTGCATGTGAGCCTATTTCGAAGTGTATGCGCTGAACACGTGTACATGCCCATCTTGATGCTTATGCCTCTATCTCAACATGTACACTCACCCAATTTCCTAACCTATTTCCCTACCTACCTAGGATGCATAAGCTTCCAGTTCGACACATGTGCCTACCAGTTGATGTGCGCGTATGCACATCCTTGTTTCCCCCCTTCTGATGCAAATGTGTCCCCTCTAACATATATGCATGCACGTACCTATGCTTTGATAGGTATGCCCATGCATACCCATAATTTTTACACATGCGCATGCACATACGTCAAGTTTTGCCCTAATCTAGCCTAAAACACTTAAAAAGTGATTAAAAATGACATTAAATGCACAAAGGACAAAGTAGGGATAGGGCACTCATGTAGGGTCCATCCGATGTGTCTCAAAGGTACTCCTGGATGCAGTCTACTCGTCTCCTCCTTCTCGGAAGTCTCACCATCTCACTCCAATGCTCCCACACTCGCTCGTGGTAAGAATTTTTAAGAGCCCCGCTACAAATGAACTACCCGTGATTGATTTACCCCCTTAGGTGAATATATTAGGCTGCCACGATGCCCTTGGGGCATGATTTCTCTGTCATGATCACTCTTACACTTCTTTTCTTCACTAAAATGATTATTTTTATAAAATAATTATTTATTTGCTAATTTTTTCTATGCTGGAGGACTACATGCTACCTAGCGCTCATTTCTTTACCCTGGGGTAGTTTACAAATATTCCAGGTGCTATTTTCTGCTATTTTCTTATATTTTACCTGCTAGCTACCCTGATGATTTTTTTATTAAATAATTTTTTTGGCTCATTCTTCTTCTCACCGAGGCATTTTCCTACTGTCGGATGCCATTTTTATTTTCCCTGGGGCATTTTTATGTACTTCTAGGGGATCTTCCATTTCTTAACTTCTTCTGACCAATCAAAAATTATAAAATTATAAAATCATCCACAAAATCCAAAAAAAATTGTGAAAACTTTGAAAATGAGCTAAAATTGGTAATCAATTCATTTGCAGTTGAAATTTGTATCTCTTGCATGGCGTCCATCTCATATCTTGTTAGAATTTCCACACGTATTGAAACAACAACTCATGGATCCTCTGAATCACCAAACCATTTACAAAGGCTATGCTACTTACTTCATCGATACTTTGGGGCATGAATTGTCTAGTATTGTTTCGTTGTGCACATTTTTTTTCCATTGGACCCAACTGTCCTCCATCCTTTCCCTTACATATTCCAATTTCTTGGGGAATTATTTTCAACCCTTGTTGTTTATCAAAACATTTGGGATTGAAACTTGATAACAAAATATTTGTTCAACTACCTTAAACATTGTTGGTTTGAGTGTGTGTGATTGTAATTAATTCCCTCTTAGGTGAGTTTGTTTACTTCTTGTATTGCATTGCATTTGTTTATGTTGCATGGAGTTGGCCATTTTTAGCAATGGACATTTGTTTGTATCTTGGCTTTTCATGTCATTTTATGCTTCCATCGTATTTTTATATTTTAATAAGGACCAATGATGAAGATTACTAGCAATATGATGAATAAGAATTGTTTATATAACAATACCCAGTGGATAGCTCAAAATCCCTTTTTTTTGTTATTTTCTCTTATATCTCCCCCTTCTTCACACTATCATTTATTTTGTTCTCTTTTTTTATCGTCGATCGATTTCCTCTATCACCCCATTGACACTTGAGGGGGCATCCTTCATCCCACTAATTTTTCTTCTACCCCATCAAAACTTTCTACTTTTTATGTTTGTCTACTTTATTTGAAGTTACGTCATGCATGTCACCTCAAAGAGGGGAAAATGTAGACAACTATAATTTGGTCTACATGATCTTATTACTAAAATCATACTAACTATCCTAGTCTCATGGTCATTTACTACCCTACGCTAGTAAAATAGCCTTTCTAACACCTTCTAAACCTCATAAACCATGTTAATCCCTCTCTAACCAACTTCTATAAGTTTTCTTTCCCATTAATTAACCTTGTTTAGGTTACCAAATAACTACTTAGCTTCCAAAAATCTTGTTCACACCTCCAAATAGGTTTTTCTAAAAATTGACTTTTTGACTCCTTTTTAGTCTCACATGCAACCAAAACATCCATTTTCTCAGATCCAAAAACTATACATAGAAGCATACCCCTCCCACCTTTTCATAAGAACTCTCTCTCTCTCTCTCTCTCCTGATTTAGGTCATATTTAGGTCTTTTTAGAGTCATTTCATAGTTTATTTGAGCTATTTACTTGTTATTTGCTAATCCTTTCAAACCTTTATGTAAATGGGAGAAACCATTGATGGTGAGCTTCCATTCTTAAGCTTTTGAAACATCACTAAACACAAATGATTGCTATAGATTTAATAGGTTCACTTATAGATAGCTTTCATGGAGTAGAGAACTAATATAGTCATGTTTAGAGGTTGATTGTTTGTTTTAAGATTTATATATGCATGTAAATAGGTCACTCTTTCTTATATCTAATCTGATGGTCATTTGAGTTGTTTGTTCCAAAACTTTCGGTGTTTCTTTAGAGTTTCTTACCCCATTTTCATATCTCTTGCAAAATTTTCATTACACAGTATTTTTGTACTTATCGTTGTCCACAGTTCCTATAAATTCAGTAATCAAAGCCGTATAAAGTGTAGAAATACCTCCATCCATGATGTATTTTTGAAAAGGATTAGCATCTGACCATTCTCGGGGAATTCCAACAAATTAAAGTGGTCGAAACAAAATTTCTCAAACAAAACACAATGAGCTTCTTGTACATTTCAATTATCTGGGATTACATAATATATAAGAGAAGTTGCTCCTATTTTCAAGGAGAGTGAATCTCCATAAACAACTCACATAAAAACTATATAATAATATGTGAGTTTTTATAACTCACACAACAAACATTGTTATAACTATATAACAAATACGGGAAAACTAACAAATATTTTCCTACAATTTCCCCCCTTAGTGCAAACATGGGGAAAACATCCATTTTGCACTACACCTAATTTTGTGATGGTGTGATTTTCCATTGGTTGATCACAAACCAAGACAAAGATGGTTTTCTATCAGATAACTGGAAACCGAGAGTAGTGTGATTTTCTATTGGCTTATCACAAACCAAGATAGAGAAATGGTTTTCTATCAGTTGACCAAACACCGAGACAAAAGAGGTTTTCAAATGGTTTACCCCAAACCATATCACGATGTGTCATTGCTACTTCATTTATCATCATGTCTTCACCTTCATAAGATTACTTAGGAATTCATACATATCAATCAACTCAAACTGTATCATTGTGTCATTTCCTCATACAATGTGAAGCTCGATAACACATTATTTTGAAAAAATCACATTGAAATAAACACAAACTCACACATGTCACCATAGTAGAAGTGGCCCCGTCATTGGAAACTGATGAGAGAATGTTCATTGTCCTCCATCCTCTTTTTCCTCTGTCCTCCAGTGTAATGCTACTAACTCAACAAATTTGGCTTTTGAGAATCAATAGTTGTTAGGACGTCGGGTAACACTGAAAATGCATCCGTAAGGAATTTTTTTTTTAATTTTACAATATTTTAACATTGATATTTTTGACGGACTATGACACCCTACTTATAACTTGATATATAGATCATAGAATCAGTAGTAAAAATGACACTGCTATTGACTCAAATTATTATAACACAACTATAAAATGACACAAATAGGACCTAAACAACTAGACTAAAAAGAAGAGAACACTTGTAACTTAAAATTTTGAAAGCTCAATCCTCTAAATGACTAAATAAAATTGAATTCATATGAATTTTAAATTCCCTTATCAGGAAAACTAATGGCATAGAAATATGACTCGACTTCTCAATATATATAGGAATACAACAAGACTTTTGACAAGACTATTAACAATAGATGTATAACACAAGGACATAAATTCACTCGTATATTACATGGATTCATCCAAATACTAAAAGTGATGAAAAGAATTAAGATCTCAAGAAACATAAAATGCAGTTGCTATGACCTCAAGGAAATTCTTGTGTAGGATATTCAAAGATAAATTCCAAAATGATTAATTTTCCAAACACATGTGGGTAGTGATAGAAGACCAGTCTTGCACCGATCAAACTTTTACTTGATATAATATTGTTGAGATTTTGATAGACCATTAACTGACATATGGAGAAAACAATTCTTTTGCATGGATGTTGCAGGAGATCATGCTAAATTGATTGAACATTTCACAATTTGAAAGACTCATTCTAGCTTTGACAAGATTGATAGGTGTCCTTCAATATGGCATAATAATTGACTGTGATATACACAAGTGCTTAGCATTATAATAAATATTTTTCCACAATTTTTATGTTCGTTAATGGAGCTTGAATACGCACATCTAATTATATGCTTAGAGACCAGTGCACAAGTCTATGAGTGAAATGTGGATTCGATGAATCTTGCAGGGATCGAAAGCCAAACTTGCCAAATCAACCAATCTAGAATCCCAAGCAATTTCTAACCCAGAAGAATCCGACGTACTATTTTACTAGCATTGGATAATCTCTTCCCTCTCATGAAGATCAACTAAAAAAACTTTATACTTCTATGTATGAATTTCTTTCTCTCTCATGAAGATAAACTAAAAAAATTATAATTGTGTATGAATTTCTTTATCTGGAAAACATCTGACATATCTCTACAGATAGAAAGAATAGGAGACTTACGAAATCATGATATACTCATCCATATGGGAAATTTATTTAAACAATTCCCCTCACAAATTAGCACTCCATATTGAATTCCCATAAGAATCACAACCACTCTGATACCAAATCAAATGGTCGGAACAAATTTGCTTTCAAAAAACACAATGAACTTCTTCTACATTTTAATTATCTAGGATTACATAATATATAGAAGAAGTTGCTCCTATTTTCAAGGAGAGTGAATCTCCTTAAACAACTCCTATAAAAACTATATAATAATACTTGAGTTGTTATAACTCACACAACAAACATTGTTATAACTATATAACAAATACGGGAGCACTAATAAATATTTTCCTAACATGAATCCATTGGAATTTTTTTCTGCAATAGTCATGGGATCTGTTTGATACTAGAGTAACTGAGTATTTGACCATCATATCATCCCATGAATCATTTTTTTTGTTTTTGCTAGTGTATAACTTTCCAATTTATACCAATTTGGTTGCAAAGGCTAAGTCCTTGTAGTATTATGAAGTGGCTCGCTTGTAGAGGGTCTGACTGACTCATCCATTATTACCATGTTTTTTGCATCTGAGTAAGTGCACCAAGTTGGTGCAAAATTAAATGGACATAAAAACCTAAAATTTAGGTACCACGAGTGCGGTTTATAAACCGCACTCGCACAATTCTTTTTATAGGCTCGATGATTTCCGAACCTAAAACCGTGATCGCGGTTTGAATCGTGATCGTAGTCCTCTAAGACAAAAAAGAAGACCCACGAATCCTCATTTTCCCACATTTTTCCTTTCCAACTGCGATTTCTCCTAGACCTTTTACACTCTCGCTTTGAATACCCCCTAAAAATTACTCTTTGGACTTCTGGATCGTGATAGTTTCAACCATGCTACCAAGACAAAGAGGTAAGCCCTCATTTTTTATCAATTTGTTTGCATTTTAGATTATTTTTTATGATTTTAGTGGTTTTTTCAATTTTTGTTTATGTATATGTTGGTCTGATAATCTGTCAAGTGGGCAGATCTATAGATAGACAGGCCAACAGTGTGTAGGGCATAGCCCCTCTTTGAGATAGCAAAGCGAAACTAGTTTATTGTTATTCTACCAGTAGGAACCTATGCAAGTCTTATAGTATTCTGCCTTCAAGGGGTTTGGGATCTCATCCTAGTGGAGTTAGTTCCATAAAATAACAGAAAGGAATGAAGGGAGGAGAGGAGGTAGGATAGATTTGAAGGGAAAAAATAAATGAATTCCAAAGCAGAAAGGTCAGAGGGTTTATGTTTTGGGATTGGTAGTAAATGAAGCCAAACCTACTTGCATAAACGAACAAATCAATACTGATGACCAAATGACAAAAAAGTATAGATAGATCTAACAGAATAAACACACAGATCTGACATACGAAAGTTCTGATGCACATAACACATGAATTCAGCACAAAGTCTCAATTTTATATTAATAAGTTGTTTTGTTACAAGAAATCTCAAAGTTTTTCTCTCCTCACTTCTATTTTTCATACAAATTTACTCACACATAATACAACAAGTATTCTAGTATTTATAGAAGGAGAGGAGAGAAGAAGACAAAAACAAACCAACCACTTACAAAATATCTACAAAATATCTAAAAAAGTCAACAGTTGACTTGGGCAAGTTTTTAAATATTACAAAAACATGATGGCAACATCCCATGGTGCGACATGGATGATGTCATCGTGTATGCCAACATGCTTTTTAAATATTTTACAAAAACGCTCAATGGATCCCAGGAAGAAACTACTCTTCAGTGTAAAAGGGGTGCACTTTTCAACATGTTGACAAGAACTTCTCAGCGCTTTGGCGCACTTTTCAGCATGTCGACAGGAACTTCTTAGTGCCTTGGCGCACTTTTCAGCATGTCGACAGGACTTTCTCAGCACCTTGGCGCACTTTTCTTGATGTTGCCACAACAATTTTTGTGCCCAACTCAAAACAACTAAAAAATGGCTAAGTCCTTAAAACTTGATTTTCGGAAGGGAATTTGGACTTCTTCGAACGTTGTCAAACTTCCTTGGGGCCAAAACAAAATTTTGGGTATGGTTACCTGAAAATTTCCCTTGTCAATTTTACAGGATAATAGCTGGCTCTTTCTGGGGACTATCTTTGAGTGAAACTTAAGGGTAGAGAATCCCAAATTTTCGTGTGCCTATCCATTGGCTTACAGAGAGTCAAAAACAAGGGCGACCAGAGGGGTGAACAAAAAGGAACAAAGAAAGGGAACACACAACAATAGAAATCAAACACACAATGAAAGAAAATTGTACAAAGAAGAGAGCAAGCTCTACTTCTTGAAGATCTTCAGATGCTGCCCACTATAGGGAAGCAGGAGCTCAGTTCCATCCAAATACGAGAGATAGAAGTTATTCTCTCCATTGAGTTGCTTGATCTTGAAAGGCCCTCTCCAAAGAGAGTCAAATTTCCCGTGCATGCCCTTTGGCTCTCTTCGCTTGTCCCATAAAAGGATGAGATCTCCTACCTGAAAATCCCTCTACTTAACCTTTTTATTGAACAGTCTCTTGACTTGATTTTGATGTTCGGTGATCTTGTCGACCACCCTTACTCTCTTTTCTTCAAGTTCTGTTAGATACATGATCCTCTTTTCTAGAGAATTCTGGAAAGTTTCATCCTCGATCACTCGTGCCAAGCGTAGAGCAGGGAGTTCCACAGAAATGGGGAGCTCAACATCAGTTCCATATAATACTTGAAAAGTTGACATACCAAGAGACCTCTTCGGAGTAATATGGTCTTCCCACAAGGCATCATATAATGACTTGTGCCATGACCGCTGATTCTTATCGACCAACTTCCGTATGATGGTTACTAGGTTCTTATTACTGGATTCTACCTGACCATTTCCCTAGGGGTAATAATCTGAGGCGTGGGCCAAGGTTATCTAGTATCCATAGCAAAAACTGATAACTTCCCGTGAGGAGAAGTTGGAAGCATTATCAACAGTGATCTTGTGTGGGATGTCAAATCTCACGATGATATTTTCCTTGATGAAGTTGCAAACAACTTCAAAAGTGGCATGTTTGACAGGTATGGCCTCCACCCATTTGGTGAAGTAATCTATTGTTATTAGGACATAACTATGTCCGACACTCGATCAGGGATGGAGTGTTCCAATAAATTCAATTCCCCATTGCCTGAATGGTTCGTCAATAATGACGGGCCTGAGGGGAAAAGCAACCAACTTTGGTTTGCCAACACACTATTGGCAGAGCTCGCATTTTGCTACCTAGGTGGTTGTATCCCAAAATAGTGTTGGCCAATAGTACCTGGCCCAGATGATCTTGTGTACTATCACAGACGAGGAAAAGTGACCGTCGTAGGCTGAGTCATGAAAAATTTCTAGCAATTTTACCTGTTGTGGCTTGTCAACACATCGTAAGAAGATGCCATCAATCCCACGCTTGTATAAACCGTCATCCCAGATGACATATCTGGCTGCTCTAAGCTTTACAGTCCGCTTCTCCTTTGAAGTTAGATGAGTTGGACACTCATCATAAGTGAGAAAGAAAGCAATGTCTGAATACCATTCGTCGCTAGTCGCAACAAATAGAACCATAAGTAGAAAATCAGCTTTCTCCAGCTGACCCTGTGCTCCGTCGATGCAATCAACTTTCTCTTCAAGGACCTCTGAATCTTTTTTTTCAGCCATAAGCTGACATAGGCCCTTGCCTCTCACTAGCTTGGTTGGTTTTATGTCTAGATCGTACTCTTGGACCTTTGCGATCCAATTCCCTCATAAGCTTCCTAACTCTTGTTGAGTTAAGATAGACTTAACTTCCATGTCAGGAACCAGCGCCACCGTATGAGAGTTCAGGATGTAGTACCGAAAATTCTTGACTGCTTTGACAATGGTGAAGGCATGTTTTTCTAGCTGAGACATCTTTAATTCATGAGGCTTGAGAGGGGAGCTCATGAACGCGATTGGAGATTCAACATCTTCAGAGTTATTTTGCATTAAGATGGCTGATACAGTATGCACTGATGCATAACTATACATAATAAAATCCTTGGAGAAGTCAGGACATACCAGGATGGGTGCATGAGCAACAGATGCTTTTATATCCTCGAATGACACCTTTCCTTCTTCGCTCCACCAAAATGTTTACAACCCTTTCATCATATTTGATATGTGACGAGTCTTTTCAGCGAAGTCAAGAACAAAGCATCTGAGAAAATTCACTTTTCCGAAGGAGTGAACACTGGTCTTACTTGTGGGTAAGGTAAGGCTCTGAATAGCCTTAACCCTTTTGACATCTATCTTTGTCCCTTCCTTGGCTGACAATGTGTCCCAGCAACTTTCCTTCAGTGACCCCAAAAATAGAATTTTTGGGATTTAGGGAAATCCTGTGTTCTCGGCATCTAATCAATACTTTCTCCAAATGATCACAATGATCATTTTGCTTATTTAGAAAACACAGTTAAGTCATCCAAATAAACCACTATGACCTTTCCCATCATACCTTTGAATGCGAAGTCCATTGCTCGCTGAAAGGTGGTACCAGCGTTGGTCAAGCCAAAAGGCATCCTGTTGTAGGCAAATGTGCCCCAGGGACTATTGAATGTTGTTTTGAATTGGTCTTCAGGCAATACCTCAATCTGATTATAGCCCGAAAAACCATCAAGCATGGACATCATCTCTAAACCAGTTACTGCCTGTAGAAATTGATCCATTATGGGCAGTGGGTAATTATCTTTCAAGGATGCCTGATTCAGATTACGAAAGTCTACACATATGCGTATCTTGCCATTCTTCTTTCATACAGGAATGATGTTTGTGACCTAGGTACTATGATGGATAGGAAAAATGATCCATGCACCCAGCATCTTCTGTATTTCCACCTAGATGGTACCCGAGATCTTGGGATTGTAGTGCCTCTATTTCTGGCGAAAGGGTTTGACATCTTCTTTCAACGAGATGTCATGCTGAACATCCTTAGGCTTGAAAGACTTCAGATCGGCATAAGACCATGCCAATACGTCCATATATTTCTTCAGTAATTTGAAAAACTTCTGTTTTTCCTCAGGTGTACAACATTTCCCGATGTTCACAAACTGCGGATGTTCCACAGAACCCAGGTTGACCGATTCGGTCTCCGAAGAGGAGTTAGGATCATCTTGCCATTTCTTTTTGACAAAAAGATCATGTTTGTCAAACAAATGTTCTAGAGAGACTAAACCTTTTGGAATTTTATTTCCTTTGAGCTGACATATGCCATCACCTTCTTTTGATTTGTTCACTTGATCAGTAATAGATTCACAGCACGCAGAAGTAGATCCTTCAAAATGAAGCTCTTTGAAATTTTCTGCTTTCTCAAGAAAGGAAATAAGTTGATTGTCATCATTAAATACTTGCCAGTGCTGAGAATTATCTGGCACGCTCGGGCGGAAGACTACCTCAATGGTATATGTGTCTGTTTTTAACCCTGGGTGAGGGAGTATAAGGGATGCTGAGACGGCCAATGAATCGGCCATGTCATTCTAAACTCTTAGAACAGATTTTATTGAGAAGGTGTCAAATTCCTCAATGTTCTCCCATACTATGTTATGGTAATGCCTAAGGCTTTCATTCTTTACTTGGTATATCCTTTTTACTTGATTCACGACTAGCTCGGCATCACCCTGTACTTTTAGGTTCTTGATTCCCCTTTCTTTTGCAGCTTGCATGCCAAGTAGCAAAGATTCATATTCAGAAGTATTATTTGTGTTGAAAAACTGAAACTTAAAAGAGAGAGGAAAAATCTCCTCCTCATGAGATATTAACATGGCTCCAGCACAGCATCCGCTAGTTGCACAACTACCATCAAACTGTAATGTCCAAACCTTGTTAAGGTCTTCTTCCTGGACGAAGACATCCATTTTGTCAGACTCAATAGATAAGAAGTAGTTCCCCATCCCTGATGATTCGAAGAGAATTTGGGCTTTGGATTTTTCAAAATTGGTGACCAAGTACTTCTTTTGCGATTCAGGCTCCAATGTCTGCATTACTCCCTTGACAAGGATTCTAGTTTTGGACCAGTCCATATAAATCTCTCCACCAACTTCTCTGCAAAATCTCCTTCCTAGTAGAATTCCATATGCTATAGGGATATCAGCAACGAGGATGGTCATCTTTACTCTTTTCTCTGGGAATGCTGCAAAGGTGAACTATACGTATTTGATTTGACCAATCAATGGAACCTGTTTGGTTTCCATGGAGTAACATCTACCGAAAGGCTTGGTAAGAGTGAGGCCCAAAGAATGGGTGACCTTTACCAGCATGACATTATCGGAAGCCCTAGAATCAATTATGCAGTTGCTTAGCTTGTGACCATTGATTAGGAGGGAGAGATAAAAAGGTTCAATTTTTCCTGACATGGAAGTTGAGGCCACATTTATGCGAGATGCAGGAGCAGTGGAAAGGATTCCTTTCGGGGAGACATGGGAGACTATGGCAGCTTGGCTTTGGATATATTCAGTCAATCTTACAAGCTGCTCAGGGTTTGACTGAAGATACTCAGCTTCAAACATTTAAATCTTGGTCCTTTTAGCATGGTTGATTATATCGAATGCGACCAAGGGTTGTGTTGATGAAGGAATGAGTCCCTCACTTTGCAGTAGTAGGGTAGGATTACTGGTCTTTATGGGAATAGAAGAAGGCTGATTTGGAGGAGAGATGGGGGGAAAATATTTCTTTGTAAAATATTTAATAGGAGGTTGAGCAGGAAGAGGATTACCTCTTTTAGCAATGGTTGGAGGTGTGTTTGACACAACCTTCTCTTTTTGTATCCTAGCAGCAACTTCTGCTTCTTTTCCTTGAGAGCGGGTGAAAATAGCATATGACTGTATACTTGCATACCCTTGGGTACCCTCTTCTTCATTAGATTCCTCATCTTCAAATTCCATATACCTGATTGTAGAGTCGCTAGTCGGTTTCACAGACATCTTGATCATCTTCACCTGGGGATGAAGGTTCTTCATAATTTTCTCCTCTTTTTCGATCTCGACCAAGGCATTTACCGAAGGGGCCTCAAGTGCCAACAGTGGAGTAGTTGCAAGTAAACGCGGCCTTTGTGGGGCGTTGTTGGGAGTGAAATTTCTCCATGGGATATCCCGGTATGAAGTGTTAGGAGAAGCTTGAGCTAATTGCTTCTTTAATGTGAGAAAGTCATTTGCCATCTTCTAGAATGCCGGATCTGACGAAGTGGCTGGAGAAGGAGTTGAAGCCTTTGGGTTTGGACGGCTCTCATTTTAACTCATCAGATATAAGCATGTTATCTTCTATCCGGATGACTGCAGCTTGAGCGAGAATCAGGGTAGTGACTTGTTCTTGCAAGAGTAAGAAACTTACTTTCGAGCTCATGGCATTCATGAAGAAACACTTCTAATTTTCTAGTGTGGGCAGCATGGCAGGTGGCACATGGTTAATTAGTGAATTGAAATGAGTGATAAAATCATGCATGGTTTCATTGACTTCCTTCTTTAGGTGAGTGATCTTTGATAATAATGCAAATGCATCTTCTGAAGGCTTATACCTGTCTTCAAATGTAGTTCGTAATGTGGCCCAACTAGTGATAGATCCGGCCGGCAAATGTTGGAACCATTCTGCTGCAAGTCCTTGCAAGGTCTCTAGAAAGAGGTGTACTGACACATCTTCATGGGTCACAACTAGGATGATGCACGACATGATGAATGTAGATATATGCGAGTCTGTGCTTTGATTTCCGCTCCCATAAAATCTTGGGAAATTCTTTCGGTTTCCATGAGGGAGAGCATGAACAGGATGTGGCAAAGCAAGAGGGCCCATAAGCATTTCCCCATGGTACTACCATTTGAAAAGATGGAAAGAGGACATGAGTCAGAAGCGTGGTTCCGCTGAGCAATAAAGTGCTGCAAAGGGATGTGGAGGCTAATTGCGAAAAATGGTTCCTTTGTGGACGTGAGACACTTCTGGCTGACTGATCGGCTAAACTCAACGATGAGAAGCGTGCTGGTGTAATACTAAAGTTGTGCCTTTGAAGTATATCAAAAATAGGATCAACTTCTCCATGAGCTCTCTTGCTACGAGTAATTAGTTCACCCACCAGTGTATCTTTCAGATCTGTAATGTTTTTAGAGCAGATTTAAAAACTCTTTTTGGTTGTACTTGCTGATTTTCTAATTTTTTTGACAAAAATCAGCAGCATGTACTTTTCTAAATATTTAATTTTATCCCTCTTTTGAAAACTGATTGCGGTTTAATGACAAAGATCAACGAGGATAAAATGATGGTTAACTTAGCAAGCTAATTTTCAGATCTTAGAGTTGACTTTTTCTGCAAGGGTTTGAAATTTTTGTAAAACAATCAGAAACTCAGATCTATGGAAAAATACGGGTTTTTGTAAAAACTCAGTGAACTAAAGATCTCTAACTAGCCCAGATCTATGGATCTCTAAAGAAAATTTTCAGTTTGGATCACTTTTACAAAATTTGGGTTTTAAGCAAAAAGTTAAGATTTGCAAACAGGTAGTGATTTTTTACAGTTTTATCAATTTTCTTAGTTACTTTAACAACCTGTTAGTGTCCTTTCTTTAACCAACACAACACTCACATAGATCTAGTTCTTTTCCCCAGCAGAGTCACCAAAAACTGTTGGTCTGAAAATTTGTCGGGTGGGCAGATCTATGGATAGACGAGCCAACAGTGTGCAGGGCATAGCCCCTCTTTGAGACAGCAAAGCAAAACTGGTTTATTGCTATTCTACCAGCAGGAATTCTGTGCAAGTCTTACAATATTCTACCTTCAGGGGGTTTGGGATCTCATCCCAGTAGAGTTAGTTCCGAGGAAAAACAGAAAGGAATGAAGGAAAGGAAGGAAGAAAGATGGATCTGAAGGGAGAAAAGAAATGAATTCCAAAGTAGAAAGGTTAGAGGGTTTATGTTTTGGGCTGGTAGTAAACAGAGCCAAACTTACTTGCATAAATGAACAAAGCAATACTGATGAGTAAATGACAAAAAAGCATAGATGGAATCTAACAGAAAGAACACACATAGATCTGACATAAGAAAGATCTAATGCACATAACACATGAAATTCAGCACAAAGTCTCAATTTTTGTATTAATAAGTTGTTCTGTTACAAGAAATCTCAAAGTCTTTCTCTCCTCACTTCTATTTTACATACAAATTTGCTCACACATAATACAACAAGTATTCTAGTATTTATAGAAGGAGAGGAGAGAAAGAAGACAAAAAGCAAACCAACCACTTACAAAATATCTAAAAAGTCAATAGTTGACTTGGGCAAGTTTTTGGATGGCAACATCCCATGGTACAACATGGATGATGTCATCGTGTATTTTAACATGCTTTTAAAATATTTTAGAAAAAATGATCAATGGATCCCAGGAAGAAACTACTCTTCAATGTAAAAGGGCGCACTTTTCAGCATGTCGACAGAAGCGCCTTGGCACACTCAGCATGTCGACAAGAACTTTCAGCACCTTGGTGCACTTTTTAGCATGTCGACAAGAACTTCTCAGCGCCTTGGGCACACTTTTCAGCATGTCGACAGGAACTTCTCAGCACCTTGGGTGCACTTTTTAGCATGTCGACAAGACATTCTCAGTGCCTTGGTGCACTTTTTAGCATGTCGACAGGAACTTCTCAGCACCTTGGGCGCACTTTTCAGCATGTCGACAGGAACTTTCTCAATGCCTTGGGCGCACTTTTCTGCATGTTGACAGGAACTTCTCAGCGCTTGGCGCACTTTTCAGCATGTCGACAGGACTTTCTCAGCGCCTTGGCGCACTTTTCAGCATGTCAACAAGAACTTCTCAGTGCCTTGGGCACACTTTTCAGCATGTCGACAGGAACTTCTCAGTGCCTTGGGTGCACTTTTCAGCATGTCGACAGGACTTTCTTAGTGCCTTGGGCGCACTTTTTAGCATGTCGATAGGAACTTCTCAGTGCATTGGGCACACTTTTCAACATGTCAACAGGAACTTCTCAGTGCCTTGGGCACACTTTTCTTGATGTTGCCACGAAAATTTTTGCACCCAACTCAAAAATACTGAAAAATGGCTAAGTCCTTAAAACTTGATTTTCGGAAGGGAATTTGGGCTTCTTCGAACATTGTCAAACTTCCTTGGGGCCAAAACAAAATTTTTAGTATGGTTACCTTAAAATTGCCCTTGTCAATTTTACAGGATAACAGTATACAATTTTTTTGTTTTTTCAGTTGCTCTTCAAGCTCATAATCTTGTAAACTGTCAAAATATTCCTCAAAACCCTCCAAACAATCCTCAAAACCCTCTGAACATTTCGCAAAACCATCCTCTAAACATAGATCCACCTCCTATGGCTCCTTCTATCCCCACAAAACCAATAGGAACACAAGCTGATATCGTTGAAAGAATTTGACAAACTAAAATTGTCATTAAGAACCTTATTTAGACTATAAGACAAAATCATGCCACAAATCCGTCTTGCATGACTTTAGCTAACATATTCTAAACATTGATTGGCAAAACTGATTCCGTAACCAACCAAATAGATGGATGGAATACCTTTAGAGGTGATTGTAGGCAGTGGTATGTAAATAAATTATCCCATGTTGTCATAAAAGATATTTTTTTTGGAAAAGACCGCATTTGTGCATTATTTACTGACCCAAGAACCAATGACCCCCACAGTTAATTGTAAATGGTTCCCAATTCATTGGTGCCATGATGAATGAATCAAGAACAATTTTTTGGACCGATGGTGGATGGTTTTTTATTATCCACCATGCAACAACAATGAGGTTCCCCTCTATTTTTTGAAGAAATTATACTGCGAGTTCGTGCTTAATGAGGTCCCAAATTATTTTGACTTTTCTAATTTTTATGGGTGAGGTTGTGGCTCTACACAGAGTAGACCTAGTGCACGTTTAGGTCAACCAAGGATCCCCCATGCCCCAAAACCGCCACTGCCTTCAGTTATCCCTCATACAGTGAAGTAGGTTATAGAGATTAAAACACTACATGCATTAAGGGAGGTCACTGACACTCTGACCCAACATAGTGAGCAGATTGCATCTGGTGATGTTGGTGGAGGCACCAGTTCTAGCACACCACACCACTGTGGATCATGTGGTGCCGTATGCACTACGTGCGAGACATCATTTGCTAGATCACATGATTTATTTTCTCTAGATGACATGATGGCGGATGTTTTTGGAACTAGTGCAAAGGATCTTGGTATTTCACAGGTAAATGTCAAATAAATATTATATATATATATATATATATACAATAGTTTAATTCATGTTTTAGATTTTAACATATATGTATTTCATTGTACATATATATTAAAATAACAAGAGCTGGTGAAAGAAACATCTAGTGTTGACATGCTAGCTACTATAGCTGGGCATGTTACAAACGTAAGTTTCAAGTTGTACTTAAATTTCAAATTTAATTTGATTGTGAACTTTTATTATTATAATGTTTCACCTGTACATGTACATATTAATATATGTTTGTCTTTTATACGTAGGATCCTGGTGGATCATCATCTGATCTGGAAACTGAGGAAACTGACATGCCTCATGTGATTTTTACACAGGTTAGTTTCTCGTTACACTTTGTTTCTAATTGTGAAAGTTCACGTGGATTATGCTTTAGCTCTGTAATGTGGCAGTCATGTAGATTAATATTGATTTGTACATATTTTTTGTATAGCTTATGACTTCTAGAGAGACTCCTCCATATAGGCAGACTATAGAGGCTGCTGTAGATATTTCAATAGTATATAATGATCCACTAAATGAGGTACAATTATTCAAATATATTTAGGAATTATTTCTTATTACATAAATCTATAATATCAAATTTTGTACATGAAATATTTATTTGAAATTTAATTATTTGTATGTAATTTACCTCTCATGAGTCCAATGTTATCCCTGCCACGCGTCAATGACAAATTGATAGGGATCATGACATTGCGGTAAGATTTCACATGCATTTTAACTAAATTCTAAGTTTCTAAATTTTGAATGTATTTTAAAAATCTGGGTGTTAAAAAATTGTTGTTTATGAATTTGCAGGTTAGGTTGCAGGCCTACTTAGAGACGCCTAGGACCACATGGATGAAATCCATAGTGGCATCTCCCTCCACTACATCCCCAGGTCGTGGAGATACTACTTCTAGCAGGGCGAAGAGAGGGAAGATGTTTCATGATTAGATTCATAGGACGTGGATGTACATATATATATATATATATATATATATATGGGCCATCTGGTCCTAGTTCATGATTCTTCATAGGGCATTGTATATATATCCTTATTCGACCGCATGTGGTCCTATATGTATGAAACACTTGGTTCAAGATGTACACATGTTATGAACTTATATTTTCAGAGACGCGCATTCAACACACTTAGTTTGATACATTATATATCCATGTGTTGGTTTTTATAACGATATTACTTGTATGTTTGATTCGAATTCATTGCACATGATATCCTTTTATGTATGTATATTCTATGTATATTAATTCTATATGTATATTTGATTTAAAATTAAAAAACTATGGTGTAACATATATGAATATAACGTTACTATGGTGCAACATTGCATGGTACAATTGTTAAGAAATTAAGGTAAGCATGTGTATACCTCCATCAACATGGGAAACTTATCATTTTCCTCTTAAGGCATGAAAAATATTTCATACCTTGAATCTTGAAATAAGATGTCTTCCCTTGCGTCATTTGGTTTTTGAACTGTGTATTTAATTTTATTTATCAGAAGGATATTATTCATTTTACCATTGATGATTATGGTGGTGTATGACCAATCCATATTTATATCCCCACCAATATTGTGATAGAAACTTTGGCTCAACAATATACCATATGTAGCTAGCATGTCTTCCACAAGTATTTCCATCTTGATTTTCTTGTCAGGGAAGTCTGCAAATTCTACTTGAGAATCTTTCACCTGGCTAAAAAGAGGTAGTTATTTTGTTTTCATGTAGTAAAAATGGCTAATAGCAGGGCTGAGAGTAATACCAATAGAGTTAGCAAATTTTATAATCATGACATTGTCAGAGGCATCAAAGTCAATAATGCAATTATTCAATTTATAGGTCCATTGACCAACAAGGAAAGATAGAAAGGTTCTTATTTCCTAGAAGAGGAGGATTTTAAGGAAAGAAGGTTCTAGGAATGAGTGGTTCTAGGAGTGGGAAGTGATTCTTTAGTGTTGGTAGGATTCTTGGAACATGTATTTTTACTACTTCCTTTGATAAACTAGACAAGTTTATCAAAATACTTGGGGTGTTTTTTTATGTACTTATATTCAGATATTTGAATTTTATCTTTCTTAAAATGGTCACCGATGTAAATATATGAGGAAGTGGTAGGCACGTAAGGAACTCTGGAATCCTTGACATGAGTAGGATTTTCATTCTTAGGAATAATTGAAATAGAAATTGATTTGACAAGAGGAGGTGCAAGAGAATTACTCAAAGAGGTAGATGGAGTCTTGGCTAAAGTAGTATTAGGATTCTTCTTGGATGACCCCATAGAAGTAGGAAATGATGTTCCTCTTTTTTTTTTTCAAAGATGAATTCCAAAATGATTCATTTTTCAAGCACACGTGGGTAGAGATAGAAGATCAGTCTTGCACTGATCAGAATTTTACTTGATATAATATTGTTGGGATTTTGATAGACCATTAACTGACATATGGAAAAAATAATTCTTTTACATGGATGTTGTAATAGATCACGCTAAATTGATTGAACATTTCACAATTTTAAAGACTCTTTCTAGCTTTGACAAGATTGACAGGTGTCCTTCAATATGGTATAATAATTGACTGAGATATACATAAGCGCTTAGTATTGTAATAAATATTTTTCCACAATTTTTATGTTTGTTGATGGAGCTTGAATACACATGTCTAATTATATGCTTAGAGACCAGTGCACAAATCTGTGAGTGAAACATGGATTCAATGAATCTTGCATGGATGGAGAGCCAAACTTGCCAAATCAATTGATCTAGAATCCCAAGAAATTTCTAACCCAGAAGAATCTAATGAACTATTTTACCCACATCAGCTAATCTCTTCCCTCTCGTGAAGATCAACTAAAAAAAATTATACTTCTATGTATGAATTTCTTTCTCTCTCGTGAAGATCAACTAAAAAAAATTATAATTGTGTATGAATTTCTTTATCTGGAAAACGTATGACATGTCTCTACAAATATAAAGAAGAGGAGAATCACGAAATCATGATATACTCATCCATATGGGAAATTTATTTAAATGGTGCCCCTCACAAATTAGCACTCCATATTGAATTCCCACAAGAATCACAACCGCTCTGATACCAAATCAAATGGTTGGAGCAAATCTGCTTTCAAAAAACACAATGAACTTCTTCTACATTTCAATTATCTAGGATTACATAATGTATAGAAGAAGTTGCTCCTATTTTCAAGGAGAGTGAATCTCCTTAAAAAAATCCTATAAAAACTATATAATAATACTGGAGTTGCTATAACTCACACAACAAACATTGTTATAACTATATAACAAATACGGGAGCACTAATAAATATTTTCTTAACATGAATCCATTGGAAGTTTTTTCCGCAATAGTCATGGGATCTATTCGATACTAGAGTAACTGAGTATTTGACCATCATATCATCCCATGAATCATTTCATTTGTTTTCGCTAGTGTAGAACATTCCAATTTATACCAATTTGGTTGCAAAGGTTGATTCCTCGTAGTATTATGAATTGGCTCGCTTGTAGAGGGTCTGACTGACTCATCCATTATTACCATGTTTTCTACATCTGGGTAAGTGCACCAAGTTGGTGGACAATTAAATGGACATAAAAACCCAAAATTTAGGTACCACAAGTATGGTTTATAAACCGCACTCATGGTTTCTAAATCATGCTCACATAATTGTTTTTATAGGCTCAATGATTTTCGAACCTAAAACCGCGATAGCGGTCATCTGAGACAAAAAAACAGACCCACGACTCCTCATTTTCCCTCATTTTTCCTTTCCAACCACGATTTCTCCTAGACCTTTGGCACTCACACTTTGAATATCCCCTAAAAATTACTCTATAGACTTCTGGGTTGTGATAGCTTCAACCATGCCGTAGACAAAGAGGTAAGCCCTCGATTTTGATCAATTTGTTTGCATTTTAGGTTATTATTTGTGATTTTCATGGGTTTTTCAATTTTTTGTTTATGTATAATTTTTTTTTGTTTTTTCCATTGCTCGACAACCTTGTAATCCTTCAAACTGTCAAAATATTCCTCAAAACCCTCCAAACATTCCGTAAAACACTCCTTCAAACATAGATCCATCTCTTATGGATCCTTCTATCCCCATGGAACCAACCGGAACACAAGCTGATATCGTTGGAAGAATCCAACAAAATAAAATTTTCATTGAGAACCTTATTAAGACTATAAGATAAAATCATGCCACAAATCCATCCCGTATGACTTTAGCCAACACATTGCAAACATTGATTGGTGAAGTTGAATCCACAACCAACCGAATAGACAAATGGAATACCATTAAAGCTGATTGTAGGTAGTGGTATGTAAATAAATTATCCCATGTGGCCGTAAAAGAATTTTTTTTGGAAAATACTGCATTTGTGCATTATTTACTGACCTGTTGTCCACTAAAAATTCCCTACTCTGATGAAAGTAAAAATTTCATCATTTTTAGTTTAAGTGTTTTTCTCTGAAGTGCCTAAGTCGTGAAATTGAGAAAGTCTGTGTTTTGGGTCATTTTGTGTGATTTTCGGGCCTATCGGAACTTTTCGTCCCAACTGTCCCAAGTTCAAACGGGTCTTCTGTTCGCCGATCGGCTGAAATCCCCTAAGTTGTCCCATTTTCGGGCCCGTCGGAAGTTTTTGTCCCAAGTGTCCCAAACTTTCCGTGCGAGTTGTTCCTTTTTCGGCTGAAACGCCCGAACCGCGTACTTCACGCTTTCTTGTCCCAAATGTCCCAATTTCAAAAGTGCGCTCTGTTCCAATTTCACTCGAACCGGCCAAGTCGCGTACTTCGGAACTTTTTGTCCCGAATGTCCCGAACACTTCCGGACCTTCTGTCATTTTTTCACCCGAATTGATCAAGTCGCGTACTTCGGAACTTTTTGTCCCAAGTGTCCCGAAACTTATTGTGCAGGCTGTTCCTTTTTCGGCCGAATCCCCTGAGCCGCGTACTTCGCGCTTTCGTGTTCCAATTGTCCCAAAGTCAAAAGTACGAGTTGTCCCAATTTCGGCCGAAATACCTGAATCACGTACTTCACGCGTTTTCGTCCCAATTGTCCCAAATACATTTGTGCGCTTTCTCCCTGCTTCGCCCGAATCGGCCGAGCCGCGTGTTTCACGCATTCGCGTCTCACATGTCCCAAGTGAACCAAATGCCATTCATACTTAGCTTTTCCTACTCTACCCGAAATTCCTGCTTATTCAAATTTGTGGGTATGCATTAAATGCGCATTCATGGCTTTTCTCTCTCCTAAATGGCTATATAACGGGCAGACCCCCTTTACATTTTTCACATTGCTTCCTTGCTATCTTTTGCTCGAGCCCTTGCAATCTAATTCCCTACGCGTGTATCCTTTCTCTCTGAAATTCCTCCACGAATTTAGGTTGCGGCTCCGATACTATCAACATGAAGATCAAATTCCAGGGACAGGAGTAGGTTTCACCACTAGAGTCTGCCGTTCCCAATATCGGGGATAGTGAAGCTCGTCATCTTGATTTCAGTGATTTTTGGACAAGAATGGCAGACGCAAACCCTACACCAACGGCATAGATGATTCACGATAGTGGTTTGGCTTTTGCTGGAGGTTTCCCAATCTCAGTACAGTGTGCTGATACCATGCTTTCATGCGGAGATCACTTCGACCCCGTTTCAAGCGAATTGACCAATATACATGGGGAACTCATCGCCAAATTGGATGCTGCCACCATTAGCACTACTCTAAGGATTCCAGAGATGGATAATGCCATAGTCATTTCCCGAGATCAAGCACAGGCTCTGTTCGACCAAGACAGTGACAAATATAAGGCACGAGTGGCGAAGTCCTGGCTTAAAAACCCTAGGAAGGGAGCTTCTCATCTGACCAAAACCCTCTTCCGAGCAGATTTCAATGAAGAATTGTCAGACTTCATAATCTTGCTGGCTCGGGTTATGGGTTTGCCCTCTACCAACGAGTTTCATTTCTGGATGTGCCCGCTCATCAGCATGGTGTGCGAAGGAACGCAAAATATCAATTGGGTGGAAATCATAAGCATGAATTTGACGGAGCAGCTGTCCAATGTGCAGCAAACGAAGAAATTCTACATGACTTCGCACTTGATGTATACCCTGGCAGCGTCACGGCAATGGTTTGGCTTTTCTTACATTGATGTACACAAAGATGATCCAATATATGCTTACTGCCCACAGTTCACCCTGGAGACCAGAAATCGTAATTTTAGAAGAGTCAATGATGCTTTCACCATGTACGTGGTCAGACTACTCGAAGGTGATACTGCTAGAAGGTTTTCAGATGAAGCCATGAACCTGATATCGCAATATGGTGCTTATTTCATCCAATTTAGGAAATTTTCTTATATCAGGCTTGCTGGCTATGAGAACACTCCTCTGCAGCTTCCCATGTTCTGCAATGATAAGATGGCCTTAATAGAAATATGCAGGAAACTAGGCAAGTTGCACAGAACTTGCAGAGATAAGAAGATTTTTGGCTTGCACTTTCCCATCTCTCTGGGAAACTACACTTGCAAAACAACTCTAGATGCTCAGAACATAGAAAGAGCCCTGGTCCCTATCACTGTTCATTTCTTCAAGCCAAGAACCTGCTTTGACTTGAAGAAGTTTATTGAACAGAACATCAAGATAATCTATCATCATAGGGTAGATACAGAAGACTACTGGGCTGACTGTGCAGATGATTTTGAGGCCAGGAGAAGACATTATGGCAGGCTCTCTCTGCCATTGATCCAAGAGCTCGGTCTGTATCAAGTCCCTAAAGGTCTCCAGGATGACAACTCCGATCTATACTCGTATGAGTATGAAAATGTGGTTATGCACACTCATTTGGAGGACCTAGATTGGAACAGAAAAGAGAAGGATGATCTGGCTGAAATACTAGCTCCAGTCTTGGTCAGGACTAAGATTTGGTTTAGTAAGAAGGTCCGAGAGTTCAAGAGGCACTCAGGAGAATCCTCCTCCAAGGATGATTTGACGCCAATAAGAGAAACATCTAGTTCCAAGGTCAGAAACACCAGTGCAAGACCCCTCCTTCCTCATCAATACAAGGACCCGCAGCTTCTACTCCTTCTTCATCCACTCAAGTATACCAGAAGAAGCTCAAGGAGGTTAAGAAGGAACTTGTGGAAAGTGACCCTCCAAAGAAAACAGGCAGAGTTTCATATGGGGCCAGAGAACATCATCGTTCTCAGTGAAAGTGAAGAAAGTGAAGTTGCCAGCTCCCCGCAAATGTTCCTGAAAATCCAACAGATAAGGAAAAAGAGGTCCAGACCACCAAACTTCTCGGGTACTACTGATTCTTCCGCCGCCATTGCCACCAGTGCCACACTCTCATCTCAGCTTGAGTCCAACAGCTGCGCAGACCTTGAGTGTCATGAGCTCCCTGTCTATTGGTCCCCTTGCTCCCCCTGCTGATTCTTCTTCCTCTTTTGTGTGGGTGCAACCTCTGGTTGAAAAAAGGAAGAGGAAATTTTCCTCTCGGAGTTCAGGGACCAAATTTCGATGCTGTGGTAGCCTTGTTGGGCACCACCCCTTCTCGTGCCAAGAAAGCCACAACTTACCTCCAGAATAGTATCTGATGCTCAAGGCCTAGCAATTCTTGGAGATTCCCAAGCCTATAACGGATAAATCAGAGCAGGACTTGCAGGTATCTGACTTAGAGCTCTCGATAATTCCGATGGGAGAGTCTACCCCTGAGGGTGAAATTCACAACCTTCAGGAAACAGTCACAAGGGTCATTGGGAGGGTAGAGAAGGGGCAGAACAGACTATTGAACAGTTGGAAGAACATGCTCAAGTTCTCACAGGTTTTATCAAGTCACTTTTGTCTAAGGACCAAGTTTTGGACCCTACCCCATTGACTACTCTTACCTCCACCTGTAAGTCTACAGCTAAGATGAAGTGTAGAGTATTAAAGATATGCACAAGTATTATGTCTATGGCAGGGCTATTGAAGCCATGGTGGATGACATGCTTGTTGCTGGATTAAACTTCATCGGTGAAGCTTTCAAGCTCCACGAAAAGGTGAGCAATGTGCAACTGAAGCTCTCCTCCATTATCAATACCATGGATAAAGAACTCAAAATTTGGAGCAGTTGCATTGTAGACCTTCACCTTATGGGACAGACAGATGAAAACATCTTATTGGCGAATAAGATTTTCGATGATACTAAAGATAATCTATCAAAATCTTGGGTCTACAGCGTGGAGTGGAAGATCAGAGTCTTAGAAGAGGCTTTGGGAGAAATGAAGAACATCTGGCAGAAGGGAGAGGCTTTCAATACACTGGTTGTCTGCTGCTTTCAAGGATATACATTGTCATCTTCAGGATGAAAATTCCGGTGTTTCCCTTTCCTTGCAAGAAATCAAAGCTCAGTTCAGAGCTTTTGTCAAAGATAATATATTCAAGGAAAGCTCCATCTCTAAAGAAAAGATGAAGGAAATCTGTTCTCTTCAATCTGCCATTGAAGAAGAAAATAAAGATTATCATACTCATGTCGAGTTTGATAAAGAGATGGAGAAGTGTCTAGGATTTTGGACTCAGTCTGCGGCCAACACGTCAGTTCCACGTGGCAGAGACATAGCTGAGGCGTTGAAGAGATTTAGGTAGCGGATTTTGAAGTCAGTGGGTCCCTCCCAGTGACTGACCACCTGTCTCCTCCTCCATTCTTTTCTCTTCTTCCCTTTCTTTTCCGTTTTCTTTGTAAAAGGTTGAGGTATTGCGGTTGACATTCCTTAACTATTCTCTAGTTAAAAGAAACGGTTACGAAGAGTAACTGACTTGTAATCTATATAATGGCCTTCTCTACGCCATTTCGGAGGAGGAAGAACTTGGGCATATTTTTCTGAAAGTGTAAATAGATCATAAAGAAATCAATACAAAAGGGATTTCTATTCATTGTCTATCTAATCTCTGTTATTTCTGTGTTTTCCGTTTAAATATTGTGAAGATCATTTTGTCTCTAATTTTTTAGTCTCTATGATTGCATACTGTCCAGTTTTGTAAACACAACGGTCTTGTTTAACCAAGATGGAACTTTGTGTCCTTGATTAATGAATCTGAAGGAGGTTATTTACAGAACTTTGTGTCTTTAAATTTCATCTTGTTCAACCAATGCAAATGATCTTGTTTTAAATTCACTTGTAACTTCGCATACATAAAGAATTATTCTGCTATCTATAATTCTGTATGTTGCTCTTCTGCTCATCCTCGTATTCCCTTTCCTCAATCCTTTTGTAACTGATGATCCTTGTAAAAAACACTTTCGTAATATCCAAGTTCAACCATAAAATCACGTTTTGTACATTTGTAAATAAGTTCATTTATGAATAAGGGAACCTCTCCCATTAAAGAGGAGGGACTTCTTGTCCCCTGACTGTTGCTCTTCTAAAAAGTCCTATTTGACGACCAACAGTTTTTGGCGACTCCGCTGGGGACAACCGCATTCTAGTTCTGTAATTTTTCGATCATCTTTTGATCTGGCGACTCCGCGTTTTACTCGAGGGAAAAGGACCCCTTGGTATTGAAGACTCTCAGTTTCAGCTTTTGGAGCATCAGGGTTTTCCTCTTCCTTCCTCAACGACAAATAGAAGAACTCGTTCGAGAAGCACTCCGCCTGTTCAAGATAGAAGTCCCATGAGTGGTATTTCTTCACAGCCTGCTAGTCCCTAATCTGCGAGCTTTGATTCTTGCTTGTGTTACAGTTCCCCTCCAAGCCATATTTCCAAGAATGGCGGCACCATTGCCATGTGGTCATCGCGTCGGGCCCCTGGCCCTTGCTTAACCTTTGCACGAGTTACCCAGTGGTAACCGGAAGAACTTCCCCAAATTCAAAGGCGATGGCAAAGTGCATCCCGACGAACGCATCGCAGCCTTCGTTGTTGCATGTGGAGTTCTGGGAGTCGAGCATGAAGACGTCTCCGTAAGGCTATTCATTGAGACGTTACAAGATAATGCTGTTGATTGGTTCTACCACCTTCCGGCTGGCACTATCACCGACTGGGACACAATGAGAACTCAGTTCGAAAACCGTTTCAAGCCGGCAGAAGATGTGCATGCTTTGCTTGCCCAAATTTCTCAGATAAAGAAAGATTCACAAGAACCCATGAGAGAATTTGTGGCCCGGTTCAACAGGTTGATAAATAAAATTCCAACAAACACCCGACCTATTGATCGGATTCAAAAATGTTTCTTTCTAAATGCCCAATCACCTAAAGTTAGTTATGCACTAAGAAGGGCTAACCTCGCAACGTTAGCTCTAGATCAAGAAATGGTTGTTAGTGTCAAAGATGATTTAAGCATGTCAGGGAAGTTGAAAAGAGATCCTTCCAAACCTAAGTCTGTTGCTTCTTCCTCTTCCACCCCTGGACCTAACACTGATCCATTAGTTCAGAAACTGGCGAATGATCTTATTGCTATAAAGAAACAATTGGCCCAGCATGCCCCTTATGCAGATGTTCCAAGGAGGAATTTCCAGCCCAGAAATCGTTTTCCTGCTCCTCAAACAAGACTAGCACTTGAAGGACCTCCTGTTAAGGTTCCTGTGAATGCAACCTGTGAGGTTGAAGAGCCAGATGATGATAATGAAGCTTGCGAGGAATTTGTGGAGGAATTTGATGATGAGGCAGAAGAACTTGAGGGATCTCGAGTTAATTTCTTTACCACTGAGGGCATTGATGATGGAGATGATTATGACGAAGTGGTAGCAGACATGAATAGCAAATCATTTGCTGTCATGACTCGAGAGCAGATGGGTCAGAGGGAGAAACCAACACAGCCTATCAAGAAATCAAAGGAGCAGCCGGCAACTATCCCTGTAATTGCAAAAAGAGGATCTCCTATCCCTACTTCATCCACACCAAAGGTGAGTCCTGTAAATGCTACTAAAGTTGTTCCTTCTTTTCCTCCTAAAGTTGATAAGCCTAGAATTTCAAGTGATGATGGCCCGTCCACCTCTGGATCCTTTGATATTGTCGATCACCTGAAAAAAACCAAGGTCCAAATCTCAGAGGCTGAGTATTATCAAACCCATCCCAAAGCTTTTGCCAAAATGATCCACTTTGTCAATTCCTACTCTAAGACCACCTCTAAAGGCCTTCTGCCCACTCCTCCTCCTGCACCACAACCTAGTCTGGTAGCTGCTGTCACCTCGCCTGGTGACAAAATTTAACCATTTTATGTAACACTTCTTATAGTTGGCCATAGGCTCAGTAATTGTGTCATAGATTCTAGAGCCTCAAATAATGTGATGTCTACTAAAGTAGCTCATGCTTTAGGCCTAACCCTCACATGCACTTATGGATCTTGTTACTCCATGGAGAGTAAAGAAGTGCCCCTGGTCGGGAGGATTAAAGATGCACAAGTGGATTTTGCCGCTTTGCCTGAGAAGAAAGTGTTGGCTACCATCCTAGTAGCAGAAATTCCTCCTTCATATGGAATGTTGCTAAGTAGGAACTTCTGTAAAGATGTGGGTGGAGAAATTCAAATGGATTGGTCACATGCCCTTGTACCTGTTAATGGACAAATGAAGAAGTTGCTACCTGAGAAGCAGTCTGAGTATATTGTGCAGAAAACAGATGATCCTAAAGCACAAATAATCTATGAGGATATGGGTCATGGCAATTACATGATTATGTTCCCTGATGAAATCTGACTCCCCCAAAGTATTCCCTAAAGATCCTAATGGTGTTTGGATTTTAGAATTTGACGGAAGTTCTTCCTCAGCTGGTTCTGGAGCTGGTGTCCTGCTAGTGTCACCTGAAGGATGCCTACATCCTTTTTCATTTAAGTTGCAGTTCGAAAACACTAATAATATAATAGAGTATGAGGCTCTCATCCTCGGACTGCAAGTGGCCAAAGAACAAGGCGTGAAGAATCTTCTGGCTCGTGGTGATGCAGAGCTGATTGTAAAGAAGGTCAGAAACCTATTTCAGGTAAAAAATGGGAGGCTGAAGCATTACCGGAATCAGGTTTGGGATTCCATTGAGTTTCTTGACGCTTTCTCCATTGAGGCAATACCTAGGGAGAAGAACAGCAGGGCTGATTCACTAGCTGTCTCAGGGTCACTACTGATTCCCCATCCTGACTTTTCTCAGGATAAGTTCACTATTGAAATGGTCCTTCAGCCTAGTGTACCTGACAACACCAATAACTGGCAAGTTTTCAATGATGATCAGCATTTGCTTTCCTTCCTGGAACTCAAGGGTAATTTCGAACAACTGTATTTTGAGGGAAGTGACAACCTGCCTCGTGAAAATGTATCCGTTGACCAAACTGTCACCCAAGGAGAAGAAATAGATCAGGAAGGGGCATTAAACTCAAAGGTAACAAGATTCCTAAAGGTTTGGTGAGTTTGGAGGAATTATTTGACAAACATGACAGGTATGTGAAATCTAGGGCTTCCTCTGGACCTCAACAATCAGCTGAGCATGAAAAAATCAATATTGGAAGTTATACTGACCCCAAGCTAGTGAATATTGGAAAATGTTGCACAGCAGATGAGAAGAGAAAAGCAATTGATCTTCTAAAGAGGTATAAGGATGTTCTTGCTTATTCTTATGAAGACCTGAAAGCCTTCAAGCCAAAAGATATGCAGCACTCTATTCCTCTTAAGCCTGGAATTAAGCCTTTTAAGCAGAAACAAAGGCAGTATAATCCCAAAATAGCTGACACCATCTTTCAGGAGATTCAGAAGTTTTTGAAGGCTAAAATCATTTTTCCCATTCACCATTCAACATGGATTGCAAATATTGTGCCTATTAGGAAGAAAAATGGTGAGATCTGCATCTGTGTTGATTTCAGGAACCTGAATCAGGCTTCTCTGAAAGATAATTATCCTTTGCCTATGATGGATAAAGTATTGTAAGCAGTAACAGGATCTGAAATGTTATCTATGCTTGATGGATTCTCAGGATACAATCAGGTAGAGGTTGATACTGCAGATCAACATAAGACAACTTTCACTACTCCTTGGGGCACCTTTGCCTACAAGAGAATGCCTTTTGGGCTTATTAATGCTGGTGCTACTTTCCAGAGAGCTATGGATCTGGATTTTGGGAGTTTGAAGGGGAAATGTATTGTCATATACCTTGATGACCTGAAAGTGTTTTCCAAGACAAGAGCGGATCATTTTGACCACCTGGAAACAGTTCTGCTAAGATGCTGAGAGCATGGGATTTCTTTGAACCCTAAAAAATCTGTCTTTTGTGTTATAGAGGGAAAACTATTAGGACACATTGTCTCCAAGGATGGTATTAAGATTGATCCTAAACGACTTCAATCCATCCAGCAAATTCCTCTCCTAACCAATAAAAAGGGCGGTGCACTCCTTCTTCGGTAAGATCAATTTTTTGAGAAGATTCATCCCTGATTTTGCAGAGTTAACTTTGAATATTTCCCAGATGATGAAAGGGAAGAAAACATTTGGTTGGTCTTCCGAAGGAAAGGAATCCTTTGAGGGTATCAAGAGAGCTATCGCTAAAACTCCTGTTTTAGCCTGTCCTGATTTCAGCAAATATTTCATCATCTATTGCTATGCTACGGATAATACCCTGACTGCTGTCTTAACTCAAGAAGACTCTAATGAGCATGAGCTACCAATTGCGTTCATGAGCTATATTTTGAAGGATCATGAGTTAAAATACACCATGATGGAGAAGCATGCTTTTGCAGTAGTCAAAGCTGTTAAACAATTTCGTTTCTATATCCTCAACTCTCCCTCCATGGTGCTGGTTCCAGATACAAATGTTAAGTCAATTCTCACACAACAAGAATTTGGATCCAAGAGAGGAAACTGGGTCGCTAAGGTCCAAGAGTATGACATTGATATCAAACCGATCAAGCTGGTTCGTGGAAAAGGTCTTTGTGAGCTCATTGCCGAAGGAGCCAAACACAAGTTGCTTGAGAAGAAAGCTGACATTCCTACTGTTCTGTTCCTTAGTTCAGTTGACGAATGGTATGCTGACATCACCCATTTTCTCACCTATGGGGAATGCCCCTCTCATTTAACTGCCAAAGAAAAGAGGACTGTTAAATTGAGGTCAGTGCAATATGTATTGTGGGAAAATGCCTTGTTCAAGCGTGGGTTAGATGGGAGATTTTTGAAGTGTGTGAATAAGGAATAACAGAGAAAGTTGCTCTCAGCTTTTCATGATCAGGCATGTGGAGGGCACTATTCATCAACAGTCACAGCCCATAAGATACTCCGTGGAGGATATTACTGGCCTACCTTTTTCAGAGATGCATCCAAGTGGGTTGATAAATGTGAGGCTTGTCAGACTTTTGTGGGAAGACCTAAATTGGCTTCTTTGCCTCTCAAGCCAGTTGTGATTGAGGAACCATTTCAACAGTGGGGTTTGGACTTCATTGGTACACTTAATCCTGCTTCTAGTGCTGGTCACACTCATGTGCTAACTGCCACTGACTACTTCACCAAATGGGTGGAAGCTATTCCAGTCAAGAGCACTACTTCTGAAGTGGTATGCAACTTCATCAAAGAGAACATCTTGGTAAGGTATGGTGTACCTAACAAGATTGTAACAGATAATGCTTCGAATTTCTCTTCAGCTGAGATAATGGACTTCTGCTATGGGTATGGCATTTCTTTGGCTCATTCTTCAGATTATTACCCCCAGGGAAATGGTCAAGCAGAATCCACAAACAAAAATCTGGTGACTATCATAAGAAAGTTGGTCAATGAGTCTCAACGAAACTGGCACAAGAGGCTCTATGATGCTCTTTGGGCAGACAAAATTACACCAAAAGAGCTATTGGAATGTCTCCTTTTCAAGTGGTATATGGAGTAGAAGCTCAATTGCCAGTCACAGTGGAACTGCCAGCCTTGCACCTAATGAAGGCCATTGAAGATACTAGTTTCAGTGATGCTCTGGATAAGAGGATTATGTACCTGCACAAACTGAATGAGGACAGATTGGAGGTTGCTGATAGGATATTTGTTCACCAGCAGAAGGTAAAGGTCCTGTTTGACAAGAAAGCTAGGTTCAGAGATTTCCAAGTTGGAGACACCGTGCTGTTATGGGACAAAAGACATGAACCTCGTGGCAGCCATGGAAAGTTTGATTCCCTGTGGCTCAGACCTTTCAAGATCAGACACTTTGCTGGTGAGAATTCCTTCTATCTTGATTACATGGATGGTTCTCCTCTCCCACTTCCTTATAGTGGGTAGTATCTCAAGTTGTTCAAGTCCTAGGTGACTAGGGAGTCCCTTTGTATATTCTGTACAGTGTTTTTGCTTCTCTGCTTTTGGTGTGTTTTCCTTTTGTTGTTTTGGTGTGTTGCCCTCTGTATTGGTGTTCTTTTTGACTCCGTTGCCTAATGGATAAGGCACTGGTCTACTTCACCGAGTTTGTCTAAGTTCTTGCCTTGTCTCATTCCTTGAATTTATGCCAAGTCATCCCCAGAAGGAGCCAGCTGTTGTCCACTCAAAATTCCCTACTTTGAAGAAAGTAAAAAAAAATTTCAAAATTTTGAGTTTTGAGTGTTTTTCTGTTGTCTTGCAAGTATTAAAAGTCGTGAATTTGAAAAATCTGCAGTTTTGGGTCATTTTGCATGTATTTCGGGCCTGTCGGACATTTTTGTCCCAACTGTCCCAAGTTCAAAAGTGCATTCCTATTCCCCGATCGGCCGAAATCCCCGAAGTTGTTCCATTTTCGGGCCCGTCGGAACTTTTTGTCCCAAGTGTCCCAAAACTTATTGTGCGAGCTGTTCCAATTTCGGCCGAACCGCCCGAACCGCGTACTCCGGAACTTTTTGTCCCAAATGTCCCAAAATCAAAAACCTTGTATCACGTTTTCGCCCGAATCGACCGAGTCGCGTACTTCCGAAACTTTTTGTCCCAAGTGTCCCGAAACTTATTGGCAAATTTTGTTCCATTTTCACCGAAACACCCGAATCGCGTACTTCGGAACGTTTTTGTCCCAACTGTCCCAAAGTTCAAAAGTGTGAGTTGTTCCAATTTCAGCCGATTCACCCGAACCGCGTACTCCAGAAATTTTCGTCCCAAATGTCCCAAGTTCGAACGAGCCTATTGTTCCATTTTCGGCCGAAACACCCGAACCGCGTACTTCGCGCGTTTTCGTCCCAATTGTCCCAAATGCATTTGTGCGCCTTCTCCCTGCTTCACCCGAATCGGCCGAGCCGCGTGTTTCGCGCATTCGCGTCTCACATGTCCCAAGCGAACCAAATGCCATTCATACTTAGTTTTTCCCGCTCTACCCGAATATTCTGCTTATTCAAATTTGTGGGTATGTATTAAATGCGCATTCATGGCCTTTCTCTCTCCTAAACGGCTATATAACAAACATATCACCTTTGCATTTTCCCACACTGCTTCCTTGCTATCTTTTGCTCGAACCCTTGCAATTTGCATTCCCTGCGCGTGTTCCTTTTTACCTCTGTAATTCCTTTCCCCGGACTTAGTTTGCGGCTCTGTCCTCCTAGATACTATCAACATGAAGATCAAGTTTCAGGGACAGGAACAAATTTCACCACTTGAGTCTGTCGTTCTCAATATTGGGGACAGTGAAGCTCGTCATCTCGACTTCGGTGATTTTTGGGTGAGAATGGCAGACGCAAACCCTACACCAATGGCACAAATGATTCACGATAGCGGTTTGGCCTTTGCTGGTGGTTTCCCGATCTCAGTACAGTGTACTGACACCATGCTTTCATGCGGAGCTCACTTTGACCCTGTTTCAAGCGAATTGATGAATGTGCATGGGGAACTCATCATCAAACTTGATGCCGCCGCCATTGGCACTACTCTAAGGATTCGTGAGATGGAAAATGCCATAGTCGTTTCCCGAGATCAAGCACAAACACTGTTTCGATCAAGACAGTGACAAATATAAGGCGCGAGTGGCAAATTCTGGTTGAAGAACCCTAAGAATGGAGCTTCTCGTCTGACCAAAACCCTCTTGCAGGCATATTTCAATGAAGAATTGTCAGACTTCATAATTCTTGCTGGCCCGGGTTATGGGTTTGCCCTCTACCAACGAATTTCACTTCTGGATGTGCCCACTCATCAGTATGGTGTGTGAAGGAACGCAAGAACATCAATTAGGCAGAGATCATAAGTATGAATTTGACTGAGCAGCTGTCCAATGTGCAGCAAACGAAGAAATTCTATATGACTTCCTACTTGATGTACACCCTGGCAGTGTCAAGGCAGTGGTTCGGCTTTTCTTACATAGATGAACACAAAGACGATCTAGTATATGCCTACTGCCCGCAGTTCACCCTGGAGACTAGCAATCGTAATTTCAGAAGGGTCAATGATGCTTTCACCATGTATGTGGTCAGGCTGCTCGAAGGTGATACTTCTAGGAGATTTTCTGATGAAGCCATGAACTCTGATATCACACTACGGTGCTTACTTCATCCAGTTCAGGAAATTCTCTTATATCAGGCTTGCTGGCTATGAGGGCACTCCTCTGAGACTTCCCAGGTTCTGCAATGATAAAATGGCCTTGATAGAAATATGCAGGCAACTAGACAAGTTGCACAGAACTTGCAGAGATAAGAAGATTTCTGGCTTGCATTTCCCCATCTCTCTGGGAAACTACACTTGCAAAACAGCTCTGGATGCTCAGAACGTAGAGAGAACCCTGGTCCCTATCACTGTTCATTTCTTCAAGCCAAGGACCTGCTTTGACTTGAAGAAGTTTATCGAACAGAACATCAAGATAATCTATCATCATAGAGCAGATACAGAAGACTATTGGGCTAACTGTGCAGATGTTTCGAAGCCAGGAGAAGGCATTATGGCAGGTTCTCTCTGCCATTGATCCAAGAACTCGGTCTGTATCAAGTTCCTGAAGGTCTCCAGGATGGACAATTCTGATCTATACTCGTATGAGTATGAAAATGTGGTTAAGCACACTCCTTTGGAGGACGTGGATTGGAACAGGAAAGAGAAGATGATCTGGCTGAAATTCTTGCTCCAGTCTTAGTCAGGACTAAGATCTGGTTCAGTAAGAAGGTTCGAGAGTTCAAAAGACACTCAGGAGAATCCTCCTCCAAGGATGATTCGACGCCAATAAGAGAAACATCAGTTCCAAGGTCTGGAACACCAGTGCAAACCCCTCCTGCCTCATCAACACAAGGACCTGCACAGAATCTACTCCTTCTTCATCCACCCAGGTATATAAGAAGAAACTCAAGGAGGTTAAGAAGGAGCCTGCAGAAAATGACCCCTAAAGAAAACAGGCAGAGTTGCCCATGGGACCAAAGAACATCATCGTTCTCAGTGAAAGTGAAGAGAGCGAAGTGCCAGCTCCTGCCAATGTTCCTGAAGATCCAGCAGAAAAGGACAAAGAGGTCCAGAGCACCAAACTTCCGGGTGCTACTGATTCTTCTACCGCCATTGCCACCAGTGCCCCACTCACATCTCAGCTTGAGTCAATAGCTGCGCAGACCTTGAGTGTCATGAGCTCCCTTTCTATTGGTCCCCTTGCTTCTCCTGTAGATTCTTCTTCCTCTTTTGCATGGGTGCAACCTTTGGTTGACAAAAGGAAGAGAAAATCCACCTCTCAAAGCTCGGGATCAAATTTTGATGCTGTCGCAGCCTTGTTGGGCACTACTCCTTCACATGCCAAGAAAGCTAGAACCACTTCCAGAATAGTGTCTGATACTCAAGGACAGCAATTCCTGGAGATTGCCAAGCCTACAACGGATAAATCAGAGCAGGACTTGCAAGTATCTGACTTCGAGCTCTCGAGAATCCCAATGGGAGAGTCTACCCCTGAAGGTGAAATTCACAACCTCTAGGAAACAGTCACAAGAGTCATTGGGAGGGTAGAGAAAGGGCCAGCAAACTATTGAACAGTTGGAAGAACAGGCTCCCAAGTTCTCACAGGTTTCATCAAGCCCCCCTTTTGTCTAAGGACAAATTTTTGGACCCTACCCCCTTGACTGCTCTCCCACCTCCTATAATTCTAAGCCAAGATGAAGTGCAGAGTATTAAAGATATGCACAAGTATTCTGTCTATGGCAGAGCTATTGAAGCCATGGTGGATGACATGCTTGTTGCTGGGTTAAACTTCATCGATGAAGCTTTCAAACTCCACGAAAAGGTGAGCAATGTGCAACTGAAGCTCTCCTCCACTATCAATACCATGGATAAAGAGCTCAAAATCTGGAGTAGTTGCATTAGTAGACCTTCGCCTTATGGGACAGACAGATGAGAACATCTTACTGGCGAATAAGGTTTTCGATGATGCCAAGGACAATCTATCAAAATCTTGGGTCTACAGCGTGGAGTGGAAGATCAGAGTCTTAGAAGGAGGCTTTGGGAGAAATGAAGAACAGCTGGCAGAAGGGAGAAGCTCTCAAGACATTGGTCATCTCAGCTACTTCAAGGATATACATTGTCATCTTCAGGATGAAAATTCTGGTGTTTCCCTTTCCTTGCAAGAAGTCAAAGCTCAGTTCAGAGCTTTTGTCAAAGATAATCTATTCAAGGAAAGCTCCATCTCTAAAGAAAAAATGAAGGAAATCTGTTCTCTTCAATCTGCCATTGAAGAAGCAAATAAAGATTATCATACTCACGTCGAGTTTGATAAAGAGATGGAGAAGTGTCTGGGATTTTGGACTCAATCTGCGGCCAACACGTCAGTTCCCCGTGGCAGAGACATAGCTGAGGCGTTGAAGAGATTCAGACAATGGATTCTGAAGTCAGTGGGTCCCTCCCAGTAACTGGCCACCTGTCTCCTTCTCCATTCTTTTCTCTTCTTCCCATTCTTTTCGTATTCTTTGTAATTAGTTAAGGTATTGCAATTGGCGGTCCTTAACTATTCTTTAGTTAAAAGAAACGGTTACGAAGAGTAACTGAACTTGTAAGCTATATAATGGCCTTCTTTACGCCATTCAAAGGAGGAAGAACTGGGCATATTTTCTGAAAGTGTAAATAGATCTTAAAGAAATCAATACAAAATGGCTTTCCATTCATTGTCTATCTAATCTCTGTTATCTCTGTGTTTTCATTTAATATTGTGAAGATCATTTTGTCTCTAATTTGTTAGTCTCTCTGATTGCATACTGTCCAGTTTTGCAAATACAGTGATCTTGTATAACCAAGAAGGAACTTTGTGTCCTTGATTAATGAATCTGAAGAAGGTTATTTACAGAACTTTGTGTCTTTAAATTTAATCCTATTCAGCCAATGCAAATGATCTTGTTCTTAAATTCCTTGCTAACTTCGCATACATAAAGAATTATTCTGCTATCTATAATTCTGCATGTTGCTATTCTGCTCATCCTCGTATTCCCTTTCCTCAGTCCTTTTGTAACTGATGATCCTTGTGGAAAAACACTTTCGTAATATCCAAGTTTGACCATAAAACAATGTTATGTACATTTGTAAATAAGTTCGTTTCTGAATAAGGGAACCTCTCCCATTAAAGAGGAGGGACTTCTTGTCCCCTGACTGTTGCTCTTCTTAAAAGTCCTATTTGAAAAGTTACTCACTAAGTCGTTGTCCCTCCCTAGGCCATGACTGTTTTCAAATCCCACCACCTCAGTGATAAGGGGGATGGACCCCACCATCGTCGTGGGGCAAATATGCAGTTGGTCTTTCCACTGCAACATTGTCTCATTGGCATTCTCCTATGCAAGGTTTGCCTACAGTGAGCTCCGCACCTCATGGACGGGGAATTATGGTTCCTCTGGCTACCCAATACCCTTCGGATGGCTGGTTTGTTTAGGATCCTCAAGATAATGATGCATCTTCCATTAGAGTCCTCCTGCCTTATGACGATCCTCCTCCTCCACCCAGTGCTACGACCACTTATGCCTAGATAATTTTTGATTTAATGTTTGATTGTTGGTTGTCTCGCCTTTTGACACATTTTTTGGGGTCGTGACTCTTTTCGACCACCCCTTTACTATAACCTCTTTTATAGTAATATATTGCGACGGTTCCAATAAAAATTTTTAATGCACCACACCACTGTGGATCATGTGGCACCGTATGCACTGTGGGCAAGACATCATTTGCTGAATCACATGATTTCTTTTCTCTAGATGAGATGATGGTGGTTGTTTTTTGAACTGGTGCAAAGGATCTTGGTCTTTCACAAGTAAATGTCAAATAAATATATAATATATATATACAATAGTTTAATTCATGTTTGAGATTTTAATATATATGTATTTCATTGTACGTTCTGTACATACATATAAAAACTAATTTTTTATTTTATTTTAAATAGCAAGAGCCGGTGAAGGAAACATCCGGTGTTGACATGCTAGCTACTACAGCTGGTCATGTTACAAACATAAGTTTCAAGTTGTACTTAAATTTCAAATTTAATTTGATTGTGCACTTTTATTATTATAATGTGTCACCTGTACATGTACATATTAATATATGTTTTTATTTTATACGCAGGATCCTGGTGGGTCATCATCTAATTTGGGAACTGAGGCTATTGGCATGCCTCACATGACTTTTACACAAGTTAGTTTCTCTTTACACTTTGTTTCTAATTATGGAAGTTCACGTGGATTATGCTTTGGCTTTGTTATGTGGCATTCATGTAGATTAATATTAATTTGTACATGTTTTTTATATAGCTTATGACTGCCAGAGAGACTCCTCCATATATGTAGATTATGGAGGCTGCTATAGATACTGCCATAACATCTGCAAATCTACTAACTGAGGTACAATTTTTCAAATTTATTTAGGAATTATTTCTTATTACTTAAATCTATAATATCATATTTTGTACATGAAATAATTAGTTTGAAATTTAATTATTTGTATCTAGCTTACCTCTCATGAGTCCACTATTGTCCTTGCCACGCATCAACAACAAATTGATAGGGATCATGACATTGCGGTAAGATTTCACATGCATTTTAACTAAATTCTAATTTTCTAAATTTTGAATGTATTTTAAAAATCTGGGTGTTAAAAACTTGTTGTTTATGAATGTGCAGGTTAGGTTACAGGCCTACTTAGAGATGCCTAGGACCACACGAATGAAATCCATAGTAGCATCTCCCTCCACTACATCCTCAGGCCGTGGAGATGCTAATTATAGTAGGGTGAAGAGAGGGAAGATGTTTCATGATTATATTCATAGGATGTGGATGCATATATATATATGGGCCAGATGGTCCTAGTTCATGATTCTTCATAGGACATTGTATATATAGACTTATTCGACCGCATGTGGTCCTATATGTATGAAACACTTGGTTCAAGATGTACACATGTTATGAACTTATATTTTCAGAGACACGCGTTCAAAACACTTAGTTTGATACATTATATAGCCATGTGTTGGTTTCCATAATGATATTACTTCTATGTTTGATTTGTATTCGTTGCACATGATATCCTTCTATGTATATTAATTCTATATGTATATTTGATTTAAAATTAAAAAAATATGGTGCAACATTGCATGGTACGATTGTTAAGAAATTAAGGGAAGCATGTGTATTCCTCCATCAACATGGGAAATTTATCATTTTACTCTTAGGTCATAAAAAATATTTCATACCTTGAATCTTGAAATAAGATGTCTTCCCTTGGGTCATTTGGTTTTTGAACTGTGTATTTAATTTTATTTATCAAAAGGATATTATTCATTTTACCATTGATGAGTATGGTGGGGTATGAAAAATACATCTTTATATCCCCACCAATATTGTGATAGAAAATTTGGCACAACAATACACCATACATAGCTAGCATGTCTTCCACAAGTATTTCCATCTTAATTTTCTTGTCAGGGAAATATGTAAATTTTAATTGAGAATATTTCACCTTGCTAAAAGAGGTAATTATTTTGTTTTCATGTAGTAACAATGTCCAATAGTAGGGTTGAGAGTAATACCAATAGAGTTAGCAAATTTTATAAGCATGACATTGTCAGAGGCGCTAGAGTCAATAATGCAATTATTCAATTTATAGGTCCATTGACCAACAAGGAAAGATAGAAAGGTTCTTATTTCCTAGAAGAGGAGGATTTTAAGGAAAGAAGGTTTTAGGAATGAGTTGTTCTAGGAGTGGGAAGTGATTCTTTAGTGTTGGTAGGATTCTTGGAACATGTATTTTTACTTCCTTTGATAAACTACATGAGTTTATCAAAATACTTGGGGTGTTTTTTATGTACTCATATTCAGATATTTGAATTTTATCTTTCTTAAAATGGTCACTAACGTAAAAATATGAGGAAGTGGTAGGCGCATTAGGAACTGTGGAATCCTTTACATGAATAGGATTTTCATTCTCAGGAATAATTGAAATAGAAATCGATTTAACAAGAGGAGGTGCAAGAGAATTACTCAAAGAGGTAGATGGAGTCTTGGCTAAAGTAGTATTAGGATTCTTCTTGGATGACCCCAGAGAATTAGGAAATGATGGAAGAATTTGAGCTAGGTGTCTACTGCCTACATGAAGAGAACCAACCTCTTCCTGACCTAATAAAGCTAGAATACAAGGATGAAAATGAAGTATGGCAATTGTTCTTTAATGGTGTAAGGTGTAGACAAGGAGCTAGAGGAGGAGCCATGATTGTGTTCCCCATAGGTATGAGATATTATTTAGCCTTCAAATTCTAGTTTTCTTTCTCAAATAACACTGCTAAATATGAGGCTTTAGTCCAAGGTCTTCATTGGGAAAGGAAGCTAGGAATCAAGAACTTGCAAGTATTCGGTGACAGTGAACTGGTTGTCAATCAGGTCAAAGGACTTAATGCTGTAAAAAATGAACTTCTCAAGAACTACAAGAGTAGGGTATTGGATCCCATGGGGGATTTTGAGGCCTTCAGTATTATGTCCATAACCAAGAAGGAGAATAAAGCTACTGATAGACTTGCAACAGATGGAGCAACATTTGATGTGGTTGACAACATCAAGAGGGATAGAGATCAACCGCATATCCATGTGGTTGTGAGGCCAACAGTGCCAGATAATAATACATGTTGGTAGGTGTTTGAGAATGATCAATAGATCTTTAAATTTCTATAAGAAGAAGCTAAATTCTCAGCTATAAACCAGAGCAGACTAGAGCAACAATACGGGAGTCAGATAGTACAGCTACATACAAACAAGCTTCCCAAACTCTTAGTGACACTGGAATCTATTTTCAATCCTAATGATCAGTTCAGAAAAGAGAAGGCTAACATGCAGATCAAAGGAGAAAATTCAGAGTCAATCCCAGCTAGAGAAGAAAAAAAACTTCAAATTGGCAAATTTGCCACCAAACAAGAAAGGTATGAATTCATACAAATTTTCCAAGAATTACTTTATGTGTTTTCTTGTAGTTATGAAGACCTAAGGGGGTTCAATATAAAGCTAGCACAACACATAATAGAACTAGATTCAGCTACTTAGCCCATCAGGCAGAAGCAGAGACCAGTCAACCCACATATTGAGCCTCTAATGAAGAAGGAGATGAACAAGATGATAGAGGCAAACATCATATTTCTAATTAAACACTCAATTTGGGTTGCAAATTTGGTCCCAGTCAGAAATAAAAATGGATAAATCAAACTGTGTGTTGACTTCAGGGATTTGAACATAGCCTCCCTCAACGATCACTACCCACTCCCTTCAATGGAGCAGATCTTGCAAGTAGTGTATGGGTCAGAAAGGTTCTCCCTCCTAGATGGCTACTTATGGTGCAACCAAATCATGGTGAAAGAAGATGATCAATTCAAAACAACTTTCACCACCAAATGGGGCACCTATGGCTACAGGAAAATGCCATTTGGATTATCTGACACTGGAGCCACTTTTCAAAGGGTGATGGATATGGAATTCAAGGGGCTGATTAAAAAAATAGTGTTGATCTATTTGGATGACATTACAGTGTTTTCCAAGAATGTATCAGACCACCTTTTCCATCTAAGGCAGGTGTTCCAAAGATGTAGGAGTTTCAGGGTGTCACTAAACCCCAAAAAATGCATATTCTTGGCCCATAAAGGAAATATTCTAGGCCATATTGTATCAAAGAAAGGATTGGTAATTGAACTAAAAAGAGTTCAAGCAATAAGAGCATTTCCCTTTCCAAGTCACAAGAAGGCTCTTCAAAGCTTCTTGGGAAAAATCAATTTTGACCGTAGGTTTGTTCTAAACTTTGCTGCCCTTGTTAAGCCAATAACGTTGATGCTAAAGAAGAGCTTGGAATTCAGGTGGATAGCTAAAGGAAAAGGAAGTTTTGAGGCTATCAAAGAAGCCATATCATGAGCCCCAACTCTTGTGAACCTAGATGTTTCCAAATATTTCAAACTATATGCCTTTGGTTTCAGCGACATAATTTCTGCAATCTTGGTGCTATAGAACAAAGAAAATACAGAACAACCAACTACTTTCTTTAGCTAGAGTTTGGAAGATTATGAGGTGAGGTACTCCTTCATTGAGAAGTATGTCTTGGTGGTAATCAGAGGATTGAAGAAGTTTAAGCATTTGGTTTCGAACAAAAAAATCCAACTATTGGTCTCCCATGCGAGACTTAAAGAATTCCTTCTCAGCAAGGACCTGAATTAGAAGCGTGCAGGATGGATCACTCGTGTCATGGAATATGACATTCAGATCAAGGTCAGCAAGCTGGTTTATGGGAAGGGGTTATGTGAAAAACTATCCTTAGATCAACAAGATGAAGAAGACAGTGAAAAAGAGGTTTTTTTTTGTTCTACGAGATTATCAAGAAGAAGGGAGAGATGATGTACCTACTCCTTGTTAGACCTAAGACATGGTGCACTTATTTCGAACATGCATGTGTCCTCATGGGATGATTAAAGAAAAAAGAAGGAATTTCAGGCTACATGCCATCCCATGTGTTCTTATTGATGGTGTCTTGTTCAAGAGGGACATCAATGGCATTCTGTTGAGATGCACTGGGGTAGATCAGGTAGAGAGAGTACTACAAGAATTCCATGTTGAAGTAGCTGGAGGCCATTTTTCTCCAAGAGTGACAACACTCAAAATCATTGAAGTAGGATATTATTGTCCTAGAGTGTTTAGTGACTGCTACACATGGATCAAAAGGTGCAAGAATTGTGCATTATTCAAAGGAAAGGAAAGGCTAGTAGCACTTCCATTGCACCGAATCTCAATCGACCAAAATTTCATGAAATGGGGATTGGACTTCATTAGAGTCATCAATCCAAACTCAAGCAAAGGTCACAAATGGATCCTGACAGTGACAGATTATTTCACCAAATGGACCGAGGCAGTTGTACTCAAGGAAGCAAATGAGTGTAGTATCCTAGATTTTTATGAAGGGATGTTGACCAGATTTGGAGTGTCAGCCACCATAATATCAGACAATGCATTAGAATTCATAGGTTCCAAGATCACAGAATGGACAGTTAAAAATAAGACTTATTTGAGTACTTCATCAAACTATTACCCTCAAGGTAATGGCCAGGCTGAGTCCAAAAACAAGAAACTGTTAAAGATCATGTGAGAAGAAATCTTGATGAGAATCAGAGGACTTGGCACACAAAGCTCAAAAAAACCTTATGGGATGATAGAATAACACCCAAGAGATCTACATGTAGCTCTCCATTCAATCACGTCTATGGGAAAGAGGCAGTGTTGCCTATATCACTTGAGTTGCCAGCATTGGAGCTCATAAAGTAACTAGAGATGTCTAAATTTGGACCAATGGAGGACATATATGCAGAGCTGATACAATTAGAAGAAACCAGAGAGCATGCTCTCCAAGCAATAGAGAAGAATCAGGCTTCAATCAAGAAATGATTTAACAAGAAGACAAAATCAAGGACCTTCCAGGAAGGAGACTTGGTTTTGAAATGGGATGCAAATCGAGCAAAACCAGGAAGGCATTCCAAATTTGACACCATCAGGAGTGGCCCCTATATGATCACAAGATGTAAAAGTAGAAATGCTTTCCAATTTTCTACATTGGAGGGCAAAGAGTTGCAGATTCCAGTAAATGGGATCTATCTTAAGCACTGCTACTAAAAGGGGAGTTCTGACACTGTACATATTATTTTAGTTTTCTCTTTCCTCTAAGTGCTTATGCGCATTGTCTTGTTGTAGTGTAGATTGATTTTCTCCTAAGTGATTTGCACGCTCTGCATGTTTCATTTGGAACATGCATGATTTTATTTTTATATAGTGTGGTGTTGTTTTGTGGCTCTTATGCAATCCATTCAGAAAGATAGATGAAACCCCGGGTTAAAACAATTTTCTACTCTCAGAAACCTTCATTTCGAGATTTCTTATGAAATTGAGAGTGCAAGCAGCTGAGCTCATGAATCAAAGGTAGAATTAGTGTCAGACCGTCTTTCTCGACTCCATGCCCAACAGATATGATAAGGCAATTGGTATTTTCATCTAGCAGGCATATACCCTTGTGAGTCACCAAATTGTTATCCATATTTTGCCCCCGTGCCAAATATTGGATCGACCATGACCCCACATAGAAAGAAACAAAGTCAAAAGGTGGAAAAAAAATGCTTCAAAATTGGCTAAGTATAAAGGTATAAGCAAAGAATACCAAGTGTCAGTATGGCGCTAATTCAAGGGGTAAAATTTGTAAAATGGCCCGTAACTCTGCCCAATGAAAAAGTTTGCATTTGGGCTCAAGTCAAAGCCAAGTAGGGAATCAGAGGAAAGGGAAAAAAATAAATTTTGGACCCATAGGCCCTATTTTGTTCCAATCTGGCTGCTACGTATCCCATATCAAAAGGGGACCCATTTGTCAAGATGTTCTCCTACCCTCCTTTATGGAACCAATAAAAACTTTGAAGGGGCATATCTTTTGGCTCAGGGCTCGAAATATTGCAAATTTGATGTTGTTGGAAAAATCTCAGCCTCACCCATGCCATGGAGGTCTGAATCTTTAATTTTGAGGAAGTTAGGTGAAGAAAATGGAGGAAATGTGTTCGAGATTTCAATGTAGTATCTTCTCGCCTCAACAACCAGATCAGATTTGATTTGTTTTTGTTGTTTCCTCTTCCTTCAAGGCACAAAATCAAGGATTCATATAGTAAAGAAGGATTTGGGGAGATATTTCATCAGAGGCATTAACGACGGTGGTTGAGGTTCAACCTACTTTTCCCACTTTTCTCTCTCTTCTTCTTTCAGGTTGAATCTATAAATAAGGGGGCATGATTCATTGAAAAGGGTTGGACATTATTTGTTTTGTAGGCTCCCTTCTTCTCTTAACAAAGGGATTTGTGGGGTTCAGGCCTTCCATAAAAAATTTCATTAAGTTTCTACCTCTTGGCTACTTTGTAATGGACTGTATAAATCTACAGAGCAATAAAACACATTTGTGATCGATTTTAGATCCTCTCTTGTCTCTTTTGCTTTCTTCTAGTCTCCCGTTATATATTTGGATATCTATGCTTGTTTATTGTATGCATTTTGTTGGTTTGTGTCTATTAGAAAAAAAATGTGTTCATCATTCCTTTGGTGCATCACCTTGTAGTTTAGCTTTATTTTAATTTTTGTATTCCTTCTATCCCTGTCTCCTTAGTAAAGTTTATATTTGGATTAAGAAAATATCCTCTACAAGTTTCTACGTATGAACATAAATAGAGGAATAAGGAACCAGCCTTCAATCTGGAGATCTTTCCCATTTTTCAAGGTTCCACACCTTGGTGAAATTTCAATGATATGCAATCACACTAAATGAATCTACCTTAGAAAAGCATATCTGTAGAACTCATTTGAGGGTGCTGTGATTTCACGTTAACAGGGACCCCCTAACAATCAATAACAAAACATAAAACATGTTTCCATGATGACCTTCATTTTATCCATCTAGTATTCCATTGTGGTTGGTCTCCAATCCCACTTTTGATTGTTGTGATATGGTTACCTATAAAATCACACAATACCTCCTTTGGCCTCGTGACTGCATCAAAAACATCAAAGATAAAATATATGCATATTAATCAATAAACATCCTCATATAGATAAATAATCATCTCTACTAAACAATACTATCATTTGTCTAATTTTTCAAGATCATCTCAATTATATCTTTTATTAATATCAAACATATTATGAGATTAGTTCAAAAGCTAAATCCTAGTCAACACGACGAGAATTCCAAACGTAAATAATATATATGCTAACAACACATAATCATCATCAATATAAATCATCTCTCTATGCATCTAAGAGTCCACACAATCATACTATGAATCACAATCCATCAATAGTTAGAATATCTCTATCATCTAGCATCATGCTACACAAAAATGATACAATAATATCCATGTCTATAGTCAACAGTAATCGAAATAAAAATATAATAAGTTTCTAAGAGGAGTGGGCACTACAAGGACCCTACGCATGTCACTAATTTGGTTTTATTTTCCTCATTTAAGACTATTAAATCAAGAATCGATAGGGCTTCGAAGAAATAATCTTCTTCAGAGTAGTCTGGTTGTGAGTAGGATGCTATTTTGTTGTTTAACTATTGTTTTTTAACAGTTTTATACTTTTTAGGATCCTTCTTAGTAGTTCCTTTTTTGGATACTATTTGGCTTATTGTAATATCTGGATTCTGATCCTTTTTTTCTACTTACTCTTGTATATCTGGATGTTGAGCCTTTTTTGTATCAGGGTATAGTCCCTTCAAAACTATTTTCCATTAATAACTATATATATCTATATATAAATTCCTTCACAACATTACAAACAAAATTATTTTAAATTAGTAATAATATTAGTATTAGAAGAAGTTAAAATACAACTACCAAATCACACATACTATTTAAATAAATTAAATATGCAAAATAAACCATAGGACATGTTACCCATCTTAGATTGAAAAACCCTCATATATCTCCCACTTAACAAGTATAGCTATACATACCTTTTAAATTATATTTTTTTTGTAAAAAATTATGTAAATTTCAATTCACTAAAGGGCATGATATAAATGCATGCAAAAAATTACAAGAAAAAATTCTCCAAGTCACCAACAATGTTAGATATAATATATATGAAATTATATTCGACACAGAATACATACTATTCAAAGGAAGTAAAAATGTAACAACACCCACAAAGGACCCATAATTGTCTTAGTTGATTATTTTATTGAACTTCATCATATATGGACATATTATAAATCCCACTTGACTCAGATTAACATGGAAAAAACCTTTCATAAATTTCACCACATTAGAGGTTATGATACAAATATATGCGCAAAATAAAAAATACAAAATATTCTAACTCACCTAAATTTTTTGTAAAACCCTTTTAACAAATTTCATCAAATTAGATGGTATGATTAAAATGTATTCACAAAATTGAAATAAAAATTCATTTAACTTGTCACTAATGTTGATATTGCAGGAACGAAAATTGCAATGGAAAAGGCATAAAAATAAATAATAACACCATTTCTTATAAAGGAGAATATGTTCAATATTATCGATATCAAAATGAAAAAACAACAAAATTTAATAATAACAATAAGATAATGACAAATTTTTATCATTACTATTGACACTTATTATATTTTGATTTCGATTACTGTTGACTATAGACATGCACCATTATTCTTATTGTCCACAACAATAAGATTGAATAACCATGAGGGTTATATAGTAATAACAACCAAATTTGTACCATGTATTTTCACACAAAAAAAATTTCTATAAGAAAAGCTCTAAAACACCCACTCATCATTGCATAAATTTGGTTAAATAACATAGGGATAATATAGAGTATCCTATAAAATGTGTCACATATATCTATTTTGGTTAACAATAGTAAATCCCAAAAAACATGGTATAGTAATCAAGTAAGACTTTTATTACCAACTGAATGGTTTATTTATTAAAATGAAAAAGACACACATGACTTGTACATACAATATTATATGGACATAAGCTTGATAAGGGGGATTTTGGAGACAATCCACATGAAACAATATTTCTCAACATTTTGACTCCATCTATGGGTCACATCATTAAGAGAGAAATAATTTTATTTACAAAAATAAAGTTTTACAATATATAAGATAATTATTGATACATGTCCTTCACTATTACATGAGTCCCTTGATCATTTATTTATCATTATATATAATGCTTAAAACTAGTCCATTAACTTTATCAAAAAATTTAGGAACCTTTTCTATTTCAATCACCACACATAATCTACGATCACTATAAATATAAAATTTCATTATCAATCTCAAAAATTGTTGGGCCTTGGAAATTTGTCTAACTATTAGAGAGTGTGCATGTGCAAGACCTACAAAGGAATCGCTCGAAGGAGAGAAAAATGTCTATGTGCATGGTTGCCAGTATTTGCTTACATGAGATAGAGTATTGAAGAAGGATCGAGGACTTAGTCAATTTTAGGTGTGAAGCTAAGTATAGATGTGGAGTGGGTGACACGTAAGGGAGGATTCCAGTCGAGTAGAGTCTATTTTCGGAAAAGGAAACTGTTAGTTTGAGCTGAAGCATGAGACCTAATAATAGGATCAGGACTAAAGTTAACTATAGATGATATATATATTGTAGTAATGCATGGCTATTCTTAGCATGAAACCTATTTTGAGGATGCATGGGAAGTGAAGGGAAAGTCCCCACCGATATATATATATATATATATATATATCTTTGTGTGCGTGTGTGTGTGTGTGTGTTTAGTTTTAGTAGTCGATGTATGTGTAATGTTATTCTATTGGTTTATGAGTGTGCATAACCTATGGTGATACTCTTATGTATGTATTCAACTTATGTGTGTTACAATAATAAATACAATGGATCTTTATGGTTGGATATTGGTTATTAACACATATGTTAATAGATATTACATGGTAAATTTGATATTGATTATATTTTAGTTCATTCTTGCATATGGTTGTGATTTAGATCTATTTATGATTTATCTTTGAATGTTTACTATATATTTACAATATATATTCATGCATGCTAACCCCTTGACAAATCTACCATAAAAGAGGTGCCTAGTACCCTTGTGCACTTTAGATGAGTGCTCAGATATATCTAAGTGATGTGACAATGCGACTTAGGTTATTTGGTAAAATAAAAGAATACACTTCGGTTCCATTTTTGGGACCTATTTTTCAAGTTGTTGCAAGGATGGTTTATGATAAAGACGTAACAGTTGAATTTATCCAGGATTTAGAGTTGCATAGAGAATTTGGAGGAAAGGTTTTCTCAAAGATATAATATTGGACCTATGTTTGATGCACGCACGTGGGTTGAATAAAATATGTATCATGAGCTCTATGAGATGTTCTTCTACTATTTTCCCATAGAATTTTATGAGTGGCTGGTATCATATGCATCAAATAGAAATTGGAGATTTAGATATATTATTTGGACACAAGAATACTATTAAATTTACATGATGGTGATTTATCTTGGACACGCACTGTAGAATATTGGTGGAGTGGTGTTTTACATAGTTACACATTAGAGTACGTTGTTTCTACTTCTTCGTATCTAGAGGTTTTTGTCTTTTGGTTCTTGTATGAACCCAAAGAATATTATTTGTGCGTCATTCCTTTAGAAATTAGGATCTTGTTGGTAACTCTAGATTTGGAAGAATGACCTATGGCTAGCTAAACCCCACCATGCATGGGGGAAGGAGAAGGTGTGGTGAAATATGGAAGACCTGGTGGCAGAAATCCAAAGAGAAGAAAAGAGGCTTAAGTATAATGAAGCACGAGAGAGGGAATTGAAAAAGACACGTGAAATTGAGGATTATTTGGAGTTCAAGAGACAAATGGCTCATGAAGAATTTAGAGATCATGTGGAAGATGTGGAGCTAGAGCGTCTAGTTCTCCCATCCTCAAGAAAGTGCGATAGAAGGCCCCCTTTGGATTCTAATGAGATCGCATCTGATGAAGAATAGTTAAGAGCAACATGCATGCATTTAATCCCACTTGATGACCTAGCCCTTGCATTTGGTATTACAGTCCCTGAGATAGTTATTAATAATCAAGATCGTTTAGGTGCTTCAGTAGCAACGTATATCTTTAATTTTCTATTAAATATAAGAGTTTCTCATACAACCGTGTAGTCTTCTTTGTTCAGTGGTCCTATTGGTGGTATATCTTTTGGGGTGTCTTTAGGATAGAATGCGGGCATGTAAAATGTGGGAAATATCTCTATAAGAAGCAAAAATTTACAAACTGTGGGAATTAAATTAAGTATAACTGCTGGAAAACATACTCTGGTACAGTGCCCACTAAGGGAGGAGGATTAGAGGGATCAAGATGTTAGAGATCTAGTGCATCTTGAGGCTTTGGTGGTGGAGGAAATATAGGTTCTGGATCTACTGGGCATGGTCCACACCAACCCTAGCAGATTTATTATGAGATGTCCATTCGACTTCTAGAGTATAGAGGCATTGAGGATATAGCTGAGCACATGCATATGTGTGAAATACTATGGCACGTTAAAGGAATCACAACTCTTGAGTGTAAGGAAATTCATTTTGTAACTAATTTTCAAGGGTGCACACATAGTTGGTATATGAAGTATGATCCAAACATAATTTTGTTGATTACAACGTGTTGTGTGATGATTTCTTGGAGGATTTTCATATACCTAAGTTTGAACATAAAAGCATCAATGCACTAAAGGACATCAAGAAGGGTAGGAATGAGAGTGTAAGAGAGTATGATGCCTGTTTTAAAACTCTATTATCCATTTTTTCTTATGATATTCATCATATCCATCATGCACAATTGTTTGTTGGTAGACTAATTACACCTTTTAGAAGTGTGCTCTCTCATAAGACCTTTATAGATCTGCCTGAGGCTTTAGAAGAAAATCAGGACGTTGATGCCATTGGAAGCATAGTGTAACATATTTGACATGGATATTACGGTGATGACTTCCACTCTTGACATTGCAAATGTTGACAGGTGATTTGTCTTAAGAAGAATTACTCTTATGATTTTGGGAAATCATTTTTACAATGGATAATTCATTATTTGTTGAAAAGAATCATTTCTGGTTGTGAATTATTCTTACTTAAAAATAATGCCATTCATCTCTTTGTACAACTTATATTCACTTTTAAGAAGGTGATGAACTTGTATTGTGTAGACATAATTTATCTTGTGTAAAATTAAATACCTTGGATCATTTCCATTGATCCAAGGTATGCGTCAGTTCTTCTTACCTGCTCATCTTGTTGTCTTGACATTCATAGATGGAAGGTGAGCTTGACTGTGACTTTTTTTTTTACAATGGTGAAGAATTATTCTTAGGGGTCCTAGACTAACATCAGGCTTAAGTTTGATAGGCCTGGGACTTCTTGTTAATTGTTTTAACGTTGTATAGCATATGGAAATCGTAGACCTAATAGTAAGTTACTAAGGTGGATATCATAACCTAAGTTGGGATGTTCTATACTAAGTTAGATTATAACCTAAGGTAAATAATACCTACCTAGGAACTAAGGTTGATTTCTAACCTAATAAAAATATAACCTAAACTATTGCTAACCTAAGGAGATACCTATGGACTACATGGCAAATGGTAAGGTTAGTGGCAGCAGTTTTCAAGGCATTGATTGGAATTTAATTTAGTTAAAATGAAACGGACTAACAATTTTGGTGGAGTCATTGGGAGTTTAGGGGATGCTTGGTTAGCATCACCACTAAATGGAAATTACATGAAAATTTTGAATTAAAGGCTCACCAAATTTGGATGGCAATGGCATGGAGAATTAGGAGGGAAATTGTGTAGTGCCCACTTCCCTTTGACACCTTTTGATATTGATCTTGATACTATTGATTTCATTATGGACATTATTGTGGTTGTGATTTAGTATGATATTAGATGTTGGACCATGGATTATTTTTTATCTTGATTTAGTTATGATGCATGATGATTATTAGATACACTTCTTATGTGGATGATGATATATTATTTGACATGGATATATTTTGAATGTTGTTTGGACATGTGATTTTTGGATATTTTGAGTAGACCTAGAAAATGGACATTGTATGATGATGATATAGTTGTTGATATAAATTGTAAGTGATATAGTTGATTTCCTTGATGTTTTTGTGATTCATATGTATAGATGATTTTGTGATTATATTTATATTATGTTAGATGTTCTTATATGGCCACGAGGCTGAAGGAGGTATTTGTGTTTTGTGGGTTAAAATATCAAAACAAACATCAGGGGATTGGAGACCAACCACATTGGAATTCTAGATGAATTCAGAAAGGTCACCATGCCAACTTGTTTTGTTGTGTTTATGTTTGATTGTTGTTAGGGATTCCCATGGGGGAGATCACCTTTAAATGTGACCAAGGGTTTGTGTATTATGTTCATGTGGTTCCTTGTTTTATTGTATGTATTTTATTAGTGATGTGTCACTTTCTTTTATTTAATTAAATTGTGGTAGATTAATGTGAGTAATTATTTTGTTAAAATAAATAAATAAATCAAATTTGGGATATAAAAATGTAATTATAGAAGTTTTTGGCTTTTGTATTAAATATGTAAGTGTGTGTAAGAATTGTGTAAGTCAGATTTTGGAGTATGAAACACTCCACCTTCTTGAAAACTCGAATTTTTCCTTAGAGGCTGTTTTTGGAGGCTTTTGGGACAAGTAAAACTTGTCCCATACCTCTTAATTTTATTTACCAACCATACCTATGGTTGGAGGGCTGATTTTAGACCTTTTTAATGTTTTTTAATAAATCAAGTTGCATGTTTTAATTGCACTCTTCTTATATTCTATTTAATTCAGCCCTTTGGGGTGTGGGCTTTTTGAAGTGTGTAAGTTTATTTTCCATATTATTCACCCACCTCTTTATTGTGCCTTGGAGAATGAAATTTGAATTTTATGTTGGAGTTGAGGATGTGTGATGTGGCATCCTACATGGATCCATCTCTTCCTCTTCTCTTCCCTCCTCTATGAAATTCGAACTCATCACCTTATTTTGGGTTGTTGAAATTTTTGAATGCTTAATTGGGGGTGAATTTTCTTGCTATTTGGGAGCTCTTGCTTGGAGAATTTTTTGGAGGACTGTTGCATGCTTGTATTAAGTTGATTTTTGGATTGCTTGCATTGGAAGGATCTTTTTGTTTTGAACTTGGAAAAAACTCCATCACGGAGAGGTAAGAGCTTGGCTCTTGGAAAGACTCTTCTTTTCCTTTTTTCCTATATATGTAAATGTTGGTATGTTTGTTATAGTTTTGGGTTGTGGGTAGACTACCTTAGAATGGTGTAGGAGAAGGCTATGGGGAATCATTGTGGGGGGGGGGGGCGGGGGGGGGGCATAAGGGAATCCTAGTGGCATTAGATTTATTGTGGAGGGAGTTTGGGTTTGGGATCCACCATGGAAAAGAAATAGCTTGCATTTCTTACTTTGTGGGGGGGCATAAGGACAATTGTGGGGGGCATAAGAAGGGATTATGGGGGGAGCATAAGGATATATGTGATGATTTATATTGGTGGTTTGTTACAGGTGGATACCCAATTCCCATTGGGAGGCATAAGCATCTTCCCCTATAGTTATTTCTCCTTTGGATTGCATGGTGAAGCCCGAGTTTTGTGTGATGTGTTTTATGTGGTTGCAAAACTGCTGTTTTGATATGGACTGTGTTTTTGAATTGAAATGTGCGTGTTGAAAGAATGTTGTGTGTTTATGGAAGCCTATTGTTGCCATGGGTTGAAATACATTTCTTATTGCATTGTGGTTGGGGCTCGAGGGCCAATGAAGAAGGATGGCTTCTCGTCTTCATTGGATGTCTTGGTTGGGTGGAGAGCGTTACCTTTCTCCCACTCCTATTGTGATTAAATTGGAAGAAAAAGGGAACTTTTCATGTTGTTATTCTGGAGCTGAGAAAAGAAGATAGTTTTGACAATCCCTTATGTGAATTCCTTTATAACCATTCCCACTTTGAAGTGGATGAAATTGTAAATGTTTTGAAATGGAAAGATGTTGTATAGATTATGAAATTTGTAAAGTGAAATGAAAAGAGATAGACTCTGTTTTTGCTTTGAAAGAATGTGAGAGAAAATGTAATATTCTGCTATGTAATTAATAAATGATTTTGGAAGGAATAAAAGAAAGAAGTTGTAAAATTTCCTTTGAAAATCAATGAATGAATGAAATGTTTTTCACAAATTGCATTGTTAAATTGAAACTAATTATATCAAGTTTTGGATTCTCTGTTTGAAAGGAAGAGATGTGTGTGAGAAAACATACAGTATTTTGTCTCTTTTGGAAATGTGTAAAATTGGAAATTAGACTTTACATTTTATCCATTAAAATGGTTTTTTGAATCAACTAAATGGATTTTAATAGGATTAGAATGAATTTTCATATTTGGAAGATGAAAAAAAAATGATAACCAGATATTTTAGAAAATTGATCTCTATTCTAAATTTTAAAACTAGCAAATACTTCTCTAAAATGCACAGTTCGAACCTACAAACAATAATCAACATTGAAACATTAAAATTTAGCATGCTATGATATCAATGAACTCAATTTGACAAAAAGCACTTAAGGAAATAATTTGAAATATTGCAAAATCGGGCCTAAACCTTTTCACAGTCTTTTTACTGTCAGAAGTTGTAAAAATTCAAACTGGAAACCAGTCAAGTAAAATTACCTTCCTAAACATCCTAAATCATTCTTAGAACCATCCTCTATGTCTGTTTGGCATGTTGAGTGAAGGAGAAGATCAAATTGAACAAAGTTTATAAGTTAAAATTTACCATTTTTCTTTTAAAAACCTGCAGAACATTTTCATCAAATTGACCCCTTAAACTTTATCAAAATATAAAATTTATGATTGCTATGGAAAGAGGGCGTCGAGAGATTTCCAGAAAGTCCTTATTTTCCCACAAATGAGATTTTTATAAAAATTTATGGCCTTTTGAATTTTTTCTTCACTTCGTAGAAAAATTTGGGAAAAAATTCCCTGGCAGACCCACGGCCTAAATTTTTCCCTTAGAAAACTTAGAAAAAGTTCTGGGAAAATTTTTAAAATTTTCTCCGACGGCCTGTAGCCAATCAGAGGCTGCCACATAGCCTCATGAGGTAATGGCAGAGGTGTGGCACCATTTTCTTCCTTGGCAATTTTTTGAAAAAATTTGGAAATTTTTCTTAATTTCCTCTGCTGGCCCGCAATCCCGCATCCATTCGGGTACTGCGACGTGGCACGGTGGAGGGGCGAAACTCTTGAAACTTAATCCTCTTTGAGTAATTTTTTTTTTTGGAATTTTTTTGAAATTTCCTCTATTTCCCCATACTTCCACCATTGCCTTGGAGAAATCTCTTCTGTGGACGCATGGACCCGCACGTGCAACTTACCCTTTTCCCCTCCCCTTTTGAAAAATCTCCCAAACATCTCCACTGCCCCGCCTTTCCTCATTTCCTTTTTCCACTTTAGTTTGGAGAGCACCACGTGTCCTCTTTGAACCCACGAGAGCGTGGGAGAAAAACTATTTTTCACCCCCGTGCAAGAAAAAAATTTCAAAAGACCCTTCGTGGTCTACCAACCCGCCTTTTTGGAAAAAATTTATCTTTGGGCCCACAGACCCACACATGGGGAAAATTTTTCACTCCAAGGCCTGCCAGCCCATAACTTCAGTTTTAGGAGTAGTTAGGAGGACTTCTTTATATCATTGGAAAGGTGAGGAAATTTCCTATCAAACGGGAATGATTTAGGGAAATTTGAATGCGTTAAGTGTGAGAAAAATCAAGTTGAATCTCTAAGCCTGTTAAAGAGTGGGTATGGTGATAATTTACCCTCTGAACCTAATCGAAACTTCTAACCCTAAATTTTGGACCTTGTGACCTTTAATAATTGTTGATAAAGGAAATGTATGTTCTAGTAAATTTGAATTGTTTTAGAATCTATTAGTGATAGTTGTTTCCTTGTAACATAGTTGTAGTCTCTTTTAAACAAAAAAAAAATTATTCCATGATTTTCCTAACTAATCCTAGGTTGTTTCTTGGGTCTCAAGTGGGTTGTTTTAGTGGGCATTACACTTGGTATCAGAGTAGTGGTTTAAAATCTTGGACCATTGGGCACACTAGAAAACTTGAGACATGAAACTTAAACCTAGCACACTTGCAAATTTAGAAGACAACTTAGTGTAGAAATTATATGTTTTAGTAAACATGGAAATTGAATAAACATAGAAAAATGAACTAACTCTAACCCTGGTCTATGCATGACGCGTAGACAGGATGAGGGGACTTTTCACATGGACCTAGACTTACCACCATTAGATCAGGGTGTAGTAGCCATCCTACCCCAAATTTTCTAGACTCTTCAGGATGTTAAGGCCGCTCTATGTGAAGGATCAATAGGAGGGCATGCAACCAAACATGATAAGGAGCCTTCAGTTGATGCTCAGGAATCTCCTCGGCCCAACGAGGAGCATTTTGGAGAGAACACCCATGTAAAGTCAGCCAGGGCAGAGTCACCACATAGGGGACATGGTGACCAAGTTTCAGAGCATAGAGAGAGGTCTCAGAGCCCTAGGCTTAGGGATGAGTATGTAGAGGGAGCTAGAGGTTGTAAAACCACAGCTGTAGATCACATCAGGGAGATCCTAAAAGTTTCAACCCTCACATTGTTCTAATGACATAGGTGGATTTCAGGTAAAGGCCTGGTCTAGTGAGCTTGAACGGTTACTTCAAGATTTGTACTTGTTCTAGCAATACACGAAATCTCATGTTATGATCCATCTACTGAGGGATGGAGCAGGAGTATGGTTGAGGAAATAGGAGTAGAATCTCCATGTAGATTCTAACACAGTGACCTGGGAGCTATTTAAGGAGAGATCTAGAAGTAGATATTTGTCATGGAAGGTTCATACAGTAGAGGATCGATGAGTTCCATGACCTCCGACAGGTATCTATTTCAGTAGTAGAGTATGAGAGTAGGTATTTTTAGACCTACTCTAAAATGTTGAGTACATGTAGGATGAGCAGGTGTGGATTCATAGGCTCATCCTGGGGCCTGAATCTAGACATTTGAGAGGGATAGTGTTAATCCATTATCCACAAACATTAGCTGAGGTCCGTCGAGAAGGTCTATATAACAGAGGAGAATCAAGTGGAAGACCTAGTAGGCTAGACACTAAGTCTGGAGTCGCATACAAAACATGTAAGACAACAAATCAAGGGGGTTAGTACCCCCCTCCTCGCTTGGGTGGGTAGGGGTTTAACATAGTCATCATTTATACCACAGCACCAGTAGCAATAGTAGTCCCACCCACCTTCATAGACCTCCATAGAGAGTTGATGCATAGAGAGGTCAAAGTATAGGACCTCCTCCTAGGAGTCCCATTAGGACACAGGGCGGACCTAGAGCTCAATCAACAGGTTCTCGCTAGTATAGGCCACATAAGACTGTAGTCAGATCATTAGAATCCATGCCATAAACTTACAAGGAACCTACTAGAGGTGCTACTAATTGGGGACAATAAGGTGGATGTATTGGTTGTGTTGTTACCTAGACATTTTTGGAGAGACTTGCCCACATAACCCTAACAACAAGGGTAAAACATAGATCTCAGAGCCGACTGTGTGGTGACATGGGATGTAGCCACTAAATTTATGCAACAGATAGACAACCGCCGGGCTAAGCATTAGAGTACAATAATTGAGACCACAATGTAGAATTGGTGGTATACCTAACTTTGTATTGTTTGATTTTGGTTCTTCTCATTCTATAATTGCACCATCTTTAACAGAGCGATGCAGGATGGTGGTAGCTAGGAAGGGTCATAGTTGGGATGTTCCAAGATGGCTTTTGGAGTTAATATGTCTATAGACTCCTTAGTTAAAGAGAGTGTAGTGGATTTGGGACCTTTCACCACTACCTCAGATCTCCATATTCTTCCTTTGGGATCGTATGGATTTATTTTGGGTATGTATTGGTTATTTACACATAGGGCTAGGATGGATTGTTACCACAAGACTATATCTTATGCAGATGATTTGAGCAGTGGAGTCGGTGATTTCAGGGGTCAAGAGGCCAATTTCTATTCACAACATCTCCGCTATGTAGCTTAGGTAGTGTGTGTGATGGGTTTGTCAGATGTATGTTGTTACATAGTCAATGAAAGATCAAAAGATGGGACTAGTGGACCATCGCTAGATGATCATCCCATTTTGAGAGAGTTTACAAATGTTTTTCCAGAGGAGCTATCGGGGTTACCACCCCCACGTGAGATTTATTTTCATATAGATCTAGTTCCTTGGGCAGGGCCTATCTCACAAGCACCTTATCGGATGACCACCCCAGAGCTCTGTGAGCTCAAGTTATAGCTTGAGGGCCTTTTGGAGAAAGGCCTTATCCATCCTAGTGTATCCCCTTGGGGTGCACCGGTGATCTTTGTGAAGAAGAAGGATGGATCCTTGCAGTTGTGTATTGATTACCACCAGCTGAACAAGGTAATGATCAAGAATCATTATCCCCTTCCACGTATTTATGACTTGTTTGATCAAATGAAGGGAGCCATAATTTTCTCTAAGATTGATCTTAAGTCAGGTTATCATCAGCTAAGGATTTCAGAGGTCAGACATTCATAAGAATTGCTTTTCGTACAAGATATGGGCACTATGAGTTCACAGTGGTGCCTTTTGGTTTGACTAATTCCCCGCGCAGTGTTTATGAGTTTGATGAATGGGGTATTCAGGACTTTCTTAGATCACTTCACGCTCATCTTCCTTGATGATATTTTGATTTACTCAACATAATTCATGAAGAGCATGAGGGGCACCTTCGTCCAGGTTCTTCAGTGTCTTTAGTGAGTAGAAATTTTACAGGAACTTGGAGAAGTGTGCATTCTTTCAGACAGAGTGATGTACAGTATTTGGGTCATATCATTTATGGGGAAGGTATCACCATCGATCCTTCCAAGATTAGAGCCATTATGGATTGGCCAGCACCCACTATAGTGACTGAGGTGCATAGCTTCATGGGATTAGCAGGATACTACCGAAGATTTGTTCAGGACTTCTCTCGGATTACACACCCCATCACTTTCCTTCAGAGGAAAGGGAAGAAGTTTGTTTCGTCAGACAAATGTGAGCAAGCCTTTAGGAAACTGAAGGAGTGTCTCACTACAACACCTATTCTTGCAGTGCCAGATCCACAGGGTGAGTTTTTCATTTACACGGATGCTTCCTTAGTAGGGCTTGGAGGTGTGTTGATGCATGAGGGTAGAGTAGTAGCTTTTGAGTCTCACAAACTCAAGGATTATGAGCTTAATTATTTGACTCATGATCTTGAGCTTGTGGCAGTTGTGCATGCTTTGGTTTGATGGAGGCCCTTTCTTCTTGGTAGGAGATTCACACTCAGGATAGATCACTTGAGTCTTCGTCAGCTCTTCACGCATCCTAATCTCAACACTTGTCAGTGGACATTGGATGGAGTTGCTATGTTAGTATGATATGGAGATAGAGCATGTGAAGGGGAAGGAGAATGTGGTTTCAGACAATCTTAGAAGACGTAGACATGTGCCTATGGCCACCTTAGTGAGCATAGATTTATGGAGCAGGATTCTTCAACAGCTTCCTCTTGACAGCTTCTACATTGCATTTCGAGTAGAGATCAAGTCTCAGAGACCCCTCGAGGGCAATTTTGATGTTTTTTCCTTAGAGGAAGATGGTCTTCTTAGGCACAAAGGCCAGATTTATGTTCCCATAGATGGAGGCTTGAGGTAGGACATCTTGGTAGAGGCACATCATGCACCCTATTCAGCCCATCTCAGGGTGAAGAAGATGCATGCCACCTTGAGATAGTTATATCATTGGAGAGGACTTCAGAGAGACGTGGCCCAATTCGTGTCACGATGTTTAGAGTTCCAGAGAGTTAAGGCTGAGCATCAGCATCTAACTAGCCTTCTTTTTCCTCATGCTATACCGGAATGGAAGTGGGACACCATTTCCATGGATTTCATTGTTGGGCTACCGATGTCGAGATATCACCACAATGCCATCATGGTCATAGTTGATAAATTGAAAAAATTGGCTCACTTTTCTCTGGTGAAGACCACTTATACAACTAGAGAAGTGGCATGGGTATATTTGGATGAGATTTTTAGGTTGCACGGGATTCCGCAGAAGATCATTTGTGACCGCGATCCTTTGTACACTTCCCATTTCTGGACTACCATGCAGTATGCCCTCAGGACGAGAATCAACTTCAGCACAACATATCACCCTGAGAGATGGATAGACTGAGTGGGTGAATCAGATTTTAGAGGACATGCTTAGGATGTATGTGATGGATCAACAGTCTAAATGGGAGGAGTACCTGTACTTGGTGGAGTTTGCCTACAATAATAGTTTTCAGAGTTCTATAGGCATGGCTCCTTTTCAGGATTTGTATGGTAGAGAGTGCAGGAAACCTCTTAGCTGGGACAGGCTAGAGGACAGGGTTTCTCTTGGACCAGCTTTGTTGCAGGACATGGAGTAGCAAGTGGTGTTGATTAGGAAGAGATTACAGGAGGCACATGACATATAGAAGAAGTATGCAAATCATCATAGGACTGACCGTAGTTTTGATGTGGGCATGAAGGTGTTCCTTCATGTCAAGCCACACAAGAGCCCTATCCATTATGGAAAAGGTTCTAAGTTAGCTCCTAGATTTGTTGGTCCTTTTGAGATCTTGGAGTGTATCAGCCCTTTGGCCTACCGTCTAGCATTTCCACCTAGCTTGTCTCACATACATGATGTGTTTCATGTTTCAGTTCTTAGGAGATATATTGCAGATCCTTCTCATGTGTTAGATTGGACATCATTGCAGGTGCAGGATCAGGGGTAGGTGATGGTGGATCCCATTCATATCCTAGATCACAAGACCCTGGGCTTTCGAGGTAGAGAGGTTGATCAGGTTCGGGTGTAGTGGGACAGATATGATGAGACTGCAGCTACATGGGAGGATGCTACCTTATTATGAGTTCAGTTTCCACATTTGTTCCAGTGACTTCCAGGAGGAAGTCAAGTCTAAGGGGAGGGGGATGTAGTGCCCACTTCCCTTTGACACCTTTTGATACTGATCTTGATACCATTGATTACATTATGGACATTATTATGGTTTTGATTTAGTATGATGTTAGATGTTGGACCATGGATTATTGTTGATCTTGATTTGGCTATGATGCATGATGATTATTAGAGACCACTTCATATGTGGATGATGATATACTATTTGACATGGATATATTTTAAATGTTGTTTAGACATGTGATTTTAGATATTGTGATTAGACCTAGAAAATGGACATTATATGATGATGATATATTTGTTGATATAAATTGTAAGTGATATTGTTGATTTCCTTGATGTTGTTGTGATTCATATGTATAGATGATTTTGTGATTATATTTATATCATGTTGGATGTTCTGATATGGCCACAAGGCCGAAGGAGGTATTTGTGTTTTGTAGGTTAAAATATCACAACAAACATCGGGGGATTGGAGACCAACCACATTGGAATTCTAGATGAATTCAACAAGGTCACCATGGATAACATGTTTTGTGTGTGTGTGTTGTATTCTTGTTAGGGATTCCCATGGGGGGATTACCTTTGAATGTGACCAAGGGGCTTTGTGTATTTTATTAATGTGGTTTCTTTTTTATTATTGTTTGCATGTGATTATTTTGTGATGCATTTACCCCTTTCTTTTATTTTTTAATTGTGGAGAATTAATGTGAGTAATCATATTGTTAAAATAAATAAATAAATCAAATTTGGGATATAAGAAAGTAATTATAGAAGTTGTCAGCTTTTGTATTAAATATGTAAGTGATGTGTAAGTATGTGATGGAGTTGTGTAAGTCAGATTTTGTTTTATGAAACACTCCACCTCCTTGGAAATTCGAATTTGTCCTTGGAGGCTATTTTTGGAGGCTTGTGGGAGAAGTAAAACTTGTCCCATACCATCTTAATTTTATTTACCAACCATACCTATGGTTGGAGGGTTGATTTTAGACCATTTTAATGCATTTTTATAAATCAAGTTGCATGTTTTAATTGCACTCTTCTTACATTTTATTAAATTGTAGTCCTTTGGGGTGTGGGCTTTTTGGAGTGTGTAAGTTTATTTGTCATATTATTCACCCACCTCTTTATGGTGCATTGGAGTATGAAATTTGAATTTTGTGTTGTAGTTGAGGATGTGTGATGTGGCATCCTACATGAATCCACCTCATCCTCTTCTCTTCCCTCCTCTATAAAATTCAAACTCTTTGCTTTGTTTTGGGTTGTTGAAATTTTGGAATGCTTCCTTGGGGCGAATTTTCTTGTTGATTGAAGCTATTTCTTGGAGAATTTTTAGGAGGACTTTTGCATGCTTGTATTGAGTTGATTTTTGGGATTTCTTGCATTGGAAGGACCTTGCTTTTTTGAACTTGGAACAAACTCCATCATAAAGAGGTAAGATCTTGGCTCTTGGAAAGACTCATATTTTCCTTTTTATGAATATGTAAATGCTGGTATGTTTGTTATTATTGTGGGCTATGGGTAGATTGCCTAGGAATGGTGTAGGAGAAAGCTATGGGGAATCCATGTGGGGGGGAGCATAAGGGAATGCCAGTGACATTAGAATTCTTGTGAAGGGAGTTTGGGATTGGGATCCACCATGGAAAAGAAATTGCTTGCATTTCTTACTTTATGGGGGGCATAAGGATATGTGAGATGATTTATATTGGCGGTTTGTTACAAGTGGATACCCAATTCCCATTGGGAGGCATAAGAAGATTCCCCCATAGTTATTTCTCCTTTGGCTTGCATGATGAAGCCTGAGTTTTGTCTTAATGTTTTGATATGAACTGTGTTTTTAATTTTGAAATGTGCATGTTGAAAGAATGTTGTGTGTTTGTGGAAGTCTATTTTTTCCATGAGTTGAAATACATTTCTTATTGTATTGTGCTTGGGGATCGGGGTCCAATGAATAAGGATGGCTTCTCCTCTTCATTGGATGTCTTGGTTGGGTAGAGAGCGTTGCCTTTCCCCCACTTTTGTTGTGATCAAATTGGAAGAAAAGGGAACTTTGCATGTTACTGTTATGGAGCTAGAGGAGAGAAGACAGTTTTGACAGTCCCTTGTGAAATAAATTCTTTTGTAACCTTTCCCACTTTGAAGTGGATGAAACTGTAATATTTTTATGTGAATGAAAAGATGTTTGTATTTGGATTATGAAATTTGTAAAGTGAAATGAAAAGAGAGTTAGACTTTGTTTTATTCTTTGAAAGAATGTGAAAGAAAATGTAATATTCTGCTATGTAATTAATAAATGATTTTGGAAGGAATAAAAGAAAGAATTTGTAAAATTACCTTTGGAAATCAATGAATGAATGAAATGTTTTTCCCAAATTTTCATTGTTAAATAGAAACTGATTATATCAATGTTTTGGAATCTCTATTTGAAAGGAAGAAATGTGTGTGAGAAAAATACAACATTTTGTCTCTTTTGGAAATGTGTGAAATTAGAAATTAGAATTGCATTTTGGGTCTAGAATAGTTTGATTTGAATCCACTAAATGTATTAGACCAGAAGAGAAATAAATTTTCATATTTGAAAGATGAAAAAATAGATATCCAGATCCTTTAGAAAATTGATCTTTGTTTTAAATTTTAAAACTAGAAAATACTTCTCTAAAATGCACAGTTCGAAGCTGTAAACAATAATAAATATTGAAACATTAAAATTTAGCATGCTATGATATCAATGAACTCAATTTGACAAAAAAAACTTAAGGAAATAATTTAAAACATTGCAAAATTGGTCCCAAACCTTTCATAGTTATCTTTAGGTCTTTTTTCTGTCAGAATTTGTAATAATTCAAATTGGAAATCAATCAAGCAAAATTACCCTCCAAATGCATCCTAAATCCTTCTTAGAATAATTCTCTATGTCTGTTTGGTATGTTGAGTGAAGGAGAAAATCAAATTGAACAAAATTTATAAGTTAAACTTTACTAGTTTGCTTTTAAAAATCCTGCAGAACATTTTCTTAAAATTGACCCCTTAAAATTTATCAAAATCTAAAATTAATGATTCCTATGTAAAGAGGGTGTTGAGAGCTTTCCAAAAATTCCTCATTTTCGCAAAACTGAGATTTCTATCAAAATTTATGGCCTTCTGAAGTTTTATTCACTTGACATTAAATTTTGGGAAAAAATTTCTTGGCGGTCCCATGGCCCAAAATTTTCCCTTGGGACTTAGAAAAATTTTATAAAGAAATTTTTTTGGGAAATTTTTTAAAAAATCCCTCCACCTCCCCGCTGGCACGCAACCAATCATAAGGTACCAAGTGGCCTCACGAGGCAACGGTAGAGGCGTGGCACCATTTTCTTCCTTGGTGGTTTTTTAAAAAAATTTGGAAATTTTTCTTAATTTCCTCCATCGTCCCGCAATCCCTCATCCAATCGGGTACTGCCACATGGCACAGAAGAGGGGTGGAACTCTTGAAACTTTATCCTTTTTGAAAATTTGTTTTTTCAAAAATTTTTGTAACTACCTCTACGGCCCCGCACTCCCTCCCTTACCTTGGAAAAATCCTTTCCACGGACGCGTGAGCCCACGCGTGCAACTTATCCCTTTCACCCTCCTTTGGAGAATTTTCTCAAATTTCTTCGCCACCTCACCCTTCCCTCATTTTTCCCCACTTTGGCTTGGAGGGTGCCACATGTCCTTGGCAGACCCACGTGGAAGCGTAGGAAAAAAAGTGGATTTTACCCCCACACAGGAAAATTTCAAAAGATCTCCCTGCAGCCCGCCAACCTGCCTTTTTGGGAAAATTTTCTTCTCTGGGCCTGTAGGCCCACTCTTGGGGGAAAATTTTCATCGGCCCATAACATAAGTTTTATGAAGTAGTTAGGAGGACTTATTTATATCATTGGAAAGGTGAGGCCTAATAATGGAAATGATTTAGGGAAATTTTGAATGTGTTAAGTGTGAGAAAAATCAAGTTGCAACTCTAAGCTTGTTAGAGAGTGGGTATGGTGATAATTTACCCTCTGAACCTAATTGAAACTTCTAACCCTAAATTTTGGACCTTATGACCTCTAATAATTGTTAATAAAGGAAAAGTATGTTCTAGTGAATTTGAAATGTTCCGGAATATGTTAGTGGCAACTGTTGCCTTGTAACCTGGTAGTAGACTCCTTCAAACCAAAAAAATTATTCCATAATTTTCCTAACTAATCCTAGGTTGTTTTTGTTGAGGCTCAGTTGGGAAATCATCTGCAACTCGAGAAGAAGCTCTAGCAGAAATGATAGGCTCTACCCATTAAGTTGTTTTGATTTTTCCTAAATCTCTTCATTAAAAGAACTCTACTCTTGTGAAATAAATGAGTTTTTATGTGTTGTCTGATCTTGCTTTTGAAATTTATTTTCTCTGTATTTTATCTGTATGGATTCATTGATATGGAAGAAATATGTTTTAGGTTTGTTCCTTTGTTAAAAAATAATAATGAATCATGCTTAATCCTTTGTTTGGACTTGAGATGTTGTTGAAACTTGAGAATTTCTGTTGGACTTTACTGAAACTAGTTAGTATGATTCATTGCTATGCTAGGAATATGATTGGTGTTTTGTTTCTTTGTTGGAAGAAGGAAGTAAATATGTTTAACTTTTGTTGAGATTGAGGTCATGTTGAATCTTTGATACATCTGATGAACTATGATAAAGCTAACAATAACTTGTCTGTTAATGGGTTGAATGAATCTCCTCGAATGCAATCTATCTATTTACCATGGCTGGTAGTTAATATTGATTTTGTGTTTTGTTGAATGATTTATCGAATTCGATTACATATTTTTTGGTATATGGAAAAATAAAGTTCAAGGTTAATTTTATTGGATCGACTTACCTTGTATGAATTTTTATTTTTATTTAAATCGGAAGAACAATTGTTTCACTAGGAACTCGAGGTATTTGCGGTTGAACTATAAAGTGACTTGACTCTGTCTAAATGAATGAACACTTGGAGGAAATAGACTATAATGTTTTTTGTGTATTACTTATTTTGAGGTTGAGTTCGAGCACCAGACTTGAGGTCATGTTGTTATTTCATGGTGTCTCCTTGTGATTGAATCTAGGTCGGGTTCGTTCCTCCCAATCTAGTAGTCTGTTCCATTGATACTTAAGAGGTATGTGGTTCTGAGTTGTTTGAATGAAAGCTTTGAATTTTAAGTCTTGCCCTCTCCTTCCTCATTTCACAGTCATTGGATGGGTAAGCTTTGTGTGTTGTATTTTTGAAAGGTATATCGTAGCCGAAAAGAGGTAATTTGCTTAGATGTCACTTTGTCTCTTCTTTGTTTGGGAAACTAGAGTAACTTCTGGAACTGATGTGATTATTTTTTGGGAATAATATAATGTTTAGTTGTTGGTTTTGTTTTGTTTAGGATATTGTTATTGACTTTAAACTAATGAAAAACCATTTCTAGTTGTGGCTCTTGTACTACAGTTACTGTATCATTTGTAAATTGGGAAAACATCATTTCGGTTTATAAATTTCATGTTATAGTTGTGATTATTGACTATAATACTGAGTTTATCTTTTGCCTTTAATGGTTGTTAGGAGTTAAATTGTGTTCTTGGTCTAGATCTATTAAATTTGTGTCAGTTCTGTTTCAGATTCAGGAAAGAGTACTTATGTTCTAGGAGTAGATAGTGAAACTGTATCCTGACCTTTATTTGATATTGTTACCTCTTACTCCTCTGAGATGTAAAATATGGGTAAACTTACCCCTTGGCTATTCTTCCCATTCTCATTTGTATCTGTTAGGAAATGTTTACCAATGTTGGAGGGTTAAGGTAATTATAAAACCATTTTCCCCCTTGGGTTCTGAGAAGAAGATGTATGTTGTTCCTGTCCTCTCTATTATCAGGATAGATATCTAACCTGACTCTGAACCAAACTCTGCTAGGAATTAGAATAAAGACTAGACTTGTCTTTATTACATTCTTACATGGTTTTATTGTGTATAATATTCTTCTCTCTTACGTTATTTTCTCACCTATATCACTCCCATGGAGGGAGTTGACCTGTTTGGGTTGTAGTATGTTGAAGGATTGTAGGGTCGTTAGTTGATTGATAAATACATTCTTTCTTCTTCTTGACAGTTACAGTGGTAATAAGGTAATTTTTGTAATGTATGAACAGTTCTATGTGCATGTTAATTTAAATTCGTCCTGTGTCAAACCTGTTGATGCTGATCCTAAAACTTAAGCTAGAGTTTGAATCTGAACTTGGATATAGTTTCTTAAATAAGAAACTCTTACTTTAAGGTTTTGTTGATTCATCCTTCATTTTATCATTAAGTTTAATTGAGCTTGGAAATTAATATTTTAGGATGAAGTAATCTAATGCTAAGTAATATGAATTATTGTTCCATATAAGTAATCCTATTCCTATGAATTATTAGAGTTAGTATCTTTTTCGGATAGATGGAATAAATCAAGAGATGAATCATAAATATTTGTAAATGAAATGAAGTTAGTGATCTTGTTGAAATATTATTTATGTGAAATAATTGTTTTGTGAAATCATCGGTTGAATATTTATTTTGATTACACCATGATATTTTCTTGATGTTGATATGTATTATCACTTTGTTTCTTCCTCTTATGACTGATATTTCTTATGATGTGTCTTTCTGTAATGCTTTAACTGTTTCATAAAAGTAGAGTTCTTTTTATGAAACAGTTAGTTAAAAGCATATCGTTTTAATGTTTAGTGCTTATCATGCTCAGTTCAATGAACTAAACCGTGCTAGCAATTTTTGTAGATGGACTTCGTAAGTGGTAAAAGGGAGACAAGATATTTTATGATGTTACTTTTGTTTACCAAAAGACTGGATATTTTTTGAGGAAATATGATTCATTACCATTGATCAGAGAACACTTGACATAACTCACACAAGAAGTTTACTCAGTAAAGTAGACCAAGTTTAAGGGTGTGAAGGGACATGAAGAACACATGCACGGAGGACAAGTTCAGCATTCAGGACTTAGCTTATTTTGAGTAGGAAGACCTATTTTTATAAGATGGCATGTGGAACACACCAACGATGCAGAGACATGCGCTTCATGCACAGTCTATCTTTGGATGATCAGATCAAAGTGTTTTACATGGAGACGAGCTAAGAATAGGATTGTCACTTCAGTTAACTGTAAGAAGTCTATATATAACACACTTGCATGTGTGTCTATGCCTCTAAATGACGCATGGCTATTAATAGAATGAAACCTATTTCTGGAATAGATGAATGGTGAAGGGAAAGACCCCACGCTATATATATGATATGAATCACATAGATAGAGATATATATAGATAGATATACACAGGGAGAGATGGATGTATAAAGGTATAGAGAGATATATGACTAGATTATTGTATCATATCTATATGCACATTGGTATAGAATTCCATTATTGTAAGGAGCTTATGTGTATATTAATACATGGAAGTTATTGGCTGAATCTAAGTGTCATTCTTGTGTGTAATTAAGTAGTGCATATTCTTGATTCAATCATGATTATTGTTTAAAATTGATCTTTCATAAATCTGAATATGGTATGCATTGTAGAATGATGGATTATTTATGGATCTATATGCTTCTTCCTTCATCATGAAAAAATCCTACTACAACAACCCTAAAGAGGGACCTGGTACCTTTGCTCACTTCAGGTGAACAATTAGTCTAGGCTGAGTGATGTGCCAACATGTCTAGGGTGTTATCTGGTAAATTCTAGGCTGCATCATTGGTTCCATTTCTAGGACCTCTTTTTTAGTTATTTTGAGGATGGTTCACGATGAAGACGTACCAGTTAACTCTAGAAAGTATTGAGGAGTGGATATATGATCTAGAGGAAGAATATTCATGGTGGTTCAGTAGTGGATCTGATTTTAACGCACACACTTAGGTAGAACAGAATCTGTATGAAAGCTTATATGAGAGCTTTTTTTCCATCTTTCCAGTAGAATTATATGAGGGGTTGATTGCTTATGAATCTAAGTGGAATTGGAGGTATCACACACTTATCTGGACACAGGAAGAATTTCAAGCCCTTTATGATGTTGATCTAATCTAGACTCACACTGTGGATACATGGTTTTTTAGTGTTCTAAACAATTGTATTCTGGAATATTCAATTTTGAAGTATTATTTCCCAGAGGTAGCTGAATTCCAATTATTGCAGTATCCTAGAGGAACATATCTGCAAGGTATTCCACTGGCAATCAAGATCTTGATGGTAAATTTGAACCTGGAGAGTAAACCGATGGCTAACTAAACTTCACCACGCTTGAGGGAAGGAATAGGTTTTGTGAAAGATGGCATACCTAGAAGCAAAGAGGCAAAGAGAGGAAAGGTGACTTAAGTATAATGAAGCACATGAGAGGGATATAGAGAAGTAACATTCCACTGCAGAAAGTATTGAGTTGAGGAGAGAGATGGCTCATGAAGGATTTACAGCTCATGTAAAAGATGTGGAGCCAGAACATCAGGAACTCCCCCATCTTGGAAAACATAACAGAGATCCCCCCTTGGCCTCACACATAAGTGCACCATTAGAGACTACCTGGGCCATGGGCGTGCATCTTAATCCACCTGGTGACCTAGCCCTTGCACTTGGTTTTCCAATATCTAGTATGATAAGTAACCAATAAGCTAACTTGGGAAGTAGGAGAACCAAAGTAAGTTAGGGAGAAAGTACATCAATGGCAGGATAGATGGATTCAATGATATTTGGAGGAACATTCTTAAACGCATCATCCGCTCAGAATGGTGGATTCACCTCTCGAAGTGGAACTACCTCATAGACTGTAGGGGTTCAGTACAATACTACTATCAGAGCATAGGGGAGTACATCTATAGGTCCTATTCTAGTTATAGGTGGAGGATCAGGAGGTATAGGTGGTTCTGGATGCAAAGGAAACATAGGAGGTTTTGGATCAGGTGGTCAAGGTCCACAACAACCACAGAACATTTATATGGAGATGTCTCTTCATCTTCCGGAGTATAGAGGCATAGAGGATGCTGCTGAGCATGTGCACATGTGTGAAATATTATGGCGTGTGAAAGGTATCACAACTGGTGAGCGCAAGGCAAATCAATTCACTACTACCTTGTAGGGATGAGCACACACTTGGTATAGGAAGTTTGACCCTAATCAAATTTGCATGGATTATGTAGCGTTAAAGGATGCTTTCTTGAAAGAGTTCTATATCCCAGAATTTGAGCATAAAAGTATTGGCGCACTCAAAGATATCACGCAGGGCAATACCGAGAGTGTACATGAGTATGATGCCTGATTTAAGACACTTCTATCTAATATTTCTTATGATATTCACACAAGCCAGCATGCACAGTGGTTTGTTGGGGGATTTATTACACCATTCAAAAGGGCACTGTCATATAATACATACACTAATCCATGTGAATCACTGGAAGAAACTTTGCTTGCTGAGGAAGTTGGGAGCATTGACACTAGTGTTAGTCCATTCTTAGAGGAAAAAATTGTAGCTATGGCTAAATAATTAGAGAAGCTATCAGCGAATTTATCCCACGAAACGCACTCAGTAATTTGGTGTACAGATTGTTAAGTAGAAGGTCACATCAAGGATAGTTGTCCTCCCAGAATAGTACACTCATTACTGTTGGACTGTGAGATTTTTCATTTGAATTATGATGCTAGTCATTGTCCTTTGTTACAGCGCATGATAAGGAAGAATGTATCCAAATTTTGCAAAATTTGTAGGTCCACGACCCATGATACTGAGGATTGTTGATTGATTGGTCAGATCTAGGATGCTATACACATTGGGATACAACAGAGAAGTGTAACAGATAATTCTAAAGGTAAGAATGAGCACCAAGATTGAGATCATAATCAAATGCGCTATGACAGGAATGAGGGCCGCTTTGAAGGAGGTCATGAAAGGGGACGTGGATATCATGGTGGATATGGAGGATGAGGCCATGGTGGAGGCAGAGGTGAGTTCCCTCGTGGAACATGTTATACATGTGGATCTCTTGACCACTATAGGTGTGAATGTCCTCAGAATATTACATGTTCTTTCTATGGAAATAACCATAGCTATGAAGATTTCCCGGACTTATATGAGCATTTGAGTAAGTAGCATAAGTAAGAAAACAAAGGCACAGGGATGGTTAGGATCCAGCACATGAAGGAAATTCAGTGGATGCCCAAGATAGCACCAACATGTGAGTCCTTAACTATAAATATTACCACACAAGATGAAGTGGCATGTGCAAGAGAGGCATTACACCAGAAGCCTATGATCACCAAGGAGGAGGTTTTGCATGCAAGGTACCCAGATCCATCTCATCAAAAGGAGGTTTATCAGGATACCATGGAAGTGCTAAAGAATATTCATGGTGAGATACAGTACCTCAAGGAGCAGAAGAAAGCATCAAAGACAATTCAAACTGATATTGATGATCTGAGAGAAGTGTGTAAAATGTTGCACCAAGAGAACATTATTCCACTACTAGGAAGTTCGTTAAAAGGGAACACTTTACACGCAAGTATTGAGACAAGATGGCAGATTCTGCATGAAAATCTTCCCCCTGATAGCATTGACTATGACAAGGAAATTACTCTGAATGTTTTTGTAGATGGATGGTTGCTGAGAAATATTTTGATTGATACCGGTGCTGAAGTAAATATGCTTACATTACATGCATGGGTATAGATGGGGAGGCCTCCATTGCAGCCATCATCTAATGTGTTGTTTATAAAAAATAGGACCAAGGCCACTCCCATAGGTGTTTTGAAGGATGCATATATAACAATAGAAGGGGCCAAATTCACTGGAGATTTTGAGGTACTAGCACTTGTGGAAGCAGATAGTTTTCTAGCTTTACTTGGGTTCCCTTAGTGTTATGCCAATAATGTTGACTTGAGGTTCAACAAGGGGTACATCATTTTTGAGAACAAGGAGGAGAGAGTAGTGATCCCTTTAATAGATGGAAATTCTACACCATATGTTGAGCCTTTAAGTGAGGAGGACTTGAACATAATCTATGTATGTGCTATTCAGGACCCCAAGGTCAATGGGCCATCAAAGGAAGGAATTATTCAGTGGGAGGATTCTCAATCTATTAGTTATACTATGAGTATTGCTTGTGATAATTGGGCTCATGGTACATACAAAATAGTAGGGCATGAGGTTAAAAGTATAGTTACACAGAAGGATGGAATTCACTCTATTTGAAGGATAGGTAGCTCTGCACTGTGGTATACTGGCACAGATGATCTTGCAGTATTCTTACAAGCCTTAGAGGCATAGTGGATAGATCAAGTACAAAGACTAGAAATGTTGGCATATACTTTGTGTGGGATAGAAACATACTGGTGGGTAGTACATAGGGATAATCTTATGGAATGGAGTGAGATCAGAATAACACTATCTACCAGGTTTGTAAGAAATAATGCACCTACATAGATTTTTACTTATAACGGTGATCAACCTATTCAACATCACATCTAGCAGTGTGAGAGAATCTAGATAGTAGGACAAGAAGCATTAACACCTTCACTATGGGTGCATAATTTGTATTCCACTCTATTAGGTTGTGCACAAGCCTAGTATGTATATGTAAGAATACATAAAGAAACTGGGAATTGGCACGATTTAATTGCAGCAACGATCCAGAAATTTTACTACTTCTCAACTAAACCTCTGATGGGAGAAGCATTAAAATTTTTCAAACACTTAACTATGGGAGATAGTGCCAAAGCAAAAGAGCTCATTCAAGAATTATTTGGAGAGCTAGATACCGAAGCGCATTTTTTAGAAGAAGAAGATCACTCCATATTACTTGAACGCACTTGCCATGAGAAAGAAAAGGGAAAGATGGTATACATCATGGATGATGAGGAAGATGAGAACCTAGATGTTGAACACTCATAAGGGGTGTGCGAGGTTTTAGACAGTGCAGATAAGGATACGTGCGCATACCATGAGCCTATGAATACAAAGAAGGTAAATATAGGTATAGAGGTTGAGCCTAAGGAGGCCATAATTGGGGACTAATAGTCATAATCAGAGGTTGCAAAGATCATTTAATTACTCAGATATTATCAGGACTTATTCCCTCGAGGTTATCATGAACTTAAAGGCATGCATGAATCACTTGGGAAAATGAAGATAAAGCTTAAGCAAGGTGCACACCTAGTAAGAAAGAGACCTTACAGAATGAATCCCAATTTGGGCGAAAAAGGTAAAAGAAGATATTGATAAAATGTTGAAGTCTAGAATCATTAAATGTTTAGATGAGTCAGAAGGATGGTAGGATTCAAATCTATGTAGATTACAGAGAGATGAATTCTGCATGTTTCACGAATCCCTTTCCTATGCCTTTCATTGAGGAAATACTGGAAAGAGTAACAGGGCATGAAATATATTCATTCATAGATGGGTTCTCGAGGTATCATCAGGTTAGAATTACACAAGATCAAGAAAAGACAAATTTTACCATTGAATGGGGAAGCTTTTCTTACACTGTAATGCCCTTTGGATTGAAAAATGTGCCTGATGTATTCTCACGGATAGTTGTTCAGGTATTAAAGGACTTTATTCACAACTTCTTACACGTGTATCTCTATGATTGGATAGTTTATGGGCTTATAAAATATCACTATGATAATATGTGCTTAATGTTTGAAAGATGCTGATAGTTAAGTATTTCGTTGAATATAAAGAAGTGCATCTTTGCTACAAATTTTGGAATATTGTTGGGGCATATAATTTGTAAGGAGGGGTTTCTTGTCGATCCAGCTAAGGTTACAATAATTCTAGGTCTAGAAGCACCTACCGGTCAAAGTGAGGTGCGTGGATTTTTGGGTCATATAGGATATTATAGAAAATTCATTAAGGGGTATGCCAAAGTTTCTGCACCCTTGGAAGAATTGTTGAAGGGAAAAGGTACATTTTTTTGGGGAGAAGCGTAGCAATGCACATTTGATATATTAAAGGAAAAAATTACTACCGCACCCATTTTGTGTTTTCCCTCATGGGACAAGCCATTTCATGTGCATGTGGATGCCTTTGGCATGGCCATTGGTGTGGTGTTGGTTCAACCTAGAGAAGGTATTGTAGATCATCCTATTTACTTTGCTAGTAGAAATTTGACTCATGCTAAACAAAATTATACAACCATAGAGCGTGAAGCTTTGTCAATGGTCTATGCATTGCACAAGTTTAGGTAGTACTTATTAGCTACAACCTTTGTATTTTATACATAACATATGGCATTGAAGTATTTTTGTGAACAAGCCCATTTTACAGGGGCGCATATGTTGTTGGGTACTATTATTTCAAGAGTTTGATTTCACAGTTGTAGTGAATCTAGGGAAGAGTAATTCTGAACTAGACCACTTGTCTAGAATTCATTCCAGAGAAGAAGCATAGACAATAGAGGAAACCATGCCAGATGCATAGTTGTATAGGTTACAATGCGTGCCATCAGAATTATAATATATTGTTGTCTTTCTAAGAACTGGTTATGGCATCAGAAGGAATGAAGGCATTTGGAAATAAATAGCTTCTTATATGCGCGACACCATTCATGTTAATCTGTGGTGATCTATACAAGTTAGGCAGAGGGATGAAGTTTTGTGTCGTTGTGTACTGGAACATGAGCAAATAGATATCCCAATGGAGGAAGCACATGGTGGTATTGCAGGTGATGCTATAGTGCAAAAAATCCTACTTGTTGGATTATGGTGGGAAACACTGTATAAATATTGTAAAGAGTATTGCAAGGCATGTGACCATTTTCAATGTCTAGGTAGACCAAGACAAAGAGATGAGATGCCTTTGATACCAATTACTAGTGCATAACTATTTGATAAATGGGCCATTGATTTTGTGGGACCTATTTTTCCAGCCCGCGCGTAGGACTGGATTGTGCTATATAATTACTTGTACAGATTATCTCACAAGGTGGGAAAAGCTGCACCTACAAAGGATTGTACAACAACTACAACAACTAGGTTTATATGGGGGAATGTGATTACAAGGTATGGATGTCCATTAAGTTTGACAAGTGATAGGGGAACACACTTTTTGAATGAGATAATTAGAATTCTGCTAGATGAGTTTATGGTTGCACACCATAAGACTACACCCTATCACCCTCAGGAAAATGGAATTGCTGAGGCTTTCAACAAGATTTTGAGCTAGAAATTGAAAAATATTTATGATGTTGGGAGAAAGGATTGGGATGATAAAGTGTCAGTTGTTCTTTAAGCTTACAGAACAACTTATAAGAGATTAAACAAGGCCACACTATTTCAATTGGTGTTTGGTGCTGAAGCAGTTCTTCCTATAGAATTCATGTTACCTTCTTTGTGCATTGAGTGTTCTAGAGGTCTAGCTAATGATAAAGCTTTAGAAGAATGAATTGAGAAGATGGTTTAAACTAGATGAGTGATGATCCATATCCCATTGGAGTCAGAAGTAGGAAAAGGCAAGACAGAAAGCATGACATGACAGACATATCAAGGATAAGAAGCTTGTGGTTGGACAAATGGTACTTCTTTATGACTCTAAGTTCTTGCACCATCGAGGAAAGCTTAAGGTACATTGGATGGGGCCATATATTATCACTCACATACTTGAATTAGGTTCTTGCAAGCTAGAAGCACTTAGTGGAAAACAACTACCTAGTTACTTTAACGGGAGTAGTTTGAAGCCCTATTGTAATAAGGCAATATTGCCATTTAGATTAGGTTTTTAATTATGTATTTCCTTAATGTATTTCCTTCATCGTTGCTATAATTTGTCAATTTTGTTTTTTTCTTGTGTAATAAGCATGCTTGCATGCATGAAGCTAACTACAATATGAATCATGTTGATGCACAGAGGACTGCACATACTTTTAGTGTGGGGTGGTTGGTGATATCCATATATAATTAGGGGTGGCTTTCAAGTAAAAATATTGCTTCTCAAAAGTGACCAAGGATGGAGATAAGTGAAGGTAAAGTATAATGTGAGGTAAGCAGAGGGCCTTGATAGCTACCAAGAGAAGGCACAATGATAAGGTACTTAGGCATAGGGGAGGAGTGCTAAAGAGAAGTCTGTGACCAAAAGGTAGGAAGGCATGTTGGAAGGTTATAGCTGGGGTGTTGTGAAGATGTGCTGCATGGAAAGAAAAAATTTGGTCAATAAATGAGAGGATATTTAGTAGGTGGAGGAGCAATAAATGCATCAAAATTTGAAAATCTATATAAGGACGAGATGCGAATTCATTTTTACCTTTATGACTAAGATAATTTGACGAAGAGCTAAGTTCAAAGAGCCAAGTGATCAATTCAATGTTGTAACGAGGGTGAAACTGGTGGGTGTCATTATTCCCTTAATTTAATCAACTTCTTGTTGATGTCATATCAAACCAGGGGTGTGTCCAAATCTATATGCAAGAAGAGTAATCTGATTGATCTAGTAGTTGAATATAGTTATATTTGTGTACTTTCTAGGGGATCTTTTCAATGTCTTAAGGACTCTTGGTAAAACCTTATTCAAATCATACTATTGAAAACTTGTTGAAAATAAACACACTGAAAGATTTGCTAAAAGGAAACACACTTTGCATAATGGAAATAAACACACTTGCTTCTGAAAGTAAACACACTTACATTTGGAAATAAACACACTCAATCGAATATGCTTGAAAATGATTGCAAGAAATATAAGAATCTATATTAACACTTGCAGGATTTTAGCACACAATAGAGTTTTAACTGAAAAGATTAAAATAATACAGAATGAACAGATCTAGGCTATTGCTGAAGAAATATAAATACCAAATAAATGAATGTCCTAGTTCTTGGGGGAGTGGGCCCTTACTCCTCCTCAAATCAGGATTTAACAACTCAGAATTCTCCCAAATAGGAATGGCTATTTCTTCATGAAACATTCGGTATTACAAAACGTACTGGAACTAAGTACTTAGTCTATATATTTATTTTATTTCTATTTCATATTATATTCTATCCTCTATATCTTTCTATCTACTGCAGGTCTACTTTTATATACATTTACAATCATAGCTATTTCTACAATCCCGATGAAATAGAATCACACCCAGAATGGGTGTTGGATTGGATTGTGGCTGATCTAACAGCTGTAAGATAACTTCCCCTAGATCTGTGTCTAGAATCTTCTCATCCTTTCCTAATTGAAAGGTTCATTGATGTAAAATCTCCTCATATGGTTAGAGTATATAACTTCCATTGGTTCTAAAACTTCAGAGAAGTTTCAGAACCATAAGAAATTGTTAAGGATCAAAATAGTGTGAGTTTCGGAGCTATTCCAAGGGGTTCCGGAACTTAGTTTGAAAATTTTGGAACCAAATATTACAGTTCCAAAACTAAGTTCTAAAGTTCCAAAACTAGCTTTGAAGTTCCGGAACTAAGATGTGTGGGGACAGATGCTTCCGAAAACATACTGAACGCCGCCTAATTTATTTCCTTGACTAATTAGACTTGCTTTATTACAAAACTAAATTGAAACAGACACTTTTCAGGAATATCAGAGCTTTTAACATTAGAATCATAATCAATCAAAAGATAGAAAATTACATCTTAACTCATCTCAGATTAAATAAAATTTACAAAATGTTATTGAACTTAATAAAAAGAAAATAAAGATGAGATCATATATTGTAAATTTTTTGGGTATATATTGGCCTCATCATTTCCCCCAAACTTACTTGTTTGTAAGTACCTTTACAAACTTCATTCTTCAAAAGTGGGGTCATATATTCTACATTCAATTTAATCACTCAAATCAAATGGCCGATATAGGATTTTCCGATGCTTAAACTTAGAGGTACTGTATCTAGCTCCTTCTATTTTTCTTTCCCACTCTTCAAATTTATCAGGGTCTTAAGGTCCTCTATTTTTCCAAGGATCCATGGGGGTGAGAAGTTGAGGGGGCCTAGTTTGCATTCCCATCCAGATTTGACCGTAGGTCTCATTGACTCTAGGAATTATTGTACATAATGATTTTTCCCTTTCTAAAATCTAGAACAAATTTGTAGGGGATACTACCCATCTTCTCAAGGAAATAGTAAGGAATTCCCACCTCTTTGAGCATCCTTCATAAGTTTCATCAAAATTTTTCTTCCTCATAAGAGGTAAAGGAATCTATACTCTTTTGTAGAATGGCTAGATAATGTGTTTTGAACCTCTCATTAAAGGAATGATTTCTAAAGTGAATGAGGAAGGCTGAAAGTTTACCATAATGGGCTCTCATGCAAAGACCAGTTGAGTCATCTTTCAATAAAAAAACAGCTTCCCTTTCCTTCCATGCAATTTGGTTATGTAGAAGAGAGACAAATGCATTGAACTATCTCTCCCCCACATATAAAATTAATCATAAACCCTGTGTTTTTCTGTAGTATAAAATTACAAAGATAAAATTCATATAGAATTTTTTTCTTCTCAGGAGTGGATAGAGAGTAAGCCTTCATAAATTCAGATTCATCATTTAGCTCATGAGGAAGTCCAAATGTAATCCTAGATAGTTGCCAGCGAAGGAATTACTCTTCTAAAAATACACTATATGCAAGAGAGGGCCTTTTGCAAGAAAGCAACTTTTCACTCATAATGCAGACCATACGGATTTTTACAAGACATTTATATCTATTTTCTTCTTCCTTATAAAATTTCTCTTCCCATTATGTTCTTTCTTTTCTTTCTTCTTCAATTTTGGTCTTCAATTCTTCATTTGCTGTTTTGGTCTCTTTGAGTTCTCTACAAATGTTATTTCATAGTTGTTTGACTAATAAATATGTTAAATCAGTTTGTATAGAAGCTATGGACACATCATTCAGACATCTTTCCTCTTTTTCTATCAGCTATCCCTTTATTACTGATAATTCCTCAGTCTCTGGCTATAAGCTGGAGTTGTTAGCTCTTCAATGAGCTTTTCCCTTTGTTTCATTTTGAGCTTGAGGAAATATAATTCCTCATATTTTTCTCTAATGATGAGCTCTTCTCTAGACAATAACAAAGCTTGTTTTACTTGATTTCTTTCTTCTTTTGAAATTAATTGAGGAGTTGGGCATTCTTTCTCTATCAAAGGAAATTTTCCTTTTCTTCTTCTTGATGCCAACTCATCTTCTTCCTGTGGCCATGTTGATGGTTCAAATAATTCTTGAAACTCCTGCTCTTCAAGTCTCTCATCTGTTCTATCCATTTTATCTTGGATTGACTCTGGAGGAGTCATGGCCTAGCTTCCTAGAATATTAGCAGCCTCCTCTTCCATCTTTTCATGTTCACTCTTTTCCTTTGAGATTTCCCTTATCCTTTATGGATTTAAATTTTCTAGGGAATTTCAACATGCTCAGTGGCGGATTTATTCCTATATATCCTTCTTACCCTTGTTTCTTCCTTTTGTATAGGTGAGATATCATCATCAGAGACAGATATTGGTTCCCCTGAAGCTACTGCAAAAGAAAGATTTTCCTTCAAAGGCACAGAAGGATCTGTTGTATTGATTCTTTTCATAGACCTTATTAAATTTGGGATACCTACTCCTTCTTCTTCAATTAATTTTAAATTAGATGAAGGAGAGTGTAGGGCTAGAATTGACCTTCTGATGATATTAGGTTTTTTCTTAAAATTGCCAAGAAACTTGTCCCACATTTCTTCTCCATTTTTCTTCGACAGAAAATGGTGTTGGCAGAATAAATGAATTAGAATGTGATTCTTGATTGTCCCTACACCCCAAGAGTATCTCTGAGCCATGGTATGGATTGAATAAAAAAGAAACCCTGTAAGGTTTATTATGTACTCAGGTTTTCTGGTTCCATATTTCAGATATATGAGCATTTTTAAGACTTCTTTTCCTACGGACCCAAATTGCCCATCACAGGTTAAATATTTCACTATCCAAAATTCCACCATGTCAAATGGTTTGGTTAAACTGGTTCTTCTAACCCCTTTTATGATTTTCTTTGTATTTTAGATGTACTGGGGTTTAGTTTCTTCTCCTTGTAGTAAAATTTCAATCAATTCTTTCAAAGTTCCTTTTGCAGGTTGGGGAACATGCAAAATTGGCACTCTGGATACATGACTTAGTCTATTTACCAAAAAAGGGATAAAGATATTTCTCACCTTTTCCTTGGATTTCTCTAGGTTTATGAAAAATTCTTTCACTAATTCATCATTATACTTTGAAAACTTCCTTAGGAACTCTAGTCATCCTGCATGCTCAAATATAGCTACTACTTCTTTGTCCGCGAGCAGCTGGGAATCATTCTCTGGTTCACATTTATTTTTAATCCCCATATCAGCTCAAGTTATTTTTTTGTGCAAATTGGTTACAGGCCCTCTTTGTTAGTTATTGAACTGAAGACTTTTAGCTATAGAACCTTGTTCTTAGCTGCAGAACTCTTTGTTCTTAGCTGTGGAACCCTCTATTTTTTGTTGCGGAAAACAATTTTAACTTGCTACCTCTTCAAAAATAGCTATGAAACTTGTTTCACTTTGATTTTCCTTAATGATCACCAATAATAACTATGTCGCCACTTATTCCATCCTTACCATCTTCATGATTACTTATTTGTAATCATAATGTACAAATTGATGACTCATCCTACTAACTTTTAAATTAAGTAAAATCACACATGCAAACATTTAATTCAACCCTAAATAATTTTAAAAGATATAATTATCATCCCTGATGACATAATCCTTTACTATGATGACTCATCATTCCTATAAGTGAAACAAAAAACATTAGATAGGATAGCTGAAATTTTTAAAAGAATTCCCTTTTATTTGAATTAGCCAAAAGAAGAGGTCAACCACCATTTGCTGGTTTTCAATTGACCTTTGAGAGATTTTTTTTTCAAAATTTTTTTGGAGAAGAAAATGCCATTTATTGGTTTTCATATTCTTCCCTTTATTCTGGATCTATCATCTGGTTATTTGATCATTTTGGAAGAATTGGGTTCTTCCATATGATCAAATTCTTTGTCTGCTTCAATCTTCCTCAAGAATGCATCCTTAGTATGAGGCTTCCTATAGAGTTTCAGCATGTGTCCATTGACCAAGAGTGTTCTGTTGCTGCCATCAATTGGAAGTAATTGAATAGAACCATTGTCAAAGATCTTCCTAACCTAATAGGGTCCTAACCATCTGGTTCTCAATTTTCCCTTGAATTGTTGGTACTTAGTATCAAACAGTAATTCCCATTCTCCTACTTTTAATTTCCTTCTCTTGATGTGGGTTTCATGCCATTACTTCCTTTGTTCTTGAATTATCTCTGTTTGCTGAGGTGCTTCCATCCTCAATTCATCCAACTCATTAAGTTGTAGGATTATTTCTTTTTTTAGCTACATCTAACTCAATGCCCACCTTACCTGTTGTCCTCAATGTATTTAGTTCAAAATCTATAGGTAACAAGGTATTTTTCCCATAGACTAAATCATATGGTGAAAACCTTGTTGTAGTTTTTCCAAGTTGTATTATAAACCCAGACAGCTTCTGGTAGTTTCTTTACCTAATTTTTTCTCCAAGCTTCAACTGTTTTTGTAAGGATGTTCTCAAATTCTCTGTTTGTTACTTCAACTTTCCCATTTTACTGTGGGTGGTACGGAGATGAATTTCTATGATTGATTTGATAATTACATTGTGAAATCCTGAATCATCTTGGACATGAATTGTGGTCCCTGATATGAAACTATGCTCCTTGGTGCTCCAAAACATTATCATAATTTTGTTCCAAAGGAAATCAGCAACTTATTCTTTAGTGGCATTTGTCAATGCTTGCACTTCTACCCACTTTGTCACATAGTCATTACACACAAGAATATATTCCTTCCCTTATGAAGGAGGATTAAAGGGACCAAAAAAATACACTCCACATCTCTCAAATGGTTCAATCACAACTTGAGGTTGAAGAGGAATTTCATTGGTGAAAGGTTGATGTCCCATCCTTTGGCAAGGATCACACCACTTGATATATCTCTTTACATCATTGTATAGAGATGGCCAATAATAACTAGCACCAAGTATCTTATGAGATGTTATTTTCACTAAATAGTGTCCTCCACTTGGTTCATCATGACATGCTCTAAGGATGTCAAATATTTCTTCCTCTCTTACACACCTGCGCAAGACAAAATCAGGACCACATTTAAATAGAATTCCATTCAACCATTTGAATTGTGCACTGATTTTGATTAACCTCTTAATTTGTTTTTAGTGAAAGAAGGATGGAACTTCCCTGTTGCAAGATAATTTTCCATATCATCAAACCATGGTGTAATTGCTGAGATTGCAAACAATTATTCATTTGGAAAGTTATCCTTGACTAGATCTTGCTCCCCTATAGTGGTTATTCTTGACAAAAAAATCAGCTACCACATTAGATTTACCTAGATTATCCATAATGGTAATATCAAATTCTTGCAAAAGTAATAACGATCTGATTATTATTCCTCCAACCACTGGTTTGTGTTCATTAAATACTTAATTGTTGAATGATCTGTGTGTACAAATATATTGTACCCTATAATGTAATGTCTGAATTTATTGATTGTATAAATCACAGCAAGAAATTCTTTTTCAGTGGTGGTGTAATTTTTTTCAGTGGGAGTAAGATTCTTGCTAAGATAATAAATGGCATACATCTTTCCTTCCTCATATTTATGTCCTAAAACTGTGCCAATGGAATAATTTGAGGCATCAATTTGGATATGAAATGGATTTTCCCAATTAGGTCCTCTTAATATTGGAGCACTGATTAATTTTTCTTTAATTTCTTCAAACGCATGCTGACACTTTTCATCCCAAATAAATTCACAGTCCTTGGTTAGCAGGTTAAACTTGGGGGCAACAATTTTACTAAAATATTTTATAAAGCGCCTATAGTACCCAGCATGCCCCTAGAAATGATTTGATATCTGTGGGGGTATGAGGAATAGGTAAATCTGAAATGATTCTAATTTTATTTTGATCCACGTGAATTCCTCTTTTTGAAATATGGTGTCCTAAGAGAATCCCCTCATCTACCATCATCAAACATTTTTCATCACTAAGAGATAGATTGTGTTGTTCACATCTTGTTAACACTCTGTCCAGATTTCTCAAAGCATCTTCAAATGTATCTCCATGTACAGTGAAGTCATCCATATATACGTCAACACAATCATTTGTTAGATCAACAAAGATTGCAAGTACATCTCTCTAAAAAGTTGCAAGAACATTGCATAAGCCAAATGGTAACACCCTATAGGAAAAGGTTCCCCATGCCCATGTAAATGTAGTTTTGTCATCATCTTCAACAACAACTCAATATAATTATATCCACTAAAGCCATCCAAGAAAGAAAAGTATTTTTTACCTGAAAGGTTATCTAGGACTTGATCAATGAATGGTAAGGGAAAATTATCTTTCATTGTGGATTTGTTTAGTTCCCTATAGTCAACACATATTCTCTATTTTCTGTTCTTTTTAGGAATAATTACAAGAGGAGATACCCAATGACTATCTGAGATAGGGTAGATAAAACCTACTTGTAATAGTTTTTCAATTTATTGTTTGACTATATCCCTTAAGGCTGGGTTAATCCTTCTCTGAGGATGCCTAACTGGTTTAATGTTTTCAGTATAGATGTGATGAGTACAAATACTGAGGATGCCTAACTAGTTTGACAGGGGATGATGGTGCCTCCAATTCTTGATCAATTTCCCTATTTTGACTAGAGGATGTTATGAATTCCCGTGAAGATGTTTTTGGGAGGAATCTACCATGTGAGTCTATTGATCTACTCATATATTTTATGATATAGTAGGGAATATCCTTCAACTACTATATGTATGATTGTTGCTCTTGCTAACACTTAATTAGAAAGTTTCAACTAGTGTTCCCCGGAAACGGCGCCAAAAATTATGGGTGTCATTATTCCCTTCATTTAATCAACTTCTTGTTGATGTCATATCAAAATAGGGGTGTGTCTAAAGCTATATGCAACAAGAGTAATCTTATCGATCTAGTAGTTGACTATAGTTTTTTTTTATGTATTTTCTGGGGGATCTTGTCAATGTCTTAAGGAATTCTTGGTAAAACCTTATTTAAATCATAATATGAAAACTTGCTGAAAGTAAACATACTAAAATATTTACTGAAAGAAAACACACTTACAGAATGGAAATAAACACACTCAATTTAGAAATCCTGAAAATGATTACAAGATATATAAGAATCTATTTAAACACCTACAGGAACAAGTATACAACAGAGTTTAACAGGAAGAATTAAAAAAATACAGAATTAACAGATCTAAGCTATTTGTTGAAGAAATATAAATACCAAATAAATGAATATCCTGGTTCTTGGGGGAGTGGACCCTTACTTCTCCTTGAATCAGGATTTAACAACTCATAATTCTCTCAAACAAGAATCATTATTTTATTTATAAAAAATTTGGTATTACAAAATGTACTAGATCTGAGTACTTAGCCTCTTTTCTATTCTATATCTATTTCTCTATCATATTCTATTATCTCCTTTTTTATCTACTCCAGGTCTTCTTTTATATACATTTTACAATCATAGTTGTCTCAACGATTATGATGAAATTAAATCATGCCTAGAATAGATGCTGGGTCAGATTGTGGCTAATCATATAGCTATAAGATAGCTATCCCTAGATCTGTGTTCAAAAATCTTCTCATCCTTTTCTTGATTGAAAGGGTCGTTGATGCAAAATATCTGGATGTGGTTAGGATAGATAAATTCCATCGGTTTCCAAACTTCAAAGAAGTTCCTGAACCATAGGAAATTGTTAAGGATCAAAACCGTGAGATTTCCGGAGCTATACCCAGGAGTTCCGAAACTAAGTCTGAAAATTTTAGAACTAAATACTGGAGTTCCAGAACTAAGTATGAAAGTTCCAGAACTAGATGATGACTATGTGATGGAGTTCCAGAACTAGTTTGGAAGTTTCGGAACTAAGTTGTGTGGGAAAAAATGCTACCAAAAACATATTAAACACTACCTACTTCATTTCCTCGACTTATTAGACCTGCTTTATTACAAAATTGAATTTCAAACACACACTTCGTTAGGAATTCTAGAGCTTTTAACACTAGAATTACAATCAATCAAAAGACAGAAAATTACATCCTAACTCATATTAGATCAAATAAAAGTCATAAAATGTAATCAAACTTAATAAAAAGGAGAGTAAGATGAGATCATATATTATACATTAATCAGACATATTCTAGCCTCATCAACGTAGAAAATGGATCTTTTAGAAGGAAGAATGACATCAATTTCTAGCATTGTCTTGGTTCTACGGAATGAAAAAGGAGAGATTGTGAGGGATGAGTTAGAATCCATTTCTGTGGACATTCCAGAGAAAGTAGAATAAGCAATTGCTGAATGACAGACCTTGGAGGCCAAAATAAAGGAGGAGTATCTAGAGTTGATCCTTCAAATTGATACAGAGGATGTTACCTATTAAAACATTCTTTATTCATCTACATTCTTTCTTATTCTTTCCATTAGTATTCTTTACTAAAATTTTTGGAGATACCCATTGTTGATATTACAATGAGATTAGTGTGGGGTAATTTTGATCAGAGAATACTTGTTAGAGATCACACAAGGAGTCTACGTGGGAGAGAAAGCTAGGTTTAAGGGCACGAATGGACATGAAGAGCATGCTCGCGAAGGGTAAGTTCAACATTCAATACTTAGTCAATTTTGAGCATGAAGACCTATTTTTAGAAGATGGTGTGTGAAACACACCAATGACGTAGATATGTGTGTGTCACACATTGTCTATCTTTAGAGGATCAAATCAAGCATTTTATATAGAGATGAGCTAGGAATAAGATTGTCACTTCAGTTAATTGTAAGAGGTCTATAGATAGCACACTTACATTTATGGCTACGCCTGTAAATGGCGCATGGCTATTAATAGCATGCGGCCTATTTCTAGAATAGATAAGCGGTGAAGGGAAAGTCCCCACCCTATATATATGATGTGAAGAACATAGTAGGATATATGTATATATATGAGAGATGGATGTGTGTGTGATAGAGATATATACGATGGATTTACTGTAACAAATCTATGCACATTGGTATAGATTGCCATTATTGTAAGGAGCTTCTGTGTTAATTAATAGATGGAATATATTAGATGAATCTAAGTGTCATTCTTGTGTGTAATTGAGTATTGTATGTTATTTATTCAATAATGATTATTGTTTAAGATTGTTCTTTCATAGATTTGAATGTAGCATGCATGGTATAATGGTGGATTAGTTATGGACATATATGTTTCTTCCTTCATCACGCTAACATCCTGCTACAGCAACCCTAAAGAGGGACCTGATACCTTTGCGCTCTTTGGGTGAGCGCTCAGTCTAGACTGAGTGATGTGCCAACATGACTAGGGTGTATCTGGTAAATTCTAGGCTACATCAATCTATATACAAGATTATTTAATATTATATATCACATCACTATTTTTTATTGAAAATTGTTTCCCATATATATAAATATAAATAGATAATATTACATAAGTAGATGAGTGGATGAGTTACACTCTAAACATGATATCAACTACTTTGAGTTAGATTTAAAATTTAGCATTGTAGTCATTTTTTCACCCATCAAAAACAAGGGAACCTCATGCGCACTGGTCTATCACCCAGCGGGCGCTGGGTGCTCACCTGATACGTGTAAGAGGGAGCTGAGTCTCTCTTTTATGTGAGCTTAGTGGAAGACATCATTCATGATCTTGGATTAATGATTACAAGGGACATGAAAAGTTATAGATCTCAAAATGGCTTCTATACCCCTTCAGTTGTATTAAAAGTAAAAGCGCTTTAATAGAAATGACAAAACCAAGAATTTGTAAATCCACAATTAAGCTTAACATTCAAGTAAGATTCATAAGAACATAAGTACAATAGAAATATGTAGGAATTATAGAGAAAGGATCTTAGTAAAAAAGTCATTGTAACCTTATGATATCCATTCATAGAATTACTTAAAAATAACACGGAATGGAAGACCGTAACCATGTGCCATATCAGGATCCATACATGTGTTCTTACAAAAAAAAAAATTCATTCCCCATCCCTCTACTACGTTCTTCCTACAATCATCTACCGAATTTTTCCTTTGGTTCACGCAGTAATCCTGTAGAGCTTCGCTACCTCACTTCCATCTCTTTTACATTGCTATGGGTGCGTGTATAAATAGGCATCTGGGCTCCAACAAACTCCTCAATAGCCTCATATCTGCCCCCAAGTGTCAAGTTATGGATCACCTTAGGCGCATGCCTCTCCAGCTTTTTAGATCTTCCTATCGCAAGGTATATTCCTTCAGGATACCTTGCTACCAGGCTAGAACCTCATCTTAACAGAACGCGTTCTTCATGTGTCCTATCCCATAGGTCAAAAATGACTAAGTCCCGAAGTGTACCTCGTTGGCACACATCCTAGGTTCTCTAAGAACCCCTTTTTGAACCCTGCCTTATGTGCCTTAACTTTCGTACCTCATTGGTTCCATGTGTGCTTACGCACCTCAAAGACTTGGTAGCTATACAGGGGCCCAACAAGTAATTTAAACAAGATATTCAATTAAAAAAGGAGATAAAAATCAAGAACAAAAACATTAAACCATGAGGAACACCAAAAAGAAAATTGTTACCCCATCCCCATAACCTAATATGTGGGTATGCAGCATCTGATGGGTTCCACCCACCATATTTATCTTCTTCGTAATTTTAATGTTGATAAAATGGATAAATTATGAGATAAAAGTAAACAAATAGCCTGTATGAAGGTGTTTCACCTTTTTCTTAGAAGTGTCGATGAAACAAATAGGGTAATAGGTGTAGGAGGAATACATGTTCAAATGTCAGTTGATAGGTTGTTGTGCGTGTATGACTCCCGAATCCACAGCGGATCATGAGATCTTCCTTTTGGCTAAGAGGAACTACCTGTAATGAAAGCAAGACCACCAAAAGGAATTAAACAACATGGGCAGTGAAATACCTAGCGTAAGCTAGATCCAGGAAGTATGATACTTCCTAGATGGCTGCCGGTCCACTGTTTTAAACAATTCATTGATGTAAAAAAAGTAAATCCTATTGTTATTTTGAAATGATTTAGGTATCTCACTTAAAAACATAATAAGAAACAAATCTAATCTAATAGGCTAAGTTAGAATAGAATCCGAAGGTCAAATAATTGGTTCTGGGTCTCTGTAGGTCTGATAAAGGTCTCAAGAAGGTCACAGGTGGATGAGGGTGAGGGTGAGATAAAATTAGGTGGGTAGGTCTCTGTTCAGGGCTGTGTGGGAAAACACAGAGACCAGTGTCGGTCAGGGGTGACCAACAATGGTTAGGTATAACCGGTGCTGCTTACTATGAGATCTGGAAATGTCACAGAATGGGCTTTTGGTCTCCTTTGTGATTACACAAAGGAATTTGGTTAGTCAGGGCGAGGTATTGGGTGATTGAAGTAGGATTTTACAAGGTTTTAATAGGTCTATGGAGGTGAAAATATGGAGGATGTCAATAGGGAGCAAGATAAACAATGGATGATAAAATGATGATGAAATGAAATAACCAGGAAAGTATGATGTTGTACTTACTTGGATTTTATTCCTGAAGGCCTGTGTGTAAGGGATGGAGGTGTTGATGATGGGTTTGAAGGTTACAAGTGATCACCAACTGAAGAAAATATTCTACATGGGCTACATGTACACTTCTCTTTGCTTGGTTAGATCAGATCATGGCTGGGATGGCTGTGTAGGAGAAGATGCTCAATATCCTTCCTTAGATGCGATTTTTCACTGGAATTTGCTCTCTAAAGATGCGTTATATCTCTGAGATGTGGTCTTGATCATCAAATTTCTTGCTTCCAAATTTCCACTTCTAAGTTCCAACCTTAAGAATAAAGTTTTTTTAGGTTAAAAGGGGTAACCAACGGTACTCCGGCTTAACCGGTGACAATTAGGGGTAACCGACATTGGTCAAGGTAGGATATCCTAAGTTTACTAAACTAGGGAAATCCTCCTTATTTCTTTGGATCTTGTGTCATTCTCATGTGGATTAGAATGGGAGCTTCTTGTGAGCATGTGGGAATGTGGTTAAAGGGAATGTAGGCATTGATTTTTAGGGTTTGGGTAAGTCTTAGTTAGTTATGGGAACTTGCTAAGAATAGGTCTTAGGTTGAGTTGGCTTGGTGAGGTGTCTAAGTGAACTTTATGTGTAGATATTATTTAAATAAGATATTTAAATAATAAATATAGTGAGGATAATGCATTAATTTAATTAAAGTAATATCAATGGGGTGAAGGGGGTCATGGCTAAGTAAGTGTAATAAAGGGTGCTTATATGTTGACGGACAAAAGGGGAGTGTGACCTAATTTTAGTGTTTGTAGAAGGCACCATTTTGTTGCGTAGCTTGTTTTGGTAAGCAATGTGAACAAAAATAAGGTGTGGTTGCCCCATGTGAGGGTGAAGGTGATCCCCCTCAAACAAGGAATGGACAAGGCAACAGGCTAAAGTAGTGAGTGGTTTGATAAAAGGTAAATGTGAGGAAAAGGCAAGTGGGTACAGAGGAAAAGGGGTGAAAGGTCCACTCGGGCAATCTAGGTAATGGGTCAGGGTCACAGGTAGCAACAGTCAAACACATGCACACGTATAAACTGCAGTATGCTACCGGGTTGAAGAGCAGGAAAACTCTACATCATCTAACATCGATAGGTTTATCCAAAAAAGGTTGAAGTAATCTAGTTTCCAAGGTATAGGATATAGTCAGGAAATACAGCATAGGTTAGGTTTAGGAACGTTTAGGTATGTTCTGGTACACCAAAGGTCGGGTCAGGATAAACGGTTATGGAAATAGGCTAGGTAAGGTCATTAGGTCAATCAACATAGGTAACAGTTCCGTAAGGTATAATAAACACATGAGGTTAAGGGTCACCAGCGATGGTCCAGGTCCAAATAGCTAGGTTACGGCACGGGTAAGGCCAAGTTAGGGATAAAACAATGAGTCCCCAAAGGAGGAAAAATGGAGGTAGTAAAGGATGAGGTCAGGAAAGGTAAGGTTATGGGTTGGGTAAAGGGGGAATGGGGTAAAGGAGTAAGTTAAAGGGTCGGGTAAAATAATGAGTCCCCAAAGGAGGAAAAATAGAGGTTAGGTTGACCGATGGCGGTCATGGATAACCGACGTCGGTATAGGAAAACTGACGATGGTGAGGTAGGGCACGAGACTGATGCCAGTCTAGGGGAATCGACGTCGGTTAGGTCGGGTTTTGTATAAAAACCAAAAAATCCACACTTTTATTATTCATTTGTGAATTACGAAGTGAAGAAACGACAAAAAAGAGAGAAAAGTATCCGAAGGAAATGAGACAGTGAGCTGGCACTGTGAGTTGATGGTGGTTGGGTTAGTGAGTAGTGGGTCCATGAGATTATGGCAAGAGAGTTGATTGGTCAGAGGGGATAGGTAGATATTTGGGGATGGCATAGGTAGGAGAGGGATCGGGTAGACCACTAGCATAGTGTTCAGATGTAACACCAAGACGGCGGTAGTGCGATGAGGTAAGCACCTAACTCAATAGTGTGAATTAAATGAATTAGAAGTTGTGATAGTTGTTTGTTTTGGGTTTTGTGTATTTTGGGGGTGGGAAAAATTTAAATTGGGTATGGAGGGGAATAATGGGAAAAAAAGAGGGGGGAGGGTAGGAAACTAGATAGGTGGGGTAGGTAGGGGTTTTGGGGTAGTGTAGGTCATTATAGGTGGGGTAAAAGGGATAGGTGGTACCACCACAGGCACAGGGAACTGGTCTTAGTTCACAGGCTGGCGTAGGGAAGGTAAAGGGGCTAAGACCTATGGGACCACCACAGAATGTGCCTATATCTAGGCTACAGAATGCCCTAGGTGAGGTGTGATACTATCAAGATCAGCTCATGGCAGTCGGGATAGACTTCCTCTCGTATGGAGAGTATAGGGCACAACAGGAATCCAGTGAGAGGACGATATCTTGCACACATAGTGTGGAGAGCACAGGAGGTCAGTGAGCTCTAAGACCTGATCAGGGAGAGGCTACTAGCGTACAATGACTAGAGTGAGGTGATGTGCCAGTAGGGGCACAGGAGGCTGAGGGTGTAGGTGACACAGAGATGGAGGACATCTGACGAGATGTATGATATGCGGCCTCCCCATTTTTGATGTATACTAGTGATTATTTGTGATATATATGCCGGCCTGCATGCCGAAGATAGTTGTATATTTTTTTTATCACATACTAGCCTGCGTGCCAAAGATAGTGAGGATGTACGAGTGATTTTGTTGTATATTTTGAGTAGATACCGGCCTGCGTGCCGAAGATTTTTTTTATTGTTTCATTCATTCTTTTTGTATATATGAGACCAGTCTGCATGCCGATGACATTTTGTATTGTATATCGGCCTATGTTCTGACATTTTTGAGATGATGGCCATGATGATATAGGCATGTATTTTAAGATACACATTTATTGATTTATATGATGAGATTCATGGGATTTTGTGATGCATTGATGTGTTAGATGAGATATGGATTTATTATTTTAATGTGGTTTGAAATTAGGTGAGTTAGGCATGATGGAGTCAGGTCAGTGTAGGTATGGATCGAGTCAAGTTATAGGCATGGATCGAGTTATGTTATAGGCATGGATCGAGTCAGGTTTGGTAGGCATGGATTGGAGTTAGGTTATAGGCATGGTTGGAGTTAGGTCTGGTTAGGCATGGTTGGAGTTAGGTCTGGTTAGGCATGGATTGAGTCAGGTCCAATTAGGCATGGATTGAGTCAGGTCCGGTTAGGCATGGATTGAGCCAGGTTAGTTTATGATTCATTATTTCTTGTAATGAATGATACTATGGGTCATATGTGAAACCTTGTATAATCTATGCATAATGATGATAGAGAGATGGTAGGTGTAATAAATGTAGAAAGTAGGAATAAAATTGTTATGTATGTGGCTTAATTTTCAATTTTGTTAGAAAAGGGTAACTAAGTGAAATGTGGGGTAAATGGTGAGTTAGGCATGGTTGATGAATTGTTTAGGGTAGATAATGGCCGAGCTAACCTCCAAGGGCCCCATGCCCTCAGAGTGCTGCCTACATAGTCCCAACAAAAAGGGACCTCAGGCCGATGTAATTTTTCCATGAGCTAGGGAATAATATGAGAATGAGTTGGTAGGTGTGTGGGCATATAGTGGGTTTAGGTTTAATAGGTGTGGGTAGATTATAGGGAAAATGCTGTAGGTGAAGGAACTTATGGCGAAAGGGGAGGACTACCCCAAAGGTAACCGTCGAGTACCAAGTCTTGTATAAGGTAATCAAATTGTAAAAAAATATGGTTAAAAGATAAGCGAGGGGTAATAAGGCCATCTAATTGGGTAGGATCATACCGAGTAGATCATACCTTGGAGGGGGTGATGAGCACAAGACCCAAAAGGCATTGCATGATTAACGGTTTTATGGTGAAAGTAGTCATAGAATCACCAAATGTTGAAATTTCAAGATGTCCCTTGAGGCGATTTAGGAAATGAGAGTGGAAATGGAAAGGTGGGTGAAAGGAAGTTAATGTTATATGTTTTCAGTGGCAGGTCTTTTGGGCAACAGGTCCGAGGTCACAATGGGCAAGTCCATGACTAATTTTTTTTTTTTTGTGATAGACTGATCAATGCGGGAAGTCTATATGGGATAAATAATATGGTACTCCTTGAGGTCTTCGTGAAGCTGATCAATGTGGGAAGCTTTGGTTTCTCTTGTGTTTTATTTTTTTTAGCTGTCCTTCGAGGGAGAAATCTATTTATACTAGCAAATTGGTCGAGAGGAAGATGTCCTTTTGAGGGAGTCATATTTTTTATTAGAAGTTTGGCTCAAGGAGTTTGGTCCCATTGGAGGTTTTTGAAATCATGGAAAATACCAAGGTGAAGGATAGGAATCTTGTTTAAAAGGCAAGGTGGAATGACCATGGGATCTCATCTAAACATAGACAAAAAGTATCCATGAGAATCATGCTATGTGCAGTGCCATGATAGACATATTCAAGAGAAGATAACAAGTGACGGTTACTCACATGATTCTTGTTTAATCATTAGGGAGGTGTATGAAGTGGATAATGCTCAAGGAACAAGCCTATAAAGAGACAAAGGGTGAGGTAGGACAACGAGTCAACAATAGAATGGTCGAATATGCAATGCGTTAAGGGGCTCAGGTTCGGGTTTACCCTCAAGTGAGGACAAACGATAGGCACCCGATCCATAGGTATGAGTTATGATGTATGGTCCAAGCCAATTAGGAGTGAATTTTCCTCGTTTACTTTTTTCTGATTTGGTTACATGTTGATTTTCTTTTAAGATAAGGTCACCAACTTGGAAGGTTTGTTCATGAACATGTTTGTCATAAGCACATTTGATACATTGTTAGTAAACTTGAAGGTGATCCAGAGCGTTAAGACGATGTTTGTCTAATAACTCCAATTGTGCAAAGTGGTCCTTACAAAATTCATCATCAGTAAGCATGTCATGGAGAGAAATGTAGAGTGAGGGGATCTAGACTTCGAGAGGCAGAATAGTTTCTGTACCGTAGACCAGTGAAAAGGGTGTGGCTGAAGTGGAAGTGTGAATACTAGTGCGGTATGCCCATAGGGCAAAAGGAATGTGCATATGCCAATCCTTCCCAGTATCGTCAACCACTTTCATGAGACATTTTTTGAGGGTTTTGTTAGTGGATTCAGCTTGGCCGTTCGTTTGTGGGTAATAAGGTGATGAGAAACTAAGTTGAATGCTAAAGGTGTCGCAAAGTTTTTGTAATGTTTTGTTTTTGAATTGTTTTCCATTGTCAGTGATGAGGTGATGAGGAACACCAAAGTGAAAAATGATGTGATGGTTAGTGAACTCACATATTTTCTTTAATTTTGTGGAGATGAGTGGTATGGCTTCCACCCATTTTGTGTAGTATTTGGTAGCAGTTCTGATACATTGGTGGCATTGGGAAGAATGAGGATTGATTTCTCCGACAAGATCCAAACCCCATTGAGAGAAGGGCGAAAGGTCACAAGCGACCTGTAAGGCATGACTGGGTGTATGATGAAGGTTGGAATGTTGTTGGCATTTCACACAATGTTTGACATAGTCATAACAATCATGGTTAAGGGTCGGCCAGTAATAGCCTAGGCAAAGAATACACTTAGCAACAAAACAAGGCCACTAAAGTTACCTCCACATATGCCATCATGAACCTCCTTAATGGTATAAGGAATTTCAGAACTTGTGAGGCATCGTAAGAGAATACCATCAAATCCACACTTATAGAGGAGTCCTCCTAGAATGACGAAATGAGATACATTTTTAAGGAAGGCACATTGTTCGTTACGGGTGAGATAAGGAGGTAATATGGAGAGGGAAAGGTAGTCGAAGTATTGTTTATACCAAAGGTCACTTGGGTTAGGGGTGTCATTTTCGATTGAGTAAACATCATGAGGTAAATAAGAAGGTGAATGGAGGTGTTGTACAGTGACAAATATTTTGGAATCGACAGAGGAAGTGGGTATTTGGGAAGCTAAGCAGACCATGGTATATGCAAATTTGTTGGTTGAATGTGGGATGGTTTAAAGGGTGTAACGATAAAAGGTGGTCAAAAGTATGTCTACATGATGTTTATACTTTTGAAGTATTTCGTTACGACATTGGTACATACTATTGACTTGGTTTATGACCAATTGTGAATCACCAAAGATGTGAATTGATTTGACATCTAGGACATAGGTGGCCTAGAGACCTAGTATGAGTGCTTCGTACTCAGCAATATTGTTGGTGCATTCAAAGTCTAGTTTGAAAGGCAAAGGCATAGGTTTCCCATCCAGAGGAATGAGGATAAAACCAGCCCTACCCCCACGCTGACACTTGGAACTGTCGAATAATAGTGTCATTTGGTAAGGGGGTTCTTCCAGGGAAAGAGTAGCAATGGAATCATCAAGAAATTCAAAATTAGAGGGTTGGTCCCCGAAAATAGGTGTGTCAGCCAGTTGGTTGGTGATAGCTTGGCCTTTGATGGAATTTTGGTGAATGAATTCGAGGTCAAGATCAGTTAAAAAATAATCCATCACACGACGTGATGATTTTGATAAGGTTTGGCGTACATGAAGTGTAAGGGATCAGTGTTGGTCACGACATAGGTTTTGTGGAAATGAAAACTAAGGCTAAGAAAATATTTTCTGGATGGTTGTATCGGGTTTCATAATCCAAAAGAGTATGGCTTATGTAATAAATTTCCTGCTCCCTGGGTTGTTCATCACGATGAGTGAGCATGGCTCCCAAGGAATGATCGGTAGCCGATATGTATAGGTAAAAAGGTTGATCGTCTTTCGATGGAATGAGTATGGATGGTTGGAGAAGGTGTTGTTTTAGGGCCTTAAAATATTTGTAATAGTCATCATCCCATTTAAAGGAGACATCTTTCCTAAGCAGACGATGAAATGGTTAACATTGATCAGATAGTTGTGAAATGAAACGGCGAATGGACTGTAATTTACCTTGCAAGCTAAAGATTTGTTTAAGGTTAGTGGATGGAGGAATTTCCAGAATGGCCTTGACTTTAGTAGGGTCAACCTCTATGCCACGGAGGGAAACAATAAATCCCAGGAGCTTTCCTGAAAGAACCGTGAAGACACACTTTTTAGGTTGAAGTCAGACGCAACATTTAATGAGGTGGTCAAATATGGTTTTGAGGATGGTGAGGTGCTCGGAGTGACGTTTAGATTTGGCCAAGAGATCATCCACATAATCTTCCAATATACGATGCATGATATCATCAAAGATGTAAGTCATAGCACGCTGATATGTAGCACCAGTGTATTTAAAGCCAAAAGGCATGAATCGATAACAAAAGGTTCCCTAAGGGGTAATGAATGTGGTCTTGTGCTGATCTTCTGGGGCAAGAAAAATTTGGTTATAACTCGAGAAACCATCCATGAGTGAGAGCATCTCGTGACCATTAGTGAGGTCAACAGTTGATCAATACCGGGAAAGGGAAAGTCATCTTTCGGGTAGGCTAGGTTGAGGTCACAGAATTTTGTGTGAATGTAGAGTCCCCCTGTTGCTTTAGTAACAGGGACAATTTTAGAGATCCAACGAGGATAATCAATGGGTAAGATGAAGGAAACAAAAAGAAGGCGATGAAGTTCTTCTTTGACGAGAAGAGCAATGCGAGGGTGCATTTTCCTCAGCTTTTGTTTGATAGGTTTGGCATTGGGAACAGTTACGATATTGTGGACCACTATGGTGGGGTCAATACCGGGCATGTCTGTGTAAGACCAAGTGAAAGTTTGGTTATGATCTCTGAGAAAATAAGTGATAGCTTCCTGTTCAGCAGCATCTAAGGATTGTCTAATATTTAGGATGTGTGGGTCATCCTGAGTATGAATGTTGATCTCGATAGTCGATTCATTTAGCATGGTTTGTGTCTTAGATGATAACGACCAATGAATATATGAGTCTTCTGCACCAAGGTAGGTGAGTATGGATTCATCATCCTGACATTGAATGCCATTAATTGTAGGTGTGTTGTCATTGATCATTTTAGGATATAGGACTGGGAGAGTGGAATGGGGCTCATCTTCATGTTGATAAGTCAAAGGCCCCAAGGAAATGGTGTTTATGAAAAAACAAAGTTAGGAGGGATAGATTCCGGATCCATCGACTCCATCGGTGAGGGTGGTGATGAAGGTGGAGAAGCGCTAGGGTCCTCAATGAGTTCAATGTAGGCCTGTTTGGTACGAGGTTCGGGGAAGCCGATACCACTAAGGTCATTATGTTTAAAGGTGGTACATGGAATAATCGTATGGAAGCCTTGCTCGTAAAAGCCAAAACCAAAACCCTTCCACACACAGTGGTGCAGGAAGGTGTGGGTAAAATGGCGATTGGAAGTCAGTGGAAAAAGGGAAGGGTTATGATGGTGGTTCAGGTGTATAAGTGGTAGTATCAAGTCCCCCATAGGTGAGACTATTACGAATATGAGGAGGACCATAAAGGAGGTGTTCTCCTATATGGTGATCATAGTGAGGGTGTTGGTGAAGGCTTCCATACTCATGCGGAGTAAGGAATATGTTGACACTATACAGGCGGTACTCCCCTAGAGTGAGGCATTGAAAAGCACATTCTAAGGGATCAGTGATTGGTATGTGGGTAGTTGGTATGGATGATGTGTCAGAGGTCGATGTGGAGGTGGATTTAACAGATTGGGAAGCTAATGGGTTATCCATGGAGGTTATAGTAGCTGTAGGAATAGAGGAGGTATGTGTGGTGAAAGCAACGGTTGTACTGGTAGGTGGAGGTGTAGGTGAGGTGGTATTAGTTGCAGAGGTAGACGACTTGATAGGTATGAGCACATCATTGGGTCAGTAAAGCATGTTGCATGTTTTGAAAGGTGATGGGTTAGCTAGAATGGTATAAGTGTGTCCTTTGTGTTCAAACTTTACAAAATGATGCAAAGTGGAAGGAACGCAACCCATGACATAGATCTAGGGTCTACCAAGCAACAAGTTATATTGGAATTCCCCCTCCAAAACATAAAACAATTCTGGAACAGTGCAGAGGCCCACGCAAACATGAGGATGATAGTGCCTAGTGTAGAGGTGATAGCATCGTTGAATGAACTTAACATGAATGAATGTTTATGCATTTAATTGTTAGGTATGTTCATTTCAGAAAATGCATAGGATGAAATGATGTTAATGCTAGTGCCTCCATGAATCATCACACGGCGTACCCATATGTCATCAATGTGGACAGAGATGAAGAGGGATGGGTCCGGGTCATCATTTTGGTGTGGTGCGATCTCCTCCTCTGAGAAGCTAAGGGGGGCCACTTGGTGAACAAGGTGAGGTGAGGATGAAGGTGATAATTTGGTGAGAGAGGCTACATGATGGGGTGTGATAATGGAGGCTACGGGTGTAGGGTCATTGGGTAAAACCTCAATAGATTGAAGAACCTCCATGAGAGCTTGAAGATGGAATTTCGAGGTTTGGATGAGGTCATATAAGGACATTTTAAGGGGAGATTGGTGTAGTTGTTTGAGCATGGTGTGATGTGTGATGCCATTAGAAATGGAGTATGCAGGGCCGTGGATAGTTATTTTAGGTATGGGTGCAGATGGTATGTTGGGTATAGGATTGGTTGGTGGGTTAGTTACCTTTTCTTTGCCCTTCTGTGCATGTGTAGTGACGTGTACCATGTTGATTTGAGGGAAGTTAGCAAATGGAGAAGGTGTGGGGTGAGTGGTATAACGACATGAAGGGAAAAAACCTACTGGAGGAGAAAATCCCTCTAAGGTCAGTTGGGTACATCGACATTTAGGTGGTGGCATGGAAAGTTCTCTGATGCGAACCATGTTAATTTCAAATTTTGGGTGTGGCTCTAGGAGCTGTGAGGGTGGAGGTTGTGGTTGTTGAGTGGGTAGTGTGGGAATGGGTGTTGGTGAAGTAGGATCCTCATTGAGAAGGTCATCATCATCAAAATTGGTTTCTGGTGGACACAATTGGATAAGGATGGTTTTCAAGGCCTTACAGTTATCCACACCATGCCCTAGCACATGATGGTATGTGAAAATTTTAGTATCATCAAACCCTTTTGGCTTGGGTTTGAAGGGGTCATAAGGTTGGAGTGGCGGTAATCTAATAACGGAAGTCTCAAGGAGGTTGGTTAAAATTTTGGCATAGGACCCTACTAGTGGATCACAATGGGAAGTGAACGTAGGTTTTGATGTAGGTATGGTTGATTGTCAAGGGATTATTTTTGGAAGATTAGGAATGGGTCGATCTATGGGTTTAGGTGCCGGTGTGGTTTGAGGTATCGGTCAGGTTCGTTTGGTTAGGGGTACAATAGATGGATAGGTAGGAGGGTGTGGGGTTATTTTGACTACCTTGTTGTGGGGTAGTGGGGTTTTATTTTTGGGTTGCACCTTCTTGGGTAAAGGTGATGTGGATGTATGAGGTCTAGAAGGAAAAGTAGATGGAAGAAGAGGGCAAGTTACCCAAGGGGATAATGGGGGTGCTATGAAGGTAGATGATGTGGGTTGTGCTTGGGGTGTGAGGGAAAAAGACTGAAGTGTAGTGGGTAGTGAAGCAATAGCTGAAGGTATTGGCAGTATTGGTGGTAAGGAGACTACAGGTGTGGGTATAAGTCATGTTGTGTGCCTGAGTAGGTTAGAGGTTTGTGAGGAAGGAATAGGTTGTTGTGTTATTGGTATATAGATGGGTGAAGGGTGCTTGACCATGTTTGGAAGCTAAGGTCTTAAGGCAGATGGGAAGAGTGTGGGGGTGTAATTGGTGTGGTTGGGGTATGAGGTCGATGAGTTTGTGTCTTTGGTTTGGGTTTCGAAGTAGGTGTGGTATTGATGTTGGAGGATGTAGCTAAATCTAGTTTAATAGGTGGATGAGTAAGGCTGGTGGTCGGGGTGACCCCTAATAGGTTTAGTGGAGGCAAATATTGTGGGTGTGGTTTTTGGTTTAGATGTAGTTTGGGTTATGGGTAAGGGTGTGGTGTGAGTGCTAATGAGTATCGTGGAAGGGGTTGCAACATTAGTGGTTGTATTTGGTATGATGGGTTGAAATGTGTTCAGGTAGATAGTGGAGCTATCAGTGAGGGTTCTCTGCATCTGTGTCAAGAGAGGTAGTAAGAGGTGCCTGTACGATGGAAAAGTGACAAGCGAGCTTGGGAATCTACAAGTAACTCTTCCTCACACCTGACCTCCTGAGGTCATGCCGAGATAGCCGGTGGGGATGGAATACGCGTGGGATTCAGAAAAACTAGTTAGGCAATCTGATGTCTTCTACACGCACTAGTGGAAATTGTGAATCTAAGGAAAAGAAAGCCATCCTAACCTAAACTGGTGTGATAGATCGATTAGTAAGGATGACTGCTCGAAGGCTCCGATAAATATCGAGCTCTGGTGTGATCTGATCTATTGGTTTTGGGATACGTGGAAAATGACCTAGGATAGTTTCGTATATATCTCCAGACAAGGTCATAAAGTGAATGATGGATATAGTTATTTCTATGGGCGATTCTCTGGCCTAGTCCAAAATTCCCTAGCTTCGTTAGCTGTTATGTCCAACAAGGATAATTGTTTGATGATGATAGGTGGAAGTGGAGTGGATCTAAATACTAATGTACATAGGCTAGCGTCTATGTCCAATTCACCTATGGATTTTTTGGGCTGTGGGATTCGTGGGTCACAACCATAGACTTGTGGTTGTTATGGACCTGCTATAGTCATGTACAGGATTAGTCCCTAATCCCTAGTATCTAGTAATCGTATGCTTTCTTAGCTTCTATATTCAAAATCAATAATTATACGATCTTCTCAGAATATCTCACAGGCGTTCGTGCAACTTGAATTCTTAAGCTGGTATCTAGATCTGTGAGAGTGTCTCCTGCGTCTGGCTGTGGGACCAAAGGATCAAAACCAAAGGTCTGCTCTCTTTCAAACCCTTCTACAGTCATGTGGATATGAGCCTAGGGTAATCTGTAGTTTGGTTGATTCGACCAAAACGGATGTGCTTTGTCGTCTTCTATAGTTAACCCGTGTAACTGAGAACTGACTTGTTGTAAGTCTACCATTGTTCGGAAAACTTGGATCCTAAGATTTTGATCTATATCAGTTATTGCTATGATGAGATTGGGCTGGGGCACGATTAGCTCGAATACGTATTCTCTGGGCTCCCTAGGTCCCGTGATTGTCATACAGAAGCAACAATGTAACTTAAACTACAACGAAATGAAATTTAACTACTTTGAGTACATCTATAGCATATATGATTTCTCTATTTTTGTATTTTCTGATGAACTTTATTAATGAATTTAAAAGAGCAACTACTTTGACATATCTAGAATTTGACAATTAATCTAATGACAGAATTAAAACAAACAAGATAACCGAGTGTAGCTATTTGTCTGTGCGATTGTTAACCTATTCTAAACAATTAAATAATTGACTTAATCTATTTGCAAGACTCTCGATCCTACCTCAGAAGTGAGGAGTGAATCATAGTTTCTCAGAAACTATCAATCCCCACAGCTTCCCCGGAAATATCGAGAGTGAAATTGAATGAAATAAAGTGATTTGCTACTTTATTTGATATGTTTCTAACTAGAACTTTGAAAGCTAGAACCTGGATTCCGCAGAATAGTGGCAAATCTGATGGTGTGTGTGATCTTGTCCCCTGAGTGTGATCTCCTCGTTCTTTCACATTCACATGGATCGAAAAAAGCATGTAATGCTAGCATTAACAGAAGTAGATATTGGGATAAAGGCAGCTTAAGATACAGACTAAATACAATGCGAGTAGGAGAGGGATAGCACAAGAGTACAGAGCTTGGCTAATGCAATTCCTAGCGGGATTTATTGCGAGTCATGCAACATGAAGCGTCCAGAACCTAAAACTATCCTGTTTGAAGAACAGAACCTACAACTTTAATGGCTTCCTATTGAAAACAAACTATTATACTCCAATGGATTGGATAAAAATGTCAACAACACCTACACAAGATGGATATGTGGCTTCCTAACAGCTAAACAATACTAACTAAGCATGCAATGAAAGAAACTAAGAACTCTAAGGAAAATGAAAGGCTAATCTATTGCAAAGAGAAATTTAGAGGTAAATTTGAGGGGCCATTTACTTGAGCACAAGCCATCTATTTATAACATTTCATTCACCCAAAGGTAAAAACCAAATTGATCACTTAAACCATAAACAATGTAAAAACACTATTCCAGGGGACCAAAATCATCAATGCAAGCCAAGGGTGGTGAAAGAAAGTAGGTAAAACATTGAATTTTACGTGAGTTACATTAAAAGAGAATTCTGGAAAACGTGTTCAGGACCGCCGCCCTGAGCAGGGCGGTGGTTATAGGACCGCCGCCCTATTCAGGGCGGCGGTCAAGAGACTGCCACCCAAGCAGGGCGGCGGTTTCGTCACTAAAGAGCAAAAGGCCAAGAAAAGAGGGGAAAAAGAGAAAAATAAAGCACACGATGTTAAGTGGGGCATGCGGGATGTTAACACACACTTGGAGATCTTTCCGGATCCCAAACACCTTGCGAGGAGACCTGTATCATCATTGGGGCACGTGTTGTGTTATTCCGGCAGTGCAGTATCCTACAATTTTGGGTACGTACATATTTCCCCCTCAGAGAAGTGTTTTAGCCATGAAGAGGCGTAAAATGGTGGGTCCGAGTATGGCAGTCCTGAAATGGGAAGTTAGAAGTTATACCTAATACGTCTGTGTGTTGAAATGACGCCGTCCACAATTCCCGCTACCTGTAAAACGGAAAGAGAACTCAAGTGCAGATAGAAACAATAGTTTGGAAAATAAACGCTAAAATAATAGGGAATGAGAACATACCATTTGTGCGGGGCTAAGAACTTACCTCCGTTGGCGCTCTAGCCCTGTGAAAAAGGAATATAAAATGAATCAGGGTGCTATATATATGAAAGTGGGCCCATTTTCCTATTCATTTACACGAGTTGATTTGATTGATTCTGAGATCTGGGACCCACGGTGACGGTTTCTTGCGTGAGTAGAGTCAAAACATCCGTGACAAGATAGTGATCATGTCTCCGCATGCAGAACATCGACCCGCGAGATCACAGGTTAGTTTTCATTTTATCATTTTTGCCCCCTTAATTTTAAAATGCTAAAATCTTTGTCATGGGGGGGCGCCTACTGGGTAGGCCTTGTTTTTAGTTATAATGGTCTTGTTTTGCATTTTTTAGGCTTTTTAGGTTTAAAAACCTGCGCGGGTTTTCAGGCCATGACCGCCGCCCTATTCAGGGTGGAGGTTACACAACTGCCACCCTTAAGGCGGCAGTTACAAAACCGCCTCCCTGCTCAGGGCGGCGGTTTTGCACATAATGCAAAAAGAACATCTATTTGAAATTGTTTTTGCTTTTTTAGCATTTCTACATGTTTTCATGATTTTTCCAATATTGCTCAGATGCTAACTTGCTCTGTTTTGTGTGTTTTTGGGTGTATGCAGGCGAGAGAGGAGTATATTCAGTGGAGCTGAGAGAGGGAGTGTGACTGGCTCCCAGGAGTATTAGATGCAATCTCACAGGACAAGGAGGACACTCTTCAGAGGGCCGGGATACTACGTATATCACGCATGCCCCATGTTACACCATCCAGTCACATTCTTTATGACCTTTTCTCTTATTGGGATGCTGATCGGAACACCTTCTGATTACCAGGGGTTCGCGGTGAGTGGACCATCACCTTGGAGGATGTTTATCGCATTCTGGGGTCCTGATTATTGGGAAATGTCTCACCCTTGGGACAGCAGGTTCACGGGCCCAGATAACACAGTGGGCCAAATATATGGGAGATGCAGTCATCTCCACGGGGTCGAAGAAGGGGGTTAGAGTTCATTCCATCCCTAGTTTGCCCATCCCCTTACTTTGTCAGGCTATCATGGGGATCATTGCCTCGAGACTGATCGGGGACAAGGGAGGAGACACATTGTTATATTACTTGTCCCCCATCATTACACAGATAGAGGGACATGGTCGGATATATGGCTGGGGAGAAGATATTCTTGGGACTACCTACCACGACTTATACAGGGTAGTCCATTTACAGGGGCAGTCCTTGAGCCACCCGACCCTGGTCATGAGTTGGGTCTACGAGCACTTCATCCCCTATGGTATAGGTGTAGAGGTGACAGACCCCAAAGCTGTGAGGGCAGCTAGATGGACAGACATGTCGGTGCTCCGAGCACCTCATCAGCTAGTTGCTTCCCTGACCACTGCTGACATGGAGGCCACACCATATCAGACTATGACAGGTATATGGTGTGAGGAGGCTCTTACTTTGATCTCCTGCTCCACGACAGGGTAACTTATTGATAGAGTGAGGTGAGTGGAGATACACCCCTTTGGTCGAATTCCTCAGCAGTTTGGCCTACCCTACATGGGTATGCTTCCCACAGTAGCGCCAGTATATAGATCAGTCTGAGAGGCCAAAGGGGGGCCTAGAGGCTGGGGTTGGACAGTGGTTACTCCTAGTGTTCCCATTGCAGCTAGGAGGATAGTACGTGCCAGAGGGAGAGCCGGTGCACCTCAGGCACCCTTGCTTCAGATTGCCACGAGTCCTGCCCATAGCAGCGATGACCCCATTGAGATAGACTCTGAGTCTGAGGAGTTCACAGGGGGAGAGACAAAGGAGGAGACTGAGGAGTACAGTGATCCTGAGTGGCATGACACTCAGGATATCATGCAGGCAGAGAGGGCCTAGTAGAGTGTAGAGAGGGTGACTCTAGTTTCAGAGGAGCCACTCTCCCAAGGCCATGGTGGGGAGGATGAGTCTGTTGCGGGGTTCTACGTCGCTCCAGCCACAGGAGGAGTTCCCCAATCAGCGGCAACATCTTTGGCAAGTGCTGACCCTAGGGATCCATCCTGGAGGCCTGGTGATCCTAGTAAGTTACCCTCTCTCCCTTTTTAACGTTTGTTTAATTTAGGATTTGTTTTAGTTGCTATCTCTCCTTTTGTTTTATCTTGTATTTGTAATCTCTTGTTTTGTTTTTAATTTGTTTTCTCCTTTGTTTGCAGAGACCGCCGATGAGGGGCGAGATTTTATTCATAGGGTATGCACTGATACCCTGATGATCCCCATGGAGAGGACCTGCGCAGAGTTGTCTGTGGATGCTGGGGAGCCTTCAGCAGCTGGTAGACATACTGACATCTTCGCCCCAGTCTGGCATGTGGCTAGGATGGTATTGAGTCTCCGTACGGAGCTAGCAGGGTATAGGACAGCCAAGCACCTGATGAGGAGTCATTCTCGTGGCGAGACTGTGGCTGCCCCTTGGGATCCTGAGCCCTCTGTGCATTCAGAGCGCCGGCGTAGCCGGAGTCCTAGGCGTGGGCGTGCACCTTTAGAGGGGTCTCGTAGGGATTGAGAAGCCACTTGGCTCTCATAGATTTTGTACTATATATTCTTTTGTATATCCCAGGCTCTTTGAGCATTTTGACCATGCTCAGCGCATGATGGCATTGTACAAAAACGTTGATCATTTATATATATATATATATTATTTTTGGATCAAACCTTTGGTATTTACGGCTTTGTTTCCTTTCCAATTTCCTCATGTATACTATGATGTATGTTTATATGCTTTTTAGAATGTATGCAATGGAGAACAAATGATGCAAGTGTTTTTACTTTCTTTTTGTTTTTCATGATGCTGATATATGATAATGTAGATACAATGTGATTTTGAATCTTAGGTTCTTTAAGAAATTTTGAACACTTCATATTTGTTTTGGCAAAGTGGCGAAGATAAGCCGGTATGATGAGCAGATAAACTTGCCCCACTCCTAACCCCACGCAACTAGTAAGATGCAAGGGCTTGTCACTGAGAGCTAGAAAGGGCAAAAGTTTATGAAATGTGTTGAAATGGTAGTGATGAAAGATAGACAAAGCTTTGGTGGAACCAAATTAGGATGCTACAAGCCTACTCTACCTGAGTGACTCCATAGTTTGGGATGCAACTTGCTTTGTGGTTTATCTAGACTTAGATCCGTAGATGGCCACATAGTGGACAAAATATGGGTTTTTAGGATTTTAACTCTCTTGGAATTTTGAACATCCGATTCATTTGTTTTTGACTCAAGGCTTCAAGGTTTGAATTACTTGCTTATGACCTTTTACATTTGTTTGTCAAGAGGACCCCCTACACTTTGCCCCATGCTACTAGTAAGAAGCGTGGGTTTATCACCGTGGGCAAGGCATAGGTGAGTAAGGGAATTTCCTTCATTTCCCAACCCTACGTCACTAGTAAGAGACGCAAGATCATCACCGAAGGTTAGTGGGGCAAGGAAATGTGTACATTTAAAATTTTCTGTTTGATTCTATATTTGACTTTGTGTATTTGAGCAAAATGTCATTGTGTTCTTATTTACGAAGAGATATATATACAGGATAGATGTGACACCATGAAGCTTCTAGAACAGACCATAGGCAAGACACCTATCCTAAGAAGAAACTAAAAGTGAGAACAAGCATGCAGATCTTGGTATGGTAACTAGTAAGACTTTGTCATTTCTAACTTTATTTGATGAAATGATTCCGAAATAGTTTGATGATACCATGGAAATGGAGAAGTATGATTTAGAGTGTTTATGCCAATACCATTAGAATTTTGTAATGAATTGCTTTGAGAACAAAGTTCCTTGATCACAACTTGTACGAAACAAGTGGACAAAATGATCCTAATCTACATGAAGATGCAATGTAGATATAATTATATAAGTAGTGCTGGTTGCTTATGCGTAGAATCGTTTGAGGTGTAGGGAATTGACTGTTTCGCCAAATTCCTCACCTTTTAGCGTACATAAGAGGTATGCACCATTTCCATATTCCTTCATGACTCGGTATGGGCCCAACCATTTGGGCCGAAACTTTCTTCCTTCGCCGGTTTTCTTATCGATCTGGCTGTCTAGCCTTAGAACTAGATCACCTTCATATATGTCGCGTTCATATACTTTCTTGTTATACTACTGGAACATCCGGTCAACATAGACTCTGTGCCACTATTTAGCATCTAACCTAGTTTCATCTAGGCTTTTTAGTTGGGAAATACGTGCTTCTCTATAAGTGTCTTCATCCAGGATCCCTTGTAATGAAATGTAGAGACTGGGTATTTCAACCTCAAGTGGGAGAACTGCTTCTGCCCCGAATACTAGCGAGAAAGGAGTCGCTCCTGTTGGTGTTCTTATTGAGGTTCGGTGGGCCCATAAGGCCGGATATAACTTCAAGTGCCAATCTCATTTGTTTTCCTTCACCGTTTTAAGGAGAATGGATTTTAATGTTTTGTTTGTTGCCTCAGCCTGTCCGTTGGCTTGAGGGTAATACAAGGAAGCCGTATGATGGTTTATTTTGAATTTATTGCACAATTCGCAAACTTCATCATTTTTAAAAGAAGTTCCATTATCTGAGATAATGATTTGTGGGATACCATACCTGCAAATGATTTGGTTCAAAATGAACTTGGCGATTACAGAACCTGGTACAGTAGTAAGAGGCATAGCCTCTACCCACTTGGTAAAATATTCGGTGGCCGTGATTATAAAATTATGGCCGTCTGTAGACGAGGGAGAGAATTTCCCTATTAAATCTAGGCCCCATGTAGAAAAGGGCCATGGAGTAGCGATTGGTTGCAAAGCTTGTGCCGGCATGTGGATCTCATGGGAGAACTCTTGGCACTTATGAAACATACGTACAAACTCTACTACGTCATGTTCTAGAGTGGGCCAGAAATAGCCCATTCCGTGTATTTTACGAGCGGTGGCATGGCCGGCGAAGTGGCCTCCACACATTCCACTGTGAGATTCGTGGAGAATCTTCTTGGATTCTTCTGTGTCGACACATCTTATAAGAATTCCATCGAACGCTTTTTGATAGAGCACTTGCTCTATAATGACGTATTTAGCTATGATAATGCATAACCACCTTCTTTGTTGTGGTGTAGCCCTTTCTGGATATGTATGGTCCATGATATAATTAATGATATCAGTGTACCAAGGACACTCAGAGATAGAAGGTTGGGTTTCGATGTAGTATATGCACTCGTCTGGAAAGTCCAGATCTACTAGATTGCCTCCGTCTAATGGGTTATCAGCTAACCAATCCACAATGATTTGTCCCTTCATGGATTTCTGATTCACAAATGTTAATTCGAATTCCCCCATCAAGGTTATAAAACATCCAGCCTTCTTAGACAAGGACCTCTATGTGAGGAAAGTTCGTAAATGGTCCGTTTTTACCATGACCCTTGTTTCTTGATTTAGCATGTAATGTCTCAAGCGTTTGGTGGTAAAGACTATGGCAAGGCATTCTCATTCTGCCTATGTATAACGTGTTTCGTAGTCAAGCAATGTTCAACTAATGAAATAAATTGCACGTTCTCTCTTTTCATCGTCCTCTTAGGCCAACATACAAGCTAGTGAGACATTGGTAGCTCGTGAATATAGAATTAATGGGCGATCTAGCTTAGGTGGCATTAGCGTGGGTGGTGATAACGGGAAATGCTTAACTGCATCAAAAGATTCATTGTAGTCTTCGGTCCAATCAATGCTATAATATTTCTTGAGTAGATTGTTGATTGGATGAATGACGAAACTTAAGTCCGGGATGAATCTCCGGATTGCACCAAGCTTTCTGAGAAATGACCTGATTCCAAATTCATCCGAAGGTGGGACCATTTCGAGGACAACCTAAATTTTGGTTGGGTCAACATCTATCCCTCGTGACGATATGATGTAACCTAGGAGCTTCCCTCCTGTTACACCAAAGACGCATTTCTCTGGATTTAGCGTGAGTCCGTATTCTATCAGACGTGAAAGAATGATACGAAGTAATTCTGGATGGTCACAACGCTTTTTGGCCTTAGCCAACAAGTCATTTATGTAGGATTCCATGATTTTATGAATTAGATCATGAAAAATATATGTCATAGCCCGCTGGTAGGTAGCACCAGTGTTCTTGAGACCAAATGGCATAACAACATAGCAATAAGTTCCCCAAGGAGTTATAAACATGGTTTTAGCTTGATCTTGTTCAGATATTCTAATTTGATTGTATCCCGAGAATCCATCCATGAGAGATAAAAGCTCAAATCCAGTTGTTGCATCAACAATGACATCAATGGATGGCAACGGGAAGTCATCTTTAGGACACACTTTGTTGATGTCTCAGAAATCTATGTAGATGCGTATCTTCCCATTTTTATTGAGAACGGGAATGATATTAGATACCCATTGAGAGTAATTGACTGGTTTGATGAATCCTACTTGGAGGAGTTTTATTACCTCCTCTTTTACCATGAGAGCTACCTTGGGCTTCATGGGTCTTGATTTTTTTTTAACCGGCTTTGCATCTGATTTAGTGATGAGGTTGTGTACCACAATGTGGGGTGCAACTCCTGTCATTTATTTATAACTAAATGCAAAATCCTTCTGATGTTCCTTAAGGATTTGAGTTTGTATTTCTACTTCTGCTGGAGTTAACGAGGATCCTAACTTCAAGATCTTTGTTTCATCTTCCGTTCCGATGTTAACATCAATTGTTTCTTTGATTAAAGAAGTGTTACCTTCTTCAAACTCCGGCGGGGCTGGAGCTAAGTCCAGGTCATCGCTATTCTCGACTACGCTAGGTTCCATTTGTGAGGGAAGCTCCACCATGGGATCTCCGAAGTAGGAAGAAGAATGTGGGATTAAGGATAAATCTATCATGTGATGGGAGAGATTTAATGCCGCATAGGCATTTAAGTAATTCAGAGTTGCCATATCACTATCAACATGGTCTAGGATAGTAAATTTGTTCTCATACTTGCTTGTTAACAGAGATTTTGACAATAATTTTTTTACCAATGATTCGGTACGGAGGGATACCATGAAATGGGTATCTTGGAATTCATTGTTTGGAGTGAAGTGTGATGTCGAGGTTGCTATAGAATCGGCGAGAAGATTTTGTTCTCGCGGGATTGCTTCTATTGATATGAAATCGAACTCTTTCCTTAAATCTAATACAGTTGTTTTGTAAAGTTGTAAGTGCTCGGCTTTGGTTTCATATAACTCAGAGACTTGGTTTGCTACCAATTGTGAGTCTCCTAACACTCTGATGTTATCAACACCGATTCTCTTAGCTAAGATGAGGCCAAGGAGTAGGGCTTCGTTCTCAGCACCGTTGTTTGTGCACTTGAAATTTAGTTTAAAGGAAAATGGCAGGATTTTTCCCTCGGGGGAAGTAAAGATTACACCTGCCCCAGCTCCATAATGAAATCTAGCTCCATCAAAATGGAGAGTCCAATATTTAGCTGGGAGTATGGATGATGGGATATTTTCTGTGTTTGCGCATTCTACTTCCACCATGCAAAGATCCTCTCCTGGAAGAGAACCAACACCTAGGGAATATCCTATGCCTACTGAATCAAATGGTAAGAACATTGGTAGATCCTTTTCTATCAATTCAATGATTTTTGTAGTTCCTAACGATACTGCTTCTACAATGTTTGCCTCATCCTTGAGGGCTGGGATTGTTTTAACCAAGCTCATAGTCTCAAGATCTGTCGTAGGTACTAACTTTTCCTCTGGTTTTGATTCAGTGGTTTTTTTAAGTTGGTTTGTTGGGAGTTCAAAATCTGAGTGAGTGCTTGGTATTTTCTTTAAGTCATCCAGGTGTATATCGAATGGTTTTGGATCACCTTTGGCTACGAATATCTTTCCTAAGTGTAAAAACCTTACTTCTTGAAATAGCGTAGAATGGATTGCCTTCATGCGGTGTATCCATGGTCGGCCAAGGATCATATTATAGTTAGTTTCCCGATCTATAATATAAAACTCAGTCAAGATGGTTTTGGGTCCTAAGGTGACCGATAATATTATAGTTCCAATCGAGGTGGCTTTAAGGCTATCATATCCTCTTAGTGTGTTTCGAGTTGTGGAACAATTCGTTTCTCCATACCCTAATTTTTGAAGGAAAGAGAAGGGGACTATACTGACTGTCGCCCCATCGTCTACCATTGTGCATTTCACATAGTTGTTATAAACCCATACTTGCAGATGTAAGGTTGGATCACCCTGGCGTGTAATCTCAGCATCTGTTGGCATTTTTTTTACTTCGAATATGAATTCGACATCCATATCTGCCTACCCTGGAGGATGAAAGTCAAAGTCTATATGATTTACCTATGTTTCAGGAGGTGGAGTGATGTTAATTAAATGACCTAAACCTAACGCCTCTAAAAGAGCATCCCTGTAGGCAGGAGAGTTCTTTAGTAAGTCCAAAAATGAAATGTGCGAGAAGGTTTTTGTTAGGTCGTTAATTAAATCATAGGCACCCACAGGTTTTGCTACTATTTGTTGGATGTTATCCGTCTTTGGAAGGTGGCTTGGACTTGGCTGAGAGAAATACTTTCGTGTCCTTGTTACAGCTTCGATGGGTAGTTCGGCGTCTAATTCTACCAAATCGACTATCTTGGGTCATGGCTGACTTCCTAGTTGTGGCGCAACTAATGGATTCAGTGAAGTTGAAGTTTCATGATCATTGTTTCCTGTCATTATACCCCTGTTTGTCCCACTTGGATTTAACTTGTTATTATTGTGATTTGGGAGTGGATCATTGAAGATCTTGAGGGGAAACTACACCTGCAAAAGTATTTGATGCCGGGGGCATAGGATCTACCAAAAACATGTCTATGAAAAGTTTTCTTTGTTCTTTTGGCAAGCGTTGCATGAATTTATTGTAGTCATGGCACGTTCTAGTGTCGTGGCTCTAAATTTTGTGGAAACCACAATATGAATTAGGATTGTAATTCCTATTTTGTTGGTTTGGGGTATATTGTGTCCTAAAACTCTTATCAAACCGTTGCCTATTAAAGTTTTGCATTTGCTGTTTTTGATCTTGATTCTGGTTTTGATAACTAATTGAGTTTTGGTTTGGACCCTGTGTAATGTTTTTCCATCATTGTTGTTGTTGTTGCTGTGGATGATTAAAATCCATTGCGTTGATTATCGGGGTAAAGTTGTTATTTCGTTGGTTGTTTAGTTGTGATGGAGTATTAACAACATTTACCTTCTTAGACTGATCGGTTACTCCATCCATTGTTACACGGTGATTTTTATTAAGGATTTTAGGTCCTTGATTGAAATTCGTGGTAGTAGGATAAGTTGTAGTGTTCTGGTTGGAGGTGATTAACCTCCTATTTGTTCCATACGTTTTGCAACCACTGTCAATTACCGCTTGATCTATTCGAAGAGCGCGTTCAAGTACTTCATCGTAATTCCTTAGTGGAAACTTCTGGAATTCTTCCTTCACTTCTCTACTGAGAGAATGAAGGAATAAATCACATAGCTCCATCTGATCCATATTGGGAGCACTTGCCGAAGAATAAAGAACTGTACGCCACCTCTGGATGAAATGGGCGACAGATTCATTGTGTTCTTGCTTAATGTGCAGGAATTCCCTGATTCTTGTCCTTAATAGTTTATTCATGTCAAAGGCCTTGATGAACTCTGACACGAGTTGCTTGAACGAATGGATAGAAGCCTCAGGTATTCTATAATACCAATCGAGAGCAATACCTTCCAAGGTTTTGGGAAATATTTTAGCCACAACCCCTTCCCAAGGGACTAGTTCTCGAATGGCTGTGATGTAAGCCTTGATATGTGCATTCGGATCTCCCTCACCTTTGTATTTGGGAAATTCGGGAAGAGGTCTTGGAAGCATGACACTTTGTATGGTGAAATCTAAGGGCTCTTTCAAATATTCTGAGTAAGTCCCTATCACATATGTTTCGACCATTGACGGTGCCTACTGAGGGAGCGGCAGTGGAATGGGTTGTTGATATGGCGTAGCGTATGCATTGGCAAGGGCATAAGGAAGCCCCTGTGTTTGAGAAAACATGCCAAAAGAGGAGAACATATCCCCTTGTGGTGACTTGGAGTACATGTTTAAGTATGACGGGGTACTATCCAAGAATGGATTGTTTTGTACTAGACCGAGAGGTATCAGAACGGTGTTAGAAATGGTGGGTCTAGTTGTCGTTTGTTGTGAATACTGAGGAGGCATGCCTAATGTGTCTATTCCTATGAGAAGGTCTACTTGGCTAGGATGGTGTGGAGGATTGCAACTTCCCGCTTGCATGAATCGAGAATTTTGACTTGCTTGAGCAAGTTCTAACCCTTTAACCTTTTCTACTAGAGTTGAAATGACTTCATTTGGTGAAGTCACAGTATTCTACCTTGGTGGCATTTGTTGCATATTTTGATGTTGTATAGGTCTATGATACCTCGCTATGAACTGATCATTATCTTGCCAAGTTTCCCTGAGGGTATTTCCTACACGCAGTGGCATAGAGGTGTTTTCTTGAAAAGAGACCTCGGGTTGTGTTTATAAACTCCCTATAGGCGGGTAGATACTCCAAGAGCGTTCTTCATTCCTGGCATAACGTACCGAACGTTCATCATCTAAAGCTTGATATGGGTTTGATTGTCTACTAATTTGTGGTCTAAGTAGTACCTGAGGAGACGAACTAGATTCTCCTGTGAATGTCCTATTGTTCGAGCCTGAAGGCTCTGCTTGTTGCGTTTGAGAAAGTTGATCCAACTCCTCTGTTTGGAAGGGCGAGCTATAGCTAATCCTTAGAGTCTATGTGGACAACTGATTAGTTGAATAGTTATCACCCCATACTGAGAGCGAGGGTGATGATTGTCTATTTTGTTGGGCGTAGTATGCCTAAAGACCCAAGAGGGGTCTGCCATATGCATCGAATCCCGACATATTCGGGGGGTATATGAATACCCGCAGAATAATGGGAAGAGGTGAAGATAAAAATTAATGAGGTGAAAAAAATGAATTTGAACCAGAAAGTAGGAAATTTTATGTCAGTTTCACCAATTTTGTTAGTGAAGCTGATGAAGCATTTGAAAGTTCACGTTGGGTTCACCAATTTTATACGATGGAAAAGTGACAAGCAAGCTTGGGAATCTACAAGTAACTCTTCCTCGCACCTGACCTTATGAGGTCATGCGGAGATAGCCAGTGGGGATGGAATACGCATGGGATTCAGACAAACTAGTTAGGCAATCTGATGTCTTCTACACGCACTAGTGGAAATTACAAATCTAAGGCAAAGAAAGCCCTCTTCACCTGAACTGGTGTGATAGATCGATTAACAAGGATGACTGCTCGAAGGCTCCAATAGATATCGAGCTCTGGCGTGATCCGATCTATTGGTTGTGGGATACATGGAAAATGACCTGGGATAGTTTCGTATATATCTCTAGACAGGGTCATAAAGTGAATGATGGATATAGTTATTTATATGGGTGATTCTCTGGCCTAGTCCAGAATTTCATAGCTTCGTTAGCTGCTATGTCCAACAAGGATAATTGTTCGATGATGATAGGTGGAAGTGGAGTGGATCTAAATACTAATGTACGTAGGCTAGCGTCTATGTCCAATTCACCTATGGATTTTTTGGGCTGTGGGATTCGTGGGTCACAACCATAGACTCGTGGTTGTTGTGGACCTACTATAGTCATGTACAGGATCATTCCCTAATCCCTAGTATCCAGTAATCATATGCTTTCTCAGTTTCTATATTCAGAATCAATAATTGTGTGATCTTCTCAGAATATCTCACAAGCGTTCATGCAACTTGAATTCTTAAGCTGGTATCTATATCTGTGAGAGTGTCTCCTTCATCTGGCTGTGGGACCAAAGGATCACAACCAAAGGTCTGCTCTCTTTCAAACCCTTCTACAGTCATGTAGATATGAGCCTAGGGTAATCTGCAGTTTGGTTGATTTGACCAAAATGGATGTGCTTTGCCATCTTCTATATTTAACCCGTGTAACTGAGAACTGACTTGTTGTAAGTCTACCGTTGTTCAGAAAACTTGGATCCTAAGATTTTGATCTATATCAGTTATTACCATGATGAGATTGGACTGGGTCATGATTGGCTCGAATACGTATTCTCTGGGCTCCCTAGGTCCCGTGATTATCATACAGAAGCAACAATGTAACTTAAACTACAGCGAAATGAAATTTAACTACTTCGAGTACATCTATAGCATATATGATTTCTCTATTTTTGTATTTTCTGATGAACTTTATGAATGAATTTAAAAGAGCAACTACTTTGACATATCTAGAATTTGACAATTAATCTAATGACAGAATTAAAACAAACAAGATAACCAAGTGTAGCTATTTGTCTGTACGATTGTTATCCTATTCTAAACAATTAAATAATTGACTTAATCTATTTGCAAGACTCTCAATCCTACCTCAGAAGTGAGGAGTGAATCATAGTTTCTCAGAAACTATCAATCCCCACTGCTTCCCCGGTAATATCGAAAGTGAAATTGACTGAAATAAAGTGATTGGCTACTTTATTTGATATGTTTCTAACTAGAACTTTGAAAGCTAGAACCTGGATTCCGCAGAACAGTGGCAAATCTGATGGTGTGTGTGATCTTGTCCCCTGAGTGTGATCTCCTCGTTCTTTCGCATTCACATGGATCCAAAAAAGCATGTAATGCTAGCATCAACAGAAGTAGATATTGGGATAAAGGCAGCTTAAGATATAGACTGAATACAATGTGAGTAGGAGAGGGATAGTGCAAGAGTACAGAGCTTGGCTTATGCAATTCCTAGCAGGATTTATTATGAATCATGCAACATGAAGTGTCCAGAACCCAGGGTTCATTTTAAGAGACCTCTTGGAAATCGGAGGTGGAGAATACCTGGTGAATATCCTTAGAACCGGTTTCACGGGAAGGTGAATTTTTTGGGGTTGTATGAAAAAATTTCACCTGATTGTCAAGTGGTGTGACAGAAGGCTGCAGACGTGTGACAGGAGATTTTTCTTTCGTGCGCCAAAAAAAATTCAGTAACGCACGTCAATAGACCTCAGTGACACACATCAACAAGGTTACTGATGCACGTCACTGAGGTCTGTTGACGCGCGTCACTGCATTTTTTTTTACGCGCGACAGCAAAATATCCTGTCGCGAGTCTGCAGCCTTCGACCTCTGCTTTCTCATCAAAAAATCTCCATGTCGTGCGTCAAAAAAATCTTTGTCATGCGTCTGACGCGCGTCATTAAGGGTGCTGTCTGACATCATCTTCAGTGACGCGCATCAACAGACCTCAGTGATGTGAGTCAACAGACCTAAATGACACGCGTCACTGAGGTCTGTTGACGCGCGTCAATGCATTTTTTTGACGCGCGACAGCAAAATCTCCTGTCACGCGTCTGCAGCCTCCGACCTCTACTTTCTCATCAAAAAATCTCCATGTCATGCGTCAACAAACTCTTTGTCGTGCGTCTGCTATGCGTCAATATCTATTGTACCTCCTTGTCTGCAAACCCTCCTTATTGCACGTCAATAACATACCCCCTTATCGCGCGTCTATAATACGGGATATATCATATTGTTGAAAAATGTGAAGTAGAAGTGTTCTACCTGGCGAATAATCTAGGTTTATATAGGGGATATTTTTCAAGGGTAGGTGAAGCTGACCCCTAAAAAAAATTAAAGTTTAATTTTTAGGTGAACAGGTCGTTGACCCGTGCCAAAAAATTCACCTTTTCAAAATTTTCAAAAATGGAATATTCGCCATATTACGAATATTCGCCACTAAAATTTTCCCTGCCAGAACCTGAAACTATCCTGTTTGAAGAATAGAACCTGTAACTTTAATGGATCCCTACTGAAAACAAACTATTCTACTCCAATGGATTGGATAAAAATGTCAACAACACCTGCACAAGATGGATATGTGGCTTTCTAATAGCTAAACAATACTAACTAAGCATGCAATGAAAGAAAATAAGAGCTCTAAGCAAAATGAAAGGCTAATCTATTGCAAAGAGAAATTCAGAGGAAAATTTTAGGGGCCATTTTCTTGAGCACAAGCCATCTATTTATAGCATTTCATTCACCCAAGGGTAAATACCAAATTGATCACTTAAACCATAAACAATGTAAAAACACTATTCCAGGGGACCAAAATCATCAATGCAAGCCCAAGGCGGTGAAAGAAAGCTGGTAAAATGTTGAATTTTACGTGAGTCGCGTTAAAAGAGCATTATGGAAAACACGTTCAGGACCACCACCCTGAGCAGGGCGGCGGTTACAGGACCACCGCCCTGTTCAGGGCGGCAGTCACGAGACCGCCGCCCAAGCAGGGAGGCAGTTTTGTCACTGAAGAGCAAAAGGCCAAGAAAAGAGGGGGAAAAGGGAAAAACAAAGCACGTAGGGGCTAAGTGGGGCATGTGGGATGTTAACACACACTTGGAGAGCTTTTCCAGATCCTAAACACCTTGCGAGGAGACCTGTATCATCATTGGGGCACGTGTTGCATTATTCCGGCAGTGCAGTTCCCTACAATTTTGGGTACGTATAGTGCTCCCATAGTAAATCCCTATCCACATAATCTAAGTGCTCGGCCAAACATGAGAAAGGAATGTCTGTGGGTGGATTTAGTGAGGACCTAATGGGAATTCTCATAAAATGCATCTTAAAGACGGGGAATTGGCCAGCTTCAGCTTCTGTGGGTAAGAGAGCTGAAAGTAGGTCTATTGGATTTTTGGTAGCTAATGGAGAATGCTCGCCAAGAGGAAAAGGTATATCAATTGGGTCTATGATGGGTGGAGGAGATGATGGGAGTTACTCTATAAGTGGAGGAACGGATAGGTGCTCCTCTATGGGTGGAGGAGATAATGGGTGTTCCTTTGTGGGTGGAGGAGGTAATAGGTGCTCCTCTGTGGGTGAAGGAGGTAATGGGTGCTCCTCTACGGGTGGAGGAGGTAATGGGAGCTCCTCTATGGGTGGAGGAGGTACGGTAGGTAAAGGTTCTCTAAGTGGAGAAGCTAGGGGTGAGATGGTCTCAATTTTAGTGGAAGACCCCTCTGTAGGTGATGAAGGAGATGAAAGGTACTTCTTTGTTGGTGAAGGAACAGTGAAGGTTGGTTCGAATGTGGAAGGAGGATTTTGGGCTAGGATTTCCTCTATGGAAGGGATGTGAGGTAATTGAGAGTTGATAGGTACCTTGTTAAAGATAGCGTGAACCTCACGTGTATGGGTATCATGAGTGGATGTCTCACCAGTTTGATTGGATGAAGGGGCATGGTTGGGAAACGGTTTTTTGAATATTTGTAGATTTTGGTTGGAGGTGGAATTGGGATTATCCATAGTTAACTCACCTTTCTTGATTATTTCTTGGATAATATTCTTGAAAGTAATGCAGTTTCTGTCACTATGACCCTTTACTCAGTGATAGTTACAGAAATCATGCTCTTTATATCATATGGGCATGGGGCGAGCATGGTCAAAACCAGTGTGGGGTTTTATTGGTGGAAGGGTGATGGATCCATCTTTGATAAGCTTTTCTAAAACAGAAGAGTAAGGTTCCCCAATTGGGGTATATTTCTACTACTCTTGTCTGAATCGAAAATCCTGGACAGGTTATAGATTAGATGAGGGTGTAGCTTGATTTGATGGATGAGCTGGGCCAACCTTAAGTACCACTGCGTTAGTGGTGCCCTTAGTTTTGGAATAATTGGTTATAGGTTTGGAAGAAGAAGAGGTTTCATTCGACTTGAATGTCGAATTCTTAGTTCGTAATTGGATTTTCTTCTCTTTGATGGCCTGAATCTCTAACTTTCATGCCATAGTGAATGCCTCATCAAATTTTCGAAAGGCTTGGACCTGTAAGGTCAGGGAGATATGTCTAGCACAAGCTCGTGTGAAGAGCTCAATGAGTTTAGTTTTTGGCAGTTGGAAGGTAAGTTGATTGATCAAGCTGCGCTAGCGAGTGACAAAATATACGATAGATTCGTCCTCATACTAACGTGTGGAATATAGATCGGTCATGGTAACATTCTTGACAATATTGATAAAGAAATGATCCAAGAAGGCTTGGGCTACTTGATTGAATGAGAATATAGAGTGTTTGGGTAACCCACTATACCAATCTAATACAGGTCCAGTGAGGGACATGGTAAAAGTTCTCAAAGGCAAGGCATCATCATGAGCAATCAGATAACACCCATGTTTGAATGAGCGCAAATGCTATTGTGGGTCTTCTTTGCTATTGAAGCGGTTAAATTTAGGCATTTCCTAATGCATAGGGTATGAGCGGATAGGAATGGATGTGTGAATAGGCTCGTTGCAAATCTCATCATAGGTGAGATTGTTATGGGAGCTTGAAACCAACGCCTCCAATGTCTTCATCTTGTCCAACATCAATTTAATTAGGTCATTGGTGGGTTGTGATTATTAGATTCCTCCTATAGCGTGAGGAGGTTGGTTTTGGGCATATAATGGGTGTGGAATTCCAGTGTATGGGGCTGCCATGTAAGGTGGTGGAGAAGAAGGCAGTGAAATAGGGGGTACGTACCTGAAATGAATAATAGATGAAATAGGTGGTTGTTGGTAGTATTTATATGGGGGTGGAAGGGTTGTGGTAATGCTAGTGGAAATAGGGGCTAATGATTGTGGAATGGAAAGAACTATGTTCTAAAATGGGGTAGGGGTCACTGAAACTGGAGGTGGGAATGTAGCTATAGGTATGTATGAGACATTTGGGGTGGATGAGGTTTTGTTTGGGGTAGTCTTTGGGGCTATGGTGGATGTGATGGGTACCACAGTGGTAAAAGACATGGCAGTCATAGCTGGTATAGAACCTAACTGCGAAACGACTTGGGGTAAAGTGGATGTGGGCAACACAGAGAAAGATGGGGCCAATGCGAAAGTGGGTGTGAGAGTCGGGGGGATAGATATGGGCATGCCGTATATCAACTGACCCGAGGCATCTCGAGTGGATGAGTGAGAAAGGTAAAACTGCAAGGTGATAGGGTTTTGGTAAAGGAGTCGTGTGAACTCCTCATCTCCGGTAGCGATAGTAGTAGGCTGGATGGGATCTATGGTTGATGATAAAATAGAATGCTGTGAAGGACTAGGTGGGAGTGGTTGGAAACTAGCGTGGAACATGAGGGCACTTGTTTGTCTTTGGGTCAACACCATGTGAACCAGTATTGATCAGGTAGGGTTGTTTCTCTGTAAATGATATAGAGAACAGCAGGAACAAATGAGTTTGGTGATAAAAATGGATGAGGTAACAAATGGTGGCTAGAATGTGAAACAGGCTAACTGATGTCAGTCAGGGGCAACCACTGCCAGTCACTGTAGAAAATGGACAGTGAGTAAACAATGAGGCAGAAGGTAAAATCTGATAGGTATGCCAAATCTAGGGATGTTTAAAATGTCAATGGGAATAATGACAGTGACAGAGACTGTGAAAAGTGGAAGAAAGTGGAGTAAAATTTCCTTTTGAGTAGGTTAGAAAAAGGACCTAGAACCGATGTCAGTTGGATAAAACCGATGATGGTCAGAGGGTAACTGACGATGGTCACTGGACCAACATCGGTTACTGTGAAATTAAAATAGTGATGAAGAAAAATGTGGTTGTGAGTTAAAATTAATCTGGAATAAAACCCAAAATTCTGAGAATGATGATAATATGGTCCAAACGCACTCAAATGAAGTTGTAACTCACTAACTGTGATGAGGAGCGTGCAAATGGATGAAATAAGAAAAATGAAGAACGTGACCTTGCACCTCCAAATGCAAGCCAAACAGATACACTAAGAAAAATATGATCCTAAGAGTGCCTTTTTTCTATTATGTTCATTTATCTTATGCTATTTAAGGATTAACTCAAGCACTGTAGAAATAGAGTTTTTTGGTGAGGATGCATTCCTACGAAGAAGGAGATCTACAAGGGAGAGGTTTTAGGTATGTTATGGTGGGGGGTGGGCCATCACTCTGATGGGGTGACTCGAACAGAGCAGCGACCAGCGGGGTGCCCACTGTGTCGTGATCATGTGATCACCTACAGCTTCTTCTATGTGAGATGTTGTTTAAGAATGTGTATATATTTTGAATTTTTGTGATGGTTGGGTAAGATTCAGAGAGAGAGAAAATAAATAGAAGTGCTTTTCTATGATTCGTTTGTCAACCATCAGCTGGGAATGACCTCCAGTGTATAGGTCGCCCTCATTTAATCTGAGCTAATGCAGATAAAGTCAGAATGAAATGTGATTGATATTTAAACCCAAATCGAAAATGTAGAATTTGGACGCCACAAATAAGATGAACAACATAGAGGGATACTATTTCACTATAATGCAGATACTAATGAAAGGGAAGAAATGATTCATTTTAATTACACCAAAAGATATGATTGCTTTTAGAGTAAATAGAAAGGAGAAGAAGATTACCAGGGGAGAAAGTTTAATGTAAGTACGCTTTTAGAAAAGAAACAAACATATAACGTTTTCACCTAGAAATGAAATGAAATGCAAAAAACCCCAAATGGGTCCCATCGGGCGTGCCTAAATGTTTCACCTTGATTTTTAGAGCGTTTCTTCAAATGAATTATTGATGAAACAAATAAGGGTAACTGGGTGTAGGAGGAATACTTGTTGAAATGCTGGTTGATAGGTTGTTGCGCGTGTATGACTTCTGAATCCACAGCTAATTCATGAGAGATTCCTTTTTGTTTAGGAGGAAATACCTGAAATAGAACACAATACTACTAGAATAAAAGTTAAAAAATATATGCAATGGCCTGCCTAGTGTGTGCTAGATCCAGGAAGTGTGGTACTTCCTGGACAGCTGTCAATCCACTGTTTTAAAGAAAATTATTTTTGAGAAATAAGGGAAATCCTACTGTTATTTTAAAATTATTTAGGTATCTCACTTTAAAACTACAATAAGCAAATTCATCTCATCTAATGGGATAAGATAAGAATTGAAGCTGAGGTTCAAATGATTGGTTTTCGGTATCTGCAGGTACTGATGCTGGTCTAGGGTGAGATCACTGGGCGAGTTTTGGGTATTTGGTGACAGTTTAGGTGGGTAGGTCTCTATTCTAGGATTTGTGGGAAAAAGACATAGAGACTGACATAGGTCTGGTATGATCCGGTATCAGCGGTTAGGTATAATTGGTGACGGTTGTGGGTAACCGGCGTCGGTATGGTCGGGGTACAATAACCTCAAGAATAAGATTAGCTGGGTGATAGATATGAGATTAGATGAAGGACTTTGGTCAGTCGGTAATGAAAAGTATTCGTATGGATATGAGGTACGCACATGCAATGATTTTAATGGGTCTATGGTATGGTGAAATGTGTTGGAGTGTGGATAAAAATATGGTGCAAGATAAATAATGGAGGCATAATGATGGTGGGATGGAGATGAGAGCAAAAACTAGTAACAGTATGATAAAAGGATCTACCAAATGATAAATTGATAAGTGTTGGTTAACAAAACTTACTATTTGTGAAGGCTTGAGGTCCTAATGATTGGTTTGATGGATGCAAGTGATCACCAACTGGAGAATGAATCTTGATGAAGTGTTGCTGCATGCACACTCCTCTTTGCTTAGATCAATTAGGTCATGGTTGGCTATGTGCTGTGCTTGAGGTATATGGCTTAATGGATGCTTCCTTAGATGTGTAGTAATAACACTGGAATTTTTGCTCTGAAGCTGCGTTAGCTCTTTGAGTTTTGTCACTTGCTTCTCAAAAGATCTTGCTAAGTTTTTCTATCTTCCAACTTAGAAATGTGCCAATCTTCAAAATAAATTTGTTTTTTGGATTAAAAGGGGTAACTGACGGATGTTCCGAATTAACTGGCAGACGGTTAAGGGTAACTGGCATCAGTTAGGGTGGGATTTCCTAGGTTTACTAAACTTAGGCAGATCCTCCTTAATTTTCTAGGATCTTGCTTCATTTTACCCCATGCGGATTAGCACTGGAAGCCTCCTTCTGAGCATGGGCGGGAATGTGGTTAGAGGAAATGTAGGCATTGATTTTTAGGGTTTTGGGTAGGTCTTAGTTAGTTATGGCAACTTACTAAGAATAGGTCTTAGGGTGAGGTGGCTAGATGAGGTGTCTAGGTGAGTTGGATATGTGGGCATTATCCCAACTAGGGTACTTAAATAATAAATATTGTGATAATTATGAATTAATTTAATTTAAATAATTAAATTAATATTATAGTGGGGTGAAGGGGGCCATGGCTAGGTGGATGTGTTCAAGGGTGCCTATATTTAATGAGAGAAAAAAGGGGAGTGTGACCTAATTTTAGTGTCTAAAGAGTGGGAAAGCGCGAATGTGAAATTAATGTTGGGTATGCCAGGTAGATGGGAGAAATTAATTATGAAGAATATTTTGAAATGTAGATCTAGGTAAGATTGGTGACCGGGGACATCATTTGTTACCTTGCATTGTTGACGTTACATGACTGTAAAGTAGGAAGAATGAGATAATGAGCTATCGGTACATCCAAAGATCACATAAACCAAAGCATGATCTAAGTGTTGAGGAGGCATTGAAAATTTATGAGCATATCGAGATAGAATACAAGAAACAAAGTTGATGTAGCATCAAATTAATGGCGACTAGGCTGGATCAATGATGAGGAGGGTTTTAGTAATTAGGGTTTGAGGAATGAAGTGTGATAGATTAGCAGAAGGGCTATGGGAATAGAATCAAAGAGTATATTTCACACTCGTGGATAGCATATCTTCAGAGGTAAAAGAATAGAACAATAAAATTGATAGAAAGATGATGAAATGTATCTAGGTAGGTGAGGAAAGAATTAATCCATGACTCTAGATATCCTCCAGTTATTGAAAGTAAGAGGATCCAAAAGGAGCATCCAGAGGATTGATTGATCGAAATGTTCTCATCAAAAGAGGAGGAAATGAAGGGTGAGCTTGGACAACTAACTTGACATAGTGTAAAAGTTTCTGATCACTAACTTGAGGAGGGGGGTTAGGGGTGTATTTATAGGGTTGATGATGACCTGATGGGGTCACCATTAGACTATACTACATCAAATTTATTTGGTAGATGGTGAATAGATGTTTTGTACAACTCTGTCAACAAGTGGCCTTGATGAGTGTCAGGGTACATGCTTCGATCTGTTTAAGAGGGTTAGGGTTACATCTGGGATGCTTAAGTAATTGCATAGAGGATGGGAAGTTATTAAATAAGGGTAGATGAGGGTTTTAAAGGGAGTAGAAATGGGATTTTACTTTGCAGATAATGTGATTAGGGGTGGATTACTGCTAAATTAGTTTGAAAGGTAACAGGGTTTCATGACTACAGATGGGAGATTACCAGTGACTTACCTTATGATGAGGGTATTTATGGGATGACAACTACGCTGGAAGTAATAATTCAAATGGGGATACGAGCATTGCACAGGTAACCAATATTGATGACCGGACCACAAGGGTTACAACTATGGGATAGTGGGACATGTATTCTAGGTGCCTCCAAATTTGGTTCTACATATGGATGTAATCATACAATGTTAATAAAGTCATCCCATCTTCACACAAGATGGCCAACAACGATGTTGATTACAACATCATTGGATTACATTGCATGCAGATTTTGAGCTACTACCAGGTGTGCATCTAGGTGGGAAGACTAGGTGAGAACCTCTTATATCTAGGAATTATTCTTTTGTTACTTGTATTCAGTGAGGTTGCAACCTTGCACCTAATAGGCCAAGGGATGATCAATTTGGTGGTGAGGGATGGTTCCCCTGATATCCATATAATTCACTGACAAATGGGGACATTTTAGATGAGGTATGCATTAGATGGCTCAAGTGTTATACCACCATTCTACAAGTGGTAGCGCTAGTAAAAGTGACCCAGGAAGTTCCTACCAGGTGTTTGAAACAAATAAATGGCACGATACCTACATATAAACATTTGTTTACTATGTTCAGATTTTCCCATATGAGTTTGGGATGATATGATGAACTATGATCTATTTGAGTACCTAAACATGAGAATTTATTAGTCCAAGACATTACTAGTAGATATAGGATCCATGATCACTTACTATAATCTTGGGTGTTCTAGGTAGCTTTTGGACCTATCTCCATATTATATATAACCACTACCTAATTATTGTAAAAGGATTGAGACAAGGCACAAAAGTGAGCATAATTGCGTGATTCTAATCTACAATTTGACCATTTCACACTTTTCCCTTTAGATGCAAATAGTCTTCATGATGAAATGCATGGAAACCTCTACCCACTTCCAACTAGGACATAGTTCGGAAGCGTATGTCAGAAATGTTTGAAACATATTAATAGTTTCTGACTTATTAGCTCTGGAGACACCAATGGCCATTATGGAAAAAACATTGAATGAGCACCCCATTTCAATCCTTCCAAAAAGAAATCTTTCGTGCTAATTAAAGATGGGATAGGTTATTAAGAGCAAGGACATAGCACTATGAATGGGTCCTCGACTAGAAGAAGAAAATGGAGTTTTGAGAGAACTTGAGGCTAGTTTCACCTATAGATCCCCCCACATCAGGAAGAACCATCGATGCCTATGGTCTTCGAGAATGTTTTGGAGTAGCAAGAATAGGCACCCACCTTCCTGATAGTACAACTTTTGCTGACCATAACATGGAGGATTTTGCACAAGAGGTATGATGTCCAGGGATACTAGTATCTAGGACTTCACAACTGTTGAAGCCGCACGAAGATATTCACACGTGGTAGACAAGGAAAATTCAAAGGCGCTGAAGGATAAGGAAACACACACCAGTGATAAGCTGAGGATTGATCCAGGAACTTATCTATTTTCATGGTTATGGAATATTTTTGGAGATAGTGCATGTGGATCACATAAACCAGATGGAAGAGTTACATGTGTACACAAAAATACTATTTTTGGGATGAAATTTCTACTAAGTGCTTTGCATGAGTTTTGGGATAATAATAGGATTACCATTACTGCCAGTTAACTATAGAAGAGAGATATTATTAGTGCACTTACATGTGTGCATATTATTGTAAAGGTGCATGGCTAATTTTAACATGTGACCTATTTTGGGAATTATGTAAGCAGTGAAGGGAAACTCCCCACCCCTATAAATATATAGTAAGTTCTGTAGTTTAGACACACACATAGACATTGTGTATGAGTTATTGTGGAGTTCTGTTGATCCAGAACTGACGTACGTGCATAAAAGCTATGGTGATACTAATTATATGATGTAAGAAGCTTCTATGTAATATAGTGTATTTAATATAATGGAGTGTATTAGATTAATACATGGTGTCAAACATGACTGTAACTAATTCATATGCATGGATGATTTCATTATGATTATCATTTGATTCATGATTCTGCTAAGATCTAAAACTAGTTATGCACTATTGAATAGTTATTCTCTGTGGAATGATTGTGCTTATTTATAGTTCTGAATATGCATTAACTCTTCAACACATTACCATCTCTGCAAAAGCAACTCTAAGGAGGGGCCTCATACCTTTGTGCATGCTTCACGTTGAGTGCTCAGTCTAAGGATGAGTGATGTGTCGATGCGTGCCTGGGTTGTTCATGGTAAATTCTAGGATACATCATTGGTTCTATTGCTGAGACCTCTTTTTCAGGTTTTTTTTAAGATGGTTCGTGATGAAGACATATCGGTTGACCCTAGCAAGTGTTGAGGAGCAAATTAAAGATCTCGAAGAAGAGTACACATAGGAGGTTCAGCACTGAATCTGATTTTTTGGCACAGGTGCGTGGGTGGAACAATAATATATATGACTATCTTTATGGGATCATTCTTTTATATCTTCCCTTATAGAACTATATGAGTGGCTAGTTGCTTATGCGTCTAAATGTGAAATACAAGGTATCAAACACTTGTCTGGACACAAGGAAGAATTTCAGGTCTTGTATGATGTTGATGTGATTTGGAAACGTGTGCTATGGATACTTGGTTTTGTTGTGTTTTGAATAAGCTATATTCTGGAATACTCAATTTCCACTTATTCTTACCCATAAGTAGTTGAGTTTCAATTTTTTACATTATTCCCAGGGGAACTTAACTTGCAAGGCATTCTATTGGTGATTAAGATTTTCATGGTTACCTTGAACTTAGAAGAAAAAATGATGGCCAGCTAAAACCCACCACGCGTGGGGGCAGGAGCAGGTTTGGTGAAAGATGGTGGACCTAGCGAGAGAGAGGTAGAGAGAAGAAAGGAGGAGAAAATATAATGAGGCATGCAAAAGTGAGATGGAGAAACAACAAGAAATTGTAGAGTGGATGACATTGAGGAGAGAGATGGCTCATGCAAAGCATTTAGAGCTCACGTACAAAAGGCATGGATCTAGAGTATCTACGAACTCCCCCATTTGGGAAAGCATGAACAGGAAACCATCCTTCGACCTTACAAGAGAGAAGCACTAGTAGAGATAACCTAGGTCACAAGGACGCGCTTGTGAATCTACATGGAAAACTAGCCCTTGTGCTTGGTTTTCTAGTACTCTAGTACATCTAATAATGAATAAGCTAATTTGGGTAGTAGGGAAAGTAATGAGTAAGTCACATAGCAATCACATCCATGATAGGAAAAACATCTTCATTGTTGTTTAGAGGTACCCTTTCAGGTACATCATCAGCACAAAATTTGAGAGCACAAAATTTTGGACTCACTTCATGTAGTAGTACAACCACACAGACTATATGTGTTGAACTACAATATTACTATTTTGATAGAGGGAAGGACATCTTCTGGTCCAATTCCGACTACAGGTGGAGGATAAAGAGGTATAGGGGGCTCTAGTTATGGGGGATCTAGTGGTTCTAGAGGTAAATGTAATATAGGGGGTTTTAGATCAAGGTGGGCAGTGTCCTGTACCAGACTCCAGAATATTTACATGGAGATGTCTCTGTCCATCTTTTATAGTATAGGGACATAAAATATGCTACTGAACATGTGCACATGTGTGAGATATTGTGGCACAAAAAAGGGATCACAACTTCTAAGTGCAAGGAAAGTCAATTTGCAACTAGATTGTAGGGACGTGCACACAGCTGGTATAAGAAGTTTGAACCTAATCAAACCTTGTGTAGATTATGTAACATACAAAGATGCATTTCTTGAAAGAATTTATACATCCCTAAATTTTAGCAAGAAGAGTATAAGCCACGCTAAAGGATATTAAAGCAGGTCACTACTTGAAAGTGTCCACGAGTATGATTCTCCATTTTAGAACACATTTGTCTAAGCATTTCTTATGATATTCATGCAAGCCAACATGCAAAATGGTTCATTGGAGGACTGATCAAACCTTTTAGAAGGGCACTATCCCATAAGACATACACAAATCTACGTGAAGCACTTGAAGTAGTGTTGCATGCTGAGGAAGTCGGAAGTGTAGACACTAGAGTGAGCCCATTCCTTGAAGCACAAATTTTAGCTGTCAAAAAAAAGTTGGAGAAACTATTGGCCAATTCAACACATGAGATGCGCACTAGGATTTGGTGTATAGATTGTGAAGTGGAAGGGAACACTAAGGATAGTTTTCCCCATAGGACAGTACATTCATTATTACTAGACTGCAAGATATGTCATTTAGACCATGATGCAAGCCACTACCCATTATTACAACACACGTTAAGAAAGAATGTATCTTGATATTGTAATATTTTTTGGTCCACGAATCACAATATAGAAGACTGTAGGTTGATTGGTCAGATCCATGATTCTATTGATATTGGTGTATGTTGACGATTATCTTTGCAGATGAACCACTAGAGTCATTTGATACCTTAGGTTGCTGGAACGTGTGCCCTAAGGTAACCTCTAGATTTTAAAAAAGCTGGCTCTTCTCTATAGTGTGAGATGAGGGTTAGGAGAAAACTAGAAAGAAATGTAAAACTAACCAAGGTGATACAACATAATATATTTAAAAGGTATAGGGAGATATCTAAAGAATTTTTTAAAATAGTTTGAAGAGCATTATAGCATGATCTAGCTATTCTTTAGAAAAACTTTTAGATTAATCAAAGTTTATGAAGACGAAAACACATGACAATGCAAATAATAAATAAGTTAAACCCAAGGGCGTATAACATGATAGATCTTATAAATCATCTAGAACTACTCAATAAAAAATAAAGATTTAGAAACATAAAAGACAATGGTGTAAAAAACAAGAACTCAATTTATGAAGAAAATACTATATAAGGTCGGAATGAAACATATTACAACTTTCTTATACAACTGAATCTTGTGAAAGCTTAGCTATTACAAAACCAAACCTTGAAACTCTTTTACAACCTTTGTCTTTTTTTATCTCCCAAAATATCCTCCCCTATTTCCTGGATCAAACATCCTTTTATAGATGTTCGTGGATCTTGTTTTGACATCTAGAAATAGAGTTTCTACTGGTAGCATTCAATGATCATCCCCTTCTGGCTCAATATCTCAACTACTTATTGAGATATTTATGATTTGTGTTTAATTTTCCCAACTGTCACTTCTAGAGTTGGTGATAATCCTTTCGTACTACATGGAGAGTGGACGCTTACTTGAGAGTCTTTTCTAGAACTAGATTCTCTAATCTACGCCTGAGAGACACGTGGTGGGCACATGCTAGTTTGGGGAGGATTACTCTCTTTCATTACTCGGAAGAGCACTCTGGCAACATGTGGAGGATGTGTTGTATTTTACTATGCTTTTAAAAAAATTTAACTTTCCGGGGTAATCATTATTGGGCTTGAGACACTTGGATGGAGCGGCGCAAGATTGAGGGTCCTTTCCTCTTTCTCCATACCTTGATTGTGCCAACAAGACACGCAGACACCTTCTACATTTAACTTCATACTTAGCCAATTTTTGAGTTGAGTGAACAAAAGAAAAAAGGGTCAGGGTGACAAAAAAATGGTGATTAAAAGAGTTTATGGAAAAAGAGATCTATAATGTATGATAGACACGAGTATCAGATAATTCTAAAAGTAAAAGTGAGCACCATGATCATGATCACACTCAAGGGAACTATGATCGGAATGAAGGGAAATTTGAAGGAGGTCGTGGCAGAGGTCGAGGATATTATGGTGGATTCAGGGGCCAAGGTTGTGGTGGTGGGAAATGTGAGTTTCCTTATGGAACGTGTTTTACATGTGGATCTCCTAACCACTATAGGTGCGAATGCCCTCAGAATATTACGTGTACTTTTTATGTAAATAATCATAACTATGAGGAATTCCTGGAATTATATGAGCATATTAGAAAGAAACATAAATAGGAGAACAAGTGCATAGGGATGGTTAGAATACAACATGCCATAGAAAATCAGTGGATGCCAAAGTTGGCACCAAAACCTGAGGTAGTACTTGTGAAGTTTACTAAATGCATTGAAGCTGCACGCGTCAGAGAGACGATACAACAAAATCATACCATCACTAATGAGGAGGATTTACATGAAAGGTACATGTTATCCAAAATTCACCCCCAAGGTAATTTTGATAACTGGCACAATTTCCTCAGGCTTGAGCAGGCGCATAAAAATTCTGCGAAAAGTTCTGCAGAAAAAAGTCCGTAGAACAAAGTCTATGGAAAGTGATGTAGAAAAGTCCACAGAAAAAAGTGTCCACAGAAAAAGTGTGATAGAAATCCATGAAAGTCACGGAATTGAATTCTGTAGAAAACCAAATCCATGGAATGTTGCAGAAAATTGGAAAATCCGCCGAACAAAGGAAAATGACATTTTTTCACGCTAAAATTCAAATGGGCATAACTTTTGATTCAGTGCTTGAAATTTGAAAAACTTTATATAATTGGAAATCTCTCAATGTCCTATATTCAATGGGAATCATATTTTTAAATTTTATTGATGTTATCTATGTGAAAAAAATTGAAAAAATCTCCAGCTACAATAAATTAAATGCTCAGTCTTGTAAAAGGCAAGAAATCTCTAGCAAACCCAAAATAGCTGCTCACACTCAGAAGACCTTAAATTTTGTAATTCTCAATGTATTTTTACAAAATTGATCTCATTAGAATCTTTACTCTGAGCCCAATTCACAAAAATCAAGAAATCAAGATATTGATGAATTTTTTATGATGATTTTAAAGAAAACGTGTTAGGATAATAACAATGCTTTAATTGGTAGTTGGGATGCATTTAATGAGGCATGGGAAAACATTTTTCAGTAATGCAACACATGGGACAACATGGAGAGCCTTTTGCAAGTAACATACCATCAATAAAACTTTTTATGATAACAAGCAAGTGGTTGAAAAGACAAATTTGGGATTGTAATTCTCTCTCTGCTTCTCAATTTTATAAATTGTAATCCTGGGTTTATTTGTAAAGGAGTTGGCCATTTTTCTTTCATGCCCCTTGTCTCTTTCTTCTCTAGGGTTGAATGTGGAGTTTAAGCCTCCTCTCTTTGTCTTGTAATGGAATTTTCTTGCATCCTACCTATTATCCCAAATTTTCCCCCCGATAAATTTGGTCAAACACGACCCCACACAAAAGAAAACCTAAGGGTAGGCCCTGTCCCATGAGCTCATAGTTCAGATCCAGCAATCGAGTGATATGTGGGGCTCAACGTAAGTAAATGGTAGGGTTGATATATGAGGAAAATCTCAAAAATGGAGAAGCAGGGTTGCTGAAGGATCAAACAAAGAAATGAAAGAAACCAGATGCTCTCAGAAGAGAAGCGGGGAAAGGCTCAAAATCTTCGGGCTTCACAAACGATTCAGAACGGGCCCAAATTGACTAAGTGTGGAAGAGACGGCAGAAGCTGCCACATGTCTCAACAATGCACCTCAAAGGTAAGAGCCCAAGAACAAAACTCAAATGAGCATGGAGCCTTCACATGTCCTAGGGTCTAACAGTTAAAAAAGGGGAGATAGAGAGGGCCCAAATTGGTTAAGTATAAGAGTGTTGGTGGAAGGTGCCAAGTGTCTTAACGGTGCACATTCAAAGGTGCAACCCAAAGTAGAAACTCAAAAAATTTCCAAGCCTCCACATGTCCCAGGTATGAAAAGGGACAAAATCGACCGTTGAAAAGTCAAAATGGGGGAGAGCCAGTGGAAGGTGCCATGTGTCCAAACGGCGCACCTTCAAGGGTAAAAGAAAAAGGTGATTCCCAAACAAGCGCAGGCTCACTGCATGTCCCAGGTTCGAAAAGGGAGAAATAGCGGGCCAAAAAAATACTAATTATAGAGAGCCAATAGATGGTACCATGTGTCGCACAAGTGTAATTTCAAAGGTGCGGCCCAAAAGGTAATCCTTAAATGAGCGTTAGCTCCCCACGTGTCCCAGAGTCCTAAAAGGTGAGGGCAGCCATTGAAAATTCCAAGAGCCTACGGAAGCCTCCATGTGTCTCAACTACACAACTTCAAAGGTAAAACCTGGGGGCAGTTTTGAAGAAAGTGTGAAGCCTCCGCGTGTCTTGGGTCAAGCACAGTGTCTCCGCCAACAGGAGGAACTAAGGGGAAAATACAAAGGAGCCCGAGGAGCCTGCGGAAGCCACCACGTGTCTCATGGGTGAAATTTCAAGAGCAAGGATAAGGGACAAAGCTCAAATGAGAACATGGTTTCCACATGGACCCGATACAGATAGACTCATTTAAACATTGCGCGCTCGCGACCTTGATCTTCAGAGGGCCATATCTTTTGACTAGAAACTCAACTTTGGGCAGGAGAAGACTTTTTATAAAGGTCTCAACCCCCTCTATGACATGGAAACATAAAATATCATTCTTAGTAGGATTTGGTGGGTGAAAATTAGGAAAATGTATTTCAGGCCATTAATGTAGAATCCGATTGCTTTAACTACCAGATTAGATTTGATTTGATCTGCCATTCTTCTTCCTCAACACACCAAAGAGAACTAGAATAGACATATTTTAAGTGGATTTTCAGGAGGCATTGATTGATGGTGGTTAAGCTTTGAAATTAAGATTCAATGCATATCTCAAGATGGTTGAAGAAGGATTTGAATTTCCCCTCCTCTCTCTCTTATTCTTTCTATATATTGTAAAGGAGGGGCATTTTCAAATGGTTTTTCATATTTTCTCTTTTTCCCCCTTCTCTCTTTCTTCCTTAGGGTAGAATGTAAATTCTAAGCCTCCTCTCTTGAATCTATAATAGCATTTCCTTACCTCTTTCCCACTAATTATGTACTATGTGAACTTTCAGAGCAATAAAGTCTGTGTTGTGATGCATCTGTCCATCCTTTGCTTATTTTATTGTCTCTTCTCGCATCTTGTTGTTGTAGGGTATACCATGCATATTCTGATGTTTATTTTAGGTTATGGGAGCCATGTTTAATGGGTTTCAAAGTGGTTTTCTATGTGAAAACTATCTCTGGTCTATGGTGCATCTTTTCCACCCTCTCGTCTGCTCACCTCTCCCCACTTTAGGAAGTCAAATCTATGATCAACGACTTCCTTTTCTAGTGTATCACCACTTAGTGTTGGCTCTCTTTCACCCTCTCTCTCTCTATTCATGTCCCCTTGGAATGATTAGATTAGGATTAGGTTATCTCTTCCTGCACTTGAGTAACTTATGGCAGGTAGATTACGAAGCAAGAACTGGATTTATCTAGAGGTCCATCTCAGGTTTGCAAGTCCCACAGCTTGAGAGATGGTCCCATGTTGTGCAATCACATTGGATTCCCCACTCAGATACCAAGCCATTCGGGGGTGCTATGATTCCTCAATAACAGTTTTGGCATGCCCGGTGGGACACTGGAGTTAGATCTCTCATCTTTCCTAGGTGTCTCATTATCAATAGCTAATCATAAGCCCTCGTGTGACCACAGTAATAGTTTTGGCACACTTGGTGAGACAAGTCTAAAGAACCTTATCACTTCATCTTAGCAGGTTGGTGTGTTCCTTTTAGGATTTAGCCTTTTGAGACACATGCAAACATATCTGGAAACTCCATTTGGTCAATAACCCATCTGTGAAGTTGCAGACCTTCTCCCATCCATTCTTCATTCATCTTTCTTTCAACATATTTCATATTCCAGCATTCATGAAGTTGTGCAATCATGAATTCATTCCCCTCATGGAATTCACACCTACAGCAGTGCAGTCCACCTCCAACGTATCTCCCAACTCATCTAGATCAGTAGTATGATCAGATTTAGAACCATTACGCTTACCCATATGAACAGTGTCAAAATCAATTTGGCCATGGAGCTTATCAAGAACAAGGGGATGCATACAATGATGACAGTTATGTGGAGAATGTTGGTCTACTGGAAAAGATTCAATGCATGGAGGTTAGCATGGTGTAGTAAAGGGACACAACACAGATGAAGGCATTCAAGATTGGTTTCAGGGCACCTTGTCCATGGGCCAACCCTTTTCCAAGACACTATAGCCCTTAGGTGAGGCTTGACTTCATGGTTGAGATGCTGCCCCAACTTGCACAATGGACTGAGGAGATAGAGGCCTACGAACTTGGTGTCAGGGAGGCTTGTCAATGGGTAAGTCCTACACCATCATCTGGTAACTTTATTTTCACTCCCTAGGTAGCACCATCTCAACCTGAGCTTCAATTTCCCATCTACTACCCTAAGTGTTGATTTCCCTTCCCCATCTTCTATTCTTCCATCTCATTTTCTTTCCTCTTCCCTTTTCCCTTGCAAACCTAATCCCCCTCCACAAGAGCCAAAATAAATGCCTTCACCTCCACCACAAACAAGGAACAAATAGTGGAGACCCCATCCATTATTCCTCCTACTCCCTCAATTTCATGTTAGGGAGATATGCCCAAAACTAGTCAAGGAGAAAAACAAGCAGAGGAACCCAACAAAGAAGAAATGATAGAAAATATAAAGAGTTATGCTACTAGATTTGAGTTTATAAAGATTCCCTTGTTGGTTAAACCTATGGAGGATGCTGAGATCAAGCCGCAAGTAGTGGAAGCTCCAGCTATAGCACAATAAAGGGAAGAAATAACTACTCCAAATCCAAAAGAAGAGGAGTACAGTCTGGCTGTAGAGAAGGACCATGTAGTTTCAGAGGCTCCGAGTGTGGAGCAGACCACAAAAGAACCTTCAGTTCTTCCTACCACTTCCTCCCCTTCAATCTCTAATGTTAAAGAAGATTTTGATCTTTCAAACTACATGTTTGAGGATGAGGGGAACCATGGTGAGAAAGTTTCAGATCAGGAAGACACCATGGAGGTAGAGTGCATGTAACAAGACAACAAGGAGGCAAACTACCTATCAAACTTGGAATATTTATTTGATGTAGAGGATCCCGAGGATATAACATCATTTTCTCCTCCATCATCCATTTTCCAAGCACATGAGCCTGATTCCATAGAGGAGAGAATTCAAGGAAAGCATCCTGCATCTCACAATGGCCCTCTGGAACAAAGTTCGGAAGATATAAATCTTCCATGTTCTTCTCAGGAGAAGGAAAGTAAAGAGCATGAGGATCCCATCTCTCCCATTTCTCTCACACCATCCACCCAGGAAGGTCAGCAAGAAGACTCCATTTTAGGAGTTGAAATTCAGAACCATGGGCACATCCAAAGGATCATACCATGCCCAATCAAATACTTGGCTTCATTGGAGCCAAGGGAGAAGCCAAAACAAGTCATGCCCACTTTAGGGCATGAGGATGAGTTTCAAAGCAACAAGGGTCACCATTAGCATCTCCAGGAGTCCAAATCCTATCAACTTGAGGAGGTAGATGTTGATACCTTGATGATTTGGGTGGAGGACCATCTTATAATCAGTTTTTCACTCATTGTAACAGTCATGTTTAGTGCCAAATCATAAACATGGATGCATTTTCTGAGAAAGGGAAGCTATTTCTCTCTACCTATGATGGGATTTGTTTAAGATTTCTTTATTAGGGTTATTGTAGGAGTAGGAGTAGACTTTATTTTTGACAGAAGATGTGCTCTTTCACACTCTACATGTCTCAATTGAGGCATGTATCATTTGATCTTTGTACATAGTGCATGTTGTTGTGTTTTGTTGCTCTGAAGTTATATCACCATACAGTTCAGTGTGCCCATAGTCCATTTCCAGAATAGGTAAAATCCCCAAGTAAAGACAATTTTCTACTCTCAGAGATCTAGTCTCCATGTTTTTCTTAAAAAATGAGCATGCGAACACTAGGATGAGTTCATGGCATTTGGTGAGACCAGCTCCAGTTCCAACAGTTTCAAAGTGACTCAGGGATCAAATCTTCAAAGTTCATATCAGTTTCATGTTTACCAGAAAGACTCCATGCCCAATGGATGCAACAAGGCTACTGTTCTCTTCATCTAGTAGGCATATGTCCCCATCAATCACCAAACTGTTATCCCAAATTCACCCCCTAAAAAATTTGGTCAAACACAACCCTGCACAGAAGAAAACCTAAGGTTCGGCCTTATCCTGCTAGCTCACAGTTCAGATCTAGCAATCAAGGGTTATGCGGGGCTCGACTTAAGTAAAGAGTAGGGTCGAAATATGAGGATGATCTTGACAATGGAGAAGTAGGGTCAACAAAGGATCAAACAATGATATGAAAGAAACCAGAGCCTCTCAGAAGAGAAGCGGGGGAAGGCTCAAAATATTCGAGCTTCACAAATGATTCAGAACGGGCCCAAATTGACTAAGTGTGGAAGAGACAGTGGAAGATACCACATGTCTCAACGGCGCACCTCAAAGGTAAGAGCTCAAGGACAAAACGTAAATGAGCATGGAGCCTCCACGTGTCCTAGGGTCCAATAGGTCCAAAAGGAGAGATAGAGAGGGCCCAAATCAGTTAAGTATAAGAGTGTCAGTGGAAGACGCCAAGTGTCTCAACAACAGACATTCAAAGGTGCGACCCAAAGCAGAGACTCAAACAAGTGCCAAGTCTCCATGCCTCCCAGGTCTGAAAAGGGATAGAATTGGCCATTGAAAAGTCAAAATTGGGGGAGAACCAGTGGAAGGTGCCACGTGTCCAAATGATGCACCTTCAAGGGTAAAAGCAAAAGGTGATTCGTAGACAAGCACAGCCTCTCCGCATGTCCCAGGTTTGAAAAGGGAGACAGAGCGGACCTAAAAATGACTAAGTATAGAGATCCAACAGATGACGCCATATGTCGCATCAGTGCAATTTCAAAGGCATGTCCCAAAAGGTAATCCCCAAATGAGCACCAACTCATGACGTGTCCCAGAGTCTGAAAAGGTTAGGGTAGCCATTGAAAATTCCAAGAGCCTACAGAAGCCTCCATGTGTCTCGGGTCAAGCAAAGTGTCTCTTCCAAAAGGAGGAACGAAGGGGAAAATACTAAGGAGCTTGAGGATCCCGTATAATCTGCCACATGTCTCATGGGCACAATTTCAAGAGTGAGGGTAGGGGAAAAAAATCAAACAAGCACAGGGCTGCCATGTGGACCTGGTATAGACATGCTCATTTAAACATTATGCGCCCGCGACCATAATCTTCATACGTCCATATCTTTCAACTGGAAACTCATATTTGTGCGGGAGAAGAATTTTTAGAAAGGTCTCAAGCCCCTCTATACCATGAAAACATAAAATATCATTCTTAGCAAGCTTTGGTGGGTGAAAATTAAGAAAACATCTTTCAGGCCATTAATGCAGAATCTGATTGCTTCAACTACTAGATTATATTTGATTTGTGGTGCATCTTGTCCACCCTCTCCTCTGCTCACCTCTCTCCACTTCAGGTAATCAGATTTGTGATCAACCACTTCCTTTTCTGGTGTATCACCGCTTAGTGTAGGCTCTCTTTCACCATCTCTCTCTCTCCCTTTTCCTTTGGAATGGTTACATTAGGATTAGGTTATTTCTTCCTGCACTTGAGTAGCTTGTGGCAGGTAGATTAGGAAGTAAGAACCGGTTTTCTCTAGAGGTCCATCTTAGGTTTGCAAGTCCCAGAGCTTGAGAGATGGTCCCATGTTGTGTAATCACACTGGATGCCCAACTTAGATAGCAGTTCATTCGGGGGTGCTGTGATTCCACACTAACACTACCCACTAATTATGTACTGTGTGAACTCATGGAGTAATAAAATATGTTTAGTGGTGCATTTTGTGCATATCACTAATGTCTATTACAGGTTTTAGGATTTGTGTTTAAAATGTTTGAAGTGTTGTTCTATGTGAATTTCATCTTTGGTATGTGATGCATATTTTCCATCCTATCCATTGCTCACCTCTCTCCACTTCAATAAATTGTGATTATGATAAAAAATTCCATTTCTCGTGTATCACCATTGTAGTGTATTCTTTGTTTTCATGCACTCTCTCTCCCTGGTCCCTTGGAAGGTTAGATTAGGATTAGATAGTTTACCTGCATTAAAGTAGATTGTGGAAGGTAGTTTAGGAGAAAGAACCAACTTTCTCTAGAGGTCTGTCTAAAGTAGCAAGTCCCACAACTTGGAGATAGTACCCATGTTATCCACAAAAATTGATTTCTCATTCACACAGGCATGACAAATCAGAGGGTGCTGATTTTTCAGTGATAATAGTTCTAGGACTCTCGGTGGGACATGTTTAAAGTACCTTACCACGTCATTTTAGCAAGTTGGTATGTTTCTATTAAAATTTCAGCTTTTGGAAGCATATGCAAGCACATCTAGTGACTCCATTTAGTCCAAACAACCCACTTCTCTTAAATTGTAGACCTTCTCCCCATCCATTTTCATCCATTTTTCTTCCATCTCTTTCATTCTCTTCCATTCTATGAAGTTGTGAAATCATGGCTTCATTCCCACATTGGAATTCAGACAAGCAGTAGTGTAATCAACCTCTAACAAGTTTCACAACTCCTCTAGATCATCATTATAATCAGATTCAGAACCATTATTCTTACTCATATGAACAATGCCAAAACTAGGTTGGATATGGAGCTTATCAAGAGCGAGGGTGTGCATATGATGATAAAAATTATATGGATAATACGGATCTGTTGGATAATATTCAAACAATGGAGGCTAACATGGTTCAATCCAGTGCTATAACACAGATGAAAGCTTTGAAAATTGGTTGCAGGGCACCCTATCCATAGAAAGGCCCTTTTTGAAGACACTATATCTCATAGGAGAATCTTGATTTCATGGTTGAAATGCTTCCCCAACTTGAAAAATGGACCGAGGAGATAAAAGTGTATGAAAAAAATGCAAGACAACCTTGTTAATGGGTGAGTCAATCACCAGCTCCTTACACTCCTTTTTCTCCATCCCAAGCTTTATCATTTCAACAGTGTCAAGATTCAAGCCCATTGTATGCTGCGCCAAGTCTTGATTTACCTTCTCAATATTCTAATCTTCCATCTCATCTCATTTCTTTTTCCCTTTTCCCTTCCAAGTAGTCATCCCCTCCAAACAAACAAGAAGTTATATCTCCACCACCACAAGCAATTGCAAAATCTATTGTGACCCAACCCATCCCTCCTATTATTGTCTCAAGTTCATCTTAGGGAGCAAACAATCAAACAAATAGTCAAGGAGAGCAGCAGGAAGGAGAGCCAAATAGATAAGAAATGATCAAAATATTTGTAAGTTTGGCTCTCAAATTTGGGATAAAAAAATCCCCTGGATGGTTAAACCTTCTGAAGAAGTCGGGGTCAGACCTCAGGTGGTGGAAGATGAGTTTACAACAGAAGGAGAACATGAACAACAAGAAGACGCTCAACAATATGTTTTCTCTTAATGTAGTGTTCATAATGGAACTTTGTCTGAAGAAGATGGTGATCTAATCCAAGTTGCACAATCAGTCAAGAGGGAGGAAGAACAGCCAACTCCAAGTCCTATTGAAGAGGAGCATCTAGAAGAGATCAAATCAGAGTTGAAGCCACTTGATGAAGAAAGCATTATTCAAGAATTTTTTCTTTCATTCAAAAGGTCTAATTTGATTGGTGAATCCATGATGGAGAAGAGATATCAAGAAGACCTTTCTGCCCCAAATATTCCTCTAGAGCAGCGAATTGAAGATTTTGATTTGAAAAATTTCATGCTAGAGGAAGAGGCTACCCAAGAGCAAGTTAGTCTTCAAGAAACACCGAAGGAACTCCAGAGCCAACAATGTGTTGCAAAAACTTATAATGATGCAAAAGTGACTTCATTGGATAGTGCAATAAATAACAATGAGTTGCGGATTGGAAAGGAGTTCCATACTACCATAGAGGAAGGAAAAGAGCACACAGATCCCATCCCTTCCACACCATCCAACTAGGACGGATTGCGAGAGGACTCCATTTTTGGCATTAAGTTTCAAAGTAGTGGGCACATTCAAAGGACCAGTCCATACCCAATCAGGTACTTGGCTTCATCGGAGCCAAAAGAGGAGTTTCCAGAAGTCATGCTTGCTCCTGAGCATGAGGATGAGTTTCAGAGTACCAAGGCTCAACTGCAATGCCTCTTCAATCCAAATGCAGAGAAACTAGGAAAGGTATATTTCTTGTTTCCAGTTGATACCTTGATGGTTTGGGTGGAGGATCAACCTCTTGTCATTTTTTCACTCATAATAACATTCATGTTCAGCACCAAATCATATAGATGGCTTCCTATTTTGAGAAAGGAAAGCTACTTCTCCCTATCAATTACAGGATTTGTTTGAGTTCCCTTTGCTTCTAGTTAGCGTAGAGTAGGTAGGTTTTCTTTTAGTAGAAGAAGTGCTTTCACATACTCTGCATATCCCACTAGGGGTGTGTACATTTTTTCATTTTATACATAGCTTTCATTGTGGTGTGTATTTGCTCTTGCACAGTCCATTCATTAGAAGTAACAATGCTCCTGGAAGAAATCAGATTTAGGGGCAGTTTTTAGATTGTAATTTTTAGCCCCAATAGATTAATTATGGGTCTAGAATCCTCCGTTCCCTTGCCTTGGTAAAATTTTCAGTTTTGGGGACAATTACAAGATTTATCCAAATTCTAGAATCAGCTTCAGGAGTAGACCAAGGCAATTTCAGCCTAAGTGCTAAGTTCATGCAGATCCAGGGACAATGTTTTTTAAAAGGATCAGTTCTCAAGGTTAGGATAGACTCCATGCCCAATGGATACTTCAAGGCCACTGATCAATTCACCTAGCAGGCATGTGACCCCACTGAGTCACCAAATTGTTATCCAAAATGCACCCCCAAGGTAATTTTGATAACTTGCATAATTTTCTTGGGCTTGAGTAGGTGCAAAAAAATTCCACCAAAAGTGCTGTAGAAAAATCTCCGCAAAAAACTGTCACAGAAAATTTTGCAAAACAAATTCCGTGGAAAGTGCCGCAGAAAAGTTTCCAGGAAAAATTCCATAGAAAATTCCGCAGAAAGTGTCGCAAAAAAAAGTCAACAGAAAATTCCATAGGAAAAATTCTGTGGAAAGTCCACAAAAAAAAATATGTAGAAGAAATTCCATGGAAATTATGCATAACAAAGTCCGTAGAACGTGCCACAGAAAAGTCCAGAGAACAAAGTTCGTGGAAAGTGCCACAAAAAAAGTGTCCACAGAACAAAGTGTTGCAAAAATTTGTGAAAGCCACAGAACTAAAGTCTGTAAAAAATCCATGGAAAGCCAAAGAAAACTGAATCCATGGAATGTTACAGAAAATGGAAAATCCACAAAATAAAGAAAAACGACAGTTTTTTCGCGCTAAATTTCGAATGGGCATTACTTTTGATCCAATGCTCGAAATTTGAAAAAAATTATATCATTGGAAAGATATCAATGTCCTCTATGCAATGGGAATTATATTTCTCAATTTTATTGAGATTAGATGTGTGAAAAAATTGGAAAACATATCTTTCTCCAATAAATTAAATTCTCAGTCCTGTAAAAGGCAAGAAATCTATGGTAAACCCAAAATAGCTACTCACACTTAGAAGACCATAAATTTTGCAATTCTCAACGGATTTTTGCAAAATTGGTCTTGTTAGAATCGTGACTCCAAGAATGATGCAAAAAAATCAATAAATCTAGAAATTGATGAAGTTTTTATGATGATATTATGGAAAACGTGACAGGATTAGAACAATGCTTTAATTAGTAGTTGGGATGCATTTAAAGAGGCATGGGAAGACATATTTCACTGTTGCAACACATGAGACAACATGGGGAGCCTTTTAAAAGCAACATACCATCATGTTTGTGAGAATATTTGTCTTGTGGACAAATTGGTGGGTTTCAGGTCAACGCTATGGGAAGTAACATCCTCATTTTAGACAATAGAACAAGTCAAATATTTTTTTTTTGATAATTGCATACTGGTTCTAAATACATAATTTAGAACTCACAATTCAAATAACCATTTATATAACAGACAACCATATGCAGCTGTAATGACTCGGAATGCCTCCGATCTATTCATTCCATGACTCGGTAATCTACCGATCTATTCATGAGTAAAAAGAGTTAGTGTTTTTATTTAACACAATACTCTGGCGGTTCTCTTCCCTAATCTGGGATTCAGAATGCTCTGTCCAAGGAATCTAACTGAATAACTGTTACCATTATTATTATCAGCTTCTTCATCCTCCTCATTACCCGTCACCTGCTGTTCAAGTACATCCAAGCGATCTCTTGTGTCCAACAGGGCAGCAAGGATCTCATCCAGTTTCTGGGTTGTTGCCGCTCCTCCTTCAGGTGGAGCATTACTCGCAACGTTTCCCCTTGTTCTAACCATTTTCTGTTACAAGAAAATTCAGGTTTTTATCAGATTATGGACTCAATAGGTCCAAGAGCTGCAACCTTCTGCTCTGATACCAAGATGTAACATCCTCATTTTAGACAATAGAACAAGTCAAATATTTTTTTTTTTGATAATTGCATACTGGTTCTAAATACATAATTTAGAACTCACAATTCAAATAACCATTTATATAACAGACAACCATATGCAGCTGTAATGACTCGGAATGCCTCCGATCTATTCATTCCATGACTCGGTAATCTACCGATCTATTCATGAGTAAAAAGAGTTAGTGTTTTTATTTAACACAATACTCTGGCGGTTCTCTTCCCTAATCTGGGATTCAGAATGCTCTGTCCAAGGAATCTAACTGAATAACTGTTACCATTATTCATCGGCATCTCATCCCTTAGACTAGGTGAATTAGGACAACGCAATCAGCAGCTTGCGATACTTTGGCCAAAGATTTGAAACATACTGTTCATGTCTCGTATTCCTTAACGGCATACTCGTCAATCTGGAATACGTCCTTCACCCCATTCATATGTTATATAGAATGTCTTATACTGACTACTGTCAGTCCTTCCTTTCACAGCTGAATCACTCGGAGGCAGATTAACAAGGTGATAATGTTATATGGATGCCTACGAGGATTAGGGATATGAGGACATACTGGTTCAACCTTGCAATTCAACCAGTGTGTCATGATACCCCAAATCTCCGAGGCAGTCTTATAACATGGCCACGTTCTTAATCGGTCCCAAGGTAACTCGTGCGAAATCAAGTGTAAATCTTAGCGATCAATGCAAAGGGTGTCGCCATAAGTCACCTGCATTGTTGTAACTTCGAGAAGATCCTAATCTTCTCGGAGGTACAGCCCTGCAGTCGACTTTATGTCGTCATCCTTTAAATCCGCCTCGAGAAGATCTACCCAAAAACAAGCGTTACGCACTAGAGATTAAATTACTTTAAAGACTTTTCCCTAAGGTTAGCCTTTCCAAATCCCTGGATTCTTTGTCTTAAGACGACCCTCCTCTAAAAGACTCATTACTGGTAGAGGTATTACGGTCACGCTCTCATCAAGGAGTCATTAGAATACACCTGATTCCAAAGCAACAGAACGGGACAATTTCTCATAACCAATGCTTGAGAATGCCATCTGATCTCCATTGATTGCCTATCAGTTCTCTTAACTGAATTTATACCATACTTTTTAGTTTAAAGATATAAATGATTTAGAATCCACTTTACTATTGTCCTGTTATACTTAGGACTAGGGATTAGTAATTCAATCCAACTTGTTTAGCGTTATCTTTTAGGCTCAATTTTAACCTATCCTCAAGAGAGACAATAATTAAATTACAATATTGCTTTGCCAGAGCAAACTAGAACTACTAAATACTCATAAGAATTTAGTCTAATTACTTACAAGCTTTCATTTTCAATCACAAAAGCATCCATATTATACAAAGATAACTATGCCTCTTCGTTACGTAAACCGAAGAAGTTCATCATTCAGAATAGAATACAACACATAAGTATCAAACACTTATTTTCATTCCTTTCGAAACTCGTACAATTACATTTTATGCAACAGCATACTTGATATAATGCTAACGGAAAAGAAACATCTTTTCTCATTTAGTACATCCATAAAATCAAGCTGTAATTCATAATAAATCAAATAAACAATCTGATCAGCCTATCAGATCTGCATTGCTTTTACCCTCTTACGGCAACCATCTGCAAAAATAGTCAACATGAGTCAGTTCAATGAACTGAGCATGATAAGCACTAACATTTAAAACAATTGCAATCCATCAATTGTTTTCATTAAACACCCTGTTTAAATGAGATCTGATATTCACATAAGTAAACATAATCAGACTATGCCCTTGTAACACAAAATGATTACAAATATGTAACTCTATCATTGTTACTAATAGTCTTAATCACTTTCTAATATTTCATCAAATATTAAGAAACAAGGAACGAAAGCACACAACAATCATTAAACCCAAAATCACAACATTGGTCAGATTGTTTCATTCTCCAAAAAGGAAATAACATAACAATTCGGGATTCCACCAATATGTTACAAACAATTTCCCACTGATAGTCCATTATCAATAATATTAAATAAAGGAAGAGAAAGAACCAAACCATTCATACTTCCTTTCACATAAGTTCATCACTGTACTGCCTTCACATATGAAAACAGTCAACCAGTATATAAATGAACAAGTTAGACAAGCCGCAAGCAAGATCACTGTTTAACTAAGAACAGAAACACAGCAAACTCTTGTACAGCAACTAACACATCAAGAAATCACGTATCAATCCTAAGCCCAATGCTAGTTCCTTTTACACAGTAAGGCTTTGACACAAGTAGAAAACAAGAAACTACAAGCGTATCGCTAAAAACAACAACCTTATTGCATCCAGCAATCGAAGGTTTCCAACGGACTATGCTATGTTGCCCTCACGATATTCCCAAATCACGCACAGTCAAATCGGACAGATTGATTGGAAGAAGAACATAGCATACATATTCTTGCTCAGTCAAAATCGGACTGAAGTAAAAGAGAGGAATTCAGCCAACGATCCTTACCTTGCCGCATGCAAGTCTTGGAGTGATGTTCGCGATTTACCCAAACAAGGTAGAACACGAAACGGTCATCCATACTCAAGGACCTCAAAGTAACAAAGACAGTCCAAGGTCAAGCTCAAAAAGAGACAGAAGTATTAGTTACCTTTCCGGAATTCCAATGATTCAAACGGAGGTATCAATTCAAGCAAAAGCTTAAGAATTCATACTGACATTCATCAACAAAGCATATCAATAATCAGACAGCAAAGTACTCTCTGCCAATCATTTTACACTAATTTGCTCAGGTCAAAGACATACATTTCCACCTAAGAATCTGTACCTCAAATCCCAAAAACACGAAGGAATTCCAATTCGCAATAACAAAATCGAAATACATGTTATTCCATTAAGTCGCCGGCACTTAAAATACCAACACTTAACTTTATTTGGCTCAAAAATAAAATGAATCATTCAATCGACTCCTCAGAGTCGTCCAAGCCACAATAGTTTAAATCTATAAAATCACAATGTAACTGCTAAAGGTTTTTGCACTTATAACCTCTGTACCTACAGCAACGTACTATGCCATTGGTTCCTAAATCCGTATATACCACTCATGGCTAACATTCAGAATGAACAAGTGAAACAAATTGAATACCCATTTCAAGCAAGAAAAACAACTAAGCCGCTTCGAACTTTCGAACAGCTTTCTCATAGAAAAGAAAATGCCTACACAGGAAGTCTTTATCCTTTAATTATTTCAAATAAACAGTAGCCAAAAGCCCTGTTTCATCTTATCAGGCTTTCACAAATATCCATTCACAAAAAACTTATGGATGAATCTACATTTCCAGCAATAGATAGCAATACGATTCAATCATCGACTCCACTGAGTCGATACAACAAAGTACAGGTGTATTTATATTATACACAGTGCGCAAGTAATCCCGCTAACCTAATAACAAGGAAAAAAACTTCCGCTAGGTCGAAAAGACTATGGTAACACTACAGTTGCCTGTTCCAAGCTAAAAAATTGAAAACAAATGAAACCCGAAAGTATCATTAGTCGCTGTCAACAAATCCCACGACAGAGTTTTCAAAAAAGAAACGATAGTACAATCAATCTTACAGTAATCACCCAAATCATTTTATATACAGTTTCAATAACAAGATAGCGACCACGAATCAAAGACATACAGTGGTCTCATACTACACATAGGTATATTCTAAGGGCTCATGCCAAATAGGCCGAACACTCGAACCTTATAAATAAATACCTCACATGCATAAGCCAGAATGAATACTCAAACAAATAGAGTTGAAGTTCGATTTCAACAAACACCCATCAAGAGGAAATTGAAAAATCGAACCAGAAGAGATACAGTGCCAGAAAATCAAACTAGATCTCATAGAAAATTCATCCAATCTTCACAAAACATTTGAACAGAGTTGTTTTAATGAAAGCACTTGAAAAACAGCAAGATATTTAAAGGTTAGTGCCTAGCATGCCTGTATGTTGATCAAATTTCCGAAGCAGACCACAGGAAGAGCTCAAACTCCCTTTTCTTTTTCCACGATAAAGCAACCAACAAAATTTCGCTGTCTTCATCGCATATATATATCTTCCATGACAGAGAGAAAAGAGCTATGGCAGTTCATACATGCCATGCAACTCAAAGAGAACTGGTGCGAAGAACCAGTAAACAAGCAGAGAGAGAAAGAGAAGACCGAAAATCGCGACAAGCCAAACAAACCCCCAAATTTCCGCTTGCATGCCTTCTCGCGAGTTCCGAGCTCGACTTCCGAGAGTATTGAATGCCATTAACCAATTTTCCCGCTTAAACTCTCTACTCCCACCGACCGCCAGAATTGGCGACAGTCCAACTAAAAATTTAAGTCCATTTCCAAACTTAGCAATTGCCAAGTCTGCACAAATTAGCCGCCACTTAAGCCTCCGCCATGACCTGTCCCTCATCCTTATCCCTTACATTTATTGCCATAGAAAACACCGCCATGGTTTGCCACCCTTCATCGGCCCCTTCATAATCTCCTCCAAAGTTAGGTTAGTATCTTAGGTTAGAGTTTAGGGTAATGCCCACACTAACAAATTTATACAAAGATACTAACTTAGGATATTAACAAATAGCCTAGGTCTAGGTTAGACTAACAATAATCTAACCCCTAGGTTAGGTTTTAGTTTTAGGTTACTAACCCTTAATAACTTCGTTTGGTCCTCGTCCTGAAAACTCGGAAAGACCTGTATCATACCTTCTAGAGTGGAGTTAGCTCCTGTTCTAAATGCAGAATTGTATGTCAACGAATTATTACCTGGTCTACAATCGAGACCTTCCAGATATACTTTGATATCGGGAACCATTTCATTTCCCAAGATCAGATTATATTCAGACACAAAATGAAATAAATAAAGAGTCTATTCATATTTGACTCAGTCGAGATCTGCAATCTGCCAGAAATTCAGTACATTGCAAGCATGATTTCTGAATCGAGGAACACATCCTTTTACAAGAAATCACATATCAACACTTGAATTCTTAGGGGAAAGTAACAACAGTTCAGGGTGTTACACAAGTAGTTGAACTGAAGTACAAAATTCATGGAGATATCAAGCAAGAGATGTAGATGGGTCAAAAAATTGCAAGATTATCATATGGATATCCAAACAACAAAGCTGGTAAGAAGGTTTGGGTCTTACCAAACTCATGGCTGAGAGTAATTTGCAAAATGTAGAAGTGAAATAGCTAGAGGAAGAAAAGGTAGGTCTACTTGACAAATTGATGAATTCTGAATGGTATAAGGATGTGTTCTTCTACCTAAAGAACCTATGTTGTCTTAGTCACTTGAATAAAAACTAGAAAAGAGTCCTCAAGCTAGCTTCTCAAAAATATATCATAACAGACCTTAGGCTGGCTTGGAAGAACCCTGAAGGTGTCCTCTTGAAATGCATAACTGAAGATGAAGCTCCTAAGTTGATTGCAGATTTCTGTGGAGGAGTTTTTGGAGGAAACTTTCCTAGGAGAGTGATAGCAACATGAGATTTTAAGAGCTAGTTATTGGCGGCCAAATCTTTTCAAATATGCAAATCGGCTAGTTAGAAGATGTGATAGTTGCCAATGTTTCTCTAGAAGACTGAAAGCTTCAGGCTCCCTTCCTTTGTAGCCTGTATCAATTAAAGCTCCTTTCAAACAATGGGGAATGGATTTTATTGGTGAGATTTCAGATCCTTCTAGTGCTGGTCATAAATGGATCCTTGTAGCAACTGATTATTTTACAAAATGGGTTGAGAGAATTCCATCTAGAAAGGCAACACACCAAGTGGTAATGGATTTCTTATTTAATCATATCATATGCAGATTTGGGTTCCAGTTAAGATTGTATCTGATAATGCTATGTGTTTTAGAGCCAAGCCTTTGATGGCAATGTGCAATGAATATGAGATAAATCTGACTTATTCTTCAAACTACAATCCACAAGGTAATGGACAAGCTGAATCAAGTAACAAGAACTTGCTCAAGATCATTAGAAGAACCTTGGAAATCAACAAGAAGAAGTGGGGAGAACAGTTGAAATTTTTAGTTTGGGCTAATAGAATAAATCCAAAAAGAGCAACTGGTAAAAGTCCATTTGAATTGGTGTATGGAACTCAGGTTTTGCTGCCATTACACCTGCAATTATCCACTTTTCATTTTTCCCAGCAGTTGGAAGATCAAGAACATGGCCCATATGAATCAAGAATCAATCAGATCATTGAGTTGGATGAAGAAAGGAGAGCTTCTCATCAAAGGCATGTCAGATTTAGGGAGAAATTGAAGAATTTGTTTGATAAGAAGGTCACCCCTAGAGCTTTCAGTGTTGGAGATCTGGTTTTGTTGTGGGATAGTAGGCATGAAGACAAGGGCAAGCATGGAAAGTTTGATGCTCTATGGATGGGCCCTTATGCCATTGATATCAGGATTGGAGAAAATACATTTTTTCTCAAGGATTTGGATGGGGATTTGCTGGAGCTGCCTGTTAATGGCAGACATTTAAAACATTTCTTGGATTGAATCCCCATGTGAGGTATGCACAAGTTGTACATTTTGTATAGCCCTTGTTTTTGTTTTGTCTTTGCCTTGTTCTTGCTGTTGTCAGCACGTGGTTTTCCCTTTTGTCCTTGGAAACCATTGTTGGTCTGGTTTTCTCGGTCCTGTTTTTGGTGAAAATTCTGGTTTTTGGGCTGCTCTGCATTTTTAGACTCCTTGCCCAATGGATTTTTGGCACTTGGTCTACGTTGTGATCTTGTGGCACTCACTGGGAGTGCCCATCCCCAAGTAGGAGCCAATGTCGGTCCCATTATTGAGTTTTCATAATGTGCCTTGATTTTTCATGACCAAATTTTGCTCACAAACATGTTTCATTTTTTGATCTTGGGTGGTCTACAGTTCGTCACATTTTCCAAATTGAATACCTTTGAAATGCCCTAATGTTGTTATTTTGCCCTAATTTGAAACAAAATTCAAGTTTCCCCCATTTGTGCCCTAATTTTTATTTTTTCAGGCTGTGTCATTTTTCCATTGCCAAATCATGTAAAAAACTTGAAATTGATCAAATCCTAAATTATGTGCAAGTGGTTTCCCCAATCCCAAGGTCAACAAATGATGTCAAAAAATGATTCAGTTGGTTTAAAACCATGAAGAATTCTACCCTCCTTCTGTCAAAAAATTTCAATTTCTAGGGCATCCCTGTATTTTTACGTTTCCATTGACGGTCATATAGGCGTATTCTACCCGTCAAATTCATCATCATAACATATTGCTAACGTGACAGGGTTCTATTGGTGAGGATATGCAGGAAAAAATGTTGCTAACTTGTCATTTTTTGAAATTTTTGCAAAAGAAAAATTTTTTGTTCCACGGCCCCGTAGTGCTATAGTGGTGTGCCTACATGGCATGATTTGATTGGTTGGATGGATCATGCGGGTGGCGAGTGGTCGCACTTAGATTTTTTTCTTCATTTTGGAAAAATTCTCAAAATTCAAATTTTTGACCCGAAGGCCCACAGTGCCCAATGGCGGAAGCGACACGTGGCACGGAGGACAGGTGAAGTAGGACACCAGGGGAGTTGGGAAAATTTTTTGTTTTTGGCTCAAAAGTGTCAAGGGAAAATTTTTGACCTGAGAGGCCCGCACTCCAAAGAGAAGTGTACATGTGTCTAAGAAAAGCCATGGAGGGGCGGCGTTTTATGAAAAGTATGAAGCTTTTAACTACAAAAATGTTGAAGTCAACATTTTTCTGGCCCGAAAGACCTACGTTGAATATGGAATGAGTGACACGTGTCCAGCAGAGCCAAGGATGAAGTGAAGGTTCGGGATGTTTTAATTTTTACCTTTGAGTTTCTATATTCAATATGCCAAAATTAAATTTTTTACCCGAAGGCCCATGACCAATAGGAGGGAGACACGTGTCTGGGAGGAGAAATGGGAATGAGGGCCGGAGAAAACTTCTCTGAAATTCTCCCCTTGGTATAAAAGGTAAAAAATGAAGAATAGGCCCGCGTCAAATGAAAGTAGGACACGCGTCTCGGATTTGGCAGAGAAATGGAGCATGCGGAGAAAATGGAAAAAATTACAAATTTGGCAAAAAATCTCAAGGTGAAAAATAAACCCACGGAAAATTTGGAGGGTCGGATCCACATCTAATGGGACAGAGACACGTGGCACATTACAAAAGGTAAAAAGGAAAGCTTGGGCCCGCATGAATTTTTGATGCTCATGGAGGAATGAAGGAAAGGAGGGGTTAGCTCCACAGCGAATGGCAGACCGCCACGTGGCAGAAATGGAAGTGGGTGTTCGGGGGTGCGGAGAATTTTGAGAAAATTTTCCTTTTCTAAATAGTGGTAAAACTCATCAAATCAGCCTACAGTTTTGGTAGGGCCCACGAGAGGACACGTGGCGCGTCCAGAGGGCAAGCGGAGAATTTTTTTGAAATTTTCCCGAGGTCAAAAAAGGTTCAAAAGGCATTTGAGGTTGGAGGCTTGATCCAATTGTAGTTGGACACATGTCCACTTTATCCAGAAGTCAAAGAAGATATTTCTTAGTCTACATGTCGAATCTCATCCAGACACATGGACGGTGCAAATTTAAAGTTTATTTCTAATCAGCGGTTGCTGAGTGTTGTCGTTTTTGGGCGCCATGAAAGCTCCAAGAAGTGTGGAATCGTAATTTTTGCACCAAATCACATGAAATTTTATATGATTTCACATCCCCTCAGCCTTCTGAGTGTAATGGCACCATTATTTTGAGCTAATTCGGTGCCTTGTAGTGTTTTTCGTGGAATATTTTCCTCAGCCCATGAAAAACACGTGAAAGGTAAAAAATGAAAAGTTGCAGAGTTAAAATGATAGGGGAAAAAGGTTGAAAATGATTGAAAATGCATGTTAGCTTGGTGGAATGCCAAAAACGTGACCATGGGATGGATAAGGATCTGAGTTCAAGCAATATTTTAAAAAATTTGCGCATCTCTGGCATTTGGCGAGCTGTTTTATAGTTTTATATCATTTTTCATCAAATGGCTATGGTTTTGTAACAAATTTGATCCCTTTGGAATATTCCTTTCTTGGGATGCAAGGATCTAAGATGGTAAAGGGTATATGATGTATTTTGGAGGCATTTTGAAAATTCTACTGAGAATTTTGGAGGAGAGGAGAAAAATTTTCACAAGGACAACTGGAAGAAATTAATATTCTCTTGGAGAAACTGCCTAAGATCCACATTTGATTTATGTTTGCATCAAATTTTCATCATGTTGAGTTGATTTTAGCTATAAAGCCATCAACAAGCTTTGAGATTGTCTGAATAGCATTCCCTTGCTAATATATTTGATCAAATTCTTGGATTAATTGGTTTTATCTCTTGGCAAAGCTTGCATACACTTGTATTTCAGTATGTTTTCAATTTGTGTTTCATGCTCATGTTGCAATCTTGTGTTTGGGATCTTTATTGGTGATGCATGGTCTCATTTCTTGTAGAGGGTTTGAAGACATCTACAACATTCCATTTAGAAGAGCATTCATTTGAGTGAAGATAAATAGATTTAAATTCATCTTACCTTCCTTGTAAATTGAGGGTTTTTGTAAACCTTTGGGTGTACCTTAGGTCATGATCTAACTAGGGTTCCTAAATACTTCATTGATATTTTGCTTCAAGCCTTTGTGGCAGGTTATCAAATTTTGTATGGAATAGTGCAGATTTGGGCATCCATTTTGCACACATTCTGGTTGAAAGAGCACTTCAAATTCATTGAAACATCTCTATTGTTTCGGTGTTGTAATTCATTTGCAAAGTTTCCCAAAGAAGGTGATGACTCCAAACTACTCTTGTCCCAACATCTCTCATCATAATTTCATTTTAAACTAACTCATCCTGCCTACAATAGCCCTGCATTTGCATTGTGTGTCCACGAGATAATTCAATCCTTTCACTAAAATGCACAAAGTTGATCAGGGTTTAATCATGTCTTTAGTAGATCTATCTTTGTTTTGAGAACATTTCCATCATTTAGTAGTCAAAACTCCTTTGAGTTTGGATAATGGATACTTGATCATGTTTTCCCAAATCCTCTTCCATATCATATATAAAACACAAGGATATCTCCATCTCCTTACCATATAGGGGCTGCAATATAGGTTCTCTTGCCTTGGTTGACAGGCACAACCTAAAATAGTGAGGGTTGGATCAAAACCCTATTTAAGATGCTATCCACTCCCTCAATTATTGAATGTAAACAATCAAATAGGTGTGCTTCCCCGACTACAAACAACATACAACACATCTATCTATCCTTGAGTGTCTTGTGAAAATTCATGATGTTGTTCAAGTTTTGAAGGAGATTAAATCTAGATACCAACACCCAACTCATGGTTTACATAATTGAATTGTAGAAGCACTGTCTCTTCTCTCTCTCTTTGCTAAACTACACAAATAAAAATTCACACATCTTCTTAAATAACACCTTACCTAGAAGAAGTTATCAATGATCAGACGATCAAAGAATTGACAGTGGGGGCCTAGCTGGTTTCTCTGTCCAGTCATTAACTCAGAGAAAGGACCTCCCCAACAAAAACATAACTTGAAATCACCCTCTATAATTTTCCTCTTCATAGGACACCTTCCCAACCAAAAAAACTAGATTCTTAATTCACAATTCAGTCTTAAATAGCATAAGCTAAAAACATAAAATTCACTTATAGGATTACATGTTTTTCTTAGCTTTTTCCTTAGTTACATTTTGTGTTATGAGTTTACGATCTCCAATTTCCTCTTCCTTTCACACTCCACCATCATAGTTGGAGTATTCTGACTATTTCTAAGTGTGTCAGGGTCTAATACTATCATCCTCAGATTTCTGGATTCATACTCCATCTGACTAAATTCACAAAAACTAATTTTTCTTCACTTCTTCAAATTTCACAATAACCGGCATCGATCCAATGACCATCATCGGTTTCCATCTAACTATCATCAATTTACGTAACCGGTGTCAATTTCTAGCTCTTTTTGTCATTTTACCAAAAAAATATTCATCACCTCTTCTGTTCTATTTGAAGTTCGCAGGACATCATCATATCCCTAGAATTTTAATATCATTGTCAAGTACAGTTTCCCTTTCCATTTTTCCTCATTTGCTAAAACTATTGATTTCCCCACAGTAACCAGTATCGGTTACTGTAATCACCACTGGTCATCCTTAAACCGTCATCGGTTAGTATAACTGGCCTCAGTCACTATTTTTTCATTTTTAATTAAAACACCGACAAAGTTCACCTCCTAGAACATACCTTCTCCATTTTTGTTGTTTTATGTTTTATTTACAGAGTATAGTTTATCAGTTTTATAGTAATTCATATGGTTCTGACTCACAGTAAAACTAATGCCCTTATGTTTCATGCTAGCCTTCATCTACTTCCACCTAGCACGTCACCACCTTCTATCTTGTTGTATATGGATCCAACTCAGCCCATCACCATTAATACCAATGACAAGGAGTTCACAAGAATCCTTCACCAGAATCTCGTTTCCCTACAATATTATCTCGCCCACTCATCTACCTAAGACTCCTCAAGAAAATTTGTATACAACATGCCCGTGTCTATCCCTCCTTTCCTTGCCTCCACTTCGAGATCAACTACCACTAGATCAACATGGCCTTCATCCACCTTACTAGATGTGATGTTTCAACTGGACCCCACATCCTCTATAATTACTGCATGAACGACATCTATCACACATGTGGTGTCAACCATTACTTCATCAACCACATTAAGCATTACCCCATCTTCACCCTTTACCTTGTATGTAACAGTTGCATCACAACCACCCATGGTGTCAGTAACTCACACCCCATTCCAAAACTTCATGCTTTCTATCCAACATTCTCTACCCCCAATTACCACGAGAGTCGTTATGAATACCCCACCCACTTACATGCATCACCATCAACCCCTAATCCTATCTAGCGCTTATTTGGGTTATCTTCCGCCCACATATATTCCCCCTTTTTAGTTATCATACTCAGCACCCCCATATACTTGGATGCCATCAACATCATACATCCATCATCAACCTCCCTTTACTGTAAGAGGCACCCATACCTAACAACCCACCAATGATCTCATTAGGATGATGATGGAAAACATACAAACATTATAAGCATTAGATTTTGGATCTTGTAACTCCTTAACTTATGAAAAAATCTATAATGATTTTATTCATTCATCTATCCCCATTCACCCATACCATGTACATTGAGAAATTCCCAAGTTCAAACTTTTTAATAGTAAAGAAGACCCGCAACAACACTTGCGGTCATTCAAACTTCGGTGCTATCTAATTTCCCATGATGATGCTTTACTCCTACAGACATTACCCATGTCCTTGACAGGACCCATCTTAGGGGTATAGTTGTTTACCTAGACATTCCATCTACTCCTTTAACCAAGTGGCTTAAGATTTCTTGGACCACTTCTCAATCAATTTTGTCAAAAAGGTCACCATAACTGACCTATGCTTAACATGACAATATGACGACAAATCTATCATAGATTTGGTTTCTCACTGGCAAAGCCTTATCAACCAATTAACATTCTAGTTACCTCAAGTTTATCTTATAGATTTGTTCACTAGAGCTTGTGTCATACGCATCTCACCATATCTACAGGTACAAACCTTCCATACCTTTGACAAAGCATTTACCATGGAGTGAAAATTATAAATTCATGCCATTGAAGAAAAGAAAATCCAATTGCTAAACAAAAGTGTCGCGTTCAAATCAAATGATTCTTCTTCGTCTTCAAAGCACCAAAACAATTATTCAAAAGCAAAAGGATTTGCCAATGTGGTAGTTGTCAAAGCTGGTCCTAATCAATCCAAACCTTCCTCCAATATTTCTCTTGTTCATACTTTTCAATTCTAGCGAGAACAACGAAAGTACACTCCAATTGGAGAGCCTTATTCTTCAGTCTTGGAAAAGCTTCTTAAGTTTAGAGCCATTGCACTTCCCCCATAAAATATCATACTAGTTTCAATCCCACTCATCCTATGCCTTCATGGTATACAGAACATGACTATTGTAATTATCATTTCATCAAAGGCCATAGCGATGGTAATGACATAACTGTTAAGAACATTGTCTAGGAAATGTTAGATAATGGACATCTCGTCCTAGATAACCCAAACACACCAGAAAATAAAAACTTGCATATCTTTAAGAATTCATTTCCTTATCATACATCATCATCTAATCAATATGGGGGATATTTAACCAATGATAGTAGTTTCCATGAAGTCCATGTTATTTTTGATATCATACCAACCATTACCCGATTTCCTCCAGTCCCCTCCATCAAGTAAATTCTAGCATGAGATCCTCTATCTACAGAGGAGCCTACTTCACCTACTCCCTCACCCACAGAGGACTCCTCTTCATCTCCTCCCTCATCTATGGAGGATTCCACCATTTCTAAAAATTCCATTTCACCACTCACCTCTTAACCCAATGAACAATCAACAGTATTAACTCTCCTACCCATGGGAGAGTCATACTCACCTTCCCCTTCACCAAAATAGGATCCTACCTCATCTCATCCAACATCTCCCCTACCCATAGGGGATCCTTTAGAAGCACCACTACATGTTGGTGACCATTCCCCATTAGCATTTCAAGATCTTGTTGATCTTCTCTTAGCTCTCTTACCCATAGATTCCAAAGCTAACAAATTCCTTGTCTCACAGACATACTTTATAGGGATTGCTACTAAATCAACATCGGCTTCTCTAACAACAATGACATTTTCACGCTTGGCTGACCACTTGGATAATGTTGATAATTCCATACTTTGGGGATGCCTTTAGATCCCATTTTTAACCCAAATGTAAATGTCTCTTACTGATACCTCCATGATCTATCTAAAAGTGTTTCAAGTGACCAAATCAACCATGACTATGCCTATTAAAGTGGATTATTATTTATCACCCTTTCCTACATTTGAACCTTTACCCATGACTAAAACCATTCCCTTGCCTAATAACCTACCCAAACCTACATCTTCGCCCATATATAAACCCATCAATACCTTAAGTGTCATGATGATGTCAAAACTTTTCCATCCACCCATCAAATTGGATTTAGCCACATCTTCCCAAACCCACACCAAAATTATTCCTCCGCCTAAAAGGAAGACCTAACCTTCTAGGCCAAATGCACCAGTCTCACAGGTTACATTTTCCCCTTCCATCCATCATAGGACCTTACCCATAAACCTTGGCCAAACAACCCCCTACCCAAGGCAAATCAAAAGTGAAGCAGCATGTTGCTTCATCATGATATTTTGTTTTACCCAATTTTCTTACACAACAAACACCCCTTTCATCACCTATATCTTTCTTACCAACTATACCTTTGTTAGCTACCATAACCCCAAAATTACCTATGAAACTTCATCCCATACCTTGTACCTGACCTCTACCAACCACTTTCACTGCACTTCAATTATCCCCATGGATAACATGTCCTCTTCCACCATAATTTTTCCCTTCTACATCACCTACTACCACCTCATATTTACCCAAGAAGGTGCAATCCAAGGAAAATAACCCACTACCTTCCAACAGGGTAGTTAACCTAACAACACATTCCATTGCTAATTCATCTATAAAAACCTTACCAAATAGGTACCATCAATACCTAAGATAGTACTGTTAGTGCAAAATCAAAGAACCCCTAGATGCAAATCAAGGTTCTAAATGATGTCTTAGGCATCCAGTGTGATTGCACAACATGGAAACCTCTCTCCAAGTGTGGGACTTGTGAAACTGAGAGAGGAATTGTCATCCGCAATCCGGCACTATGATAATTCTTCACCGGGAACTCCTCGTGCTATGATTATTTACTAATGCACAGCCTTTAGTTTGGTGGACGTAATCTGGAAACAAAACAACAACATAACACAAGAATACCATTGACTATGATAAGACAGAATGACGAAAAATCTGAAATATCAAAATAAATTATAATATTAACATGAAACTGTTACAATCTCACCCATGAGATTCTTCAACAAGACTATGGGAGAAACTTTACAATTACACCTCTCGATGGCTTCTTCAACACACCTTTAACTGATGGCTTCCTTCGCACATTTCCTACAATATTTCTCACTACTTCTTTCTATGCTAAATGAGGGGGGTAGCCTCTCTATTTATAGAACTTACAGGCTTATCCATCTTATCTCTAAGATGGGATAAGAAATCCACTCTGATGAATCATATTCCATACCTTAACTCTTATCTGTACATGTAAGCTTATCTCTTAAGATAAGATAAACCTTATCATTTTACATGGGTTCCACATTTTTAGAATTTTTACAAATAAAATACACAAAATATTTATGACCTCACTCCTTGTCCTTATTACTAATATAATATTCTAATTCCTAATCATGTAAACCCTACTTCTCTAATTACCCAAACTTTGACATTTTAACATTACCGGACCACTTACGACAAATATTTACTTTTTACAACATTCCTATTGTACTTTGACTGTTACCGTACTCCACATTATTTGCGGCGTCGTACTGGCAGCGCCGTTATCTTCTATCGGACGCTACTACTAATTACACTTAACAACATTCTATTCCTAATACATACATTAATGAAATAGAAATTATGGAGGAAAATTTTAGTGTCGACATCTTCCCCCTTCCTAGCTTCTACTCCGTCCTCGGAGTAGACTCTTCTGGTGCGTGGAAAATCTTCAACTTGTCGTGGTTGACCCATTTCGTAATGGGAGTGCCATCCAATTCCTCCAGTCGGTACGTACCATTTTCATGCACAGCTACTATTTTGTAGGGCCCCATCCATTTTGGAAGAAATTTCCTTTGTCTTCTTTTTTTGTATCTGGAATCATATACTAGAACCAAGTCATTCACCTGAAATGGAGACCAAAGGATCTTTTGATCAAAGTATTCCTTCTGCTTCATTTTCTTCTTATGGCTTGTATCCTTTGCTATTTCCCTCATTTCCTCTAGCAAATGAAGATGTACCAACCTTTCTTTTACTGAATCACTTTCATCCATCCTTTCATTTTTCATAACTCTCACAGTAGGAATATCAAACTCAATAGGAAGAACTGGATCAATGCCATAGGCCAACTGAAATGGAGAGTATCCTGTTGCTGACTTTGATGTTGCCCTATATGCCCACAATGCTGCATGAATCCTCTTATCCCATTTATGTACCTGCAAGGCTGCATCTTTTGCTAGAATTTGACACAACACAAAATTTGTTCGTTCCACCTGTCCATTTGTGCTTGGTTTGTATGTTGTTGCCTTCCTATGCTTAATAGAAAACTTATTGACTAGGGCTTCTACCACCTCATTAATGAAGTGGCTTCCTTGATCTGTTACAATTTCTAATGGACAACCAAATCTGGTGACAATGCGTTCATATATGAACCTTGCCACTTCATCCATAGAAGCTGTTTTCAATGGCCTAGCTTCAACCCACTTGGTTAAATAATCTGTGGCAACTACAATATACTTATTTTGACGTGATGTAGTTGGAAGTGGACCTACAATGTCTATTCCCCACTTTTCAAAGGGACCAAGTGGAAGAATAGGACATAATGGAGCTGATGAAGTCTTACGGTTACCATGTGTTTGACAAATATCACATGTCTTACAATAATTATAACAATCTTTAAAAAGAGTGGGCCAGTGATAACCTGCATCCAAGATCCTTCTTACAGTAAGTTTTCCAGAGAAGTGCCCTCCACATGTACCATTATGGAATTCTTCTAGCAGCTCCTTTCCTTGATCACGTCCAACTGCCTTCTTGTACTGTCCATCAGGTCCTATTCGAAATAATGCTCCATGCAGTATAGAATATGGACGACTGGCTTGAGTAATCTTTCTCTTAGTCTTTGCATTGGCACCATCAGGAAACTTGAATTCATTCAGATAATTCCAAATATCTATGTATTCACTAGGGATTGTGTCAAGGGAGAACAATGCTGCATCGGGAAAATCATCATCATCACAAGATGATCCTAAACCATCATAGGCTCGAGAGAGTGCATCTGCATTGACATGCTTCTTTCCTGGCCTATCTATAATATCAAATTCAAATTCTTGTAGCAAAATTATCCATCTTGTTATCCTCCCTGATGGGTTAGGCTTATTGACAATATATTTCAGAGCCTGATGATCCGTTACAACTATAAATTTCTGCCCTAGCAAGTAATTTCTAAACTTCTTTATAGCAAAAATGATAGCCAGGGCCTCTTTTTCAGTTACAGTATAGTTTACCTCAGCACTGCTCATTTGTCTGCTCCCAAAGTAAATTGGATGTTCATTCCCATTTTCATCCTTTTGGCTCAAAGTACTACCTAGTGCTGCATCTGAGGCATCAGTGTACACAATGAATGGCTTGCTCCAATCTGGATTCTTCAAAACAGGTGAAGACACCAGGGCTTCTTTCAGTTGTCCAAAAGCTTCATGCGCCTTGTTTCCTGGTTCATAAGCAACATCCTTCTTCAAGAACTGGGTTAGTGGCTGTGCAATCTTTGAGAAATTCTTGATGAACCTTCTATAGTAACCCACATGGCCTAAAAATGATCTCAACTTACTTCTATTTACAGGAAATGGTAAATCTTTGATTTTTGAAACTTTATCAGGATCAGTACCAATACCATCTCTGGATACAACATGCCCTAACAAGACGCCTTTAGAACATCCAAAGACACACTTTGTAGGGTTTAGTGAGGCTTGTGCTTCATCTAACCTTTGAAATGCTGTCTCCATCTGGTGCAGGTGGTCCAACTTGCTCCCATAGATGCAAAAATCATCCAGAAATACTCTGATGAAGGTCCCAATGTAGGGTTCGAACACCCTATTCATTAAACGCTGGAATGTTGCTGGAGCATTACACAACCCAAAAGGCATAACTCTATAAGCAAACGTTCCCCAAGGAGTGGTGAACGTGGTCTTCAGCTGATCTTTCTCTGCTATACAAACTTGGTTGTAGCCGCTATATCCATCAGCAAAACTATAGCATTCCTGGCCAGCTACTTCATCCAAGATCTGATCTGAAAATGGAAGAGGGTAATGATCCTTCTTTGTTGCCTTATTGAGCTTCCTGTAATCAACACAAATGCGTAGCTTCCCATTCTTTTTTATTGAGATCACAATGGGAGAAACCCATTCTGAATTCTCCACAGCAAATATGAATCCTGCATCAAGCAACTTATCTATTTCTTCTTTTACAGTCTTGGAAAAATTAGGATTCATTCTATATGGCATTTGCTTTATGGGCTTAGCACCATCTACCAGCTCAATACAATGTTCTACCCAACTTACTTGACGGAGTTCCTTGTAATCAAAAGTGAATAGGTGTATGTACCTTCGAAAGAGCTGGAGGTAGGATTCCTTCTCACTCTCCATCACAGCATCACCAATCTTTATTTGTTGGAGACGATCATCAACTTCTTCTTCAGAGAATTTTATGGGGTCATGAGTTGGTGTGACTGGCAGGATATCCATGACTGAAACATCCACCTCACTTTCTTCATCTTCAGTGTCCACTTCACTGGTACTAGAGTAATCAGAGGATGTCCAATCATCAGTTTCATCACTTGAATCCACAGGTTCTACTTTATGATGCCGAGGGATCACATTTATTTTCACCCTCTCTCTACCACGTCCAAGTGTCATGAAACCTTCATTCCAGTAGTTTCTTGCATGAACTCTCCTTAGCCATGGTCTTCCCAGCAGCATTGGGTACGCAACAGTACCATTTTTCATCACCTGAAAGTCTACCACACATACCACACCCATAACAGATATTGCCACATTTAAAATTACACCTTCTGGTTTAGTTTTTCCCTTATTTAATGACCTTAACATAAGTGTTGAAGGGCGATCAATTTTTAACCCCAACATATTCATTACAGACTCAGTCATTACATTAACTGCAGCACCTCCATCAACTAAGACATCATGAATTGAAATACCATTACATAATACCTCAGCTTGTGGAGCATAGGGATCTGCCTCTGCCTCCAAAACAGGGACCTCAACCTCCTTCCTTCTTCGAGCATTGAGTCCACCTCGCAACTCTCGCCTCTTCTCAGAAGACATAGCCAAGAGTTGACCATATGTAATATTTGCAGGCCTTTTGGACAGATCTTCCAAGATGGAGTATGGTCCTTGCCCCTGTGAAATCAGAAAATCCTGCACACCCAACTTTCTTCTCCTATGTTTCTTACTAGTTTCTTCTTTCATCTTCTTAGGATCATTTCCATCTTGATTATCTTTTTCTTTCTTTCTTTTTGTTACAAACACATCTACTTCATTATTTCTGCTCTTATCTACTACATCAAAAGAATTCACAGGTGCTTTTCCTTTATCATTATCTTTTGTACCAGATGTAGAAGCTCTATCTGGACAATTATACTTATAATGACCCTTTTTATAACAACCATAACAAACTACTTCAGAAATATTTCTTTTTGGACCTCTATCTCCTCCCTGAGAACTAAATTCCTTTCCTTGAAGAAGATTAATAGTTAACTGACCCATCTTTTTGAGCAGATCTTCATACTCAGTAGATGTACTAGGAGAAATATTTGTGCTCACCAGGAGTGGTTGTGGATTCTGGACCAAAGGTGCTGGTGTAGGCTCTACTTTAGCAACAATTTCTTTGGGCTCCTCTTCCATGCTTTCTTCTTGCCTTCTTGCAATCTCCTTTGCTTGTTCAATGGTAGCTGGGCGGTCATACTTCACTCGTTGTCTGATCTCTGGCTTCATCCCAATAATGAAGTGCTTACATAGGAGATTATCCACGCCATTCATCAACCCATCCGCTAATCCTTCCTTCCGGATCTGGGCATCGAGCTTCCTCCTTAGCTCTAGAACACGAGCATGATAATCCCTTATCTTCTCCTTCTCTCCTTGGGTTAGCTTTGTGATATCGATCATGAGATCTGCATATCTCTGTTGTTCACCAAATTCTTCAAGAAAACTTTCAGTTAATAAATCCCATGAATTTTTCACATTATCACCTAGTGTTTCAAACCACCTAAGTGCTGAACCATCCAAAAAGGTAGGAAAAAATTCAGTCCATTGTTCCCTTCTTATAAGGCCGTTACAAATACAAGATCGCTTAAACTCTTGAATGAAAGAAGAAGCATCTTCATTAGATTGAGCTGAAAAAACAGGAATCTTTCCCATTTTCAAAAGTAACCACCGTGAAATACCAACTCACAAGTACAATCAACAAGACTTATGTGCACAAATAATTGGAATCACTATACTAGAAAGTGACTTTACACATTTCTACAGTAAAATAGAAATGACCACGGTAAACTATGGTAAAACTTGACTTACTACGGTAAAAACTGACTTTACTGTGGTAAACACTATTCACAGTAAAAAGTGAAGTTACTGTGGTAAATACTATTCATGGTAAAAAGTGACCTTACTGCGGTAATTACTATTCCCAGCAAAAAGGACTTTACCAGGGTAACTACTATTCATGGCAAAAATGCCTTTAACATGGTAACTACTATTCACGGTAAAAATGACTTTACCATGGTAACTACTATGCACAGTAAAAACAAGGTTACCCTCCAATTGATTTTTGACTTAGTGGGAATATCTCTCCAGAAAATCCACCAACAAGGAATGGTCCCGGCAACGGAACCAAAATGTCATCACGCAATCCGGCACTATGATAATTCTTCACCGGGAACTCCTCGTGCTATGATTATTTACTAATGCACAGCCTTTAGTTTGGTGGACGTAATCTGGAAACAAAACAACAACATAACACAAGAATACCATTGACTATGATAAGACAGAATGACGAAAAATCTGAAATATCAAAATAAATTATAATATTAACATGAAACTGTTACAATCTCACCCATGAGATTCTTCAACAAGACTATGGGAGAAACTTTACAATTACACCTCTCGATGGCTTCTTCAACACACCTTTAACTGATGGCTTCCTTCGCACACTTCCTACAATATTTCTCACTACTTCTTTCTATGCTAAATGAGGGGGGTAGCCTCTCTATTTATAGAACTTACAGGCTTATCCATCTTATCTCTAAGATAGGATAAGAAATCCACTCTGACGAATCATATTCCATACCTTAACTCTTATCTGTACATGTAAGCTTATCTCTTAAGATAAGATAAACCTTATCATTTTACATGGGTTCCACATTTTTAGAATTTTTACAAATAAAATACACAAAATATTTATGACCTCACTCCTTGTCCTTATTACTAATATAATATTCTAATTCCTAATCATGTAAACCCTACTTCTCTAATTACCCAAACTTTGACATTTTAACATTACCGGACCACTTACGACAAATATTTACTTTTTACAACATTCCTATTGTACTTTGACTGTTACCGTACTCCACATTATTGGCGGAACCGTACTGCGGCGCCGTCACAGATAAAGCCGTGATCTTAAAGACCAGATAGAAGTTTGGGTATCTAAAGGGTCCGCGCGATATGTATATAGACAAATTGAAGAACTGTCCAATTATGTAAGCAACAACACACCTTGTTACAAAGTTAAATGATCATGAGCAGTGGTCACAGGTAAATACTATATGGTTACATGTTGCGCGCAAGATGTCAGAAGGGGAAATCTACAATATTGTAGGCTACATTATAGAAAAAATAGTCAAGGAAGCACACATTGGAGGGAAGATCAGCTTTAGGGCTATTTTACTATCACTCGTATTCATGGAAATTGGAGTACTAGATGGGCCAAAGGAAATGTTATGGGAATACCCCATGGAGAATAAGTAATTAGTTGAAAGGTTTAGCAAGTACCTATGTAAAGGGACCATGAAAGATGACATAAAGCAAAGGGTGGAGAAATTGTACAACAAGCTCCATGTGGCATTTGGAGAAGAGTAGCACATCCCAAAGGACCTACCATCAGTAGTAGGGAAACAAGTCTAGTTTTCTGTATATCAACATTTCTACATTACACGCTTCCTAATGAGAGATGGAATCTGGATCTCTTGTAAATTTCCTTATGCATTCACTCCAAGGTATTTCCAAGCATCTTTCCACAGATTTATAGACACGCACCAACTGGTATTAAATGTGGATAAGGTAGAATGTGACTACCACACATTGAGGAAGAAGCATGTGTATCCTGGAAGAAGTGCCTACACCGAGAGGATCATTTAAGATGTGTTGAATATTAAGCCAATAATTCTGGTTGTAGTGGATGTAGGGGAAGCATTGGTGTATCTTCAGCTGAAGCCAAAGATGGAGAATACCACTAAGTATATCTGCACTTCCACCGACCGCCAGAATTGGCGACAGCCCAATGAAAATTCAAGTCCATTTCCAAACTTAGCGACCTGCCACGTCGGCTCAGGTTAGCTGTTGCCTATACCTCCGCCACGACCTGTCCCTCATCCTTATCCCATGCATTAAATGTCATAGAAAACGCCGCCCATGGTTCGCACCCCCTTCCATAGGCCCCTTTTCATTCTCCTCATTAGTTAGGTTAGTATCTTAGGTTAGAATTTAGGTAATACCTAATACTCATTCTAACCATATTACACATAGATACTAACTTAGGACATTAACACATAGCCTAGGTCTAGGTTAGATTAACACTAATCTAACCCCTAGGTTAGGTTTAGTCTTAGGTTACTAATCATTTAATAATTCCAGTTAGGTCTGCATTCTGTACACTCAGAAAAAGACCTTCATCATACCTTCTTAAACAGGGTTAGCTCCTGTTCTGCTGCAGAATCGTATGTAACCGAATTATTACCTGGTCCACGATCGAGACCTTCCAGATATACTTCCATATCGGGAACCAATTCATTTTTACTTGATCATCCTGAGTCATACTCCTGACTAGCTTATTAAATACTTCTAGACCTTGCAATCCTGTTCAAGGTCTGTGATTTAATTCATCATGAACAAACTTAAAGCATTACTTGGATCAATTCCACTGATCCAGACTAGATTTATAGATGGATAACTCTATAATTCATTCCGAGATCAGATTAACACTCAGATACAAAATGAAATAGATAAAAGAGTCTAACCATATTCTGACTCAGTCAAGATCTGTAATCTGCAAAGAAATTACAGTACATATCAAGCATGATTTCTAAATTGAGGAACACATCCTTATATAAGAAATCACATATCAACACTTTTATGCATAGGAGAAAGTAACAACAGTTCAGGGTGTTACATGCTTCCCTCCCTAAAAAGATTCATCGTCCCGATGAATTACATATTAAATTAACCTTCAGGTCAATCAATTTATTAGTACACAAACAATGTGACTACTTCCATAATTGAATAGTTCTAGAAATCAATGTCACAACATATTTTATTCAACCTGAATAAAGTCTGCCTTCATCTGGCTTTCATAAATACTTAAAAAAAACAATCAGTTCATAAAAGTATGTTTTATCAACAGATTTCATTCTGTTGAAAAAGAGAAGGAAAAGCAATTTTCATCTCTTCCAGATTTTCCCAAGTTGCACTTTCTTCGCTAAAACTGGTCCCAACTGGACCTTACATTGCTGAATATCATGATTTCTTAAATGCAATTGGCGAGTTTCCAACACTCGTGTGGGTTTAACCATGATTATTCCTGGGTCTTGGACCTGCAAGGAATTCCAATTTAAAACATGTGACAGATCTGAAATGTATTTCTTGAGCAAAGAAATATGGAAAACATCATGCATGCGAGATAAAGAAGGTGGCAATGCTAAACGATAAGCTACAGGATTGATTATTTCGACAATTTCGAAAGGTCCCACAAATCGAGGTGACAACTTGGCAGCCTTGCCAAAAGTTATAGAACTCTTTCTGGGTTTAACATGAAGGAAAACCTTATCACCAAGCTCAAACCTTCTATCAACCCGCTTAAGGTCAGCATAGCTCTTCTGTCTATCTGCTGCCTCCTTTAATCTTTCCACGAATCAGCTTAACTTGTTATTCCATTTCTGTGAGAATCTCTGGTCCAATTACCACTCTATCCTCAACACTATCCCAACTAACAGGGGTTCTACAATTTCTTCCATAAAGTGCTTCAAATGGTGCCATCTTAAGAGATGAATGATAAGTGCTGTTGTATGCGAACTCAACTAATGGAAGATACTCTTCCCCATTTATACTGTTGATCCATGTAATACATTCGTAACATATCCTCCAAAACTTGATTTACCCTCTCAGTTTTTCCCATCCGTTTCCAGATGATATGCAGAAACTGAAGTTTAGTTTCGTTCCTAGGGCTGTGTTAAGCGTTTTCCAAAACCTTGACATCATTCTAGGATCCCTGTCAGATATAATCAGTTCTGGTACACCATGTAATCTGAAAATTTCGTGTACAAATCTCTTGGCCAACACTGGTGAATCATCCTTTAGATTTCCAGCGATGAAATGAGCTACCTTGGTCAGTTTATCTACAACTACCAGGATAACATCATGTTTATTCCTGGACATAGGTAGTCCTTGTACAAAATCCATGGTTATTACTTGCCATTTTTACTGCGGTATGCTATGAGGATATAACAGTCCAGCTGCGTGCATATGTTCTGCCTTCACCCGCTGACATTCTAGACAATGAGTCACAAAATTAATCACATCCTTTTTAATACCTTTCCAGAAGTATTGTTGTTTCAAATCAGCTAGCATTTTTGTGATACCTGGGTTTCCAGAGAAAGGTGAATTATGAAATTCAACTAACAACTTCTTCCTCAAGTCGCTCAGCATAGGTACATATACCCTATTTTCATAACGCAAGATTCCTTCATTATCAAAATGAAAACCTTTATACCTTATATCCTTAGGTTCTGCAGCAAGCACTGCTTTTACTTGCTGAAAGTATGCATCTGATTCTGAGGCACTTTTTACCTCATCTTTAAACTGAGTTCTTAATGTTATAAGAGCAAGAAATGTGCCTCCTACGACTTAGAGCATCAGCTACTCTATTCTCCTTCCCTTTGATATAGCTTATATCAAATTCATATTGTGATAAAAATTCTAACCACCTTCTCTGTCTGGCATTCAGATTGGGCTGAAGTAAAAATATATTTCAGTCCCAAGTGATTAGTTTTCAACTCAAAAGGTTTCCCTAGTAAGTAGTGTCTCCAGACTTGAAGTGCATGAACAATGGCAAGCAAGTTCCAAATCATGAGGGGCATAATTCAGCTCATGTATCTTAAGTTTTCTACTTTCAGAAGCAATGACTTGATCATTTTGTAGCAAAACACCTCCAAGGCCTTCCCCAGAAGCATCCGTTACAACAGTAAAATTCCCATTAGGGTCTGGTACAGCTAAAATAGGTGCAGAAGTCAATTGGTCTTTCAGACTTTTGAAAGCTGCTTCGCACTTGTCATTCCATATGAATTTCTTATCCTTCTTTTGTAAAGAAGTTATTGGTGCAGCTATTTTAGAAAAATCCTTAACAAATTTTCTATAGTAACCTGCAAGACCCATGAAGCTTCTTACTTCATGTACATTCTTTGGTGCAGGCCACTCAATTATTGCCACTATTTTTGAAGGATCTACTGCGATTCCTTCTTTACTTATGACATGACCCAAATAGTGAACTTCTAAATCAAAGAAAGAACATTTGGATAACTTACCATACAACTTTCTCTTTCTCCAAAATTCCCAAAACTATCTTCAGATGCTCATTGTGCTCCTCAACACTTTTAGAATAAATGAGAATATCATCCAAGAATACAAGTACAAACTTGTCCAGGTATTCTTGAAAAATATTGTTCATTAAATTCATAAAGGTTGCGGGTGCATTAGTTAACCCAAAGGGTAGAACTGTAAATTCATAATGTTCGTCACCTTGTTCGGAAAGCTGTTTTCTGAATATCTTCCTCTTTAATCCTTAACTGATGATAACCAGATCGAAGGTCTATCTTAGAATAAACCGCTACTCCATGCATCTGATCAAACAGATCATCAATCCTAGGAAGTGGATATCGGTTCTTGACTGTTGCTTTGTTCAACATTCGATAATCAATACACAACCTTAGTGTTCCATCCTTCTTTTTCACAAATATCACAGGTGCTCCCCAAGGTGAAACACTTAGTCTAATCAATCCTTTAGACAAAAGCTCTTGTAACTGTGCCTTAATCTCAACTAACTCAGTAGTAGTACATCTGATAAGGAACTTTGGAAATAGGTTCCGTTCCAGGCTTGATTTTAATGAAAAAATCAAATTCACTCTTGGGTGGTAACCCTGGTAATTCCTTAGGAAAAACATCCCTGAAACCTTGTAGTAGAGGGAATTGTTCCATGAAATCATCATCTTCTTCTGAAGATTCAGATATCTTTACCGCATAAAGGGTACATCCTTTATTTTTAGCCTTTTTAAGCTGCATAGCTGACAGTTTTCTAACTGAAATTTCTCGTTTCACACCTTGAATCTCTGCTGATTCCAGCTGATCATCTAAACATTTTATGTTCTTTTCATAGCAATCTACCTTTGCTTTATGGTCAGCTAACCAATTGACACCGATGACAATGTCATACGATCCCAAAGGTGCAACATAGAGATCAACTTCCGTGGAAAAGTCAAGTAAGTCAGGGACTCTCTGCCCCAAAAAGACACATACTCACTGTATGAACAGAATTATTACAATACTGTACAGTCCAAGATTTATCCATTTTTTCCAGCTTTTCTTTTAAGTTTAGAATCTATTTTATTAGATATAAAACATTCAGTAGCTCCTGTATCAAAAAGAATAGTGACAAGTATGCCGAATAACTTACCCGGAACTTCTATAGGTGTCACTTGCTCTTTTCAGCCTGCTTGTCCGCTACTGCAGCATGTATCTTATGCTTCTGATTATGTTCATCCTTCTTCAAAGGGCACTGATTTACGTAGTGATCTTTACCACAATTGTAGCAGCCTCCTACAGGTCCCTTTTTAGGCTCAAAGTTGTCTCCAGTTTTATAATTGTCACGCTGTCCTCCATAGGGCTTCTGCCCATTATTATAATTTTTAGCAAAATTATCCTTTACATTTCCAGCAGGCTTATTTACTGCTGCTTTCTTATTGTTATCTCCTGGAAACTTACTCTTGTTTCCAAACTTTTTCCATGGTCCTTTTCTGGGTGCAAGAGAGGTTGAAGAAGGGTTTGCAGTATTCTTCCGCACTTACCTCCTTATGAGCAGAAATAGCCTTTAATTTCTATTCTTGCCTTATGGCCTTTTCAACAACTCCTTCCATAGTGGTTGGACTGTGAACATTGACCTCTCCCCCTATCACAGGATTCAATCCCATGATGAATTTCTGTATCCTAAACTTTTTGTCAGTGTGATACTGCGGTACATACTTGAGGAGTTTTGTAAACCACTCCCAGTATTCAGTTAGCGTTAGCTTTCCCTTGAGCTAAGTTCTGAAATTCTGTCATTTTCTGATCATAGAAAAGTTGTGGCAGCCAACCGTTGCCTAAAATAGCCTTTAAATTGATCCCAAGTAATATTGGTCTCATCAATGTTTAGCTCAGCTTTTCGGCTATCCCACCACGAAGATGCTTCGTGAGAAAGCTGATAGGCTCCCCAAATAGCTTTGGTTTCCTCTGAGAAGTTCCTTATTGCAAAGTACTTCTCCATTTCGCTGAGCCAGTTCTTAGCTCCATCTCCTAATGTGGTGCCATCATACTTAGGTGGACTTATCCTTTTTATATCATTAGTGAGTTCTGCTGCCAATCTGGCCTTTTTGTTTTCTGTGGTTGGACAGGTGCATTTCCAGCATTAACATCAACACCCCATGTCGGGGTTGTCCTCAGGAGGTTGCTGATTATTATTATCAGCTTCTTCATCCTCCTCATTTCCCATCACCTGCTGTTCAAGTACAGCTAAGTGATCTCCTTGTGTCCAACAGGGCAGCAAGGATCTCATCAAGTTTCCTGGGTTGTTGCCAGCTCATCCTTCAAATGGAGCATTACTCCCAGCGTTTTCCCCTTGTTCTAACCATTTTCTGTTATAAGAAAATTTAGGTTTTAATCAGATTATGGATTCAATAGGTCCAAGAGCTGCAACCTTCAGCTCTGATACCAAGATGTAACATCCTCATTTTATACTTTAGAACAAGTGAATTTTTTTTTTTTTTGATAATTGCATCCTGGTTCTAAATACATAATTTAGAACTCACAAATCAAATAACCATTCATATAACAGGACAACCATATGCAGCTGTAATGACTCGGATTACTTCCGATCTATTCATTCCATGACTCGGTAATCTACCGATCTATTCATGAGTAAAAAGAGTTGGTGTTTTTTAGATAACACTTTACTCTTGCGGTTCTCTTCCCTACTCTGGGATTCAGAATGTTCTATCCAAGGAACCTAACTGAATAATCATTACTATTTATTCATCGGCATCTCATCCCTTAGACTAGGTGAATTAGGACAACGCAATCAGCAGCTTGCGATACTTTGGCCAAAGATTTGAAAACATACTGTTTATGTCTCGTATTCCTTAACGGCATACTCGTCAATCTGGAATACGTCCTTCACCCCATTCATATGTTATATAGAATGTCCTACACTGACTACTGTCAGTCCTTCCTTTCACAACTGAATCACTCGGAGGTAGATTAAAAAGGTGATAATGTTATATGGATGCCCACGAGGATTAGGAATATGGTGACCATACTGGTTCAACCTTGCAGTTCAACCAGTGTGTCATGATACCCCGAATCTCCTAGGCAGCCTTATAACATGACCACGTTCTTAATCGGACCCTGGGTAACTCTTGCGAAATCAAGTGTAAATCTTAGCGATCAATGCAAAGGGTGTCGCCATAAGTCATCTGCATTGTTGTAACTTCGAGAAGATCCTAATCTTCTCAGAGGTACAACCCTGCAGTTGACTTGTGTCGTCAACCTTTAAATCCGCCTCGAACAGATCTACTTAATAACATGCGTTACGCACTTGAGTTTAAATTACTTTAAAGACTTTTCCCTAAGGTTAGCCTTTCCCGTTCCCTGGATTCTTCGTCTTAAGACGACCCTCCTCTATAAAACCCATTACAATGGTAGAGGTATTAAGGTCAAGTTCTCATCAAGGAGTCATTAGAATACACCTGATTCTAAAACAACAGAATTGGACAATATCTCATAACCTTTGCTTGAGATTGCCATCTGAACTCCATTTGATTGTATATCAGTTCTCTTAACTGAATTTATATCATACTTATTAGTATAATAATATAAATGATTAAGAATCACAATTTAATATTGTCCTGTCATACTTAGGACTAGGGATTAGTAGTTTAATCCAGCTTGTTTAGCGTTCCGCTTAGGTTCATTTTTAACCTATCTTCTAGAAAGACAATTATTTTAAATTCAATATTGCTTTTGCTAGAACAAATTAGAACTACTAAACACTCATAAGACTTCAATCTCATTTCCTTATAAGATTTCATGGTCAATCACAAAAGCATCCATATTACACAAAGATAACGTTACCACTCTGGTATATAAACCGAAGAAGGTCAACTATCAGAAATAGAATACAACACATAAGTATCAAACACTTATTTCCATTCCTTTCAAAACTATACAATTACATTTTATGCAAACAACATGCTTGATACAATGGTCAACAGAAAAGAAACATCTTTTCACATATAGTACGTTTATAAAATCAAGTTGTAATTCATTATAAATCAATTTAAACAATCTGATCAGCCTGTCAGATCTGCATTACTTTTACCTCTTACAGCAACCATCTGCAAAAAATAGTCAACATGAGTCAGTTCAATGAACTGAGCATGATAAGCACTAACTTTTAAAACAATTGCAATCCATCAATTATTTTCATTAAACACCCTGTTTAAATGAGATCAGATATCCAAAGAAGTAAACATATTCAGACTATGCCTTTGTAATACAAAATGATTACAAATATGTAACTCTATCATTGTTACAAAATAGTCTTAATCACTTTCTAATATTTCATCAAATATTAAGAATCAAGGAACGAATGTACACAAACAATCATTGAATCCAAAATCACAACATTGGACAAATCGTTTCATTCATCCAAAAAGGGAAATATCATAACAATTCAGGATTCCACCAATATGTTACAAAACAATTCCCACTGCTAGGCAGATATCATCAAATAAGCAAAAGAAGAGAAAGAACCAAATCATTCACGCTTCCTTTCACATAAGTTCATTACTGTAATGTCGTCACATATGAATTGTATTCATCCAGTATGTATACAATTAAGTCCGTCAAACTATAAAAAGAATTACTGTCATAATAAAAATCGAACAAAACAAGGATTTTTAACCCAAGTTCGAAATCAAAGAACCTCTAGAATTGCGGTCAACAATGGACAACATTACATTAGGAAATTGAATGTTTCCCTAAGATTATGCCAAGATAATCACTCATAACTTCCAAACATGCTCAGTCACAATCAGACAGGAGTAAACGGAGAGGAATATAACCAATCTATTCTTACCTTGGTGCATGCAAGTCTAAAGTGTGGTATTCGCGACTCACCCCAACAGGGATAGAACACGAAATAATTAACCATACTCAAGGAACTCAAACAGTGACAAACGACAGTGTCCAAGTAGCAGGTTCATTAAGAGACAGAAATACAAGTTACCTTCCAAGAACTCAAATGATTCCAACAGTAGTAACAAGTCAAACAATTACATACGATTCCATCTGAGCTCATCAACGGAGCATAATAAAAATCAGGAAAACAAATTTAATTACTGATTTCAAACAAGGAATCCAACTGAACTCTTGCCAATGCGACACAATGGTATTCTTACGAATAACAGAGATCAAAATACAAATTATTCCCTTAAGTCGCTGGAACAACGATTTCCAAAATTCATCTATATTCAATCATGAACAGTGACTTAAACATATAAATCATTCAATCGACTCCACTGAGTCATTCAAATAAAAATGAATATAATTCTGTATTTATATTGCATACTGATACGGGTTAATATCCATGACCTAACTCATAAGGCCGATATACAAGATGTCAAACTATTCAGAGAAATCCGTCAAGGCCAAATAGGCATCACGAGTTCAATCTCAGGCTTATACAGAAGCCAAAAGAAACAAGATACCCTCTAGAGGGTCAAACAACAGATTAAACCCAACAGTCTCAAATTTGAAGCGATCACACTGGTTGTTTATCAAGAATCAAACCAAGTCTATATAATGGTATTCAAGATAATAAAGAAGAATAATTAATGATTCATCTACTCCAGTAATGATAAACATAAAAGAACAGGCTTCAATAATTACTGTTTTTGTAAAGAAAATACCAACTGAACCTTCTTCAACATTTTGAACAAGTTACACAGAAGGAAACAAAACAGTACAACTGGGGAATCTATACCCAAAAATTAATGTAGTTAACAGAGGTCAAGAGACCTGTTACTTCTCAAGATTTCAAACAAATCCTTGTCCAATATTCAAATATATATATATATATATATAATTGTATAACTTCCACAGTAATCCATTTATACAAGTCATTCAATGGACTCTTACAGAGTCGTTCCAATATATAATATACATACATCCATAATGCATACTGTAACGGTTAAATCTCGTTACCCCTATGAAAAGGAAAACAAATCCAAAGAGTTGCAAAAAGATACTGTCACATCGAAAGATGTTATTCACAAACAACCTTCAAGACAAATGAAACCCAACAGTATCAATAACTGCCATCAACAAAACCCACGACAGAGCTTACAAAATTTCCAAAACACTAAACAATCAAACAGGTACACCAGTATCCTTCCCGATTGTTTTCCCCACAGGTTTGATGATCAAAAATTGACAAACAAAACAATGACCTATACCCATTACAAGAACGATCTATGGGCTCACGCTGTACAGGCCGAGCATTCACACATTTCATATGTTTTGCATATTTAAGCCCAAAATGCAAACACAAAGAAATAATGCCATAGTTCGAATTTAATAAACATCCAACAAAGGATAAATGAAGATTCGAACCAGAAGAGAAACAGTACCAAGAAAATCACACCAGACATCCATAGATAAACAACTAATATCTTAAATCATTAGAACAGAGTTGTTCTAATGAAATCATTTGAAAGACAGCAAGATATTTAAAGGTTAGGGCCTAACATGCCTGTATTTTTGCTCAAATTTCTAAAGCAGACCACTGGAAGAGCTCGTGCTTCCTTTTCCTTTTCCAAGTTAGAGCGACCAACAAAATTTCGCTATCTCCATCACATATATATCCTCCATGACAGAGAAAAGAGCTAGATAACCTCATGCTCGCCATGCAACACAAAGAAGACTGGTGCGAAGAACCAGTGAACAGGAAGAGAGAGATCCGAAAATTGCGACAAGCCAAACAAACCAACAAACTTCCCGTTTGCATGCCTTCTCGCAAGTTCCGAGCTCGACTACCGAGAATATTGAATGCAATTAAACCAAATTTCCCGCTCAGACTCCACTTCCACCGACCGCCAGAATTAGTGACAGCCCAATGAAAATTCAAGTCCATTTCCAAACTTAGCGACCTGCCACATCGGCTCAGGTTAGCTGTTGCCTATACCTCCGCCACGACCTATGCCTCATCCTTATCCCATGCATTAAATGTCATAGAAAACGCCGCCCATGGTTCGCACCCCCTTCCTTAGGCCCCCTTTCCATTCTCGTCATTAGTTAGGTTAGTATCTTAGGTTAGAATTTAGGGTAATACTCATTCTAACCATATTACACAAAGATACTAACTTAGGACATTAACACATAGCCTAGGTTTAGGTTAGATTAACACTAATCTAACCCCTAGGTTAGGTTTAGTCTTAGGTTACTAATCATTTAATAATTCCAGTTAGGTCTGCATTCTGTACACTCAGAAAAAGACCTTCATTATACCTTCTTAAACAGGGTTTGCTCCTATTGTGCTGCAGAATCGTATGTAGCCGAATTATTTCCTGGTCCACGATTGAGACCTTCCAGATATAATTCCATATCGGGAACCAATTCATTTTTACTTGATCAGCCTGAGTCATACTCCTGACTAGCTTATTAAATACTTCTAGACCTTGCAATCCTGTTCAAGGTCTGTGATTTAATTCATCATGAACAAACTTAAAGCATTACTTGGATCAATTCCACTGATCCAAGACTAGATTTTATAGATGGATAACTCTATAATTCATTCCGAGATCAGATTAACACTCAGATACAAAATGAAATAGATAAAAGAGTCTAACCATATTCTGACTCAGTCAAGATCTGTAATCTGCAAAGAAATTACAGTACATATCAAGCATGATTTCTAAATTGAGGAACACATCCTTATATAAGAAATCACATATCAACACTTGAATGCTAAGGAGAAAGTAACAACAGTTCAGGGTGTTACACTCTACTTGAACGGTGCAACTTCCATATATGCATGCATGAAAAAGTTGATTTCAATGGTGGTCTTTCAACCAGGGATCCAACAAGGGCACTCCACTGACCCTGTGGTAAAGCTAACAATTTATCACTAGAGAAGAAATTTGTCTTAGAAGGGAAAATGGAGTTAGAATGGAAGTGGGAAAAAACTAATGTTGCAAGTAGAATATCAGATGCCCACACACATTAATTGGAAATTTCATTTACATGCATTTATGGTCAGAAGAAAAACAAATCCGTAGGATAAGCTACAAGACTGAATTTAACTCATTGGTGGATAAGTAGCAATTAATTCCTCAATCAAGGAGGAAAAAATTCCTTGTTTTCTTATTAAATCTCGAGCAGATTTTGTACATATCTTGAGAATGGAATAAATTAAAGGAAGAAGAAGAAAATAGAAGAAGAATGGTGTTTTCTATCTTCTCCAGGTACATAATGTTAAGCACAAGATAATACTGAGAGGGGGGGTGAATCAGTATTATGATATTCTTTTAAATTTAACACTTAATATCAGATTTGTAAACACATAATCAGTTTCACAGTGAATATATCAAAGTAATCAATGAATGCAAATCAAACCAACACACTGCAAATAGACACAAATTTATGTGGAAACCCTTTGGGGAGAAAACCACGAAGAAAACATTCTTTATTATATTTATGAAATGTTTGTAGGAACCAACCTACGGGAGATAGCAATCCCCAAGTTACAATTTTGTAGGCACCAACCTACAGGATCAGCAACCCTTTTTGCTAAGCACCAACTCAGTAAGAGACACCGATGTCTTCAAATATTAAGGCACCAACCTTCCTTATGAAAAATAAACTCTTTCCTATATTTTATGTTGTTGCTACTTCAATAGATGATAGAACAAAAATGCTGCTAAGAATATTCTTCTGATTTATTTTAGTCCCTTCACATATATAAATCACTGCAAATCTTCATTAAAAATAAATATGCCCTTCACTCATTTTTATATTTCATATTCTGCTCTTCTTCTTCTCTCCCTTAAACTTGAATGAAGCACTCAAATTTCTTGCCTAAATCAAATGATTCCATCTCCTTATATTTCCTTCTCACATCCTTTCGAAAAGACACATCATTCCAACCAACACAACCTTTCCATTATTTAATCAACCATCTTTTATTTTAATAATGCAAATACACATGTCGGCCATAACTATAAAGTGGCGCTATTTTCCAAAGGGGGTCGTACAAAATAAAAATAATTTTTTATGTATTTTAAACCATCCTATGGACATATTTATTGCTCCTTTAATCAACCCTTATCATACTAAAACATGGAGATTTAATTTTTTCATTTGAATCTTCATTTTCCCCATAAAACATGGCATATGAACACCTTAAAATGTTGATATCTCTCTCCTATGTACAATTGTGTATATCTTGCTTAAACCATGATAATCCTTATGAAAAAACACTTGTTTTCAAGTATTTAAACTTTCATTTTCATCTCTTCTATATTGCTGGTTATTTCCGTTACTTTCTACCATTTGCGTCAAAATCCGTCAACATCCGTCAACTTCTGTTACATGATTTCGTTAACCAAATACATCAATGATTAAGCCTTTGAAATCAATGATAATATTTCCAACAATCTCCCCCATTTTCATTGATGGCAACCTTCCAAAAAAAATATTCTTTTATGCAACTCCTCCTTACTGTAACTCTCCCTTACTATCATTCTCCCCCTTTGACATCAATGCCAAAGGGTCAATCTAGGAGATGAATATTGCAATGTTTAGCTCCCCCTCAACTGATGCTTCTCTTTGTTTTTCAATGGGAAGAAGCAAATGATATTACTCCCAAATTCTGTCATAGATATTCAAATGTCTCCTTTGGAAGTGGCTTGGTGAAGATATCTGCTATTTGTTCAGATGTAGCAACAAATTCCAACTTTACCTTCTTTTCTTCCACATGCTCTCTTAAGAAGTGGTATCTTATGGGAATATGCTTTGTTCTTGAATGCATAACTGGATTCTTTGAAATACTTATCACACTGGTATTATCACATAATATAGAGATCGGATGATCATACTCTACTTTGATATATTTCAAGGTTTGCTTCATCCATATAATTTGAGTACAACATAACACTGCTGCTATATACTCTACTTCTGATGTTGATAAGGATAGAGAGTTTTGATTTTTACTCAACCAAGATACTAGGCTGTCTCCAAGGAATAATTCTCCTTCGATTGTAATTTTTCTATCATCCACACATCCTGCCCAATCAGAATCTATACAAGCTACCAATGTGAAGTCTTTACCCCTTAGGTACCATAACCCATAATCTATAGTTCCCTTTAGATATCTAAATATGCATTTTACAGCTTGCACATGTGTTTCTTTTGGACCTGCTTGAAAATGTGCAGCCATACCAACTGCTTGCATGATGTCTAGTCTAGATGTTGTCACATATAGTAAACTCCTAATCATTGATCTATAGAGAGTTTGATCAGCATTCAGAGATTCATCATCTTTGCTTAACTTTATCCTGGTAGCCATAGGTGTGCTAATAGGTGCACACTCCTCCATGCCAAATTTATTCAACATTCCTTCACATACTTGGTTTGGGATATAAATATTCCTTTATTAGATTGAGATATTTTTAATCCAAGGAATTATGATAACTCTCCCAACATGGACATCTCAAACACCTTTTGCATGTCTTCGGAAAATTTCTTAGACATTTCCTCATTGTCTCCTCCAAAAATTATGTCATCTACATACACAACAACAATCAACTGGTGCTCACCTTCAATTTTAATGTAAATATTTCTATCAGCAAGTCCTCTCGTGAACCCTTGGTCTTGTATATACTTATCAAGCCTAGAGTACCATGCTCTGGGGGCTTGTTTTAATCAATACAAGGCCTTCTTCAACTTACACACATAATCTTCATTTTTTGATAAAAGGAACCCTTCACATTTTTCTATGTATACTTCCTCTTCTAACTTCCCATTTAGAAATGCTGATTTGACATCCATTTGATAGACTTTGAAGTTATTGAATACCGAAAAAGAAAGAAACATTCTAAATTCTTCTAATCTAGCAACAGGCGAAAAAATTTCTTCAAAATCAATACCTTCTACTTGAGCATACCCTTTACATACTAACATTTCCTTGTTTCAAGTGAATTGTCCATCTTCATTCAATTTATTTTAGAATACCCACTTAGTGCCAATCACATTTTGATCCTTTGGCCTAGGTACAAGTTCCCATGTTTCATTCTTCATAATTTGATATAACTCTTCCTCCATTGCCTTTATCCAATGTTTATCATGGTTGGCTTCTGCAAAGTTATTTGACTCTATTTTGGATAATAAGTAGAAATTTACTGGTTCTGATGCACTTACAATTCTTCTTCTTGTATGTACTCCATCATCAAGGTTTCCAATGATCTAACTTTCAACATGATTCTTCTTCACAAAACGAGATGGTGTTTTGGTGTCCTGCCTTTTAGATTTACTTAATTTTTCAACATCTTCTTCCTCTTATTTTTCTTCTACTACCTCGGGTATTTCTAAGGGATCTTCTATAGGTTCTTTAGCTTTTTGATTCATGATTTCATCCACTCTCACATTTGCACTTTCTAATATAGTTTGTAGTCTTTTGTTATAGCATTCGTAGGCTTTTCTTTTAATAGAGTAGCCAAGGAAAACTCCATCTGCTCTTGAATCAAATTTGCCCAAGTTCTCTTCTTTTATTTTAATAAAGCATCTACTCCCAAACACTTCGAAATATTTTATAGTAGCTACTCTTCCTTTCCACAATTCATAAGGATTTTTGTCATGATTAACTCTGATTTTCCCTCTATTCAAGATATAAAAAGCTGTATTTACCGCTTCTCTCCAAAATCTATCTGATAGATTAGATTCATTTAACATGGTTATAGCCATCTCTTGGATGGTTTGATTCTTTCTTTCTGCCACTCCATTTTGTTGTGGAGTCCTTGTAGCTGAGTACTGTATTTTGATTCCATGATCTTCATAATATTCAATGAATTCATTTGAGGTGAACTCACCTCCACGATCTGACCTCAGGAACTTTATTTTCAATCTAGTTTCATTTTATACTAAATCCTTGAAAGTGTTGAACTTATTAAATGATTCTAACTTTTATTTTAGAAAGGCTACCAATGTCATTATAGTGTAGTCATCAATGAATAACATGAAATAACTCTCACCTTGTATGCTTTCTATTCTGGTAGGTACACATAAATCTGTATGAATCAGATCTAGTGGTTTGGTGGTCGAATACTCCTTCATTCTAAACCTTTCTCTAGTTTTCTTTCCATGCTGACATTGCTTGTATAGAGTACTTGTAGGTTTCATTACCTTAGGCATATCCTGAACAGTCTGCTTGTTGCTGATTTTGACAAGATTATCAAAATTTATATGCCCCATCCTTCTATGCCATAACCAACTCTCTTCAACCTGACTTAGACAAGATTTCTCTCCTTTTACTTCACCAAGCATGTATAGGTTATTTGTGGTTCTATGTAAATCTGCTACTAACTCTCCCATGTTTGCATTCCTTATCTCACACCCTTCAACATAAAACTTAAGTGTGTGTCCTTGATCACACATTTGGCTTACACTTAAGAGATTATGGTTTAATCCATCAACATATAAAACATTCTCTGTTTTAGTTTTACCATTATCAAGACTTAGCGTACCTTTTCCAATGATATTTTATTTAGAGTTATCATCGAATTTAACCGTACCTTCATTTACTTTCTTCAATGAGATGAACTTACTTTTATCTCTGGTCATATGTCTTGAACATCCGCTATCAATGTACCACAACTGCCTATCATCCTGTGCATGGAATTTTGTTTGAGCAAGCATAGATTTCTCTTTATCTTTCCCATCATCCTCTTTCTTTTGTTTCCAAAATTTTTTAGCTTCTTTCTTCTTTATTTCTAGAGCATTTGCCTTCTGGTTCGATTTAGATGGTTCTACAAAACCACTTCTAAAAAATCTTGCTATATGTCCATAGTTATTGCAGTTATAACAAACAATATCTTTAACATAGTTCGATAAAGGAGCAAAGGAGTTGTAATTTATATTTGAGAATCCATACACACCTTTGTTCTTTATATTGTTGTCTCTCACCCGTATTCTACAATCTATTGCTTTATGACCAAAATGATTACAATAGAAGCAATATCCATAGAAAGAATTTTCAAACCTGGACATGTGAGTATATCTTGGAGGATTTGGTCTTCTAAACTTGTTCTCATCTTTGATTTCCTTATAAGAAGTGTTGATATTCATAAATATCTTCTCCCTTTTCAACTCTTCATTCTTCATAGGTTCCTTGAGTGTCTCTGCATAGGTCTTTGACTTCTCTTCTCTTATCCCTTTCTTTGACTCTATACCTTTTGTGTTAGCAGTGTCTTATCTTTCCATATATCCAAGACTAGTCTTGTCATATGTTGACTTCTATCAGTTCAGAATTTCATCTAGTAGCTCGATACTTTTCTCAAATTTTAGATTACTTGTAACTTTAGCATTTTCTTTTTCCAAGTCCTTTCTCAAAGCAATGATCTCTGACTCAGGATTTTCACAATCTTCTTCCTTAGTCCTTAACTGATTTCTTAATTCTTCTTCAACTCGTTTTGCTTCTTCAATTTGGGATTTTAGATCCACGATCATCTTTCTTGATTCTTCAAGAGATTGTGATATCTTAGCTTCAAAGTTACGATCTTCTTCTTCATACTTTAGGAGATGTAACTTTTGTTTCTGTTTTTTCTTTTTAAGAGCTTTCAATTCTCTCAAGGCACATATAAGTTCCTATTCAAGATTCACTTCACCTTTTTCTTCCATGTCTTCATCTCTTTCTAAGTCATCTTTTATAGCCATGAATAATATTTCTTCATTATCTCTATCTAAGTCACTAATCCCACTTTCTTTGGATGATCTACTACTTCCTTTTGAATATAAGCTTTTCTTTTTCTTTCCAAATCTTTTCTTTCCTTTACTTTTCTTGAATTCCCTTTTGAATTTAGGTTTGATTTCCTCATCATCGCTATATTCTTTCTCTAGACACTTAGCCACAAAATGAACAATTTTACCACAGTTAAAACATTTAAATGGTAACTTACCTTTGTACTGTCTAGATCCTTTCTTTAACTTTCGAATGAACAAGACTTCTTTCTCATCTTCTTCGTTGTTTGAGTTCTCATTCGAATCAGGTTCTTTGATTTTTTCTTTCTTTGAGACTTTGAATACAGCTTCCTTCTTTGATGGTTTATTTGACTCAGTCCTCATTTCATACATGGTTAGTATTCCATGTAGTTCGTCCATGCTCAACTTATCAAGATCCTTCATTTCTTCAATGGCAGACACCTTAACATCAAATCTTAATGGTAGAGACCTTAGAATCTTTTGAACGATCATGGATTCTTCAATTTTTTTCCTAACCCTCTTATGGCGTTGACAACCTCATCCACACGAAGAAGATAGGATGCAACATTCTCCTCATCCTTCATTTTCAAGATCTCAAATTATCTCCTATGAGTTTGAAGCTTAGCCCTTTTAACCTTGTCATCACCTTTGTAGATAGTTCGAAGTTTGTCCCATATCTCTTTTGCCATTTCACATTACATTACTTTAACAAACTCAGATTCTGATAGACCACATAGGATAGCATTCATCACCTTGGCATTGTTTTCAAAATCCTTCTTTCTGGCTTGATCTGTCAGTAGAATTGATGGGATTGTATATCCAAATGTTATTGATTGCCAAATATCAAACCCTAGTGTCATTAGATATGTTTTCATTCTTATGATCCAAAATGCATAATTTTTTCTATCAAACAATGGGGCCTTATTCGAAGAAAAACCTTCTTGTACTTGATGAGTAACCATATTTGCTTCTGAGATCTAGCTTCCAATTGTTAGATTTTTCCTAAAGGCACCCACTCTGATACCAATTTTTAAGCACAAGATAATACTGAGAGGGGGGGTGAATCAGTATTATGATATTCTTTTAAATTTAACACTTAATATTAGATTTGTAATCACATAATTGGTTTCATAGTGAATATATCAAAGCAATCAATGAATGTAAAGCAAACCAACACACTGTAAATAGATACAAATTTATGTGGAAAACCTTTGGGGAGAAAACCACAAAGAAAATATTCTTTATTATATTTCTGAAATGTTTGTAGGCACCAACCTATGGGAGACAGTAATCCCCAAGCTACAATTTTGTAGGCACCAACCTACATGATCAACAACCTTTTTTTCTAAGCACCAACTCAGCAAGAGACACCGATCTCTTCAAATATGAAGGCACCAACCTTCCTTATGAAAAATAAACTCTTTCCTATCTTTTATGTTGCTGCTACTTCAACAGATGATAGAAAAAAAATGCTTCTAAGAATATTCTTCTGATTTATTTCAGTCCCTTCACATATATAAATTGCTGCAACTCTTCATTAAAAATAAATATGACCTTCACTCCTTTTTATATTTCATATTCTTCTCTTCTTCTTCTCTCGCTTAAACTTGAATGAAGCATTCAAATTGCTTTCCTAAATTAAATGATTCCATCTCCTTATATTTCCTTCTCACATTCTTTCGAAAAGACACATCATTCTAAGCAACACAACCTTTCTATTATTTAACTAACCATATTTTATTTTAATAATGCAAATACACATGTTGGCCATAACTATAAAGTGGCACTATTTTCCAAAAGGGGTCATTGTTGTCCACTCAAAATTTCCCTACTTTCGAGAAGTTCAAAATTGAAATTTTTTAAGTTAACGCCTTTTCTATTGTTCTGGTAATGTGAAAAGTCAAAAAATTGGAAAGAATCTACATTTTTGGGTCATTTTGTGTGATTTACGGGTATGCCAGACATTTTTGTTCTAGATGTCCCAAGTTCATTCAGGATCTCTGTTCGCCGATCGGCCACTTTACTCGAAGTCTGTTTCTTTCGGACCCGTTGGAACTTTTTGTCCCAAGTAACACAAGATCACCCAGGCTCAATGTTCCCTTTTCGTCCGATTCAGCCAAATTGTGTGCTCCACGTACTTTCGTCCCTCATGTCCCAAAAGCATTTGTGCATACTTTTCCCACATCGCTCCCATCGGCCAAATCGCGCTTTCGTGTCCCGCATGTCCCAAATGAACCAAAGGTCATCCAGGCTAATTTTTCCCACTCTTCCCAAATATCTTTCTTTTCAAGTTGGTAGATGTGTATTTAATGTGCATTTATTGTCTTTCTCTCTCCCAAATGGCTATATAATGAACTACCCCTATGCATTTTTGCACACTGCTTTCTTGCTATCTATTGCTCATACCCTTGCGATCAAAATTTTTGTGCACGCATCCCTTTCCCTTGTAATTTCATCGAGAGTCTAGACTGTGACCTTGTTTCTCGAGTCGCTATCAACATGAAGATAAATTTCAAGGTCAGGTGAAAATCTCACCGCTTGAGTCTGTCGTTCCCGATATCGGGGATAGTGAAGTTCGCCACCTTGACTTTGGGGATTTTTGGGCAAGAATGACAGACTCGAACCCTTCTCCTATAGCACAAATGATTCATGATAGTGGCTTGACATTTGCCGGTGGTTTCCCAATCTCATTACAGTGCACAGATATAGTACTCTCCTACGGTGCTCATTTCAATCCTGAATCGAGTGAGCTAACAAATCTTCATGGGGAACTCATCACCAAGCTTGATGCTATCACCATTGGCACTTCCCTAAGGATTCATGAGATGGAAAATTTTATAGTAATCTCTCAGAACCAGGCACAGACCCTCTTCGATCAGGACAGTGAGAAATACAAGCCGCAGGTGGCGAAGTCCAGGCTTAAAAACCCTAAAAAGGGGGCGTCCCGTCTATCCAAGGTTCTGTTCCATGCTGATTTCAATGAGAAACTATCAGATTTTATAATTCTACTGGCTCGGGTAATGGGCTTACCCTCTAACAATGAGTTTCATTTCTGGATGTGCCCACTTATCAATATGGTGTGCGAAGGAACTCAGAATATCAACTGGGCAGAGATCATCAGCATGAACCTAGCAGAGAAATTGTCTAATGTACAACAAACAAATAAATTTTACATGACTTCATACTTGATGTATACTCTAGCAGCATCGAGGAAATGGTTTGGATTCACATACATTGATGCTCATAAGAGTGACCCTGTATATGCCTACTGCCCTCAGTTCACCTTGGACAGTAGCAATCGCAACTTCAGGAGGGTGAATGATGCTTTCACCATGTACATTGTTAGGCTTCTGGAGAGTGACACGGCGAGGAGATTTTCTGATGAAGCTATGAACCTAATATCGCACTACGGTGCCTACTTCATCCACTTTAGAAAATTCTCCTATATAAGGCTTGCAGGCTATGAGAGCACTCCTCTCAAGCTTCCTATGTTCTACAATGATAAAATGGCCTTGATAGAGATATGCAGGCAGCCGGAAAAGTTACACAGAACCTGCAGGGATAAGAAAATTACTGGCTTGCACTTCCCCATCACTTTGGGAAACTACACCTGCAAGACAGCTCTAGATGCTCAAAACATAGAAAGAGCCCTAGCTCCCATAACTGTCCATTTCTTCAGGCCAAGAACTTGTTTTGACTTAAATAAATTTATTGAGAAGAACATCAAAATCAATTATCATCATAGGGCAAACACAGAGGACTATTGGGCTGACTGTGTTGATGATTTTGAGGCAAGGAGGAGACATTATGGCAGGTTTTCTCTTTAATTAATTCAAGAGCTTAACTTGTTCCAAGTTCCTGAAGGGCTCTAGGATGATAATTTCGACCTGTACTCATATGAATATGACAATGTGGTCAAACACACTCCCTTGGAGCATTTGGATTGCTTCAAAAAGGAGAAAGATGATCTGGCTGAAATCTTAGCCCCTGTCTTAGTAAGAACCAAGATCTGGTTTGATAGAAAATTCCATGAACTTAGAAGGCATTCAGGTGAGTCCTCCTCCAAGGATGCTTCAACACCAAGGAAGGAAGCATTGACACCCAGTTTGGAAGCACCTGTGTAGAATCCTCCTGCCTCCTCAACTAAAGCTCTTACATATTCCACTCCATCCTCATCCACCCAAGTATGTCAGAAGAAAGTCAAAGAAGTCAATAAGGATCCTGTTGAAGAAGATCCCATGATGAAGCATTCAGAATTGCCTTTAGGACCAGAGAACATTATTTTTCTCAATAAAAGCAAGGAGAGTAAAGTGCCAGTCTCTACAAGTGCTCCAGAAGCTCCAATGGATAAAGAAAAGAAGGTCCAAAGCACTGAGCTTCCAGGTGCCATTGACTCCTCTATACCTGAAGCCCCGAGCACTCCACTCATATCTCAACTGGAGGCAGCAACAGTGCACACTTTGAGTGCCATGAGTTCCCTTTATTTCGGCCCTCTATCCCCACCTCTTCTTCTTCCTCCTATTTTGCATGGGTGTAGCCTTTTGTGGATAGTAGGAAGAGGAAGTCTTCCTCCCAAATATTAGGACCCAATTTTGATGTTGTGGCGGCCTTATTAGGCACTACTCCTCCTACTCCCGCTAAGAAGGCTAGGACTACCTCTAGAATAGTATCTGATGCTCAAGGTCAGCAATTCCTGGAAATAGCCAAGCCCAAGGTTGACAAGCCAGAGCAGGATTTACAAACATATGATCTCGAGCTCTCGAGGATTCCCATGCGAGAGTCCACCCCTGAAGGTGACATCCACAATATTTAGGAAACACTCACCAGGTTCATTGGGAGGGTGGAGAAAGGGCAAAAAACCATAGAACAGCTGGAGGAGCAGGCCCAGGTTCTTACAGGTTTCATCAAGTCACTGCTATCCAAGGATAAAGTTTTAGATCCTACCCCACTGACTACTCTTCCACTACCTGTGATTTTCAGCCAAGATGAAGTGCAGAGTATCAAAGATATACACAAGTATTCCATCTATGGAAGGGCTATGGAGGCCATGGTGGATGATATGATCATTGTAGGACTGAATTTCATTAGCGAAGCCTTCAAACTCCATGAGAAGGTGACTAATCCGAAACAGAAACTCTGCTCCACTATTGGAAACATAGATAAAGAACTCAAACTCTGGAGCAGCTGTATAGTAGAATTTCGCCTTATGGGGCAAGCCGATGAAAATATTTTAATGGCTAGTAAGGTCTTCGATGATGCAAAAGATAAATTGTCAAAATCTTGGGTATAGAGTGTGGAATGGAAAATCAAGGTGCTAGAAGAGGCTTTAAGAGAACTGAAAAAATAGCTGGCAGAAGGGTGAGGCCTTCAAGACTTTGGTAATATCTAATTTCAAGGACATACATTGCCACCTCCATGATGAGGCCTCTAGTGCACCCCTCTCCTTGCAAGAAATCAAAGCTAAATTCAAAGCTTTTATCAAAGATAATTATTCAAGGAGGATTCCATTTCCAAGGAAAAGATGAAGGAGATCTGCTCTCTCCAATATGCTATTGAAGAAGCAAATAAAGATCATCATACACACGTCGAATTCAAAAAATAGATGGAGAAGCACCTAAGATTTTGGACCCATTCCACTACCAACACATCAGTCCCACGAGGCAGAGACATAGCAGAGGCATTGAAAAGATTCAGACAGCAGATCCTAAAATCAGTGGGCCCCTCCCAATCATGTATACCTGTCTTCTTCTCCTGATTTTCTCTCTTCTTCCTTTCCTCATCTCGGATTTATTGTAAGTTAGTTAAGGTTTTGCGTTAAGCATCCCTTTAACTAAATACTATTTTGAAGAGGTAGTTACCAAAGGTAACTGTTTTGTAAACTATATAGTGGCCTCTCCTCGTCATTTTGGAGGGAGGAACTTGGCTTATTTTTGAAAGTGTAAAGAAATCATAAAGCAATCAATACAAAATGATTTTCATTCTTTTTCCATCAGATTCTTTTTATTCGCAAGCTATCCATTAAAAATTGTTAGATCATTTGTCTGCATTATGCTGAGAAGCTTTGTATTCTTATAGATGTTATTCATAGAATTGTGTGTCTTTTCAAATTTCATCCTATTAATGTGGGTACAAATGATCTTATTCTAATTCACTGTATTCTTGCATGCATAAGGAATTATTTTTTCATCTATAATTCGTAATGGTGCCTTTCTACTCATTTCCACATCTTCATTCCTCTATACTTTTGTAATTGATGATCTATTTAGGAAACGCTTTCATGATATCCAAGTTCCATAGTGAAACCATGCTTTGTACATGTGTAAATAGTTTCGTTTCTGAATAAGGGAACCTCTCCCACTAAAGAGGAGGGACTTCTTATCCCCTAACTCTTGCTCTTCTTGAAGTTCTTTTTCTAAGACCAACAGTTTTTGAAGTTGTTGTGCACTCAAAATTTCCCTGCTTTCGAGAAGTTCAAAATTGAAAATTTTTAAGTTAAACGCCTTTTCTGTTGTTCTGGTAATGTGAAAAGTCAAAAAATTGGAAAGAATCTACGTTTTTTGGTCATTTTGTGTGATTTGCGGGTCTGCCAGACATTTTTTTCCCAGATGTCCCAAGTTCATTCGGGCTCTCTGTTCGCCGATCGGTCACTTTACCCAAAGTCCATTTCTTTCAGGCCCATCAGAATGTTTTGTCCCAAGTAACACAAGATCACCCAGGCTCAATGTTCCTTTTTCATCCGATTCGGCCGAATCGTGTGCTCCGCATAATTTCGTCCCTCATGTCCCAAAAGCATTTGTGCATACTTTTCTCGCATCGCCCGCATCGGCCAAATCGCGCTTTCACGTCCCTCATGTCCCAAATGAACCAAAGGTCATCTAGGGTAATTTTTCCTGCTCTTCCCAAATATCTTACTTTTCAATTTGGTAGATGTGTATTTAATGCGCATTTATTGTATTTCTCTCTCCCAAACGGCTATATAATGAACAGCCCCTATGCATTTTTACACACATCTTTCTTGTTATCTATTGCTCATACCCTTGTGATCAAAATTTCTACACATGCATCCATTTCCCCTGCAATTTCATCGAGAGTCCAGACTGTGACCTTGTTTCTCGAGTCGCTATCAACATGAAGATCAAATTTCAAGGTCAGGAGTAAATCTTACCGCTCAAGTCTGCTGTTCTCGATATCAGGGACAGTGAAGTTCGTCACCTTCACTTTGTGGATTTCTGGGCAAGAATGACAGACTCAAACCCTTCTCCTATGGCACAAATGATTCATGATAGCAGCTTGGCATTTACTAGTGGTTTCCCAATCTCAGTACAGTGCGCAGATACAGTACTCTCCTGCGGTGATCATTTCAATCTTGACTCGAGTGAGCTAACAAATGTGCATGGGGAACTCATCGCCAAGCTTGACGCTTCTGCCATTAGCACTACCCTAAGGATTCCTGAGATGGAAAATTCTATAGTAATCTCTCAGAACCAGGCATAGGCCCTCTTCGATCAGTACAATGAGAAATACAAGGCGCGGGTGGCGAAGTCCTAGCTTAAAAACCCTAAAAAGGGGGCATCCCGTCTATCCAAGGTTCTGTTCTGTGCTGATTTAAACGAGGAACTGTCAGATTTTATAATCCTACTGGATTGGGTCATGGGCTTACCCTCTACCAATGAGTTCCATTTCTGGATGTGCCCACTTATCAATATGGTGTGCGAAGTAACTCAGAATATCAACTGGGCAGAGATCATCAGCATGAACCTAGTAGAGAAATTGTCTAATGTACAATAAACAAATAAATTTTACATGACTTCATACTTGATGTATACTCTAGCAGCATCGAGGCAATGGTTTGGATTCACATACATTGATGCTCATAAGAGTGACCCTGTGTATGCCTACTGCCCTCAGTTCACCTTGGACACTAACAATCACAACTTTAGGAGGGTGAATGATGCTTTCACCATGTACATTGTTAGGCTTCTGGAGAGCGACACGGAGAGGAGATTTTTTGATGAAGCTATGAACCTAATATCGTACTACGGTTCCTACTTCATCCACTTTAGAAAATTCTCCTATATAAGGCTTGCAGGCTATGAGAGCACTCCACTCAAGCTTCCTATGTTCTGCAATGATAAAATGGCCTTGATAGAGACATGTAGGCAGCTAGAAAAGTTACACAGAACCTGCAGGGATAAGAAAATTACTGGCTTGCACTTCCCCATCACTTTGGGAAACTACACCTGCAACATAGCTCTAGATGCTCAAAACATAGAAAGAGTGCTAGCTCCCATCACTGTCCATTTCTTTAGGCCAAGAACTTGTTTTGAATTAAAGAAATTTATTGAGCAGAACATCAAAATCAATTATCATCATAGGGTAGACACAGAGGACTATTGGGCTAACTATGCTGATGATTTTGAGGCAAGAAGGATACATTATGGTAGGTTTTCTCTTCAATTAATTCAAGAGCTTAACCTGTACCAAGTTCATGAAGGGCTCTAGGATGATAATTCCGGCCTATACTCATATGAATATGACAACATGGTAAAACACACTCCCTTGGAGGATATGGATTGGTTCAAAAAGGAGAAAGATGATCTGGCTAAAATCTTAGCCCCTGTCTTAGTAAGAACCAAGATCTAGTTTGACAGGAAAGTCCGTGAACTTAGAAGGCATTTAGGTGAGTCCTCCTCCAAGGATGCTTCAACACCAAGAAAGGAAGCATTGACACCCAGTTTGGAAGCACCTGTGAAGACTCCTCCTACCTCTTCAACTAAAGGTCCTACATCTTCCACTCCTTCCTCATCCACCCAAGTATATCAGAAGAAAGTCAAAGAATTCAAAAAGGAGCATGTTGAAGAAGTTCCCATGATGAAGCATTCAGAATTGCCTTCAGGACCAGAGAACATTATTTTTCTTAGTGAAAGTGAGGAGAATGAAGTGCCAATATCTACAAGCGCTCCAGAAGCTCCAATGGATAAAGAAAATGAGGTCCAAAGCACTGAGCTTCCAGGTGCCATTGACTCCTCTATACCTAAAGCCCCGAGCGCTCCACTAATATCTCAACTGGAGGCAACAACAGTGCACAATTTGAGTGCCATGAGTTCCCTTTCTCTCAGCCCTCTTTCCCGACCTTCTTCTTCTTCCTCCTCTTTCGCATGGGTGCAGCCTTTTGTGGATAGTAGGAAGAGGAATTTTTCCTCCCGAATCTCAGGACCCAATTTTGATGTTGTGGCGGCCTTATTAGGCACTACTCCTCTTACTCCCGCTAAGAAGACCAGGACTACCTCTAGAATAGTATCTGATGCTCAGGGTCAGCAATTCTTGGAAATAGCCAAGCCCAAGGTTAACAAGCCAGAGAAGGATTTGCAAACATCCGATCTTGAGCTCTCAAGGATTCCCATGGGAGAGTCCACCCCTGAAGGTGAGATCCACAATCTTGAGGAAACAGTCACCATGGTCATTGGGATGGTTGAGAAAGGGAAACAAACCATAGAACAGCTGGAGGAGTAGGCCCAGGTTCTTACAGGTTTCATCAAGTCACTGCTATCTAAGGATAATATTTTAGATCCTACCCCACTGACTACTCTTCCACCACCTGTGATTCTCAGCCAAGATGAAGTGCAGAGTATCAAATATATACACAAGTATTCCATCTATGGAAGGGATATGGAGGCCATGGTGGATGATATGCTCATTGCAGGACTGAATTTCATTAACGAAGCCTTCAAACTCCATGAGAAGGTGACTAATCTACAAAAAAAACTCTCCTCCACTATTGGAAACATAGATAAAGAACTCAAACTCTGGAGCAGCTGTATAGTAGACCTTCACCTTATGGGGCAAGCCGATGAAAATCTTTTAATGGCTAGTAAGGTATTCAATGATGAAAAAGATAACTTGTCAAAATCTTGGGTATATAGTGTGGAATGGAAAATCAAGGTGCTGGAAGAGGCTTTGGGAGAACTGAAAAATAGCTGGCAGAAGGGTGAGGCCTTCAAGACTTTGGTAATATCTACTTTCAAGGACATACATTGCCACCTCCATGATGAGGCTTCTGGTGCACCCCTCTCCTTGCAAGAAATCAAATCTCAATTTAGAGCTTTTGTCAAAGATAATTTATTCAAGGAGGATTCCATTTCCAAGGAAAAGATGAAGTAGATCTGCTCTCTCCAATCTGATATTGAAGAAGCAAATAAAGATCATCATACACACATTGAATTTGACAAGGAGATGGAGAAGTGCCTCGGATTTTGGACCCAGTCCACTACCAGCACATCGGTCCCACGAGGCAAAGACATAGCAGATGCTCTGAAAAGGTTCAGACAATGGATCCTAAAATCAATGGGCCCCTCCCAATCATGAATACCTATCTTCTTCTCCTAAGTTTTCTCTCTTCTTCCTTTCCTCATCTCAGATTTATTGTAATTTAGTTAAGGTTTTGTGTTAAGCAACCCTTTAACTAAATACTATTTTAAAGAGGTAGTTACCAAAGGTAACTATTTTGTAAACTATATAGTGGCCTCTGCTCATCATTTTGGAGGGAGGAACTTGGCTTATTTTTGAAAGTGTAAAGAAATCATAAAGCAATCAATACAGAAGGATTTTCATTCTTTTTCCATCTGATTCTTTTTATTCGCAAGCTATCCATTAAATATTGTTAGATCATATGTCTGCATTATGTTGAGAAGCTTTGTATTCTTATAGATGTTATTCATAGAACTGTGTGTCTTTTCAAATTTCATCTTATTAATGTGGGTACAAATGATCTTATTCCAATTCACTGTATTCTTTCATGCATAAGGAATTATTATGTCATCTATAATTCTGAATGGTGCCTTTCTGCTCATTTCCACATCTTCATTCCTCTGTACTTTTGTAATTGATGATGTATTTAGGAGACTCTTTCATGATATCCAAGTTCCATAGTGAAACCATGCTTTGTACATGTGTAAATAGGTTCGTTTCTGAATAAGGGAACCTCTCCCACTAAAGAGGAGGGACTTCTTGTCCCCTGACTGTTGCCCTTCTTGAAGTTCTTTTTCTATGACCAACAGTTTTTGGCGACTCCGCTGGGGAATCGTATTCCAGTCCTATAATCATTTATTGATCATCTTTTGATCTGGCGACTCCATGTTTTACTCAACGGAGAAGGGCCCTTGGTATTGAAGATTCTCAATTTCAGCTTTTGGAACAGCAGGGTTTTCCTTTCCCTTCCACAAGAAGAAATAGAGAAGCTCGTTCAACAAGCACTCCTCCTGTCAATGATAGAACCCCTACAGGTGGTATTCCTTTAGAGAAAATCAGTCCTAATCTTTAAGCTCTGATTCTTGCTGGTGTTTCAGTTCCTCTTCAAGCCATTTTTCCAAGAATGGCGATACCATTTCCTCGGGGCCATCGTGTTGGGCCTCTTGCCCTTCCTCAGCCTTTGCATGAGTTACCCAGAGGTAATCGGAAGAACTTTCCCAAGTTCAAGGGTGATGGCAAGGTACATCCTGATGAGCATATCACAACCTTCATAGTTGCATGTGGAGTTCTAGGAGTTGAACATGAAGATGTCTCAGTGAGACTCTTTGTTGAAACTTTACAAGATAATGCTTCTGATTGGTTCTATCACCTTCCGACCGGAGCTATCACTAGATGGAACTCAATGAGAGCTAGGTTTGAGAATCCTTTCAAACCAGTGGAAGATGTGCATGCTTTGCTGGCCGAAATTTCTCAAATAAAGAAGGAATCACAAGAGCCCATGAGAGAATTTGTGGCCCGGTTTAACAAGTTGATTAATAAAATTCCACCAGACACTCAACCTGTAGACCAAATTAAAAAATGCTTCTTCCTGAATTCCCAATTGCCTGAATTTAGTTATGCATTGAGAAGAGCTAATCTTGCGACATTGGCCAAGGATCAAACTCTTTCTGTTAGTTTTGAAGATGATTTAATCATGTCAGGGAAGTTGAGAAGAGATCCTTCTAAATCTAGGTCTTCTTCTTCCTCCTCTTCCACTCCTGGGCCCAATACTGATCCATTAGTACAAAAACTTGCAAATGATCTCATTGCCATTAAGAAACAATTGGCTCAGCATGCCCCCTATGCAGATGTTCCAAGGAGGAATTTTCAGCCCAGAAATCATTTTCCTGCTTCTCAAACAAGGCTAGCGATTGAAGGACCTCCTATTAAAGTCCCTGTCAATGCAACCTGTGAAGTTGAAGAACTAGAGGATGAAGAGGTTCATGAAGATTGTGAAGAATTTTTTGAAGAGGTTGATTATGGAACAAAAGAACTTGAGGGATCTCGAGTTAATTTCTTCACTACTGAAGGCGTTGATGAAGGAGATGATTATGATGAAGTAGTAGCAGACATGAATAGCGAATCATATGCTATCATGACTCAGGAGTAGACAAATCAGAGGGAGAAAGTGATGCAACCCCCCAAAAAATCCAAGGAGCAGTCGACAACTATCTCTGTAATTGTAAAAAGAGGATCTCCTATCCCCATTTCATCCACACCAAAGGTGAGTCCTGTCAATTATGGTACTAAAGTTACTTCTTTTTCTCCTAAAACTGATAAGCCTAATGTCCCAAGCGACAGTAGTCCATCCACTTCTAGGTCTTTCGATATCATTGATCACTTGAAAAAGACCAAGGTTCAAATCTCAGAGGCTGAATATTACCAAACTCATCCCAAGGATTTTGCCAAAATGGTACACTTTCTCAATTCTCATTCCAAAACCACCTCTAAAGGTCTTTTACCCACTCCATCTTCTGCACCACAACCCAATCTGGTGGCCACTGTCACCTCACCTAATGACAAGATCAAACCATTCTATGTGACACTCCTTATGGCAGGCCATAGACTCAGTAATTATGTCATAGACTCAGGGGCATCAGACAATGTAATGCCTGCCAAAGTAGCCCATGCCTTAGGCCTAACTCTCACACGTACTTACGGATCTTGTTATTCCATGGAGAGTAAGGAAGTGCCCCTGGTCGAAAGAAATAAAGATGCACAAGTAGGTTTTGCTACTTTCCTGAGAAGAAGGTTTTAGCTACTATCCTAGTAGTAGACATTCCTCCTTCACATGGAATGCTACTAAGAAAGAACTTCTGTAAGGATGTGGGTGGAGAAATTCAAATGGACTGGTCACATGCCCTCATATATGTTAATAGGCAAATGAAGAAGTTGCTGCCTGAAAAAAAGTCTGAGTATATTGTACAAAAAATAGATGATCCAAAAGCACAAATACTTTATGAGAATATGGGGCATGGAAACTATATGATTATGTCTCCAGAAGAAATCCAACTCCCCAAAATATCACCTGAGGATCCTAATGGTGTTTGGATATTAGAGTTTGATGGAAGTTGTTCTTCAGCTGGTTCTAGAGTTGGTGTAATATTATTATCTCCTGAGGGTAGGATTCATCTTTTCTCATTCAATTTGCAATTTGAAAATACCAATAATACAACAGAATACAAAGATCTCATTCTTGGGCTTCATGTGGCAAAAGAAAAGGGTGTGAAGAATCTTTTAGCTCATGGAGATGCGGAGCTGATTGTCAAGCAAGTTAGAAACCTTTTTCAGGTGAAGAATAGAAGGTTGAAACATTACAGGAATCAAGTTTGGGAATCTATCAAATTTCTAGACGCCTTCTCCATTGAAGCAGTGCCTAGGGAGGAGAACACTAGGGCTGATTCACAAGAAATCTCATGGTCATTGCTGATACATCATCCTGACTTTTCTCAAGATAAGTTTACCATCGAGATAATCCATAGGCCCAGTGTACCTAATAATGCAAGTAACTGGCAAGTTTTTAATGATGATCAACATCTACTTTCTTTCTTAGAACTCAAGGATAACTTTGGACAGTTGTACTTTGAAGGAAGTGACAATTTACCCCGTGAAAGTGTGCTTTCCAATAAAAAAGATGCCAAAGAAGAAGAGACAGATCAAGATGGATGTATCAAACTCAAAGGGAACAAGATTCGAAAAGGATTGGTGAGTTTAGAAGAATTATTTGATAAACATGACAGGTATGTAAATTTTAAAGCTTTTACTGGACCACAACAATCAGCTGAATATGATAAAACCAATATTGGAAGCTCCACTGACCCTAAACTTGTGAACATTGGAAAATTTTGCACACCAGAGGAAAATAAGAAGGTAATTAGTCTCTTAAGGAAGTATAAAGATGTCCTTGCTTATTCCTATGAGGATTTAAAAGATTTTCAACCAAAGGAAATGCAGCATTTTATCCCTCTCAAACCTAGAATTAATCCTTTCAAATAGAAACAGAGGCAATACAATCCTAAGATAGATGACACCATTTTTCAAGAAATACAGAAGTTATTAAAGGTCAAAATCATTTGTCCTATCCACCATTCAACATGGATTGCCAATATTGTGCTTGCTAGAAAGAAAAATGGTGAGATCCGTATCTGTGTCGACTTTAGGAATTTGAATCAAGATTCTTTAAAGGATAACTATCCTTTACCCATGATGGATCAGGTCTTGCAAGCTGTAACAGGATCCGAAATGTTGTCTATGCTTGATGGCTTCTCAGGATATAACCAGGTGGAAGTTAATACCGCAGATCAACACAAAACTTCCTTCACTACCCCTTGGGGTACCTTTGCCTACAAAAGGATGCCTTTTGGGCTCATTAATGCCGGTGCCACTTTTCAAAGGGCTATGGACTTGGCCTTTAGAAGTTTGAAAGGGAAGTGTATTGTCGTATACCTTGATGACTTGGCTATATTTTCTAAAACAAGGGCAGATCATTTTCAGCATCTGGAAACAGTTCTTTTACAATGTAGAGAACATGGGATCTCTTTAAATCCTAAGAAATATGTCTTTTGTGTCACAGAGGGGAAATTATTGGGGCATGTTGTCTCCAAATATGGTATAAAAATTGATCCTGAGCGAGTTCAAGCTATCCAGCAAATTCCCCTTCCAACCAGCAAAAAGGGAGTGCACTCTTTCTTTGGTAAGATTAACTTTCTGAGGAGATTCATCCTTGATTTTGTAGAGCTAACTTTGAATATCTCTCAAATGATGAAAGGAAAATAGACGTTTGGTTGGTTTCCTGAAGGGAAAGAGGCCTTTGAAGGTATCAAAAGGGCTATTGCTAAAACTCCTATTTTAGCATGTCCAGATTTCAACAAAGATTTTATTATCTATTGCTACGCCACGGATAACACCCTGGCTGCTGTTTTGACTCAAGAAGATTCTAATGATCACAAACTCCCAAATGCATTTATGAGCTACATTCTAAAAATTCATGAGTTAAAATACACCATAATTGAGAAACATGCTTTTGCAGTGGTTAAAGCTGTCAAGCAGTTTTGTTTTTACATTCTTAACTCCCACTCCACAGTATTTGTACCAGATACGACTATCAAGTCAATTCTCACACAAAAGAAATTTGGATCTAAGAGAGGAAAATGGGTGGCCAAGGTTTAAGAATATGACATTGACATCAGACCAACCAAGCTCGTCTATGGAAAAGACCTATACAAACTCATCGCCGAGGGAGCTAGACATGAGTTACCAGAAAACAAAGTTGATCTCCCTACCATTCTGTTTCTTAGCTCAATTGATGAATGGTATGCTGATATCACACACTTCCTCACATATGGGGAATGTCCCTCTCATTTGACTGCCAAAGAGAGGAGAGCTGTTAAGTTAAGATCAGCCCAATATGTGTTGTGGGAAAATTCCTTGTTTAAGCGTGGGTTAGATGGAAGGTTTTTAAAATGTGTGGACAAGGAACATTAGAAGAAGCTACTTTCTACTTTTCATAATCAAGCATGTGGAGGGCACTACTCATCAACTATCACTACTCATAAAATACTTCATGCAGGATATTAATGGCCTACCTTGTTCAGAGATGCATCAAATTGGATTGATAAATGCGAGGCTTGTCAGACCTTTGTGGGTAGACCCAAGTTGGCTTCTTTGCCCCTTAAACCAGTTGTGATCGAAGAACCTTTTCAAAAATGGGGTTTAGATTTCATTGGAACACTTAATCCCTCTTCTATTGATGGTCATACCCATGTATTAACTGCCACAAATTATTTTACTAAGTGGGTAGAAGCCATTCTAGTAAAGAGCACTACTTCAGAAGTAGTATGCAGTTTTATCAAAGAGAACATCTTGGTGAGGTTTGGTGTGCCAAACAAGATAGTGACAAATAATGCTTCAAATTTTTCTTCAACTGAGATGATGGATTTTTGTTATGGATATGGCATCTCCCTGGCTCACTCCTCAGATTATTATCCTCAAGGGAATGGACAAGCAAAATCAACAAACAAAAATCTGGTGGCTATAATAGGGAAATTAGTTAATGAGTCCCAGAGGAACTGGCACAAGAAACTCTATGATGCTCTTTGGGTAGATAGGATCACACCTAAGAGAGCCATTGGGATGTCTCCTTTTTAGATAGTATATGGAGTGGAAGCTCAATTGCTAGTAACAGTGGAGCTACCAGCCCTGCATCTAATGAAGGCCATTGAAGACACCATTTTCAATTATTCTTTGGATAAAAGGATCATGTACCTTTACAAATTGAATGAGGATAGATTGAAAGTTGCTGATAGGATATCTGATCACCTACAAAAATTAAAGGTCTTGTTTGATAAAAATGCTAGGTTCAGGGATTTCAAAGTTGGAGACATTGTTTTGTTGTGGGATAAAAGGCATGAATCTCATGGCAGCCATGGCAAGTTTGATTCCCTTTGGCTCAGACCTTTCAAGATCAGGCACTTTGCTGGTAAGAATTCTTTTTACCTTGATTATATAGATGGTTCTTCTCTCCCACTTCCTTATAGTGGGAAGTACCTGAAATTGTTTAAGTCATAGGTGATTAGGAAGTCCTTTGTATATTATGTATAGTGTGTGTTCTCCTTTCCTTTCCTTGTTTTTGTGTGTTGTTTGTTTGGGGTGTTGTCTTCTGTATTGGTTTGCTTTTGACTCCATGGCCCAATGGATAAGGTACTGATCTACTTCCCCTAGTTTTTCTGAATTCTTGCCTTGTCTCATTCTTTTGAACTTATGCCAAGTCATCCCCAGAAGGAGCCAACTATTGTACACTCAAAATTTCCTTGCTTTCGAGAAGTTAAAAATTGAAATTTTTTAAGTTAAACGCCTTTTCTGTTGTTCTGGTAATGTGAAAAGTTAAAAAATTGGAAAGAATCTATGTTTTTGAGTCATTTTGTGTGATTTGTGGGTCTGCCGGACATTTTTGTCCCAGATGTCCCAAGTTCATTCGGGCTCTCTATTCGCCGATCGACCGCTTTACCCGAAGTCTATTTCTTTTGGGCCCGTCAGAACTTTTTGTCCCAAGTAACACAAGATCAACCAAGCTCAATGTTCCCTTTTCGTCTGATTCGACTGAATTGCGTGCTCCACGTACTTTCGCCCCTTGTGTCCCAAAAGCATTTGTGCATACTTTTCCCGCATCGGCTGAATCGTGCTTTCGCATCCCGCGTGTCCCAAATGAACCAAAGGTCATCTGGGCTAATTTTTCCCGCTATTCCAAAATATCTTGCTTTCCAAGTTGGTAGATGTGTATTTAATGTGCATTTATTGTCTTTCTCTCTCCCAAACAGCTATATAATGAACTACCTCCTATGCATTTTTGCACACTTCTTTCTTGCTATCTATTGCTCATACCCTTGTGATCAAAATTTCTTTGCACGCATCCATTTCCCCTGCAATTTCATCAAGAGTCCAGACTGTGACCTTGTTTCTTGAGTCGCTATCAACATGAAGATCAAATTTCAAGGTCAGGAGAAAATCTCACCGCTCGAGTCTGCCGTTCCTGATATCGGGGATAGTGAATTTCGCCACCTTGACTTTGGGGATTTATGGGCAAGAATGACAGACTCGAAACCTTCTCCTATGGCACAAATGATTCATGATAGCAGCTTAGCATTCGCCAGTGGTTTCCCAATATCAGTACATTGCACAGATAGAGTACTCTCCTACGGTGCTCATTTCAATCCTGACTCGAGTGAGCTAACAAATGTGCATGGGGAACTCATTGCCAAGATTGATGTTGCCACCATTGGCACTGCCCTAAGGATTCCTGAGATGGAAAATTCTATAGTAATCTCTCAGAACAATGCATAGGCCCTCTTTGATCAGGACAATGAGAAATACAAGGCACGGGTGGTGAAGTCCTGGCTTAAAAACCATAAAAAGAGGGTGTCCCGTCTATCCAAGGTTCTGTTCCATGCCGATTTCAACGAGGAACTATCAGATTTTATAATCCTATTGGCTAGGGTCATGGGCTTACCCTCTACCAATGAGTTCCATTTCTGGATGTGCCCACTTATCAATATGGTGTGTGAAGGAACTCAAAATATCAACTAGGCACAGATCATCAATATGAACCTAGTAGAGAAACTATCCAATTTACAACAAACAAAGAAATTTTACATGACTTCATACTTGATGTATACTCTAGCATCATCGAGGCAATGGTTTGGATTTACATACATTGATGCTCATTAGAGTGACCCTGTATATGCCTACTGCCCTCAATTCACCTTGGACACTAGCAATCACAAATTTAGGAGGGTGAATGATGCTTTCACCATGTACATTATTAGGCTTCTGGACAGCGACATGGTGAGGAGATTTTCTGATGAAGCTATGAACCTAATATCTCACTACGGTGCCTACTTCATCCACTTTAGAAAATTCTCCTATATAAGGCTTACAGGCTTTGCGAGCACTCTTCTCAAGCTTCCTATGTTCTACAATGATAAAATGGCCATGATAGAGATATGCAGGTAGCTGGACAAGTTGCACAGAACCTGCAGGGATAAGAAAATTACTGGCTTGCACTTCCCCATCACTTTGGGAAACTACACCTGTAAGACAGCTCTAGATGCTCAAAACATAGAAAGAGCCCTAGCTCCCATCACTGTCCATTTCTTCAAGCCAATAACTTGTTTTGACTTAAAGAAATTTATTGAGAAGAACATCAAAATCAATTATCATCATAGGGTAGACACAGAGGACTATTGGGCTGACTGTGCTGATGATTTTGAGGCAAGCAGGAGACATTATGGCAGGTTTTCTCTTCAATTAATTCAAGAGCTTAACCTGTACAGAGTTCCTGAAGGGCTCCAGGATGATAATTCTGACCTGTACTCATATGAATATGACAACTTGGTCAAACACACTCCCTTGGAGGATTTGGATTGGTTCAAAAAGGAGAAAGATGATCTGGCTAAAATATTAGCCCCTGTCTTAGTAAGAACCAAGATCTGGTTTGATAGGAAAGTCCGTGAACTTAGAAGGCATTTAGGTGAGTCCTCCTCCAAGGATGCTTCAACACCAAGGAAGGAAGCATTGACACCTAGTTTGGAAGCACCTATGTAAACTCCTCCTACCTCCTCAACTAAAGGTCCTACATCTTCCACTCCTTCTTCATCCACCCTAGTATATCAGAAGAAAGTCAAAGAAGTAAAAAAGGAGCCTGTTGAAGAAGATCCCATGATGAAGCATTCAGAATTGCCTTCAGGACCAGAGAACATTATTTTTCTCAGTGAAAGTGAGGAGAGTGAAGTTCAATCTCTACAAGCGCTCCAGAAGCTCCAATGGATAAAGAAAAGGAGGTCCAAAGCATTGAGCTTCTAGGTGCCATTGACTCCTCTATACCTGAAGCCCCGAGTGCTCCACTCATATCTCAATTGGAGGCAACAGAAATGCAAACTTTGAGTTCCATGAGTTCCCTTTCTCTCAGTCCTCTATCCCCACCTTCTTCTTCTTCCTCTTGTTTTGCATGGGTGCAACATTTTGTGGATAGTAGGAAGAGGAAGTCTTCCTTCCGAATATTAGGACCCAATTTTGATGTTGTGGCGGCCTTATTAGGCACTACTCCTCCTACTCTCGCTAAGAAGGCTAGGACTACCTCTAGAATAGTATCTGATGCTCAGGGTCAGAAATTCCTTGAAATAGCCAAGCCCAAGGTTGACAAGCCAGAGCAGGACTTACAAACATGATCTCGAGCTCTCAAGGATTCCCATGCGAGAGTCCACCCCTGAAGGTGACATCCACAATCTTCAGGAAACACTCACCAGGGTCATTGGGAGGGTGAAGAAAGGGAAACAAACCATAGAATAGCTGGAGGAGAAGGCCTAGGTTCTTACAGGTTTCATCAAGTCACTGCTATCCAAGGATAAAGTTTTAGATCCTACCCCATTGACTACTCTTCCACTACCTGTGATTTTCAGCCAAGATAAAGTGCAGAGTATCAAAGATATACACAAGTATTCCATCTCTAGAATGGCTATGGAGGCCATGGTGGATGATATTCTTGTTGCAGGACTGAGTTTCATTAGTGAAGCCTTCAAACTCCATGAGAAGGTGACTAATCTGCAACAGAAACTCTGCTCCACTATTGGAAACATAGATAAAGAACTCAAACTCTGGAGCAACTGTATAGTATACTTTCACCTTATGGGGCAAGCTGATGAAAATATTTTAATGGCTAGTAAGGTATTCGATGATGCAAAAGATAACTTGTCAAAATCTTGGGTATACAGTGTGGAATGGAAAATCAAGGTGCTGGAAGGCTTAGGGAGAACTGAAAAATAGCTGGCAAAAGGGTGAGGCCTTCAAGACTTTGGTAATATCTACTTTCAAGGACATACATTGCCACCTCCATGATGAGGCCTCTGGTGCACCCCTCTCCTTGCAAGAAATCAAAGCTGAATTCAGAGCTTTTATCAAAGATAATTATCCAAGGAAAAGATGAAGGAGATCTACTCTCTCCAATCTGATATTGAAGAAGCAAATAAAGATCATCATACACACGTCGAATTCGACAAAGATATGGAGAAGCACCTTGGATTTTGGACCCATTCCACTTCCAACACATCGGTCCCACGAGGAAGAGACATAGCAGAGGCATTAAAAAGATTCAGACAGTAGATCCTAAAATCAGTGGGCCCCTCCCAATCATGTATACCTGTCTTCTTCTCCTGATTTTTCTCTCTTCTTCCTTTCCTCATCTCAGATTTATTGTAAGTTAGTTAAGGTTTTGCATTAAGCATCCCTTTAACTAAATACTATTTTGAAGAGGTAGTTACCAAAGGTAACTGTTTTGTAAACTATATAGTGGCCTCTCCTCGTCATTTTGGAGGGAGGAACTTGGCTTATTTTTAAAAGTGTTAAAAAATCATAAAGCAATCAATACAGAAGGATTTTCATTCTTTGTCCATCTGATTCTTTTTATTCACAAGCTATCCATTAAATATTGTTAGATCATATGTCTACATTATGCTGAGAAGCTTTGTATTCTTATAGATGTTATTCATAGAACTGTGTGTCTTTTCAAATTTCATCTTATTAATGCGGATACAAATGATCTTATTCCAATTTGCTGTATTCTTGCACGCATAAGGAATTATTTTGTCATCTATAATTTTGAATGGTGCCTTTCTGTTCATTTCCACATCTTCATTCCTCTGTACTTTTGTAATTGATGATCTATTTAGGAAACTCTTTCATGATATCCAAGTTCCATAGTGAAACCATGCTTTGTACATGTGTAAATAGGTTCATTTCTGAATAAGGGAACCTCTCCCACTAAAGAGGAGGGACTTCTTGTCCGCTGACTATTTCTCTTCTTGAAGTTCTTTTTCTACGACCAACAGTCATCCAAAATAAAAATATTTTTTTATGTATTTTAAACCATTCTATGGACATATTTATTGCTCCTTTAATCACCCCTTATCATACTAAAACATGGAGATTTAATTATGTCATTTGAATCTTCATTTTCCCCATAAAACATGGCATATGAACACCTTAAAATGATGATATCTCTCTCTTATGTACAACTATGTATATATTGCTTAAACCATGATAATCCTTATGCAAAAACACTTCTTTTCATGTATTTAAACTTTCATTTTCAGCCCTTCTATACTATTGTTTATTTATGTTACTTTCTACCATTTGCATCAAAATCCATCAACATCCGTCAGTAGTTCCATTAGCTTTTGTTACACGATTCCATTAACCAAATACATCAATGATTAAGCCTTTGACATCAATGACAATATTTCCAACACATAGCACTCTGGTCTTTTTTGAAATCAATCACCAACCCTTGGAATGACATAAAGAAGCCATTATATTCTTTACAAGAAACCGTTACAGCTTCACAAATCCTCAATGCCTTTTCAAATTCCTTATGTTGTGCAGAAAACACTCATGGAGGGTTAAAACTAGATCTTGCAAAGAAATCATTACATTCGATTCACCAGTTTAAATATAGATTGTTAGATTTACTCCTCCAACTTTGAAATCGGGTCGTCCATGTGGCAGGAAGGGATTGGAGTGGTTACGAGTGAAGCCCTTTGCATTTTGTGATTTTTTAGAGATTTGGCAATTTGGAACAAATTGGCACGTACCCCCACTTTCAATTTTCAACTTAGACACGCGGTTGCTTCTGATTGGAAATGGGTTTGCAGCCCTTTTCTCAACATTTTGACCTTTTTTGGAAAAAGGCTCAAAAACTCAATTTCCTCCACCGGCCCGCTGCTCTAATTTGATTAAGACACATGGCACATTTTGGTTAAAAACAGGGTCACATCTCTTTTCTAAACATTTTGACCTTTTTGGAAAAAGGCTCAAAACCTCAATGTCCTCTACCATCCCGCTCTCCCACTTTGAATTTTCAACAGCGAGCTTCACCTTTGACTTTTTCCTTTATAGCCTAATCGAGGATGTGGATAATTTTTTAACTTTTCACCTTTTGTATAGAAAGACTCAAAAACGTAAATTCCTCCACCTTCCCACTCTTCTTCTTTGAATTTTCAACTTCAGGCCTAAGACATTGGCGGAGTCGCGGAGCATTTTAGAAATTTTACTTCACTTTTTGGAATTTGGTTAAATTTCAAAAAGTGCCCCGATGGCCTGCTCATCTGCTTTGACTTTTCAACTTCGGGCCTGAGACCTTGGCAGAGTCGCAGAGCATTTTAGAACTTTTACTTCACTTTTGGGAATTTGGTTAAATTTCCAAAAGTTCCCTGATGGCCCGCTCGTTCGCTTTGAATTTTCACTAGTGGGCTTCAACTTTGACTTTTTCCCTGTGGGCTTCAACTTTGACTTTTTCTTTTATAGCCTAATTGGGGCTGCGGGGAAAATTTACCATTTTTGCCAAAAGTGATCAAAAGTGTTAAGTTCACCAAAAATCTCATTCCTCCCCATCCTATAGGATCTGACCATGTACCTGCATTCATTGGAGTCAAAATTTGATGGGGGAAAGATGCCCGTCATCCCGACTGTGGAAAATATGCAAAGGAAGAAAAATTCATCATTTTGAGTCCAATTTTCAAATTTCCTTCACGAACCAGAGGCATGGAGGCAAAACAATGATTTGATGACCCAGGCCATTGAGAAAGTGAACAATTTTGATAGAAAATGGAGGTTGTAAAAGAGGATATTACGTGCACAGATCGAGAAAAGGAGAAATTTTTCAAGATGAGAAAAACAAAGATTTAAAAAAAACTAGGGCATGACTTTTGCTAATTTATTGAATCTCTAACTTGGCTTGAACATCAACGAAGGGCATGAGCTCAAAAAATTTGAATTTTTCTATGAAAACGCAGAGTAGTTTTCAGGAGACAACAACTAGCTCTAGCTTGGGGACATGGTGTGAACTGGGCATGGCTAGGGCACGACGTGACGATCCAGAATCTCAAGTTTCAAGACATATTACGTTGACCAGTGTTGTATCCATTGGGCCTTACAGAGTCATGTACAATTATGAGAAAGAATGGATGAAGGAGGAACCACAAGACAAACCACACACAACAAAACCAAACAAAAACTAAAACCAAAACCACGTAGCAGGAAAAGGAAAAACACACCTACATAAATCACCTATTTTACAGGGTGGGGGACAACCCACTTTCGATGATGATATAGTTTCAATTATTTCCCAATTCGAGGCAATTCCAACTTTAAAGTTCCTTGCTTTGGTCTACTTGTCAAAAAAATTCTTCACTTTCAACTGATGTTCTTTAATTTTATCCACCACTTGGCATCTGCTTTCCTCCAGCTTCTCTAGGAAGAGGATCCTTTTGTCAATGGATTCTTTGTACTGACCATCTTCTATTTCTTGTTGCAGGTTAAGAGTTAGCATCTCAATCGTGAGGGGAATCTCTACCTCAATTCCATACAACATTTGGAAAGGTGACATACCTATTTCCTTCTTAGGAGTGATCCTATTAGCCCACAATGCATCATATAACTTCTTGTGCTAGTTCCTTTGATTATCATCTACCATCTTCCAAATAATGGTCACAATGTTCTTATTTATTTACTAAGCTTGACCATTTCCCTATGGATAGTAGTCTGAAGAGTGAGATAAGGAGATTCCAAAACCATAACAAAACTCTATGAGATCCTTTGAAGAGAAATATGTGGCATTGTCTACAACAATCTTCTGTGGTACTCCAAAACGTACAATGATATTCTCCTTGATGAAGTTGCAGACTGTTTCAGAGCTGGCTTGCTTGGTTGGAATGGCCTCCACTGATTTAGTGAAGTATTCAGTTGCAGTGAGTACATAAGTATGCCTTGCACTAGAATGAGGATTCAAAACACCAATAAAATCTATCCCCCATTGCTGAAATGGTTCCTCAATCACCACAAGCCTGAGTGGTAATGTAGCTAGTTATGGATTTCCAACAAATTGTTGGCATGCTTTGCATTTGGAAACCCAATCTTGAGTATCTACAAAGATGGAGGGCCAATAATATCTCCCTCTAAGAATCTTATGCGTAGTGACCATTACTGAGAAATGTCCACCACAAGATTGATCATGATATGCCCTGAGTAACTTTTCTTTCTACTTCTTATATACACACCTGAGGAAACAACCATCTAGGCCTCTCTTGTAAAGTGCATGATTCCAAATCATGAACTTGGCTTCCTTTAGCTTGAGTGTCCTTCTTTTTTTGTAGTCAAGATGAGGAGGACATTCTCCATAAGTGAGGTAGTAATAAATATACGCATACCACTCATCAGTAGTGGTGACAAAGAGCACTTATGGAATGTCTTCTAGATAGGTTGGGAAAACATCACCCTTTTCTCCTTGCTAAGCTTTGAGAGCTTCATCTTCAACCATTAGCTTGCACAAACCATTTCCTCTTACCAGATTAGAGGGCCTAATCTCCAAGTCATACTCTTGGGTCTTTGCAATCCAAATTCCTCTCTTAGCCCTAGGATCTTGTTGAGTTAAAATGGACTTGATTTCACTTCCAGGGACCATCACCACTGTACAGGAATTGAGAATGTAGAATCTGAAACTTTTAACAGCTTTAAGCACTGTGTTGGCATGCTTCTGCAGTTGGATATACTTTAGTTCATGATTTTTTAAAGGAAAACTCATGAAAGCTATTGGTTCTTCCAAACCTTCATCATTTTTCTAAACAAGGACAGTAGAGAGTGTATGTTCTGATGAATAGTAATACATGATGAACTCCTTGTTGAAATTTGGAGATACAAGAGTTGGAGCTTTGACAATGGCTTTCTTGATATCCTCAAATGTTGTTTTTCCATCCTTATTCCACTTGAAACTTTCTTGAGGCTTCATCATGGAAGTTATATGCTTGGTTAGTTCAGAAAACTTAGGCACAAAATGACGAAGGAAGTTTACCTTTCCAAAGAATGAATGAAATCCCTTCTTGCTGGTTGGTAGGGCTAGTTCTTAGAAATATTTAACCCTCTTAGGATCAATGTGTGCTCCATGTTTGTTAAAAATGTGTCCCAAAAACTTACCTTCTGTGACTCAACAATTACATTTCGTTGGATTTAGAGAAATGCCATGTTTCCTACACCTTGCAAGGACTTGCTCCAAATGAAAGATATGATCTCCCCTCCTCTTTGAAAAAACCATGATGTCATCAAGGTAAATGAAAATGCAATATTTCAAATCTTTGGAAGCTGAGTCCATTGCTCTCTAGAAAGTGGCTCCGGAATTGATCAATCCAAAAGGCATTCTATTGTAGGAAAAGTGCCCCAAGGTGTTGTGAAGGCTGTTTTGTTGTAATCCTATCCTGCCATCTTGATTTGGTTGTACTCTGAGAATCCATCAAGCAAAGAGAGCATTTCAAATCTAGTGACTACTTAAAAAATATGATCCATGATTGGAAGAGGGTAGTTGTCCTTGAGAGATGCCTGATTCATATTTCAGAAGTCTACACAAATCGTTATTTCCCCATTCTTCTTCCTTACTGGTACAATGTTAGCCACCCATGTTGAATGGTGGATGGGGAAGATGATTCTAGAATTGAGAATATTTGTCACCTCTTCTTTGATAACATCAACAATCTTTGGATTGTAGGGCCTTTGTTTTTTCCTAAAGGGCTTAGCTCCTTACTTCAAAGGAATAGAGTGATGCATTTCCTTTGGCTGGAAAGATTTGAGTTCATCATAGGAGTAGGCTAGGACATCTGAGTACTTTTTTAGCAGAGCAACAAACTTTCTCTTCTCTTCTAGTGAGAAGCATTTACCAGTTTTAACCATCCTTGGATTCTTTTAAGTACCTGTTGGTTGGATATTTTGTCAAACCAAAATATGAGGTTCAACCACAGTATATGGGATTAAATCCCTCCTCAAAGACAGGTGAGGCTGCATGTTTATTGCTAATCTAAAACACAGTAAACAATATATACAGTATTCACACTAATCTAACCATTGGGGGTTGGGATGAAATCCCGAAATCCACATTCACACGATTCAAGGATATTGCTTTCGTGAATGAACTAGGTTAGAAACTGTTACAATGAAAGAAGCATAGTAGAAAGGAAATGGGAGAAACGTATTTTCTTTCGAGTAAACACAGAGCACGAAATAATCATACGAGTTTTAGATCATAGATATAATGTCTGAGATAATTAGAAACACTAAGATTCTATGCAAAGAATAGCTTAAGATCATGAACATAAGAACATTGTCTTAAGTAAGATATATTCCACAACACAAAGTCTGTCAAATAATATCAAATCCTATTCTTCAAAATGATTGAATGAAAACACAAAGTTTTTCTTCTTTCCAATAGCCCCTCAGTATTCCAAAAATTCTCGACCCTTTTGGAATGCACAAGCATCCCTTATTTATAACAAAAAGAAGTAGAGATAAAATAGGGCAGATCCTAAAAAGTAGCATTTTAACTAGAGTTCAGTTTTGCATGATTCTCACGCAGGAGATCAAGTCAAAATATTGATTCAAAAATGTGACGAAATAGAAATGAAAAAGACATGTCAATTTCAAGATTGAAATGACATGAAACGTTAGGACTTAGTCTGAATCATCATCCTTTGCTCCTTCCTCTTTTTCTTCCTCCAGTTGAGACTGTTTGTTCCGAAATTCCTGAAACTTCCGAATTATGCCTTGCATTTCATTCTCATCAGGCACAGTGGAATGATCGTTCCAAATTTCACAGGTCTCATGAATATCACTAGCACTGCCGGGAAGCTTTTTCAACCCTTTGCTGAGCTTTCTTAAGGCCTCCAAAGTATGCTCTATCCTTACAAACCGATCTATGATTTCAAGACCAAATCCGTGTATGGGTTCATGCTGAACAGACTCTCGAATTTGGTTGAAGAGATCATCTGTTGATAGGATACCTGAGTTCCCAACTGACACCTTTGGACAAATCTTCAGCAATTCTTCTTCCAGATCACTTTTCCCATCGATCAATTTATCCCTTGATTCTCTCAACTTACTGCAGGCTTCGTTGAGAATCTTTACTCTGAACCTGATGGCCTTGGTCAGCTGGAAATGCTTATCTGTATGTGGAAGAATGCCTTCTTCCACCAAGAGATGTGTTGGTATTTGTTTTAACACCTAGAGAGCTTCAAAAGTCAAATCAAGCTATCCAATTTCTTAAGTGAATTCTTCATCCATCTTCTCTACCTCCTTCTGAATCTCACCCAAAGACTCATGAACTTTCACCACGTCTTGAATTACTTCCTTCCCCTATTGGAGCAACCTTTGGATCCATTCATCAATCACCCTTCCTTTTTTAGCAATCTTCTCAATTGTGGGCACTGATGAAAAATCAAATCCGACAGAAACAGAAATAGGTGGTATGGATTCAAGGGGTTGTGAGAGTTTAATCAAAACTTCTATCAACTGTTCCACTTTTCTCTTAAGCTCATCTCTGCTGTCCTTTGTTTCTTTCAACTTTTGGCACAGGACGTTCATGGCATCCCTTGCATCTTGTTGCGCCCCTTCTGCTGTCACTTTCCCTAGAGCCACCCTGGTTACCTGATAATCAGAAGCTGTTATATCCTCTCTAGTTTTGTCAGCCGAAGGAGTGGAAATCTCTGCAAACTTATCTCCTGAAGCATCCACCAAAACCCTTGAAACTGTTTTGGGTTTCTTGGCTGATTTCGCGGTAGAAGCCTTGAGTGAGCTGAAATCAAAGGCTGGTAGGGGTACAATCACTTTCCTCTTCCTCGGAGTTTTCTCGAGTAGCCATTGTGGCGTATCAGAGGAAATTGCCCACGTTGTAGTAACTGGTATTCTACTCTCAAGAGGAGAAGATTCTACTATTGGAGGGGGAACAGTTGTTAATGTGGCAGTAGATTCAATAAAGAGAGGCACAGGTTGTGGGGGAGTGTTGGTGATCACTTGGGTTCCAGCAGAGAGGGGTGAAAGTCCAGAGAAAATACCAGCCATGCTTGAAGAAGTGGATGGAGAATGAGGAGGTAGGAGTGGTTGTTGAGGGGGAGGCACAGATTCAGATTCCAAAGCCTGAGATGTAAGAGACAAGGCCTCTTCAGTCTGATAATCAACAAATGATGAAGCCAGAAGCTGACTTCCTCCTTCTTCCAAATTAATTTCTCCTATTTCTGGTGGTGTTGGTGATTCTGGCACATCCACCGTTTCAGCTGGAGAAATAATTGAAGAGATTTGTCTTTCTTTCCTCTTCTTGACAATCCTGACTTTTATAGGTGCCCTAGAAGATCTCTTGTCCTTTTCCTTTTTAGAGGGCCCTGCCTCCAAAGTAGCCAACTTTGAAAACTCATCATCTTTAAAATTCATTCCCCAAGAGGAAAGCCATGCTTTGGTGCGAGCAAGGATTAGGGATGACCTATCTGTAATAGAGGCTTTTTCGCTGGCTGACCAATCAATAGGTGGGAAAACATATTGGTCTTCATTTAGTCCATCATAGGAAAGATCCAACACACTTTCACTGTCACTCGTACCTTCTGGAAAATCAGCAAGCTCCAGTGTTTGAATCTCATCAATAGTCAATCTACTATTATCCTTTCTGCGAACAGTAACCTCATTACGCAGATCAACCCAAATATCCTCTATGTTTGGCCTGTGCATATGCTGGGTTCCATATGTCTTGAGCACTCCTCGGATGTCGAAACCGTCTCGAGGCTTCATATGCTTCTTCAATTTGTCCTAAAGTTCACATTCAACTTTTTTGGCCTTCACTACTGTTGAGCAAGTGTATCTCCCAATAGAAATTGGGAAGGATACGGCAGCCTTATGTTTACTTTGCTGGAATTTATGAAAATCCAACAGCTGTCTAACCAGTTCTATCAATATCAGTCTATCCCCTGGATATCGGGGTAGGCGAAAAGGTTCCCCTGAGTACATGACTGTTCGAAGATATGTAAACTTCTTGAATTACAAGAAGATACACCCCCATTTGGACACTTCAGCCCAAGCCTCATCTGAGACTCTCGTCTTCCTCAGCTCCGGGTTGATCCTGCAGATATTCTCATAGAAGAAGGCATCATTTACCCTTCTGAAATGCTCTTTAGACCCCTTTTTGGTCAATTGAGGGAAATATTTATAAACCGGGTTCGCCGTTCTGCTTCCCTTAGTATCCAGCCCGGGATAGTTCCTCATCCCGGCTTCTGCGTATGCGACATATGAAAGCATATAAAACTTCCCAGTTGACAAGACTATTGTCATTTGGGAATCAATCTCATTGCTGATGAGAGTGCCCCAGTCAATCCCTTGCTGATTTTTCTTGATGGTGACCATAAATTGATACATCCATCCATGAAATACATTCGACTCGGGCAAACCAAAAACCCGACTCAGCAGGGTGATAATATCATTGATTTCTTGGATGAAATCACTCCTGGGGATAGTCCTTGGAAATCTAGAGACCGCCGGTTTGGCCTTGATCAGGAACTTTTTGTTTACATCCTTGATGCAGTCTTCTTGATTGTTGTCCCAGGCCTTCTGAGATGACTTGATATTCAACTCCCCATATTCTTCAAAATTAGGCAATTTTAGGAGATCATCAAAGTAACCTCCATCTAATTTGATTACTACCTCACCAGCCTGACTCCTCACAGAACGAGAAGCCGAGTCATAACTGGATGCACAAGCCAAAATGAATTCTGGACATTAGGCGGACATGGCAAAACCCGCTGCGAGAGGCAAGCCACTGTCAGCTATAGCTTTCATCCATGGAGTTTAGGAGGAACTCCTCACCCTACTCCAAAAATCTTCCATGTCTATATTTCCGAGTTCGGTGTCTCTGATGTCATAGTTGCAATCAATGTATGATGGAGATTCCGGCTTCTTGAACTTGTATTTCATTCTGTCAGACTTCTCAGCCTTTTCCTGAGATGGACCAAGGTCCGACATGAAGGACGTTTGAAGGGAGGAAGGTTCGAAGCTCAGGAGATGTTGGCCACACTGAAAATCCTGATCTGCTGAATATGCCGAAAGAATAGAAGAGTCCAACACTGGCGAAGAAGATGTTGGAAAATCCTGAAAGTCCGATGTGTTGAAAATGCCGGAACTTCTGAAAAACCCGACACACTTGGTAATGTTGGAACTTCAGGAAAGCCCGACACTTGCGTTGATGACGGGAACTCTGGGAAACCCGACACTCACTATCGATGTCAGAAACGGAAGAAACCCCGACACCTGCTGTTGATGTCGGAACTTTGAGAAACCCCGACACCTGCTGTGGATGTCAGAACTTTGAGAAACCTCGACGCCTCAAACTTTCAATAAACTTCGGGTGTTCGACTCTGCAAAACAATCTTCAAAACCTGAGAAGAAAAACAGGGTTTTTCGTTGGATTCCAAAACATGCAATCTCCTTTTTTGTCATTTATGTTCCATGCATATAATAAAACTTTGAAGAAATAGCACCAAGTGGTAGTCTCAGAAGAGATAAACCCTAGAACCTAAAACCCTTTTCAAAATAACTCCAGAAAGGAGAAGAAAATAAAACCCTTAAAACCCGGCGAGAAATTGAGAAGAAACCACGTGCAATCGATCCGTAAAAACCAAGAACAAAGAAGGGAGAGAGAAATACCTTCAATCAGAGAAATGGAAGATCGAAAACAGGCGATTCAATCGGGCAAGGTGAGCTTTCGGGTTTCGAAATCGGAAGAGCATGCACGAAAAATCCACGAATTAAAAATACGTCTGGTAAGAATGACGTGGAAATCCACGTATTTATAAGAAAATTGGTAATTAATACACTTGGGCTCGGCACGTGCCAACTCACCGATAACTCGGCATGAATGCCATGTCAGCATGTTTGAGAGGTCCGAAAACCCGACACGAGGGGACTTAGTGCAATTCGGGTTTCAGGTTTCGGAAAACATGAGGCATAAAGCATGAGGTGTTTAGATGTTACATAGCTCCGAAAACCCGATACAAAGGACTAAGTGGACTTCGGGTATCGGAAAGCATGAGGCATAAAGCATGTTTTGGATAAGGCATGTTCCGATGCACCGGAGTCCCGAAAACCTGATTTTCACAATATGAAGCGGGTTTCGGGTTTCGGAAGACACAAGACATAAAGCATGTTAAAATTCATGTCGAGCTATTGGTAAAACCCGAAAACCCGAAATTCTCTAAAAGAGGCCATAATGCAAAATCAACTTCAAAAATTTCGTATGGGTTATCTAATCGTTTTGTCGTAAACTCAAAACGGAGATAACAGCTGGCTCTAGCTGGGGACTTTCTTTGTAATACCAAAGGAAGAGAACTCAGAATCTCTGGTCGTATTCATTGGGCTACGGAGAAAAGAAGAAACCAAAACAAAACAAAACGAGGAAAGAAAGAAAGAAAACCAAAAGCAAACACACAACAAAAGCAAAATATGTACAATGCAAGAGAGCATCTTGCATTAATGGTGGAACAGCTTTAGATGTTGTCCACTGAAAGGTAAAGGGATTAACCCTCCATCCAGATATGATAGAAGGAAACTATTTTCACCATTCAGCTCGTGGATCTTGAAAGGTCCTTTCCATAAAGAATCAAACTTTCCATGCATTCCTTTCTGTTCTCTCCTCTTATCCCAAAGCAACACCAAGTCTCCAATCTGGAAGTTACGCTGCTTTGATTTCTTATCGAAAATATTCTTCCCTCTACTCTGATGATCTGCTATGCAATCAACCACCTTGATTCGTTCCTCTTCTAACCTGGCTAGGTACATAACCCTCTTCTCAATAGAATTCTGAAAAGCTACATCTTCAACCGTTTTCGCCAACTGCAAGGCCGGCAATTCTACTGAGATAGGAATTTCAGAATCAATCCCATATAGCAATTGAAAAGGAGACATCCCTATGGCTCGCTTTGGAGTGATCTGATCAGCCCACAACGCATCATACAATTCTTTGTGCCATGTCCTCTGATTTTCATCCACTAGTTTCCTGATTATAGTAACCAGATTCTTATTGCTGGACTCAGCTTGCCCATTGCCTTGTGGATAATAATCAGATGAGTGAGCCAGAGTTATGCTGAATCCATAGCAGAATTCTGTCAACTCATGTGATGAGAAATTAGAGGCATTATCAGCTACAATCTTATGAGGCACACCAAATCTGACGATTATATTTTCTTTCAGGAACTTACAAACAGCTTCAGAAGTTGCTTGCTTGATAGGTGCGGCTTCTACCCACTTGGTAAAATAGTCTGTAGCAGTCAGCACATAGTTGTGTCCGGCACTAGAAGCAGGATTCAATGTTCCAATGAATTCAATCCCCCATTGGTGAAAAGTTTCTTCAATCACTACAGGCTTCAGAGGAAGAGCTGCTAGCTTGGGGCGACCAACGAAATGTTGACAAGCTTCACATTTGGACACCCATTCTGCTGAATCTCGGAAGAGAGTAGGCCAATAATACCTAGCCCGTAAGATCTTATAGGCTGTCACAGAGGATGAAAAATGTCCTCCACATGCTAGGCTATGGAAGGACTCCAATAACTTTTCCTGTTGTGATTTATCAACACAACGCAAGAAAACACCATCAATACCTTTCTTGTATATTGCATTATTCCATAAAAGGTGTTTTACAGATCTCAACTTGACTGTCCACTTCTCCTTTTGATTTAAATGCGAGGGGCATTCACCATAAGTTAGGAAGAAAGCAATTTTCGTGTACCATTCATCGGTCGTACTCACGAATAGCACCATAGGCAGCTCTGAAGAAGTATCTTGAGTCTTTTCACACTCTGCTTCGGCATGATTTTCTGCAATTAATTGGCACAGGACCTTTCCCCGTACCAACTTGGTAGGCCTGATGTCCAAATCGTACTCCTGAACCTTAGCTATCCAAGTACCTCGTTGGCTTCCCAGCTCTTGTTGAGTCAGAATGGATTTAACAGCAGTATCAGGAACGAGAACGAGAGTATGGGAATTCAGCACATAGTACCTGAAATGTTTTACTGCTCGTACCATGGCGTAAGCATGTTTTTCAATCTGTGACATCTTCAACTCATGTTCCTTCAATGAGAAACTCATGAATGCGATAGGAGCTTCAATGCCTTCCCCATTTTCCTGCATCAGGGTGGCTGACACTGTGTGGGCAGAGGCATAGCTGTACATGATGAAATCTTTCTTGAAGTCTGGGCATACCAAGATAGGAGCGCAAGCAACTGCCCTTTTGATTTCTTCAAATGCCAGCTTCCCTTCTGTACTCCATCGAAATGGAACTTTGCCTTTCATCATTCCAAGGATATCCTTGGTTTTGTCAGCGAAATCAGGTACAAATCTTCTCAAAAAATAAACCTTTCCGAAGAAAGAATGAACTCCTGTTTTACTTGTGGGCAAGGTAAGGCTCTGAATAGCCTTTACCCTTTCCGGGTCAATTTTAGTTCCTTCTTTAGTCACAATATGACCCAGCAGTTTTCCTTCGGTCACCCCAAACATGGACTTCTTGGGATTCAATGAAATCCCGTGACGTCTGCATCTCAAAAGTACCTACTCTAAATGATCATAATGATCACTCCATTTTTTAGAGAAAACGGTCAAGTCATCCAAATACACAACTATGACCTTGCCCATCAGATCTCTGAATGCCAAGTCCATAGCTCTCTGAAAAGTGGCTCCAGCGTTGATCAAGCGGAAAGGCATCCTCCTGTAAGCAAAGGTACCCCATGGGGTCGTGAAGGTTGTCTTGTGTTGATCATCTGTGCGTTACCTCGACTTGATTATATCCTGAAAATCCATCAAGCATGGATAACATTTCTGATCCAGTAACCAGCTTGTAATACTTGATCCATGATAGGCAAGGGATAGTTATCGTTCAGTGAGGACTGATTCAAGTTCTCGGAAATCAACACAGATCCGGATTTCGCCATTCTTCTTCCTGACAGGAACAATATTAGCAATCCAAGTGGAGTGATGGATTGGAAAAATAATTCTAGCATCTAACATCTTCTGAATTTCTGCCAGGATAGTTCCTGAGATCTTGGGATTGTAATGTATTTGCTTTTGTCTGTACGGCTTCACATCAGGCTTCAAAGGGATACTGTGATGTACATCTTTGGGCTTGAAGGATTTCAAATCTGCATAAGACCAGGCCAACACATCGATGTATTTCTTCAAAAGCGAAGTGAATCTCACCTTCTCTTCAGAAGAACAACATTTCCTGATATTCACAATCCGAGGTTGATCAGACGAACCTAGATTGATTTGATCTACTTTAGAGGAAGAAACTCCTTCGACTTGCCTTCTGTTTTGAATAAAACGATCATGCTTATCAAACAAGCCCTCCAAAGAAACCAAACCTTTTGGTATCTTGTTACCTTTCAGCTGGATAAATTCACCATCAACCTCTTGATATGGATCTGAAATAGTTTCACGAAAGGATGATTCCGAACCTTCAAAATATAATTCACTGAAATTTTCAGCCTTTTCCAGAAAAGCCAACACCTGTCGATCATCGTTGAACACTTGCCAGTGAGTTACATTATCTGGGACGCTAGGACGGTACACAATCTCGATAGAGTATTGTATCTTGCTTGAACTGAGGATGAGGAAGAAGGAGGGATGTAGATACGGCCAAAGAATCAGCCTTGTCATTATAATCTCTCAAAACTGCCTTGATAGAAAATGCATCGAAGCATTCTATACTATCCCAAACTTTATTCTGGTAATGCTTCAACCGATCATTTTTCACCTGATATATACCCCTGACCTGATTGACAATCAGCTCCGCATCTCCCTGAACCTTGAGATTTCTGATTCCCTTCTGTCTGGCCAACTCTAATCCTAATAACAGGGCTTCATATTCGGTCGTGTTGTTAGTATTATCAAATTGCAACTTGTAAGCTGATGGGAAAATCTCGGAGCTAGGAGATATAAGGACAACACCAGCGCCTGATCAAGAGGTTGAGCAGCTACCATCAAATTTGAGCGTCCAAATACCATTGGGATCTTCTTCTTCAACATCTATAATGGGTATCTCTGAAGTCATGAAATAATTCCCAAAGCTAGCATCTTCGAAAAGAATTTGAGCTTTTGGATCATCCAATTTAGTCACCAAATACTTCACCTGTGGTTCAGGATAAAGAACTTGATGAACCCCATTGACTGGGATCTTAGCTTTGGTCCAATCCATATTAATCTCTCCTCCGACGTCTTTACAAAATCATCTACCCAAGAGGATACCGTAAGCTGTAGGAATGTCGGCAACCAGAATAGTCATTTTCACTCTCTTCTCTAGGAAGGCAACAAATGCAAACTGTGCGTCCTTGATTTGACCAATCAGAGGGACTTGTTTAGTTTCCATGGAATAGCACCGTCCATATGACTTAGTCAAAGTAATCCCAAGGGCATGGGCCACTTTTGCGGGCATAACATTATTAGAGGCCCCTGAGTCAATGATGCAATTGCTGAGTTTAAACCCATTTATAAGTAGAGACAAGTAAAATGGTTCAATCTTTCCTGAGGAAGAAGCAGAGGTCAGATTATTCTATGGTGGGATTTGAGTAGGATTTCGAAGGAGACCTTTTGAAGGTGACGGAACAGCCACTTTACTTCTGATGAACTTGGCCAACTTTTCGAACTGTTCAGGATTCGACTGAAGGTATTCTGCTCCTGACATTTGAATTTTGGTTCTCTTTGCATGATCAATAATGTCAAAAGCAGTATAAGAAGGAATGATGGTAGGCTCAGTTCTAATTACATGAGCTTGTGCTGAGGTACTGATCTTAGGAGAAGAAGAATAAGGAGTAGCTGCCTTTTTAGTAACCTCTCTTTCAGTCTGCGCCGAAACAGGAGTACCCCTCTTAACTATTGATATGGGAGGTTCCTTATTCTTCTCCTTAGTGTTTTCAAGAGGCTTTCTGAGATTCTGAGAATGGGACCGAGTGAAGACAGCAAATGACTGACCATCTGGATCACATTCATATTCATCATATTCCAAATACCCAATGCTGGAGTCGCCAGCTGACTCGTCATAAGACTCATTAGCATCCTGAAGCTTAGAAAGCCTCACAGGAATCTTGTTCTTCTGGTTCATCATCTTCTTCTATTATTTCTACTGCTACATTGACGGGAGGAGCTTCAATTACTAGTCACGGTTGAGCAGGAGTTAACCGTGGCCTATCTCTGATAGGTGAACCATTGTTGTTATTGAAATTCCGTCTAGGGATATCCCGATACGAAACATTGCTCACCTGCCGGGACATTTTCTTTTTTAAAGCAGTCAAATCATTAGCCATTTTTTGAAACATAGGATCAGTGTTACCTTGAGAAGAACCTTGATTTTTGAGTTTAGGTACGTCTTTCTTGATCCTTCCTACCAATATGAGATCATCCTCTATTTCAGTAGCTGTTGACTGAGCAGTAGCCAAATCTAGGATAACCGACCTTCATAATAAAAAGCTTATATCAGGAGGTTGAGCATTGATAAAGAAGCATTTTTGGTTTTCTGGAGTCGGTACAGCTATTTCTGGAATTTTCTGGATCAGCTTGTTGAACTTTGCCACGAATTCTCGCATAGGTTCATGCGATTCCTTCTTCATATGTGTGAGCTGAGCTAACAAAGCATGAGAATATTTAGCTAGTTTGAAACGTTCTTCGAACTTAGTCCGCATGGTAGCCCAGTTTGGGATGCATGCATTTCGGGAGATGATAAAACCATTCAGCTACTGCTCCCTGCAACGTTTCAATGAAGAGTTGGACGGAGACATCTTCGTGGGCCACTCCGAGGACAACGCATGCAACAAAGAAAGATGCAATGTGCTCATCAGGATGTTGCTTCCCATCCCCATTGAACTTGGGAATGTTTTTACGCGATCCACGTGGTAACTCATGCAATGGAGGAGTCAAAGAAAGAGGACCAATAACTACACCCCAAGGCACAGGTTGAACCGCCATCCTTCTTAAAAGAGTGCGTACAGGAATCGGAGTATCAGACAAGAGTAGTGCATGACAAGTTGCAGATGCTTCCCGTTCCACAGGGATCCGGTTTCTCCGAACAGGTGAAGAACTTCTGGTTTGGTTAGAGACAATGCTGTTGGGAGAAAGACTGAAATTGTGCTGTTGCAGTAACTCAAAGAGTGGATCAATTTCTCCTTGACCTTGGCGAGACCGAGTGAGAGATCTTCCTGGCCAGCTTGAACTGAAAGGAGATCTTGTTGAAAATAAGGCAAATACGGAGTCACCAGACACCGAGAGGATAAGCTTTATACTATTGATCTGTATTCCCCAGTGGAGTCACCAAAAACTATTGGTTGGATATTTTGTCAAACCAAAATATGAGGTTCAACCACAGTATATGGGATTAAATCCCTCCTCAAAGACAGGTGAGGCTGCCTGCTTATGGCTAATCTAAAACACAGTAAACAATATGTACAATATTCAAACTAATCTAACCATTGGGGGTTGGGATGAAATCCCGAAATCCACATTCACACGATTCAAGGATATTACTTTCGTAAATGAACTAGGTTAGAAACTGTTACAATGAAAGAAGCACAGTAGAAAGGAAATGGGAGAAACGTATTTTATTTTGAGTAAACACAGAGCACGAAATAATCATACGAGTTTTAGATCATAAATATAATGTCTGAAATAATTAGAAACACTGAGATGCTATGCAAAGAATAGTTTAAGATCATGAACATAAGAACACTGTCTTAAATAAGATATATTCCACAACACAAAGTATGTAAAATAATATCAAATCCTATTCTTCAAAATGATTGAATGAAAACACAAAGTTTTTCTTCTTTCCAATAGCCCCTAAATATTCCAAAAAATCTCGACCCTTTGGAATACAAAAGCATCCCTTATTTATAACAAAAATAAGTAGAGATAAAATAGGGTAGATCCTAAAAAGTAGCATTTTAACTAGAGTTCTGTTTTGCTTGATTCTCACCCAGGAGATCAAGTCAAAATATGATTCAAAAATATGATGAAACGAGAAATGAAAAAGACATGTCAATTTCAAAATTGAAATGACATGAAACATTGGGACTTAATCTGAATCGTCATCCTTTACTCCTTCCTCTTTTTCTTCCTCCAGCTGAGACTGTTTTCTCCAAAATTCTTGGAACTTCCGAATTATGCCTTGCATTTCGTTCTCATCAGGCGCAGTGGAATGATCATTCCAAATTTTGCAGGTCTCATGAATGTCGTTGGCACTGCCAGGAAGATTTTTCAATCCTTTGCTGAGCTTTCCTTAAGGCCTCCAAAGTATTCTCAACCCTTACAAACCGATCAATGACCTCAAGGCCAAATCCTTGTATTGGTTCCTGTTGAACAGAACTCTTGGATTTGTTTGAAGAGATCACTTACTGATAAAATACCTGAGTTCCCAACTAACACCTTTGGACAAATCTTCAGCAATTCTTCTTCCAGATCACTTTTCCCATCAATCAATTTATCCCTTGATTCTCTCAACTTGCTGCAAGCTTCATTGAGAATCTTTACTCTGAACCTGATGGCCTTGGTCAACTGGAAATGTTTATCTGTATGCGGAAGAATACCCTCTTCTACCAAGAGATGTGCTGGTATTTGCTTTAACACCTGGAGAGCTTCAAAAGTCAAATCAAGATGTCCAATATCCTGAGAGAATTCTTCATCCATCTTCTCTCCCTCCTTCTGAATGTCCCCCAAAAATTGATGAACTTTCACCACGTCTTGAATTACTTCCTTCCCCTGTTGGAGCAACCTTTGGATCCATTCATCAACCACCCTTCCTTTTTTAGCAATCTTCTCAATCGTAGGCACTTATGAGAAATTGAATCCAGCAGAGACAGAAGAAGATGGTATGGATTCAAGGGGTGTTGAGAGTTTAAGCAAAACCTCTGTCAACTACTCCACTTTTCTCTTAAGCTCATCTCTGCTGTCTTTTGTTTCCTTCAACTTTTGGCATAGCACGTTTATGGAATCTCATGCATCTTGTTGCGTCCCTTCTGCTATCAATTTCCCTAGAGCCACCCTGTTTATCTGATAGTCAGAGACTATTATATCCTCTCTAGTTTTGTTAGTCGAGGGAGTGGCAATCTCTGCGAACTTATCTCCTGAAGCATCCACCAAAACCCTTGAAATTGTTTTGGGTTTCTTGGCTGATTTCGCAGAAGGAGCCTTGAGTGAGCTGAAATCAAAGGCTGGTAGGGGTACAATCACCTTCCTCTTCCTAGGAGTTTTCTCGAGTAGCCATTGCGGCGTACCAGAGGGAGTTGCCCATGTTATAGAAATTGGTATTCTACTCTCAAGAGGAGAAGATTCTACTGTTGGAGGGGGAACAGTTGCCAATGTGGTAGTAGATTCAATAAAGAGAGGCACAGGAGTGGGCATATTGGTGATCACTTGGGTTCCAGCAGAGAGGGGTGAGAGTCCAGAGAAAATACCGGCCATACTTGAAGAAGTGGATGGAGAATGAGGAGGTTGGGGTGGTTGTTGAGGGGGGAGGCATAGATTCAGACTCCAAAGCCTGGGATGCAAGAGACAAAGTCCCTTCAGTTTGATAATCAACAAATGATGAATCCAGAAGCTGACTTCCTCCTTCTTCCAAGTTAATTTCTCCTATTTCTGGTGGTGTTGGTGATTCTGGCACCTCCACCATTTCAGCTAGAGAAATAATTGAAGAGATTTGTCTTTCTTTCCTCTTCTTGACAATCCTGACTTTTATAGGCGCCCTAGAAGATCTCTTGTCCTTTTCCTTTTTAGAGGGCCCTGCCTCTGAAGCAGCCAACTTTGAAAACTCATCATCTTTAAAATTCATTCCCCAAGAGGAAAGCCATGCTTTGGTTCGAGCAAGGATTAGGGCTGACCTATCTGTAATAGAGGCTTTTTCGCTGGCTGACCAATCAATAGGTGGGAAAACATATTGATCCTCATTTAGTCCATCATAGGAAGGATCCAAAACACTTTCATTGTCACTCGTACCTTCTGGAAAATCAGCAAGCTCCAGTGTTTGAATCTCATCAATAGTCAATCTACTATTATCCTTTCTGCGAACAGCAACCTCATTACGCAGATCAACCCAAATATCCTCTATGTTTGGCCTGTGCATATGCTGGGTTCCATATGTCCTGAGCACTCCTCGGATGTCGAAACCGTCTCGAGGCTTCATATGCTTCTTCAATTTGTCCTGAAGTTCGCATTCAACATTTTTGGCCTTCACTACTGTTGAGCAAGTGTATCTCCCAATAGAAATTGGGAAGGATACAGCAGCCTTATGTTTGCTTTGCTAGAATTTATGAAAATCCAACAGCTGTCTAACCAGTTCTATCAATATCAGTCTGTCCCCTGGATATCGAGGTAGGCGAAAAGGTTCCCCTGAGTACATGACTGTTCGAAGATATGTAAACTTCTTGAATTGCAAGAAGATACACCCCCATTTGGACACTTCAGCCCAAGCCTCATCTGAGACTCTCGTCTTCCTCAGCTTCGGGTTGATCCTGCAGATATTCTCATAGAAGAAGGCATCATTTACCCTTCTGAAATGCTCTTTAGACCCCTTTTTGGTCAATTGAGGGAAATATTTATAAACCGGGTTCACCGTTCTGCTTCCCTTAGTATCCAGCCCGGGATAGTTCCTCATCCCGGCTGCTGCGTATGCGACATATGAAAGCATATAAAACTTCCCAGTTGACAAGACTGTTGTCATTTGGGAATCAATCTCATTGCTGATGAGAGTGCCCCAGTCAATCCCTTGCTGATTTTTCTTGATGGTGACCATAAATTGATACATCCATCCATGAAATACATTCGACTCGGGCAAACCACAAACCCGACTCAGCAAGGTGATAATATCATTGATTTCTTGGATGAAATCACTCCTGGGGATAGTCCTTAGAAATCTAGAGACCGCCGGTTTGGCCTTGATCAGGAACTTTTTGTTTACATCCTTAATGCAGTCTTCCTGATTGTTGTCCCAGGCCTTCTGAGATGACTTGATATTCAACTCCCCATATTCTTCAAAATTAGGAAATTTTAGGAGATCATCAAAGTAACCTCCATCCAATTTGATTACTACCTCACCAGCCTGACTCCTCACAGAACGAGAAGCCGAGTCATAACTGGATGCACAAGCCAAAATGAATTCTGGACATTAGGCGGACATGGGAAAACCCGCTGCAAGAGGCAAGCCACTGTCAGCTATAGCTTTCATCCATGGAGTTTAGGAGGAACTCCTCACCCTACTCCAAAAATCTTCCATGTCTATATTTTCGAGTTCGGTGTCTCTGATGTCATAGTTGCAATCAATGTACGATGGAGATTCCGGCTTCTTGAACTTTTATTTCATTCTGCCAGACTTCTCAGCCTTTTCCTGAGATGGACCAGGGTCTGACATGAAGGACGTTTGAAGGGAGGAAGGTTCGAAGCTCAAGAGATGTTGGCCACACTGAAAATCCTGATCTGCTGAATATGCCGGAAGAATAGAAGAGTCCGACACTGGCGAAGAAGATGTCGGAAAATCCTGAAAGTCCGATGTGTTGAAAATGCCGGAACTTCTGAAAAACCCGACACACTTGGTAATGTTGGAACTTTGGGAAAGCCCGACACTTGCGTTGATGACGGGAACTCTGGGAAACCCGGCACTCACTGTCGATGTCGAAAACAGAAGAAACCCCGACACTTGTTGTTGATGTCGGAACTTTGAGAAACCCTGACACCTGCTGTTGATGTCATAACTTTGAGAAACCTCGACGCCTCAAACTTTCAATGAACTTCGGGTCTTTGACTCTGCAAAACAATCTTCAAAACCCGAGAAGAAAAACAGGGTTTTTCGTTGGATTCCAAAACATGCAATCTCCTTTTTTGTCATTTATGTTCCATGCATATAATAAAACTTTGAAGAAATAGCACCAAGTGGTAGTCTCAGAAGAGATAAACCCTTGAACCTAAAACCCTTTTCAAAATAACTCTAGAAAGGAGAAGAAAAGAAAACCCTCAAAACCCGGCGAGAAATTGAGAAGAAACCACGTGCAATCGATCCGTAAAAACCAAGAACAAAGAAGGGAGAGAGAAATACCTTCAATCAGAGAAATGGAAGATCGAAAATAGGTGATTCAATCGGGCAAGGCGAGCTTTCGGGTTTCGAAATCGGAAGAGCATGCACGAAAAATCCACGAATTAAAAATACGTCTGGTAAGAATGACGTGGAAATCCGCGTATTTATAAGAAAATTGGTAATTAATACACTTGGGCTCGGCACGTACCAACTCACCGACAACTCGGCATGAATGCCATGTCAGCATGTTTGAGAGGTCCGAAAACCCGACACGAGGGGACTTAGTGCAATTCGGGTTTCAGGTTTCGGAAAACATGAGGCATAAAGCATGAGGTGTTTAGATGTTACATAGCTCTGAAAACCCGATACAAAGGACTAAGCGGACTTCGGGTATCGGAAAGCATGAGGCATAAAACATGTTTTGGATAAGGCATGTTCCGATGCATCGGAGTCCCGAAAACCCGATTTTCACAATATGAAGCGGGTTTCGGGTTTCGGAAGACACAAGACATAAAGCATGTTAAAACTCATGTCGAGCTGTTGGTAAAACCCGAAAACCCGAAATTCTCTAAAAGTGGCCATAATGCAAAATCAACTTCAAAAATTTCATATGGGTTATCTAATCGTTTTGTCGTAAACTCAAAACGGAGATAACAGTACCAATGTTTTCTTGATCAAAATCTGATGGAAACTGAGGAGGCTATTTTTCTTTCTCTTGGATGAACTTGTCAAGCGTGTTAAAGAGGTCTTCCAAAGAAACTAGGCCTTTGGGGATTTTGGTTCCTTTCATTTTGATTACTCCCTCTTCATCAATTCCCTCAATTCCTTTCTTCTCTTATTTGGGGATTGATTCACGGTGTGGTTTTTTTCTTCCTTCAAAGAACATATTATTGAAGTTATCCCTTTTTTCTAAGAAGGCTAGGATCTGATTATCATCATTGAAGACCTGCCAGTGATTTGCATTGTCTGGTATGCTAGGTCTGAACACCATCTCAATGGTCACTTTATCATTTCTAAAAGAAGGATGAGGTGTCACTAAAGAAGCTGACACTACTAGGGAATCAACCTTTTCATTCTACTCCCTAGGGATAACTTCAATGGAGAATGCATCAAAGGATTCAATGCAGTCCCACACTCTGTTTCTATAGTGCCTGAGCCTTGGATTTTTCACCTGATATTATTAGCGGAACTACTTTACCATAACCTTAACATCACCTTTTCATCTCAACTTCTTGATTCCCATGTCCTCTGCTGCATTCATGCCTAAGAGCAATGCTTTATACTATGTTGTATTGTTTGTATTATCAAATTATAGCTTGTAGCAAAAAGGATATACCTCGTTGGAGGGAGAGTATAATACTACACCAGCTCCTAAACCTACTCTCGAATGACTGCCATCAAACTCCATTGTCTAGATCTGATCTTCTTCTTCCTCCATAAGGAGTGGAAAGTTATCTTCTTTTTGTGATGTAAGGAAGTAATTTCCTAGCCCACAATCTCAAAAGAGGATATTAGCTCTTGGATCATCATATTTCCTTACTATGAATTTCACTTTCCTGACTGGCAACAACTTCTTCATTTCTCCTTTCACTGGGATAGTTGCAGATGACCAATCCATTTTTATTTCTCCACCCAGATCTCTACAAAAAATTCTACTCAATAGCATACCAAAAGATGTTGGGATATCTGCCACCAAAATGGTCAAGATTATCTTCTTGTGAGGGTAATCAGCTAGTGAAACCTGAGCATCCTTAATCCTTCCCACTAATGGAACTTGTTTGGATTCCATTGAGTAGCATGCACCATTTACCTGGGTGAAAGTGAGGCCAATAACATTTGTAAATTTTGCTAGAATCACATTATCTGAGGCTCCAGAATCTATAATCTAATTGTTCAGTTGGAAACCTTTGATGAGAAGTGGTAGGTAAAAAGGCTCAACTCTATTGGTGGTGGAGGCACTAAGAGCTAACATGTTTTGAGAAGGTGGTATGGATGGTGTGGGTAATAATCCTTTAGAGATTGGGCTTGAAGAAAAAGGGGTACTACTATAAACTACCTTAATGAATCTATTAAATTGGGCAGGATGTGTTAGTAGGTATTCAATCTCAAAGAGCTAAACTTTGGTTTTGCTTGCATGCTCCACAAAGCCAAATGGAGTTATGGTAGATGAGGAAGAGGTTCCAGTAGTGGGAGATGATTTAAATAACATGGATTTTGTTACTTTTGGTGCTGGTTTCTCCTTTCCAAATGTAGTAATTGGCTTGGAAGGAGATGGGGGTGTAGCCTTTGATTGAAATTTAGATGTTCTTGCAAAAACAACATTTAGAAGAGAATTGCTCTTAACAAATTTTGAGTTGGGAGAAGAATCAGATAACTTACTTGGCACAACAGTGTGATCCTTGACAACTGGTGAGTTTTATTTCTCTCTAGCTGATTCCATGAAAGGTGGTAATGGTGATCCCTTGCTGATGATCTTGTTTAGTGGAGGATTTGGAGAGCTATCTTCCTTGTTCTTCCTACTCCCAGTTGTAACTGCTGAGGCTAAAACACCATTCTTGGACTGTGTACAAGTGAAAACATCACATGAAAAACTTGGAAAATCCATAGAACAAAGGAAAATGATAGTTTTTTCACGCTAAATTTCGAATGGGCATTACTTTTGATCCAATGCTTGAAATTTGAAAAAATTTATATCATTGGAAAGATATCAATGTCCTCTATGAAATAGGAATTATATTACTCAATTTTATTGAGGTTAGATGTGTAAAAAATTGGAAAACATCTCCAGTTCCAATAAATTAAATTCTCAATCCCGTAAAAGGAAAGAAATCTCTGGTAAAGCCAAAATAGCCACTCACACTCAGAAGACCATAAATTTTACAATTCTCAACGAATTTTTGCAAAATTGGTCATGTTAGAATCATGACTCTGAGAATGACGCAAAAAAATCAATAAATATAGAAATTGATGAATTTTTTATGATGATATTAAGGAAAATGTGCCAGGATCAGAACAATGCTTTACTTGGTAGTTGGGATGCATTTAATGACGCCTGGGAAGACATTTTTCACTATTGCAGCACATGAGACAACATGGGGAGCCTTTTAAAAGGAACATACCATCATGTTGGTGAGAAAATTTGTCTTGTGGACAAATTGGTGGGTTTCAGACCAACGCTATGGGAATCTAAGTCCCTATAATTGAACAATGCAGCGTATGTGCATGCGTGAAAAAGTGGATTTCAATGGTGGTCTTTTGACTAGGGATCCAACAGGGGAACTCCACTAACCCTATGGAAAAGATAGTAATTTATCACTAGAGAAGAACTTTGTCTGAGAATGTAACAGGGAGTGAGAATGGAGGTAGGAAAAAACTAATGTTACCAGTAGAATATTAGATGCCCATACACATTAATTGGAAATTTCATTTACATGCATTTATAGTTAGAAGAAAAAAAAATCCGCAGGAGAAGCTACAAGACCGAATGAAACTCATTGGTTGTAAAGTCCCAATTAATTCCTCAATCAAGGAGGTAAAAATTCCTTTGCTTATTGAATCTTGAGTAGAGTTTTTACATAGCTTGAGAATGAAAGAAATTTGAGGAAGAAGAAGAAAATAGAAGAAGAGTGGTGTTTTATATATTTTCCAGGTACAGAGTACTCTGGTCTTTTTTGAAATCAATCACTAGCCCTTGGAATGATGTCGAGAAGCCATTATATTCTTTGTAAGAAACCGTTACAACTTCACAAATCTTCAACACCTTTTCAAATTTCTTGTGTTGTGAAGAAAATTCTCATGGCGAGTTAAAATTAGATCTTACCACACAACCGTTACATTCGATTTACCATTTTAAATATAGACTTTTAGATTTGCTCTTATAACTTTCAAATCGGGTCAGCCACGTGGCAGGAAGGGATTGGAGCGGTTATGGGGGAAGCCCTTTGAATTTTTTGATTTTTTAGAGATTCGGCAATTTGGAACAAATTGGCCCACACCCCCACTTTGAATTTTCAACTTAGACACATGGTTGATTCTGATTGGAAATGGGGTTGTAGCCCTTTTCACAACATTTTAACCTTTTTTGGAAAAAGGCTCAAAAACTCAATTTCCTCCGTCAGCCCACTACTCCGATTTGACTAGGACACGTGGCACATTCTAGTTAGAGATGGGGTCACTACTCTTTTCTAAACATTTTAACCTGTTTGGGAAAAAGGCTCAAAACCTCAATTTCCTCTACCGTCCCACTCTCCTGTGGGCTTCACCTTTGACTTTTTCCTTTATAGCTTGATCGGGGTTGCGGATCATTTTTTAACTTTGCGCCTTTTTTATAGAAAGGCTCAAAAACACAAATTCCTCTGCCGGCCCACTCTTTCAATTTGACTTTTCAACTTTGGGCCCGAGACCTTGGTGGAGTCGCGAAGCATTTTAGAACATTTACTTCACTTTTGGGAATTTGGTTAAATTTCCAAAAGTACCCTGATGGCCCGCTCATTCGCTTTGACTTTTCAACTTTGGGCCCGAGACCTTGGCGAAGTCGCGGAGCATTTTAGAACTTTTACTTCACTTTTGGGAATTTGGTTAAATTTCCAAAAGTGCCCCAATGGCCCGCTTGTCCTCTTTGAATTTTCAACAGAGGGCTTCAACTTTGACTTTTTCCCTGTGGGCTTCAACTTTGATTTTTTCTTTTATAGCCTGATCGGGGCCGCGGGGCAAATTTACCATTTTTGCCAAAAGTGACCAAAAGTGTTAAGTTCACCAAAAATCTCATTCCTCCCCATCTAATAGGATCTGACCATGTACCTACATTCACTAGAGTTAAAATTTGATGGGGAAAATATGCCCCTCATCCCGACTGTGGAAAATACGTAGAGGAAGAAAACTTCATCGTTTTGAGTCCAATTTTTGAATTTCCTTCACAAACCAGAGGCATGGAGGTAAAAAAATGATTTGATGACCTAGGCCATAGAAAAAGTGAACAATTTTGATAAAAAATGGAGTTACAAAGAGGATAGTACGTGCACAGATCAGGAAAAGGAGAAATTTTTCAAGACGAGCAAAAAAAATGATTTAAACAGCACTAGGGCACGAATTTTGCTAATTTCTTGAATCTCTGACTTGGCTTGAACATCAACAAAGGGCATGAGCTCAAAAAATTTGAATTTGGCTATGAAAGCATAGAGTAGTTTTATGGAGACAACACATCAATTACAATCATTTATGACAACTTGCAAGTGGTTAAAAAGATGAATTCGGGATTGTAATTCTCTCTCTCCTTCTTAATTCTAAAAATTGTAATCGTGGGCTCATTTTTAAAGGAGTTGGTCATTTTTCTCTCCTACGCCCCCTCTATCTTTCTTCTCTAGGGTCGAATATGGAGTTTAAACCTCCTCTCTTTGCCTTGTAATGACATTTTCTTGCTTCTTTCCCACTAATGATGTTTTGTGTGAACTCATGGAGAAATAAAATCTATTTCATGATGCATTTTGTCCATCCTTTTCTTATTTTATTAACTCTTCTTTCCTCTCACCATTGCAAGGTATACTGTTTATATCTATGATGTCTATTACAAGTTTTGGGATCTGTGTTTAATGGGTTTGAAGTGTTATTTTATCTGAGTTTTATCTTTGGTCTGTGATGCATCTTTTCCATCCTCCCCATTACTCACCTCTCTTGGCTTCAGGCAGTTGTGATTATGATCAACAAATTCCTTTTCTGGTGTATCACTGCTTTAGTGTAGGATTTTTTTTAATGCACTCTCTCTCCCTGGTCCCTTGGAAGGTTAGATTAGGATTAGATAGCTTACCTTTATTAGAGTAGATTGTGGCAGGTAGTTTAGAAGAAAGAACCAAATTTCTCTAGAGGTCTATCTCAAGTAGCAAGTCCCACAACTTAGAGATAGTACCCATGTTATCCAAAAACACTGGTTGCTCATTCACATAGGCATGAAAAATTGGAGGGTGTTGTTTTTCGGTGATAAAAATACCTAGATACTACACATCAGAAGGAATTTTATCAGAAAACCATGGAGATACTTAGAAATCTTCAAGGTGAAATACAATGTTTAAAGGAACAATAACGGAAATTGGAACAAAATAAAGAAACAGAGATAATCTAGTAAGATGTTGATAATTTGAAAGTGGTATGCAAGATGCTACGCCAGGAGAATATTATTCCATTAATAGGTAATTGGTTAAAGGGAAACACTCCACACATATTGAGAATGGATGACAGATCCTACATGAAAATCTTCCCCCTCATAGCCTGCATTATGACAAGGAGATCACTCTAAATGTTGTTATGGATGGGTGGATTTTGAGTAATATATTGATTGACAAAAACACAAAAGTGAATGTGATTATTTTAGATGCATGGGTGCAGATGGGAAGACCTCCATTACAGCCATCCTATAATGTATTTTTTATGGCTAATCGAACTAAGGCCACTCCAATCGGAGTTTTAAAGGATACATCCATTACTATACAAGGGGCCAAGTTCACTAGGGACTTTGAGGAGTTAGCACTTGCAGAAGCAGATAGCTTCCCAACTCTACTTGGGCGCCCTTGGTGTTATGTAAATAATGTTGATCTACGGTTCAACAAGGGATATATAAATTTTGAGAAAAAGGAAGAAAGAGTTATTATCCCTTTGATAGATTGGAAATCTACACCTTATGTTCAACCTTTGAGTGAGGAATACCTGAAAAAAATTTATGTGCGCGCCATTCAAGATTGGGAAGTACTTGAGCCATCCAAGAAAGGAATCCTCTAGTGGAAATATGCACAGTCTATTAGTGATACTACAAGTATTTCTTGTGATAATTGGGTGCATGACACCTATGAGATGGTTAGGCGCAAGGTAAGAAGCACATTTTTGCAGAGGATAAAACCTCGTTTTATTAGGAGGATAGGTAATAACTCTGTACTACGGTATACTAGAGAAGAAGATCCTATGGTATTCCTACACGATACGGAGGAGCAATGGATGGATCAAGTGAAAATAAGAAATATGTTAGTGTATACCCTGTGCAGGATGACAGCGCGCTGGTGGATGGTTCACAAGGATAATCTCATAGAATGGAATGGAGTAAGAATTTATCTAACAACTTGGTTCCTCATGAGCAATGTGCCTACTCAAATATCCATATATCATGGTAATAAACCTATTCAACACCACATTTAGTAGTGTGAGAGAATATGGGAAGAGGGGCAAGAATATTTACCACCTTCACTTTACGTGCACAAACTTTATTCCACTTTCTAAGCTTGTGAACACACTTGGTATGTTTATGCGGAATTGCATAGGAAGACTAGAAATAAAAAAGAATTTATTGTAGGAATGACCCATACTTTTGACTACTTCTCTACTAAACCTCCGGTATGAGAGGAATTATGGGTTATGGAAGGTTTAATTATGGGAGACAGTGCAAAGGTTGAAGAAATCATTTAGGAGTTATTTGGTGAAAAAGAAAAAGGAGAACGTTTTGATGAAACAAATGAGACAGATGCCGAACTATTTATGTGAACTTTCTTTAAGAAGGAGAAAGAAAAGATGGTCTACTTAGTGGATGATGAAGAAGTAGAAATTTTGGACATAGATCATTAATAAGGTACGTGTAAGGTTTTAGATAGTGTAGATAACAACGCATGTGCATATCATAAACCTATGGAGACCAAGAAAGTGAACATTGGAATAGATGCTGAACCTAAGGAGGCAATAATTGGAGATTATTGGTCTGATTCTGAAGTAACAAAGATAATTGCATTACTACGGGATTTCCAAGACTTATTCCCTAGGGGATACCATGAGTTAAAGGGAGTGCGTGAGTCTTCAGGCAAGATGAATATTAAGCTAAAGGAAGGTGTGTGTCCGGTTAGGAAGAAACCTTACAGGATGAACTTGAACTTGTGCATAAAATTTAAGGAAGAAATTGACAAAATGTTGAAATATCGAATCATCAAGCCCCTAGAGGAATCGGAGTGGGTTAGCCCCATGATAATTAGTATAAAGAAATATGGTTAGATTAAGATTTGTGTAGATTACAGGGAGCTAAATGTTGCATGTGTGATTGATCCTTTTCCTATGCCTTTCACTGAGGAAATATTAGAAGGTGTTGCAGGGCGTGAAATTTACTCTTTCACAGATGGATTCTCGGGTTAGCACTAGGTTATAATTACATAGGAGGATTAGGAGAAAATGACTTTCACCACTGAATGGGGAAGTTTTGCATATATTGTGATGCCCTTTGGTTTGAGGAATGCACCTGTTATATTTCCATGCATAGTTGTTCAAGCATTCTAGGTTTTTATTAACAAATTATTATAGGTTTACTTGGATGATTAGACGGTGTATGGGATTGTTAAGGATTATTGTGACAACTTGCACTTAATGTTTGAAATATGTAGACAGTTGAAAATATCTTTAAACATAAAGAAGTGTGTATTTACTACACCTTTAGGGACTCTGCTAGGGCATATCATCTGCAAGGAAGGTTTGTTAGTAGATATAGCTAAGGTTGCAGTTATTATAGGCCTGGAGAAGCCTACCAGTTAGAGTGAAGTGCATGGATTTTTGGGCCACACAGGGTATTACCAAAAATTTATCAAAGGATATGTAAATATTTTCATGCCCTCGGAAGAGTTACTCAAAGGAAAAGGGACATTCTATTTGGGAGAACCGCATTAGCACACATTTGAGGCATTGAATGAGAGACTTACTACAACGCCTATTTAATGTTTTCCCTCATAGAACCAATTGTTTCACGTACATGTGGATGCCTCTAGCACGACCATTGGCACAGTGTTAGCTCAACCTGGAGAAGGTATTATAGATAATCCTATCTATTTTGCTAGTAGAAAGTTGACTCCTGCAGAATAGCATTATACAACTACAAAGCGCAAGGCCTTATCGATGATCTACGCACTGTGTAAGTTCAGTCAGTACCTACTAGAAACACCCTTTGTATTTTATACTAATCACATGTCATTAAATTTCTTGGTAAATAATCCCATTTTACAGGAGCACATATGTCGATGGGTTATTTTATTCCAAGAATTTTAATTTATAGTCATGGTAAAACAAGTTAAAAGTAATTCTAGCCTAGACCACTTATCAAGAATTCAATTAGGAGAGGACTTGCAACAAAATTAAGATACAATACCGAATGCACAGCTGTATAAGTTACATCGCATGCCTTTATAACTGGAGGATATTGTTGTCTTTTTATGCACAGGTATTGCACCAAAAGGAATGAAGGCCTTGGAAAAGAAACAACTTACAATTCGCATCACACCTTTCATGTTGATCAGTGGCGAATTATATAAACTAGGACGAGATGAAGTATTGTGCCGGTGTGTACTAGAACATGAGTGCATGGATATCATGGAAGAATTTCATAGTGGTATTGAAGGTGGACACTATGTAGGTGACACCACCATGTGTAAGATTTTTCTCGCTAGATTATGGTGGGAGACCATATACAAGGATTGTAAGGAGTATTGTAAGGCACGTGATCACTGTCACCACCTTGGAAAACATGGGTAAAGAGATGAAATGTTGTTGAGGCCTATTCCTAGTGCATAACCATTTAATAAATGGGCTATAGACTTTGTGGGTCCAATTTCTCCAGCCACACGTAGAACCAGATCATGTTATATCATCACTTGTACTGATTATCTTATGGGAAAATATCATACATCGGCTACAATAGCAAGGTTTTTATGGGAAAATATTCTTACTAGGTATGGATGTTCGTTGAGTTTGAAAAGTGATAGGGGAACACATTTTTTGAGTGAGAAAATCAGGATATTATTGGATGAATTTATGGTTGCACACCAAAAGACTACACCTTATCACCCTCAAGTAAATGGGACTGCTAAGGAATTCAACAAGATATTGAGATAGACCTTAACATAAATTTGTGACGTTGGAAGGAAATATTGGGATGATAAATTTTCTGCTTTACTTTTGGCATATCAAAGAATATACAAAAGGTTCAATAAGGCTACACCCTTTCACTTGGTGTTTGGCGCAGGGGTAGTTCTTCCCTTGGAATTCATGTTACCATCTTTGTGTATTACACATGCTGGAGGTCTAGCTGATGAGAAGGAATTAGAAGAAAGAATTGACAAGTTAATACAGTTGGATGAGAGGTGCACTACAACATGTTGGAGTCAGAAGCAGGAAAAGGCCAGGTAAAAGGCATGGCATGAGAGACACATCAGGGATAAGAAGCTTGAAGCTGGACTGATGGTACTTCTTTATGATTCAATTTTTTTGTGCCATCCAGGAAAAATTAAGGCACATTGTTTGGGACCGTATGTTATCACTCACATCCTTGAATCAGGTGCTTTCTAGTTAGAGCCACTTGATGGAATACAGGTACCTAGTTACTTCAACGGGAGTAGGCTAAAACCTTACTATAAATAAGTCTTCTTGGTGTTTGTAATAAGGCATTATTTCCATTTAGTATAGATTTCCATTTTTGCATTTCCTTTAATGTATTTCCTTCTTCATCACTATGCTTTGTCAATTTAATTTGGTGTTTTGTGTAATAATCGTGTTTGCGCACTGGAAGTTAATTACAATCTGAAGTATTTTTATGCGCAGAGGATTACACATACCATTGGTGTGGGGTGGTTGTTATTTGTTATTCAAAACTAGGTACACATGAGAAAAAACTGTTACAGGTGTTATTCAAGTATGGAAAGGATCTTCTAGAAAGGAGATTGCTCCTAGAAAAGACCATAGCTGGAAATAAATGAATGAATAGTATAATGCGAGGTAAGCTACGGTCGTAAAAACTACTAGGAGAAGGCACAGTGGCGAGGTAATTCGGCGCATGGAAGCCTGCAGAAGTAAGTCTATATCTAGAGGGTAGGAAGGTGCACTAGAAGGTTATAGTTGGGGCATAAAGGCGTACCGCATGGAAATTAGGAAAATGGTTAATTAATGAGAGGATTGGTGGTAGGTAAAGGAGAAATAAATGTACTAACTTTTTAAAAATCTATATAAGGACATGATGCGGGTTCATTTTTACCTATGCGATCACAAGTATTCGAGTGAGCTAAGTGCAATCAAGCCAAGAGAAACATGTTGAGGTGCAGAGAGTTGCGAAACCAGGCATGGAGAGCAGATTTATGGGCGGAAGTGGCTTGCGTCCCCATTTGTGAAGGGGTTGAATGAAGCAGAATCATTGAGAAGGAGCTAGGGCATGTGATTTCGAGCTAGGGCACCCAGTTTTGAGTTAGGGCATGAAATCTTACTCGACAGAAGACAAGAGGTGAGATTTTTTATATTGGCATCGAAGAAAGCACCTGCACCAGGTACGAAGGGGAAGAAAAAGGTGGAATTCAAGGTCAAAGTTTCTTCTGAGAGAATTTTTTTTGAGATGCAGTATCCAAAAGGAGTAATATTCAGACAGGATTGGGATTCCCACATTTTTAGATGTAAAGTAAGTGATTGAAACCACCACACCACCGAAAACAAGGGAGAGTTAGACACTTTATTGAATAAGAAGACCAAAAAGCGCACAGTAGATGACATACCAGTGTATGATGATGCTGGGGAGAAGTTTCTCAAGAAGTTAGGGGTTTATCAACTGTATGAACTCCCATATTTTGGAAAATCAGAAGCTTTGTACCAATGGCTTATGAGAAAAGTCCATGAGGACTTCTTCTATTTTTCCGGACAGAGGGTAAGGATCACAGCGGCCCTGATTACTACATCGACAGGATTAAAGGGTACAGGGAAAAATATTATTAGTGATTTGACTGATAAGGAAACTTTTATAGCCACTAGAAAGGAGTTAGGATTTATCAAGGGTCCGCCTAGAATGGACATATACAAATTAAGGAAGTATCATGTGGTGCAGGCATCCGCACATCTCCTCACTAAGCTAAATGAGCAGGAGATGGTTGCAGGTAAATACCATGTGGCTACATATTGCAAAGTGTAGTGCCCACATTTTTATAGCTCCAGTTATATGTTGGTTCCTTTATGCATAGACATGTTTTGATTGAGACTCTGATATATTTTGGACATTATGCTATGTTATTTATCCTCTTAGACATTATGGTATTTTGGGCTCGTAGCGCCAATTAGACTAGATTAGTTTATTGATATATTCTTAATGATGTTGATGACACTAACAAAGTTACATGATAGTGAGATTTATTGGTTAGATGTTGATTTCTTGTAGTCAATTTGATCAATGATATAGTTTTCGCAATTTAATAATGGAAACTCATGCTAGCATAGGTGTATGTCGTTGTAATTATATCTGTGGATGATTCATGGTGGAATATGTGTATAATGGTATGCATTGCACTATCAATTGCATACTGATGTTAGGATATTATAGGTTTGATTAATGTTGTGATGAGTAGATGATGTTTTTATTTGTATTGGACAGATGCGGGTAATGTGTGCAATGAGTGTGCATGTGATAGGTTATAGGAGAACGTGGGTTTTAGGGTGGCTACACAATGGTGCACAAGCGGCCCATGGGCTAGGTCCTAACCATGCTAAATGTTTGAGGCCTTAGAGTAGGTGTATTAATTGGGCACCATGAGTGAACCCTCAATTGTAATGTATTTATGTCTTGTAAAATTAATTATGTTTAGGGTATGTTTTATTTAAGTAAACTAGTTTAGGGGTTTAAGGGTCTCATTTAATTTAAGTGATGGTTTTAAGTAAGTGTGAGAATGTTGGTAGAAGGGATTGGGGCCACCTGTGAACCTTGGGTGGACCCCATACCCTCCACACTTGTGCCCAAGTGTGCCAAACACGAAATTGGGTTATTTGTGGCAATGCAAGTGACTCCTTTTTGTTTTGGGAGTTCACATTGCATAGAAATAGGCCCTTGGACCCTACCCAATATGTAGGGGAGCTTATTTCCAAGGCATTAAGGGAGTTTCCCTCCTTACTCACCATCCATGTAAGGTGGTTGGTTTGTGTGTATTTGTTAAAAGTTTCTCCACTTTGTTTTATTAATATTTTTCATATTTTGGGTGATAAGAGCTAAAAGGTGAGTTTACTTTTACTTATTTGGTTTTTGGGAATCTTTGACTTGAGGGAGGAGAGGGGTGACACATGTCATTTTCCTATTGGGAAGAAACTTTTGGGTTCCTCTTGATATTCTTCCTCATGGTGAAGGAAGGGGACTTTTTCCTCATTTTTTTTGGACTTGGGACTTGGAGAATTTTGGGGAGCTTGAGGATTGCTTGGATCAAGTGGAAAAGCTTAGAGTTTTGGGAAGATTATTGAGGTAGGATTCTTAATCTCTCTTTCCTTATTGTTGTCTTGCTAGCTATGCATTTTTCAATGAAATAAAGTGTGTGAAATTATATGTTTTAAAGCTTGTATGAAGAATGTTGTCTTGTTTGTTGTTTTTTGTTGTAGTTTTGTTGTTTTTATTTTACTCTCCACCATCATATGGCTTGATGTTTTTTGGAGATTGTAGGGGAAGAGAGAGGGATTTCCCTCTCAAACCTCATGGCTTGTTGGTCAAGCCATGAAGGTTACTCCTCATCCCCTCATACGGTTTGAGGTGGGAGAAAGGTTCAAATGGCTTGAACCTTTCCCCATTCTTAGAGAGGAAACCCATTGGGTTTGAAAATCCTCCCAAGAAGGATTTCATTGACATAAAGGAGAAATAAGGAGGTTATAAAATGTGTATTTGGTGTATCCTATGGTTGGACACCTTTGTTTTTGGGCATCTTATTTCTTCTCTTCCCCATTTTTGTGAGGATGACCTTGTTTCTCCTCATATTGTTATCTCACCATGTGTATTGTGTCTAAGTTTTTAAATGTTTCTATGTATTCTTGTTGTGTTTATCCCCTTTATGCTTATGCACATTGTGGAAGCTAGTTCCTCTCTCCCATGGGCTTGGGGGAGGCTAGCATGACTTCCAACTATGGAAAGGCATGTGATGATGCCTATTGGTTGGGTGGTAAACAAGCCATGTCTCTTGATTCAGCATTCTTATAAGAACACTCAAAGTTGGAGACTCAATGATGAAGCTTAGTTGGATTTGTGAATTTTTGTGTCTTTTATCCTCAAATAATTTGTAAATGTTACTTTTATATGGCTGATTTTTGATATCCCTTACCTTGTAAATTTATCACATTGTGATTTGGAAGTCTTGTAATACCATATGTCTCTTTCGTTGTGTAACTCCTCTCTATTGTTTAAAAAGGAAAAAAAAAAGGTTACAATATTGAAATCATGAGCTCTCTTATTTTACATGTCTTCATTGGAAAGTTTTGTTTTGTTTATAAATATACAAAATATAGTTATGCATTTTATATTAAATCTGAAATATTTAGTTGTGCTTACTTATAAAATGGCATTACACAAAGAAAGTATCACAAGGAGAAGTGTACAACTTGGCTGGCTACATAACAAAAACTATTACGGAGGAAGCACACACAAGTGAAAATATAAGTTTTGGTGCTATCCTACTATCTCTTGTGTTTTTGGAAATTGGAGTGTCTGATGGGCCAAAGAACAAAATTTGGGAATACCCCATGGAGAAGAAGTCCGTCATGAAGAGGTTTGAGAAGTAATTGTGTGAAGGAAAAATGAGTGGACCATTTAAACAAAGGGAAGAGATATGGTATGACTAAATTTGCATGGCATTTGAGGAGGAATGGTGCATTCCAAAAGAGTTACCATTGGTAGTAGGCAAGGCAGTGCAGTTTGCATTGTATCAACATTTCTGCATCATGCGGTTTGCAATGAAGGACGGGACATGGAGTCCATGGTGAAAAAATCTATATGCCTTCACAATGCGCTATTTCTACACAACAGTACACATGTTTAATGATGCACACTGGTTGACTTATATTGCGGACAAGGTACATTGTGACTACCACACGGTAAGGAAAACATATGTTTATCTAGGTCGATCAACCTACATCGAGAGTCTCATTTTAGATGTTATAAATATGAAACCCAGTCCTTTCCTCTTAAGAATCATGTGATGGTAGGGGAGGATTCCCCTACCATTGAAATTCTTTAGCGTAACAATGACACCCCCATTCTTTATTACATGGGGTGAGGATTATCACATCCAAAATTCCCTTCCCCCTAACACTTCCACTCTCCTCAATGAGTCTAATATCAATATTGACATCAGGACTCCTCAAGAGCCCCACATCCTTAAGGTAGGTCAATATCTGGAGCCTCAAGAAATCGAAGCCTTCACTTCTTTCTTATCCAAAAACAACAAGGCCTTTATATGGTCATACTTTAAAATGCAGGGTCTTGACACTTGTATAGTTAGCCATAACATTGTCACAATTTCGAATGTTAAGCCGGTTAGGCAGAAGCTTTGCGACATGCATCCTTGAGTTTCCCTTGTTAGGAAATAAGAGATAAAATATGCAGAATAATCCCTCACAGAATCGCAACAGTAGAAACTAATATGCAGAAAAATATTACAGATCTCAAATAAATTAGTGTAGAATAAAATAACATAACACAAAGAGATAGTAGTTAACGTGGTTTCATCCAATTTGGGATACGTCCACCAAGAATCATTTTCTCTAAATTTTTATGACAAGCCACCACTCTCTCAATATAATACCCAGATATGTCTATTTGGAGCTAATGCTCAAAAAAATCTATAGAATTCACACCCAAATTCAAAAACACATATGTACAAAACCATATAAATAGACAACTGCTTAAGTAGTTTTACAAAACCATGAGTATCAAAACCATGGGCCAAAACTGTCTCATAAACATATGGGTACAACTGCTTAAGTAGTTTTACAAAACCATGAGTATCAAAACCATGGGCCAAAACTATCTCATAAACATATGGGTAAAAAAACCCACCCATATGAGAAAATCATGTTTCTCGATATATCAGGAATGTTTTAAGGTCCAATTTTTTTAGAGGTTACACCCCCAAACCCCTACTACCAGGGGTTACCACCCTCGGACCCCCGCTTAGGGCCACACCTGACCCTGAACCCCAGTGATACAACTGTAGAAAGTGTATAGTACTCTTAGTGTATAGTATTTAACACTTTCCCACATGAAAATGGGCTCCACAACCTAACCATCTCCCACTTGGAGACAAGTTTTCCTTTGAGCAAGCTTCTCAACCCTTTAGTAATTTCCGCGAAGACTAAACAAAGTTGAACATAACTTCAGCTTTTCCCTTGTGACTACCTTGGTCATCATGTCTACAGGATTTTGACTGGTATGAATCATCTCTAGCTTCAAATTCTCTTCCTCCAAAGTCTTTTATGATGAAATGGTACCTTAACTATGTATATGCTTCATCCTAGAGTGGAGAGAAAGAGTTCTTAGCTAGGTGTATATCACTCTAGCTATCACTATGTAGCTTTCCTTCCTCCTGACTTATGCCCTAACTCCTCAAGTAATTTGTTGTAACCTTGTCATTTCTTTGCTTGCCTCTGTGGAAGAAACATACTCAGCCTATCCATGGTTGACAAATCCACCAGCTTCTATAGTCGTGAAATCTAGCTCACTGCTATCCCACCTATAGTATAAACATAACCTATTGTGCTCCTCCTTCTGTATACATCTCCAGCCATATATGAATATACATAACCAAAAAAAGTGGTGTTTGATCCACTGTAGCACAAAAATTTCCCCATTGTCCCTCATCAAATACCGAAGGATCCACTTTACTACCTGCCAATGATCTTTACCTGGATCACTCATAAATCTACTCACTTCTCCCACTGTATAGGCAATATTAAGCCTGGTGCACACCATGGCATACATCAAACTACCAACTGCTAATGATTAAGTTACCTTAGACATCTGTGTTTCTCTCCTGCTCTGTCTTGGGACATTGCTCCTTTGATAACTTGAAATGGCCTGCTAAAAGGAGTCCCAACCGGTTTAGCATCCTGCATATTAAACCTCTCCAAGACCTTCTTAATGCTACTCTTCTTGAGATAAAGTCAGCTTTCATTCCTTCCTATCCTAAGATATCCTCATACCAAGGATTTGTTTGGCTGCCCCCAAATCCTTCATAGAAAAGGATTCACTTAGCTACTTCTTGAGTACTTTTATTTCCTACATGTTTTTACCTGCAACCAACATGTCATCCACATACAGACACAGGATAATATAACTACCATCATCAAATTTATTTGTATACACGTAATGGTTAGAATGAAATCTAATATAACCTTGCTCCAACACAAAGATATCGAATTTCTTATACCCTTGACATGGAGCTTATTTCAATCCATACAAGTTATTCTTCAGTATGCACATCATCTCCTCTTTACCTTTGACCCCAAGCCCTCTGGATGCTGCATTTATAGATCCTCCTCTAAATAACCTTTAAGAAATGCAGTATTTACATCAAGTTATTCTAAGTGCAAGTATTCTTTTGTAACTATTCCAAGAACAGTTCTAATAGATGTCATTTTCATTACAGGAGAAAAAATCTCATCAAACTCTATACCTTTTTTTATGTGCAAACCCCTTGACCACCAACAGGGCCTTGTATATTGTCTTTCCTCCTTCTTCCTCTTTGACTATGAACACCCACTTGTTCTGTAAGTCTCTTTTGCCTTCGGGTAGCTTCACTAAATCCCATGTTTGGTTCTCCATGAGAGTCTGATGCTCCTCATCCATGGCTTGCTCCCACTTCTTCTTGACATCTACCTGCATTGCTTCATCAAAGCTCTCTGGCTCTCCACTATCAGTGAGTAATAAATAATAAAGAGAAGGAGAAAAATGTTCAGGTTCTCTTCTTACCCTAGAAGACCTCCTCAATATAGGAGTTTGGGGTTCCTATTGAGGAGGTTCCTAAACTGATTCATGTGTCACTTTCCCATCTGGAAGATCCTCTACCACAACATATTTTTTCTTGGATTCTTACCTATTTTCCTATAACTACTTCTTATACATGAATTTCTCATTAAATACCACATCCCTAGATCGAATGATTTTCTTATCATTAATACTCAAACATTTATATCCAAAGTCATTACCAACATAACCAATGAAAGTACATTTTTCTGATTTAGCCTCTATTTTTGGTCCTATCATCCTTGTCTATATGGACAAACACCTCACATCAAAGACTCTAAGAAATGAATAATCAAATTTCTTACCATACCAAGCCTCCTCAGGTATGCCTCCATCCAAGGCACTTGAGGGTCCTCCTATTTATCAAGTACACAGTTGTGCTCACTACTTCTACCCAAAAAGAAAAGAGGCAGTCCTGCATGTAACCTCATGCTCCTAGCACATTCCATTATTGTTCTGTTCATCCTTTTCTGACACCCCATTCTGCTGCATGGAGTTCCTGAAACCATATTTTTCCTATGCAGATTCCATTCTTAGAACAATAATCATCAAATTCATTACTGTAATACTCCCATCCATTATCTAACCTGAGACATTTTAGCTTAAGACCTGTTTCATTCTCTACCAAGGCTTTCCATTTAACAAAAGTGTCAAATACATCAGATTTGTTTCTAATACAATAAACCCAAACTTTCCTTGTTGCATCATCAATAAAAGTAACATAATAACTTGAACCCCCAAGAGATGATACCTGAGCCGTCCCCCATACATCAGAATGCACAAGCTCTAACTTACTCTCTTTCTTTGTAGGTCCAACCTCGAGAAACCTTACTCACTTATGTTTCCCATTTATGCAGTCCTCACAGAACTCCAAACCTATTTATGTATATCCAGGAAAATCCTTCTTTATGATCTCCATGCCCTTATGGCTCATATGAACGAGCCTATAGTGCCATAATGTTTGTATCTACTTCTGAAGCCACAAGATTACAAAAATTAGTGCTATAAGTGGTTAAATACAAGGTTCCAACCTTCTTACCTCTTGCCACCAGACAAGAGCACCCTTGGTAACCTTCCAAGAGTCCGTTGTAAATATCAAAGTAAAACCATCACTTCCTAATTACCCCAGCCGATATCAAATTTCATCTTAATGTAGGCACATGTCTGACATCCTTCAATAGCCAAGTATTCCCATTCTACATCTTAACCTAAACATAACCTTTTCCAACTATGTTGCAAGGCCTCATCATCACCAAGAAAAACATGCCCAAAATCTTCTTGAACATAATCAACAAAATAATGCCTATGTGGAGTAGCATGGAAAGAATCCCTTGAATCTAAAACCCAAGATTCAGTAATATTGTGCAAAGAAAGAATCAAAGCATCCTGACATACATTACCTGTTGCCACATTTTCCTCCTTGTTTTCTTCCTATTGTTTCTTCTTGTCCTGAAGCTCCCAACAATCCTTCTTTACATGCCCAAACTTTCCACAATGCCAGCATACTATCTTGCTTTTGGATTTTGACCTTGCTCGATCCTTTGATTTTCCACAGACTTCCTCTATTCTTTTGTCTCCCTCTAGTTTCCACTGTCAAAGCATTCCCTAAAGTAGAAGATTCACCAGAGATTTTTTCTTCACATTTCCTAACTTAGAATCACCCCTACAACATCCTCAAAATTCAACTTTGAGTTAGCTGGAACCGAGTTGCTTACCACCATTACCAGGCTATTCCAACTCTTAGGTAAAGAGCACAGAACTAATAAAGCCCTAACTTCTTCATAAAATTCTATTGTAACCGACGCTAGCATATTTACAGCCATATTAAAATAATTTAAATGATATGCTACTGAACCATTGTCAGACATCTTCATATTAATTTTTTTTTTCATTAAAAATATCTTATTTGAGGTAGAGGTTTTTTTCATACAACTTTTTTAATGCATCCATCAATTATTTTATACTCTTTTCCTTTAAAACATTAAATAATACCGAAGATGCAAGACATAGCTATAGTTTCCCCAACTACCTTCCTGCCCAACAATTCCCGTTTTGCATCTGTCATGATTGAGGTTTTGTTCACCTTCTCAGACAATGGAATATAAAGATCCTTCTGATAAAGGTAATATTCCAATCTCTGCGTCATCCAAAGACTGAAATTTTTTCCCATTGAATTTATCAACCCTAGATCTTCCATCATCTGCTATAGCTCCCCACTCAAGATAAAAATTTCCCTATGATTCAACACTTCAGCAAACTAAACCAGGCTCTGATACCAATTATTAGGAAATAAGGGATAAAATATGCGGAATAATACCTCACAGGATCACAATAGTAGAAAACTAATATGCGGAAAAATATTATAGATCTCAAATAAAAGTGTAGAATAAAATACCACAACACAAAGAGATAGTATTTAACATGGTTCACCCAATTTTGGATACGTCCACCAAGAATCACTTGCTCAGATTTTATTACAAGCCACCACTCTCTCAATACAATACCTAGATCTGTTTGGAGCTATGCTCAACAATCTCTACAGAATTCACACCCGAATTCAAAAAACATCTGCAATGTTACATAATACCTGCCATATGCATAAAACCAGATAAGTAAATAAATGCTTAAACATTTTTACAAAACCGTGGGTATTAAAACCATGGGCCTAAACCATCCCATAAACCTATGGGTAAAAATACCGCCCATATGAGAAAATCATGTTTCTAGCTCAGAGCCTGGCCTGGCCCCGAACCTTGGCGAGACAACTGTGGAAAGTGTATAATACTCTTAGTGTATAGTCTTCAACATTTTCTCACATGAAAATAGGCTCCACAACCTAACACAACCCTTATGGAGGTCACCTCAAATCTCCCCTCCGAAAGAAGCACCTGAGAAAAAGAGAACAAGAAAGATGAAGCTTAACGAGGAGGCAGAGGAGTCTGAAAAGAGCGCGTCTGGAACCCCAGTTTAACCTGAGGATGTGGAGGAGCCTTGAGATGAAGAAATGAGAGATGAAGAATAAGGGATGAAAGAAGAAGTGCACAAGAAAACCAACACGCCCATTTCAACTTAGGTAGGAGACTGACCAACTCATGACTCTGGCGCTTAGGTTCTTAAGGGTCTAAGGATAAAGAGAAGTGAAAAATATGTTGTCCCTAGTATGGGATATGTTGAGGACACAAGAAAAATCATCTGTGCCCAGTTTTAGAGGATTTTGGACCTTAAGGAATTATATGGGTGGAATCTGATGGATCCAGATATGGCCACTACTTGCACAAGAAAGGAACTATCCTAGTCCATGCAAAATCATATGGACAAACCAGATTTTGATGTGTGTGAGGATTCCTGTGTCTCGCGAAGAGTGAAAAAGGAATCACAGAGAAGACATATGACAATAAAACCTACTCTAATGTCTAATGAGTGGATCTGCAATGCTTTGGGAAAGGTATCTGCTGAGGTGGTGTGGAGGAATATTGATAAGGCTGCCACCATTCTAGTGCTGATAGAAGATAATAATGATAAAAATACAAAGGTAGAGTGGTTAAAAGAATAGAAAGAACAAGAATGGACATAGAATGAGGCTTTCGTTAGCATAGCTGAAGAAATTGGTGATTACATTTTTAAAGCAAGGCCTCATCTTGAACCTATGGTACTTAAAAATTTTCCTTCTACTATGCATTATGTGTGCACTTTGGTCAATTTGGTGTTAGAAGATGGACCAATTCGAATGCCTGCACCAAAATATGTTGAAGAGGAAGCAGAGAGAGAACGTGCCTCTATGCTTAGAAAATTTTCAAATTACGAGGCATTGCTCCAGACATTAAAGGATGAGCTGTAGAAAGATGACCAAGCTCTCAATTTTTGTGTGACACTAGAAGCAGTAAGAAGGACCAAAACTCTAGCTGAAGATAATGACATTCTGACATCGATGAAAGATGAGACATTAGGGCACACAAAAAGATTGACACTGGTGAAACAAAAGCGTGAGGCCCTTGCAACAGCCTAGGATCTGCATAAGGAGAGGATATATGAGATTGGAAAGCTCATAACACAAAAGATGGATCTCCTAGAAGGAATGATGTCAGGTATGGCCAATGTTGTCTAAGTACTACAGAATGAGAAAGAAAATATCACTCAGGATGAACTAGATGCCATAGCCGCATATGTTCCAGAGAAGATAAGGACCACGCTAGATGAACGACAGACATTAGAGGTTGAGATCAAAATTGAATATCGAGAGTTGATTCTCCTAGTTGAAGAAGAGGGTGTTGCAGAGTGAAGGATTTTATATTGTGGTTATTTAATTCTTTCATCACTTACTCTTTATTATTTGAGAACATCAGAAAGAATTCCCATTGACGGGACGTCAATGTAATTTAGTGTGGGGTAATGTTGAGCAGAAAAAATATTATTCTAAGGAGAGACACACAAAATATGCACGCGCGGGAACGAAGAACATTTGAAGGTGCAAAATAATAGGAAAGGAAACACATGCCAGAACAGTTTGGCTCAAGACTCAACCGTTTTTATGGATAAGGGCTATTTTTGGAAGATAGTGTGCAGAACACACATAGAGATGGAAACTTGCGCGACACGCAATGGTATTTTGGGAACAAGCAGCTAATAGGTGTTATGCATGGTTGTAGTTAATAATAGGATTTCTTCTTAGAGTTAACTGCAGGACATCTATTATTAGCACACTTGCATGTATGTATGCTATTGGAAAGGCGTATGGCTATTATCAACATGAAACCTATTTTGAGAAGTTCGTGAGCGGTGAAGGGAAAGTCCCCACCTCTATAAATATGTATTGAACTCTATATTTTAAAGGGGAGATAAGAAAATAGACTAGAGATTGAATTATTGTAGAGTTATGCTGCTGGATCTAATGCGCACATGACTCATGGTGATACTTTATAACGTAAGGAGATTTTTTGTTTTACAGTGTTTAATGCAATGGGTAATATTGGCTGGATAATAGTGTTAAACATAACTGAATCTGGTTCTTGTATGGTTAATCTTATTAGAGTTATTGTTTAATTCATGATTCTCTAAGATCTAGATTTGGATTATGCACTATGGAATGTTTATGTTTAATATTGGATTTGAATATGTTTTATCATCATCACACTAACATCCTATACAAGAAAATCTAAAGAGGGTCATGGTACCTTTGCACACTTTGGGTGAGTTCTCAGCTCAGGATGGTTGATGTGCTAGCGCGCTTGGGTTTTACAGAGTAGATTATAGGCTGCATCAAAAATAGAGTATGAATCTGTTTCCAAGTGGATTAAACATTATTGTTAAACTAAAATATTTTCCTAATAGAATTTGGGTGGTTACAACATTAATACATAGGATGAGCTATGTCCAGGTGAACCTGGGGAGAGCCAATTGGGAGACCTTTATGACGTATGTACTATAGAAAGTTTTTTTTTTAAGGATCAATAATAGCTCTGAAATTATTCCAAATATCCTCTTCCAAACATGTTCAAAAGAAAAAAAACTTTCCGATGAGCATTGAGAGATTGGATAGGAATTTTTGAAGGGAAAGGAGTTAATGCCCTAATTAGAGGAAAGGATTTTAACAACATTTCCAATCATTCCACCATGTAATGGGTGTTTTGATACCAATTTTATGAATATGGTAGTTAGGATAGGAGTTATATATTTAAACAGTCAAATCATGATCAATGGATTGGAACTAAAACTTATCATTAAATGTACGCCATGAAAAAAACTATCTGGATGTGTTGTAGAAAATATCCACAATTACTTTGACACCTTTGATCCAAGTGGCCAAGGAAAAAGTAACATTGTAATATGAGAGGACTAAAGATCGCAAAATGGATTGGTAATTGATGGAGATCCCATTGCAGAAACTATCCACATAATAGATTATGGTTTAAATAACTGCTAAGATTTCCAAATGTTTTGGCCATAGATGTACCAACAAATTATATAGCAACCTAAGTGAGAAAGAGGGATAGAAAATATAACTCTTTCCAAGATCCTTTTCTGAATGGTAATCTAATGTTGATTGAATTCCTGAGTATAATTTTATAGGGTTTCTCTCTTTCCATTGCTTAAATGGTGCATTTAGTACATAGAGAATGGCGTTGAGTTTGAATGTAAGTAGCCCCATGGCATGTAGCTCCTTCATCTTACAAATAACATCATTATATAATATATCAAATCCTTTTCCACCTTTAGCATTTTCCTAGAGAAAATATCTGAGAATTTTTTCCATCGAGACATAGATATATTTTGAAGGGGCCCATCAAGAGGAATAGAACACATGCATTGTAGGTAAAAATATGGAGCAAAATTAGAATTTTCTAGTAAGGGAAAGAGGTTTGGAAACCCAAAAACCATTTTTTCCCACACAATAGATCACATAATTTAAGAGATTGGAATATGTGGACTAAAAAGTGAAGGGAATCCTTAGAAACTTAAGTTATTCACTGGCATCAATTCGATGACCAATTCAAAAATTTAATCTAAAGGAACATTAGGTCATAGTCTTCTTGTAACATTGAGTTTTTCCACTCAATGAAGGAGCTAGATGAGAGGAAAAAAATGTGCAAATATTCCATAGTATTATCAATGGAATATGCTTCCTCAATTAAGGTGATAAATGAGTCATCTACTAAATGAAAATAAACCATTTTGCCTCAAAAATTGGGCTAGGTAAATATAATATTTGGTAAGCCCTCTAGATGAGAAATTAGCAAGGAGAAAATTAAGCCCTTTAGCAACCAAAACATAAAGAAAGGGAGCAAGAGAAATATTTCAAAATAGATCAGTAAAGAATAAAATGCTCAAAATAGAAACTGATAATGGTGATACATGTCTCTTCATCTTGGATTTTGTTTTCACTGTGATGAACATTTTGGGGCCAAATCCAAGAGATTGAAGCATCCATAGAATGAAAGGCCATTTAATTGTCTTAAGATTTTTAAAAATCAATTTCCAAGAACATTTCTTGATGGTTTGAAGTTTTGATTAACTCCATGCCTGGTTCCCATATGACATTATTGTTATCTATATTGAATCTATTATGAATGAAACATGTCTACTTGACTAGACGATGAGGGAAGAATGTATCTAACTCTGAGGGAAATATATTTGGAAACAATATTATAGGAAACAGTAAACACATAATCGATTTCCAATCAAAAATAACTCCGAAGATTTGGGGGTGAATTTGATGTTTCCATGAATGATCAATTTTCCAAGTCATTTGGTGTTAATAGATTTTTGGTTAATCTTATGGAGGTCCAACTCAAATATAATGTCCCAAAAAACTAGTAGAATTTCTTGGGGAAACCAACAATCCCAAGGGTTTTATAAAAAACCATATACTTAGTGAAATCTTGAAGTTGTTCTATAGACAACAAGAAATCACAAGTTGGCTTTCAGATAGAACAAAAGTGACCACTTGCATGTATTGAATTAAATATTGATCTTGTTTGGAAGTGAAGGGTTGAGTAGAAAAAAAACAAAGGTAATCGAAAATTGAATCAAGAGTTGGAATCTTTGATAGATTTGATCCAATCCACTGATTCTCTATACTAGAGAAAGGGGAAGGACTCTTTCAAGGCTTTGTTCTTGACCTTGTTCTAATGTATATGAGATTGGATTTGAGATCCCCAAGCTTGCTACCGTTTCTCAATCTTGAGTTTGTGTCTCCTCATAAAGACATTCTTTTACAATCAATGGCATTCACAACCATTTGGAAGCATAGATGTTTTGGTAAACCACCATGTGATTAATGGAATTTTTACACCATTCAATCTAGCCAAAGGGGCAATCTAAGGAGGAACCAATGTTCCATATTCACACAATATTCTTCTTACTAGTCACATCATTTTTGAAATTTCAATGGATTGAAATTATATCTACCTTCATCACCTACGCCCTCATTGACATTATGGTCCTTTAGTTCTTTGTGGAGATTATTGGAACTTTCCGCACACTTATCATGATTATGTGTATGGCCTTAGACACACTTATAGACCCCCCAAGTTAGATGGGGCCCAAAAATTTCCTTTCGGCTTGTCTTATTTTTAAGCACTCAAAGGATTAAATGTGAATACAGTTTTCCAATGTTTTAGTTCAATATCCTATATAGAGATGAGTGAGATAATACAATAGGAACGATTAAAGACACACATATTACAATTAAAACTAAATCGATACATGAATAGAAAAACGTTGTTGCACTTAAACTCAAGAGTGGATATATCTAGCGAAGACTCCCAATTTGATTTTGTTCATAATTTATGGACACGAAAATCAATTAATTAAAAAAAGACAAAAGGTGGTACTCTAAAAACTAAAACAATCGAAGGAAAATAAATAAAAATAAAAATAAAAATAAACAAACAGAACTATAAATGAAAATGGTATTGAAAGATCAGATTTTAGCTGATAGTATCTTTGCGTAAACATCTGTCCCGAATGAACATTTTTACACATCCTCCTACCTTTAAACATCTGTACCTTTAAACATTAGCTAACGGGGTCTTGGCTGATTTTTGGAGAAGTAGACATTCCAAAGACATGCAGGAGCCTAGAGAGAATGGAAACCGACAAGGTATGAAGAAACTACTGTAGGTTATAAACAGTTCCGTGGGCTCATTTGAAGAACGGTAAACAGATTGTTTTAGTTTCTGTTCCGTTATATTTTTAGTGTCAAGAATGTAACCTACGCATATGTGACAGTTCATTGAAGGGCATAAATGCTGTAAAAATCAGATAACCCCAACGTCCATCCAGTGCTTAAAGAAGAATGAAACCCTAAAATCTGAATACAATACAGTTTTGTATGAATTAGTGTTTCATACCTTTAAGCATGCATCATGGCATCAAGAAAGCAGTACTCACGCCACAGAAATGAATCTAAAACATCAAATCTGAACTCCAACAAAAAAAAAAAAAATTCCTATTTGAAGATCCAAAACTCCTCATTCCTTATCCAATAAAAACTATAGACTTATTGAATCACAATACCAAGCACATAATTTAAAAGCGAACACCTAGTCTTGTAAAACACCATATGTAAGTAAACATTTCTAGAAGAGCTACATATACAAAAAAATGCAGATATATGTATAGGCAGCTGAACTTATACAGCTGAATTTATAGCATTCGAGTGATGTTAATGTGTGATACTAAAAAAAGTGGCAATATTTATTCTGATTTCCAGAATCATGGCTGCAACTGAAATTTAGTTTTTGTTGTCGAACCATTAGAAATCATATTTGGGCATATAAAGAACCTCCTTTGTCTGGACGCAGTGGAAATAACTCCAGGGTCCTCAGATCTGATGGATCAACCGATGGATTCCTGCGAACGGCAATATTCACTTCTTCTTCTTCCTGCATATAAATAAAATTATTATTCTAAACAAATTGTTATCTATCTCAAGGTATATCACAAAATTTTCGGTGAAACATTGCAGGCCTGTACGCACCGTTACAGAGTTGTTATCCAATGACTTTTTGGAACGGAAAAGAGAAGGCCATTTACTTGATTGAAATAGCGCAGGCCACTTAGAGGCTGGAACACACAGTTTTACGTTAGTCACAAATCTAAAGAATCATCTGATCAAAACACAAAAATAATGTGTATGCGTACACTGAGATCGAGATTGTTCCCTTTTCCGTTTCTCCCGAGCATTGGAATTTTGGATCCAGTAGAAAACATTTTTGCCTTCTACCCTGCCGTACCGTTGCAGCTGAGCAGTAATCTGGGTTATTTCATCCACAGAAGGACTTGTTGTTCCGCTCACGAATATGGATTCTAATATACGCTTTTGTTCATGAGTCGGCTTCCATCTGCTGCAGACGCTCCTAGTGTTTGCGCTCTCCACATCACTAGAAGAACAGACTAGCCTAGAACCTATATAAAACACAGATAAAATCAGGGTAAAGAATCGTTATTTTTTAAAAAAAAAACTCCATTAGAGTGTGATAACTCATGTTTACCTTGTTCTTGATCCATTTCGTTCTGAGAGCCCTTGAAACCGAAACGAGCTTCACAGATTGAAAAAAATTAGAGTAACACATTCCAGAAAAGTACCCAAATGATGCTTATAAATAACTGATACGTTCGGTGGAATCAAATAATGAAAACCTTACTAGGTAGGTGGAGTAGGACGGTATCAAAATCAATGATGGCAGTTTTAGGGTTTATGGATAAATATTTGCTAGGTGGGAACGAGGGCTTCTAAGAAGTGCCTGACAACAAAATAATTTAGATGATGTCTCTAAGAGTTTTATGTTGAGAAATTTACTGAATCGAATACTCTTTCCTATGGGGTTTATGGGTATAAAATCCTGAATTCGAGACTCTTGACGGTTTGTAAAAGGCCAATGACAACCAGATAGTAAACGAGTTTCATGGAAATTTAAGAGCAAAAGCTTTCTTTGGAGGTTAGGGTGAGAAAGTTAATCATTTTAAGCCTCTTTAGCTTTTAAAGAAGAGAACCAAAACACAAATATCCGTGCGGGAATCTATCCACCAAAATGAAAGTCTATCTTGTGAATTTAATTCAAAGCCCGCCCCTTATATGTAAAACTTGCATGTGAATGGAAGGAAATTTAATATAATGCTCTTTAAGTCAGAGATATTAAAGTTGGTCTTATATGATCATTTTACTACAGTCACATACATAATTAATTATGCTTTAAAAACTAAAAGTTTAGTGCATAAAAGAAATCTTCTTGGAATTAATAAGATAAACTTTGAAATGGGATATGATTTTATAGCTATAAAATATAGTTTTAAATATAGAAAAAGCAATAGTTAACTACATTTAAAATATAGTTTTTTCTTGCATTTTTTAATTAAAATGTATACTTTTATTAAGTAATTTACTTTTTATGTTTTGTTGAAGTTAGCTGGTCTTTTTGTGAGGCCATCTTCATTCTAGGTGATTTTTTTCACTCATTTTAATACATTTAATTATGTACTATACATTTCTTATTAATAAAAGTATATTTTCAATTAAAAAAAATAGACCTTATAAATTACAAATGAATAATAACAACCTAATAGAAGAATAGAATGAATAATAAACAATTAAAAAACTATGAGATAGTAAAATTCTTAAGAAAATCAGGACTTATGTAATAATAGCTTATTTATTACAATCTTATGAACAATTATAAAATCCACAACAAAATTTCAATAACTCATGATTAAAAATTATTATAAGAATTGAAACATTAGGCATGCTTGACCAATTTGGTTAGATAGACGTCATTTTTTATGGGATGAAAAGAACATTCGTAGTATTAAAATGGTTGTGTATAATAATTTTCATTTTATGTGGAAAATGTTTTATTGTAGTGTTTGAAATTAGTTTTTATGAAACTTGAAAATAATATTCTAAAATTTATTTTGACATTATCTTATTGATGCATTTATTGTATAAAATTAAAATATTTTGTCAGCATTTTGAGTCCATTACACAATGACTTGTTATTCAGATTAATTATATAAAATTAAAGTATTTTATCCACAAAGACATGATCTATTGATGAATTTATTCATATTAAAGTTAGTTGAATAGAAAATCATTCACACAAGTCATATATATAAACATGCTCATCCTTTCTTATTAAGAGCATATAAAGATCCCTATATCCAAATGCACTGTATAAAGATAAATAAGATAAGCATTGAAGCATATGTACATTTGAGAACATTATAATAGAAATATTGAAAATTAACTACATTTTTCTTGCTAAATTCTAGATCACATTATGCAATTAAACTATAAAAAATAGGCCAAATGAAATTTTCAAGCGATGAAGTTCTAATTATGATTAATGTTTATGCACATTTCTAACCTCCTCTCCACTAGATATGACATAGAGAATTGTGTGTTATTTGATCTTATTCAAATGTAATGTTACATAGTGCATAGCTCATCATTAGGCCGGGTGTAATGAAGACATTGAAATATGTATGACGATTAAATTATTTTTAGATCAATAGGTTTTAAAGACCAAGAGAATATATTTTCAAATATAGTAGTACCATCGCATGATTCTAGTTTTAGATCCCAAATATAGGGACATGTAAAAATAGGTGAAAGACATAAATTACATATCCTAGTAGAAGAGGAAATATTCAATAACCGTAATAAACTTTCACTAGGGGAAACTATTTACATAAAGATAAATCTATCTTAAAATCAGATTCATGATTCCATATTTCTGAAGTAGATTTATGACACCCTCTTTTGTATTCACGTCTAGATATATATCATTGTGGAAAATTCATATTCCAATTCATGGTGAATGTTTTCCAAATTCCGACCTTAGATATGTTCATTTATTTTGTAGAAGTGTGTTGATCGAATTTTTCATCTTTACATAATTCTAATTTTCATTCGCATGTGTTACTCTAAAATTAATCACACACATTTAGAAATATTTTTATCAGATTAAAAATAGATATAATATTACAATTTGGTGACTAGTATTAATCTAAATATTCATCAACCTATTTTATTTCTCACTCCTAAGACTTATATTTATAAATATAATTTTAGAACATCATAATTATTGCCAAGGATTTTAGTCACCCAATCCTATCCAGTAACTAACATAAATATGTTATTCACGCTCATTATGGTAAACAATGTACAATTATATTAGAGATCATTAATCTATTCAATTATTTTATTGGATAGGATATTATGCTATAAATAAAGTTTTTAATGGGTATAGATTTTTTTATTAGATAATCTTGAACACAAGCTCTTACCAATTCTTAGACAATGGAATTACTTCCTTCATAACCATCTTATTTCTCCTAGCATATCATCATAACTTATCTTATAGGATATGTTGGTGTGTGAGATCTTATGTGTCCTCCACTCACATATGGAGGGTCATCTCACATGGGTGAGGTCATTAGGGTTAGCTTGTGTGTCATGCACTAGGGTGACTCAGTACCCTATATGTATCCTTCTATTTGATGTTTATGAGTATGCCAAGACACTCTGTTGTCTTTCCTCTTTGAGTAAGCTTTGTTTCTGTTGCAAGTTCTTCCATTGTTGATTGATTCTTATGATTACACTAGAGCCATTACGATTCCATTGGAGTGCAACTACAATGTGGTTCATTGTTATCGATTCGATTCTCTCGCAAACTCTTTCATGGTATCATAGCTGAGATCGGGTAAATGTGCATTTGTCATTTGAGTTGCGATTACTCTTGGTGTCATTTTATCATTCCTTGTGCAAGTTTTTCGATCTTTAGATTCTGGAATTTATTGCTAACGTATTTAACAAATGTTCTTGGAAAGTTGTGTCATTTTTTTGTGTTCTTCATGCATGTGCAGGTATTCCTAAAGCTATCAGGGGTTTTGCATCTACATTTAGCTAACTACAGCTAAATATGACAGATCTGTTAAAATAGAGGCTATTTTTTCTAGTTTCTAAATATTTTTTATTAAAATGGAAGTGAATTTTTAAAAAAAATTCTAGCTTTTTTCTCTGGTATTTTGTGTGTTTGCATGGTTATTTTTGTAGTTACAGAGATTCATGTTCAAATCTCAGGTTTGAAGTTTAGTGTTTTTTGGTGTTCATCTCCACTAAGCTGCATCCACTCTCACCTAGCTCCTCAATTCAAACCAAGCTCTCTGGCTCATGCTCAGCTCACCACGAGCTCCTACCTCTTCACTCAACTCGCCACGAAAACCTCAGGTTGTTCTCAACTCGCTCAACCGAGTCATTTTCTAGCTTGGCTGAGTCATTTTTTTCCATGGCAAGTTGTTTCACCTTGGAATTTTTTTGGCTCATTCGTGTTTTGTGTTTGCATTTTTTGCATTGTGGCCGAGTTAGGGTCGTGTTCTTGCCCACTATGGCCAAGTCCTAGTCTGTGAGCCGTTCCCTACCTCGAGCAAGTCCTTCTCCCTATTGGCTCATGTTTGTTTTTCCCTGTGGTTGTGTCTTTCCCTCGTCCCTTGGATTCTCTACCTCCCTCCCCACCTCGGCCCTAGTTTTCGTTCTTGTTTCTGTGTGAGCTCCTTCCTCTCCTTTCCCTGCCTCACCTCGATCTCTCCCATGCCCATCCCGCTCAGTCCCTCACTCTCACCTCGGGCTTACCCACACCTGCATGTCAATCCATTGGCCTTCCCCTCTTCCTGAGCTCCTTGTTGGCCTCTCCTCGCATGTCGAGCCAACCCCAACTCAGACCCACCCTATCACCCACTGAGCTCTCCAATGACTCGCTCCCGACCGAGCTCACCCTCCCACACTACCTTGTTCCATGAGCGGGTCATTTTTTTTCAAGTGCGTGTTTTTTCAAAATTTTACAAGGTATAAATTTTTTTTAAAGCTGGTGTTTTTAATTTTTTTGCAAGTGGGTATTAAACAATACAAGGTATATTTTATACCTAAGGTATGTTTTGATATTTTTGGTGGGAAATATTTTAAAGTGGGAGTTTTTTTAAAGAAGTGGTATTCTTTTTTGAATTTGGGAATATTTTATTAAAGAAGAACATTTAAAATTTAATCTTAATTAGGATTTAATTGTAATTTTATCTTAATTATTATTAGGTTTACTTATTTTTTGTTATTAATTAGATTTAATTGTATCAATTAAATCTACGTTTATTAATTATGACTCTTCATTAAAGTCTTTCATTCACGATTAGTAGTAAAATCTTAAAAATCATCTTTTAAACGCTTATTGTCATTTTTTTAAAAGTTCCAATAGCTATAAAAATAAATAAATTGGGCATTTCAAAATGTTTTTTTAAGCGTTATTGTCGATTGTTTTTACTAATCATGTGCTCAAGTGTGCAGTGACACTCTGAACCCCTATTTGTCTTCTGAATGCTTTTTCGGCATTCTAAAGATCATCCAGACTCATCTTGTGCCCCTTCAAACATTGTATTTACCCTTATTATTGCTTGAGACTAGTGATCATATCTACCATAGTTCTATAGTAAGGGGGTATCGTTTGTGATGTGAGATGCTCTTTCTCACGAATAGGATTTGATTTCACCCCTTTCCGTGTTTTTTGCTATTTGTGTTTGTTTACGGTGTCACTTTGTTGTGCTCTACGAAACTTGATTGTGGTCTCTTCTCTTGTGCGTTATTACGACAATTGCAAGGAGAGTGACTAAACTGTTTCAAGACACAAGCTCGGACCTGATTGTATCCAACGCACCAAACTATAAAGTGCCGAAAGTAAGGGGTTACTATATTGTCCTGGGTGGTTGTGTTTATTTTTTGAATTCCTTCTTTCTCTCTTCACTATGGATGCTTGTTTAATTACTTTTCTTACACCGTTCAACTTTTTCGAGTGGAGATCGAAAATTACTATAAAAATAAGAGGTAGCGGGATATTCCACATCACCATGGGAGCTGATATTGAATCTTATGATGACCTTGAAAAATCTAAGTGGTTAAACCATAGTGATGAAGTTTTAGGTCTTCTTTGCGTGTCTATTTCTCCTGACTTGTTCTTCCACATTGAGTCATTTGAAACACCTAATTCTATGTGGAAAATGTTGAATGAAATTTTTGGACAACAAGATGACATGAGAGTGTGTGAGTTGGAAAACGAACTACTAGGACTAAATCCTAGTGACTTTGAAAACCTAAAAGCTTTCTTCTCGAAATTTTTCCACACTAGATTATTGTTACAAGAATGTCAAGTAGAGAAGAAATATTCTCAGTTGATCTTGTTGATTCTCTCTAATTTAGGTCCCGAATACTCCATCTTCATGTCAAATTTTTACGCTACAAAATCAGCCTTGGGCAATGCTTGGAATATTCCCTCCTTTGATAGTTTTTTGTCCCAACTTATTCGAGAACATGACAAACTCATTCAAATGGGGTATCTCAAGTCCAAGTCACATGCCCTTGTAGGAAGTACTAGTAAGGTAAAGAAGACTAAAAAGAAAATAGAAAGAAAGGATTAACCTAAGAGGGAAACCAAGACCAAAACCAAATTTAACATGAATGCTTTGACTTCTGAGCCTAGAGAAAAGAAATACAAGTTTATGTGTTCCTATTGCAAGAATCCTGGTCATAAAGAGAATCTATGTATGAGAAAACAAATTTATCACCTTACCCATTTACTTGAGAAAATCAAATAGGTGTTCTTGATTCTATCAAACAAAATGCTCTAAAGGCCGAGTCTTCCACTGCAAGAGGGTCTAAATCTGATAAGAAGAAAGGAAAAACCCTTGTAACTAAAGTTTCTCCTTCATTGACTTGGATTATAGATTTAGGTGCCTCACACCACATGGATTCTTCCCATGTTGATTTCTCCAACATCGAACCTTTTGGTATGTCTCAAATCACAATGGGTAATGACACAACAGTTTCAATTTCTAGTAGTGGATCGGTAGAGATGGATGGGGGAACATTTAACCAAGTGTTGAGTGTTCCTGATCTCTCTACAAATATCCTATCAGTTTACCAAATTACTTACCTTCGTGAAGGAATGCGAGTGGAATTTGGTCCTAACTTGGTGATTATTTGCGAGCTTAACAATGATACTGTAGTGGTTGAGGGAAAGGCAAATCACTATTCACAGTTGTATACCTTTTCCCACTTTACTTCTGATTCGATGCCCACTGCCTTGCTCACTCATGTAAATGAGGTTAGTAAGCTATGGCATGAGTGTTTTGGGCATCTAAATTATTTCTACTTGGAACAATTGAGCCAAGAAAAAATGGTCAACGGGTTACTCCACGTCAAGTTTTCTAAGGGTCTTTGTGTGGGTTGTACCCTTGGAAAGCATCCTGAAAAAAAATTTGACAAAGGAAAATCCTGGAGTGTTCCTTGGATCTTGTTCAAAGTGACATTTTTGGTCCATTTCTGTCTCCTTCCTTTACTAGAGCTCTTTATGTGCTTACCTTCATTGATGACTATTTGTGATATAATTGGGTATATTTTGTTAAGCTTAAGTCTGAAGTCTTCAAACATTTTCAGGAATTTAAGGCTCTTGCTGAGAAACAGGTGGAACGGTCTATCAAGGTTCTTCGAACTGACAATGGAGGTGATTATGTAAAAAATAGGTTTATGGATTTCTGTACTTCTGAAGGGATTTATTTGTAGCATAAAGTTGTTTATATTACATCACAAAATGGAGCCATAGAAAGAAAGAATTGAACACTTAAGGAGATGGCCACTTGTATGATTCACTCGAAGTCTCTTCCTCTGCAGTATTGGGATGAAGAAGTGAATTGTGATAGTTACATTCACAATTATGTTCCACACAAGGTAGTAAGAGGGATGACACCCTTTGAATCTTGGTTTGGATGCAAGTGTAGACACTTAAAATTGGTTACTCAATTTAGTGTCCCTCACGTTCGCTTACCTGCTCAGGTAGCCTGGGGCACGTTTACGTCACCACTATCCCCTTGGGATATTATCCGATTTGTGATTTAAACACCTATCTTAAATTTAATTCACCCCATTATATCTTACCCATGAGTAATTAAATATTAACTATTTAATTACACTTCTTCCCATATATCTTAACCACTTATCTACCCCAAAATTTATTCTATCTATGTATCACCCCTATTTTTCCTCTTCCCCAAGCGGGATATTTCCCGTATTTGCGGTGATTCTTATATTTCTAGAAATCGTTCATTTTGGCCATCTCGGGAGTCTATTCCGCGATCGGCGCCGACCTATACGGTCGGCGCCGATTTTCTAGGAGCGGCGCCGATTATAAATACAAGCCCAGAACTCAGTTCTAGGGACGAACAGACAAAAAAGATGAAAAAAGGAGCAAGCACATACGCACGAACAGAGAACGAGAGAGACAGATCGCAAAAGAGACACAGGTTGTAAGAAAGAGAGATCTTTTAGCATCAAGTGTATCAAATGAGGGTGGATCCTGTCCGAATCAATCCCTGAGAGGAGCACGATTACTCTGCCCCTATCACATCAACATTGCACAAAACCATCGATCTTCTGGTGACTCTGTTCCAGTATCTCACCAACTTCGGCACATTCAGCAGACGTCGATGCCGATCACATCAGTCGACGCCGATCCTTCTTGATCGACGCCGATCCTACCTAATCGACGCCGATTTCCCTGCAGACAGGTAAAAGGACACAGGTAACACAAATCCAGCTTTATTTCATATTTTCCTGTTTTCTGTAGCTTTCTGTCTGTTGTTTAAGTTCGGTTTTATTACTGTAATCAGAAAATCTAGTCTTTACTTACATCTTTTATCATGTATGCTTCTTTTCTTAATTGAAAACATGGACTGACATCCGCCGAGAAAGCTTATCGCTTCCCGGACCCGCTTCCCGGGTAGTCCACCTAAACACCTTTTAACGTGGTCTTTTTCTGTCAAGCATCGGTGTCTTACAGGTTACTCGGATCTATTGTGCGAATTGCTCGTGTGCGCCGTCTTATCTACATCGGCTTCCTCATCCGTCTACATCTTCGGATCTTGTCCATCAGGTATCGATTTCATTGGAGTTTTTTAGGGTTTTTGTGTTTAGTTTGGTGCATTAACTTGGATAGGTAACAAGCGCGAAATCCTTGATCTACATTCTGGCATGCCCGGTGGGACCCAATCAAAGTCCCTTATTGGTAAGTTCATCTCTTTTCCAGTTTTGAGCTTTGTTCTTTTTCCTCACTGATTTTTATCAGTTCTGATTGAACATTTCTTTTCATCATTTCAATCTTTCTTTTTAGGTGAAATCGTTATCTTGAAATTTTTCTATTTCCTTAAAATAGAAATTTTTCGTTTCACCATTATCTGGATATATCTTTCCGGATCTTGTTTGTTGTTTGTTTAACCTTTTCTTGCGGAGCACCTTGCTTGTTCATGGGATTGTTCGAGGGGAAGAGCTCAACAATGCACTTTTTGAAGTCCACACACCTTGGAGAGCTAAATCTACAGGTATTTCTCTTTTACGGTGTTTTCTCTTTTTTAGGAATATAAAAAAACTAAAAATTGTTTTCTATCACATCCAAACATTTCAATTTTTGGTGCTTAAAAGGAACTTAATCGCATTTGGGAAAGAATCTGTTTGACTTGTCTTCATCGAAATCAAACACTTCGTTTTTAAGTGCTTAAAAAGAACCTTTTCTTTGTCATTGTTGCTGCATGTTTCTCATCTAGTTTTAATTAGGCTGGAAAATTGATCAAAATCGGTAGTGACACTATTTGATTTTTATTTTTCACCCTTGCACACAAAGCCAAAATCACTAGGTATAAAGCATTTAAACAAAAATTCCTTCCCTGGCCTCGCCTACTTGGAAGTGACATCCAAGAGGAAGAGCCTACGCGGTACTCAGGCCGCGCTATAAATTCACGCAAGTTCTGGTATATATTGGCAAAGCACCCGACTCCCTTATCGCAGCGGTGTGTGAAGTGCGGGGGTAGGCCCCTATATCAAGCCACGTACCGGTCTTTTACTGAAGTGCCTTCGGGACTCCTCACCAAACATTCCCCAAACCATCCTTAGTTTGGCTATCTGAGTAGTTCCTGTTCTAAAAAGCCTTCCCTAATATTTTCTTTCTTAAAAGCATCAAAACTTAAAGGAGATAATCACCTGCGCTGCTTGAATTGTCTGTGCATTAGTTAGGACAATCTTCTTTTCTGCGTGTTTATGACGGTCATCACTCGGTTGCAATCTAGAAGAATGGCTCAACTGTTCCCTTCTTCTTCCGAGATTACCACTAGTGTGGATGTTTCGGCACCCCCCCAATCTTCCTCGGGACCGCTGTTAGTTGGTTCCCCATCTTGGTCATATAATCCTTTCTATCAAGCCAAAGCAATCCCATCACGTCCAGCTTCCCCTAGTCCTTCAGAAATATCTTCTGACTCGGAGTATGTTCCTCGCGGGGATCCTGAATTTCAGGCATTCCTCGATCGCAATCCGGTAGCCCTCATGGACTACCTAGTACACAAGTCTATTCAAATATCTGATCAAGGACCACCAATCCAGCAAGTGTACGATTATCCTCGTGGACCATCCCAGGCCTTTGTAGAACAGTTTGCATCATCTCTCTCGCCTCGAGCCACGGAGAAGGGCGAGGCCCTTGTGCCTCCTTTTTCTCTTCCACCGACCATATCGACTAGTTCTCAAATAGTCCTACCTATTCCTAACACCGCAGTTACCTCGAATATTCCACAACCTACTTCTGAGAGGTCCACTGCCCTGGCTATAATGAGTGCGTCTGCGCACCCGCATATTGCTATTAATTCATCTATGCCCTCCATCGTGTCCCAAGGTCAGTACTCCTTTATAAGTCAACCCCCTCCGATTAGTCAGTTGTTTCCTGCTTCTCGTCCTCCAGTGGGTCCTTCTTCCAATGTTCCAGCAACAGTGACCTTCGCCCATCCTCCAGCATCGGCACCCTTAATGCCTAATCCGGCAGTAGAAAGCCTCTTTAAGGTTTTGTTCCCCAATATGTCCAATCAAATTGGTACTCATGTTCCTCAATCTGTCCCAATTCAATCAACAAGCATAGGAGTCCACCAACCACAGGCTCCATCCATCATCCAACCTTCATTTTCTCAACCACTTATTATCTCACAGCCTGCCTATACACAAGCTACTTCACAACAAATACCCCACCAAGTGTCACCCAGAACCCCTGGTTACTCCTCTTATCATCCTATCAATCAACAGATGAATCCCCCGTTGACACCTCAACAACATCCACCATTTACTTCTTATGTAGGACATACCACTGTGCCTCCTCCTCAATCTGACGTGGTTCAAATTCTTTTCAAGAAAATCGCAGACTTGGAAGCCTCCACAAAAGGGGCTCGTCCTTCATACTCCTTTGAAGAAGTGTGTAATGAACCCATTCACCCCTCAGTGGCTTTTAAGCCTTATCCTCCCCAATGGGAACTTCCTAAATTTTCAAAATTTCATAGTCGAGAGGACCCTCAACAACATTTGCGAGCATTCAAACATGCTTGCTACCTCATAGTCCAGGATCAGGAGCTTATGCTCCGTACTTTTCCTATGTCTCTAGCAGGTCCCGCTTTAGACTGGTACAATAACATTCCTCAACATTCCTTGTTTTCTTTCTCTCAATTGGCCCAGATGTTTGTTGAAAACTTTTCAATAAATATCGCGCATAAGATCTCGATCACAGATCTTTATAACATTCGTCAATTCGATGATGAGTCTATTACAGACTTTGTCGCTCATTGGAGAGGGATAATCAACCAATTGTCTTTCTCCCTTCCTCAATCCCAACAGATCGAGTTGTTTACTCGATCTTGTGCTAATCACATTTCTTCCACTTTAAGAATCCAGAATTTTCATACCTTTGAAGAAGCCTTTACGATGGCATGCAAACTTGAATCTCGCGCCATTGAACAAGGGAAGCTAAAGCTTCGCTCTAAATCTAAACCCGATTTTTCTCGGTTTACCAAACCAAATTCTTCCCCTTCTAAAGACAAGAATCAGGGATCCACCAACGCTATCGTATTAAAAGCATCACGAGCCGATAATACTTCTAATCAAACACCATGGAGAGACTCCTCATCTTCTCGAAAAGGGACTTCATCATCTCGATCCTTCGCTTCATTGGGGGAATCATATGCCTCTATCTTAGAGAAAATGTTGGAAGTTCGCATGATCGAACTTCCCCCCATTAGGAATATTGATGAAAGCCAAGAACGTCCATTCTGGTATAGAGAAAATGATTTTTGTCATTATCATAGAACCAAAGGTCATGACATCGAACGATGTCAGACTTTCAAAAATCTTGTCCAGAAATTCATTGATAAAGGCGAGCTCATTCTGGATAACCCAAATGCTCCCCCAAATCAGGCACTGGATGTTTTTAAACAACCTTTTCCTAATCATTCCCCGAACCATAATGCTTCAGAGTCTCAAAAACCAAACACTCATACTATCAACTTCATCTCTACTGAATAATCTTCTTCTGAAACCAAACCATCTGTGAACACATCAACCGAATCAGAACCTCCTTCCACTTCGCCAATCACTGGAATTCCACCATCTTCAGATAGCCCGTCTTTTCCTACATTGCCAGATACGGGTTCATCTCTCTCCGCTCCTTTGTCCGACCTTCCATCCATACCCGAGACAGTGTCATCCTCATCTGTCTCATCGTCAAACATTCTTTCAATGCTCGAGGCAATTACATCCCTTCGAGTTTCCACTGCCGATACATCTACTTCTGTTGCTCCCATTCTCGCTGCAACTATGCCCCTGGTGAACGTACCTATAGTTGTGCCGACTCCGACGGAAGCGTCTTCGATTTTGACTCTTCCTGTCTCTTTTCCTACAATAGTTTCACCCATAATTACTACACCAGAAGTAGTCCCTTCGCAAGGAACTGCTTCTTCATCACTCACTTCTTCCATCACTAATGTTATTTTGCCTATTAAGGGAAAATCCAAAGAAGTAGCACCAACACCTGTGCGCTCGATTCCTGAACTTAGACCAAGACAACCAAAATCTAACATTGCGCCATCAGTACCTCCCCATTTGCTTCCCCCGAAAAGGTTACAATCACCTTATGCCGTTGAAGTTGTCACCATCCCTGAAAAAGGAAAGCCCATATTTCGGACCATCAAGACTCTTGGTGCTTTCCCACAAAAATCTCTCTCTACGCCTCATAAAAGATTGGATTTTCCCGCTGAGAAGGCATCTTCTTCTACACACTTATCAAAACCATCATCTTCTTCTACAGCACATTCTTCACCAACACCCCGAAAAGTGGACTTACCTACTAAAAGGACGTCACCTCTTCTATCAGGATCATCATTTTCATTACAAAAAACCAAGGCGCCCTATGTTCCTCTGATTACACCTACTTTGGGAGCTTCTTCCTCATCTAAATCAATATTATCTAAATCATCAGTAAATTTGACCAAGCAACCCCCTTTATCTCTGAAGACCGCAAAACTATCATCTTCAAAATCTATTTTAGGGGCTCCCCCTCCACCAAAATCAATCATGTCTCACTTACTTCCATCTCAAGTGCCCAAGACTCCTCCTCCAGATGTCCAAAAAAATAAGATGATCCCTAAAAAGACTGTCAAACCTAACATGCAAGTTCTTTTACCTCGGCAGTCTGTTAAAGTAAAAGAGGCGCCTTCATCACCTCTGTCCTCATCTTCGTCTACCGGGTTCTACACCGAAATCCTTCGCCAACTTATCCAATCTTCATCCATATCTCTTCCTCCGATTAAACCTTATAACCCTAAAGGAGTTAAACCTACTTGGTTTAACTCTGATCTGATTTGTGCTTACCACCGTACCCCGGGTCATGATACTGAGGGATGTAAAGCTCTTCAAGCTGTTGTCCACGACCTTTTGGAAGAAAGTGATCTTTTGCTGCAGGAGGAGGAATAAGTATCTCCTATCATCTTAGCCCCATCTGAGCCCCAACGATCCACTCAGACCTCTAGTGATTCCACTCCAATTGATCTTCCACCTTCTCAAATTGACACAATCCATATCGCCACTAGAACCCAACACTATGATAATCCATCTTCATCTACAGCATCTCGACCACGGGTAGTCATTTCTGCAGCCCCCAAAGGAGTTCCTCCTTCCTCATTAACCCCACGACCTCGGGTCTCTATTCGTGCTGCACCTCGGGCTCAAATTCCCGTGTCAGTTGAGGAGAGTGTTATGAAACAACTCACCCAGGCTCCGGTCAAAATGTCTCTTTTTGACCTCATCCAATCCTCTCCACAACATCGCCAGGCTCTGATTGATAATCTGCATCACATCGCAGTGAATTCAGATGAGCCCCAGCCCTTTGAGTTGGTTGTTGGATTGAATAGACCATCAACCGCCATTTCTTTTGAAGATTCAGAAATTCCTCCTCTTTCTTCAGAGGATTTGGAGGCTCCCCTCTTTATCACAGTCCAAATCGACAACACTACATTAAAACGCGTTATGATCGACAGTGGATCTGCACTCAATGTCATCTCCTCGCACACATTCGAGCAACTTAAGTTACCAAAGAACGTAGTGTCACCCCCGCATTTCGCCCTTCGATCATTTAACGATCAGCTAGCAGTTACTTTAGGAACTGTGGTCTTACCCATTCGAGTAGGTAAGAAGCTGCTTCACGAACTCTTCTACATTGTCGAAGGAAAATTCCACTATAATATGATCCTCGGACGCTCCTGGATTCGCGCAATGCATTGTGTCCCATCCACCCTCCAACGATGCTTAAAATATCAATATGAGGGAAAAATATATACTCATCCAGGAGATCCTTTTCCTTCCGCACAATGTGACATGACCACAAGGTCTGCCCCTCTAAAGGAAAATGCCTGTTCTCCTGACGGGGCCTCATCTTCTTCCATACTTGCAACCAAACTACCGGATGAACAAAATTTAGAAGAGACATTGCAGGGTTTCTCACTAGGAGAGCTTCCTCTCCTTTCTTTTGACAACCATCTTAAACCTAGTGAGTATGGTAGACCAGACAAACAACCTGAATATTAGCCAAGTCTTGGTCGCATCGTCACCATTGGTCTGCCCAATCAACAGACTAATTTCATCTACGGTTGTCTTGATACACCTCACTATCGCCCATATTCTCCTCCTAGGACCAAACCTTACTTAACAGGGTTCGATTGTCTACAGAATCCCACGTTTGCAAAAACTTATTTATATCGATGCGTGTGGAAGGGCTTTGGCCTGGGAAAATATGAACAAGGTGTGCATGACCTCGCGTCCATTCCAACTCTCAAGCCACATCAAAAATTTGGTTTAGGATTTAAACCTCTTTCAAAAGCCACCATCACTATTCTCGATGAGCCTCTTCCTATTGAGGAACCATCTTCTCCCACTAAATCAGAAGCATCACTCGATGTGGACGATGACATTTCCATCCCGTCTAACTTTTTTTTTTTTTGATCAATACCATTTCCTTAGGGCCGCTAGCCTATAAGACTAACAACAGGCCCACTTCCATACCGTTAATCTTCCCTGAAATAGTTGGAGACGACTCTCCTACTATCAACACTATCCATTGTGCGGATGATGATTCTTTCCTCACCTATCTGGGGGCAGAGGATTCATATCTTCCCAAGACTATTCCTTCTGACACGTCTACGCTTCTCAACGAAGCCACTGTCGACCTTAATATAGGGACTTCTAAAGACCCTCGCATCATTAAGGTCGGCCAATCCCTTAATCCACTGGAATTAGGAGACTTTACCACTTTTCTTTCCAACCATCGTCAAGCTTTTGCTTGGTCATATGAGGATATGCCAGGACTCGATCCTGATATTGTGGTCCACAATATCGTTACTCTTCCTGACATTAAACCGGTTAAACAAAAATTATGTAAAATGCACCCTAGAGTAGCCCTTCTTGTTAAAGAAGAATTGCAGCGCTTGCTCTCGGCTAACTTCATCCAACCCATCGATTATCCACAATGGGTTTCCAATGTAGTACCAGTAACTAAAGCTACTGGGAAAATTCGAATTTGTACTGACTTCCGGGATCTTAATCTTGCTTATCCAAAAGACGATTTTCCTTTACCTAATATCGACCAACTCATGGATTTAACTGCGGGTCATGAGATGCTTTCTCTTATGGATGGTTTCTCTGGATATAATCAAATTCTCATCGCACCAGAAGACCAACATAAGACTTCTTTCATAACTCCTTGGGGGACCTTTTGTTATCGCGTCATGCCTTTCGGTCTTAAGAACGCAGGAGCAACCTATCAGCGAGCAATGACCTACATCTTCCATGATATCTTACACAAAACTGTGGAAGATTACGTTGACGATCTCCTCGGTAAGTCCAAACGTCGTCAGGATCATCTTTTCATCCTTGCACCTCTCTTTGAGAGGCTTATCCGCTTTTGTCTTCGTCTAAATCCATCTAAGTGTGTGTTTGGCGTTCTCACTGGTAAACTTTTAGGTTTTATCATTTCCATCAGGGGTATTGAAGTGGACCCCGCAAAAATAAAAGCTATCCTTGAGATGCCTCCCCCTTCTAACTTAAAGCAACTCCGCAGTCTCCAAGGACGTCTTCAATCAGTGCGTTGTTTTATCTCACAATTGTCGGACCGTTGCCAACATTTTCATCATCTCCTCCGTAAGGATGTTAATTTTGAATAGGATGAACATTATTAAAAGGCCTTTGATGATCTCAAAGCTTATCTTCTTTCTCCACCTGTGCTTACACCTCCACGCAAGGGGGAGCCTTTCTATCTTTATATCTCTGTGACTGACCATGCTCTGGGAGCCATGATTTCACATCGGGACACTTGCGGTAAAGAACAAGCTGTCTATTACATCAGTTGTACCCTCCATGAGTATGAAACATGTTACTCCGAAGCTGAACAGCTGTGTTGTGATATCTTCTTCACAACTTCTAAGCTTCGTCATTACCTCCTTAATCACAAAACTTACATTGTCACAAGTGTCAATCCACTCAAGACAATTCATGCGAAGCCTTATCACAATGATCGTATCACTCATTGGCTCATGCTTATGATAGAATTTGACCTCGAGTTTATCCCACAAAAGTCTATCAAGGGTCAGGTTATTACAGATCAATTAGCTGATGCTCCTCTTCCGGACACTCAAGACCCCCTTGCTCAATTCCCCGATGAATATATCCAACAAATTGATTTTGGTCTATCTCCATTTAAAGCAAAGCTCTTCTTTGATCGATCCAAATGTCAGCAAGGGGGAGGTGTGGGTTTCGTGATGATCCCTCCTTGGGGTACGCCTATCCCAGTCACACACAAATTGAACTTTGAGTACACCAATAATATGGCTGAATACGAAGCTCTTGTCTTAGGTCTTCAAAATGCCATTAATCTCAGAGCTCATCATATTGACATCTTCGGTGATTCTGAACTCATCGTTAATCAAGTCACGGGTGTCTATCAATGTAAGAATGATATCCTTCAAAAATATCGTGATATCATTCTTTCTCAACTCCAATATTTCGACAAATTCACTATCCAAGCTATTCCTCGCACTGCAAATCGATTCGCAGATACAATGGCTTCCTTAGCCTCACTTATCCCGCCTTTTACCGAAGACTCACGTCTTTATGTAGCCATGTACAACGATTAGATCAACCATCTCATCTTAGGCAACTAACTTCAATCCATGCTGTCACCACCCATACTCAAGATGAGTGGTATCAGCAGATTTTTGATTACCTATCCCATTCGGTGCTTCCCTCCAGATCTGACTTCCAATGGTAGAAGATATTTCATCCAACGCGCTAATTGCTATACTATTTTAGGTGGGATTCTCTACAAACGCGGCTTTGATGGCATTTTTCTTCAGTGCCTCAAAACCCATGAATCATCTAAAGCTATCCAGGAGGTCCATGACGGTATCTGTGGTGGACATTTTAGTGGCTTAGCTATGGCTAAACGCATCTTACGTTTGGGATATTATTGGCCTTCTCTTAATCAAGATTGTTGTGAATACACTAAGAAATGCGTCAGGTGTCAACAGCATTCCAATCTCACGCACATTCATGGTCAAGCTTTACAGCCTGTATCGGATTTGTGGCCTTTTTTGCAATGCGGTCTTGATCTTATTGGTCTCATCAATCCCCGTTCTTCACAGTGTCATCATTCTATCATTACTACCACTAAGTACTTTACTAAGTGGGTGGAGGCTATCCCTCTTTCTTCAACAAAAGCTAAAACCATAGTTAATTTCGTCTATCAACACATCATTTTTCACTTTGGCGTCCCACACAAACTCATCACAGATAATGGCAAGTCTTTCAAGAACGTTGATTTGCAGAACCTCTGCAATGCTTTCAATATCAAACTCAGTTTTTCTTCTCCATACTATCCTCAAGCTAATGGTCAGGCCGAGGCTTCCAATAAAACTTTGCGTAATATCCTCGTAAAGGTAACTAGTCGAGCTGGTAGGGATTGGCATTTACATATCCCTTTTGCTCTCTGGGCTTATCAGACTAGCATTCGTACTCCTACTGGTGCTACTCCCTTCTCCCTCGTCTATGGGTTTGAGGTTGTTCTTCCTCTGGAAGTCCAAATCCCATCTCTTCGTGTTTCTCTTAGATAGTTTATCTCCGATGAGGACTATCGTCAAAATCGTCTAGCACAACTTGAATTATTAGATGAGCGGCGTCTCAACACTCTTGAAAATCATCAAGTCTATCTTGAGTGTGTCAAACGTGCTTATAACAAGCATTTGCAGCACCGTGACTTCAAAATTGGTGATCATGTTCTTAAAGAAAATCAAAATGTCACTACACTCGAAAGAAGTCAGCGTGGTAAGTTTTCTCCCAACTGGATGGGCCCGTACATTATCACTCATAAATATGGGTCTGGGGCTTATCGTCTATCTTCCATGGATGGTATACCTGAAGTGGAACCTCTTAATGCCTTGCATCTACGGCCCTTCTACTGTTAAAATCTATCTTACACAAATATAGTCGCAACACAGATCTTTCATCCGTCCAAACAACCAGTCATCTACTTTCATGGTGATTCGGAATTATGTGGTTCTCCGCCTATTGCCTCTTTTACCTTAAAATATGAGTATCGCGGCTCTACTCATTGCATTTTTCTTTTGGATATGTTCCTCCTCATAGTAGGAATACCTTAATCACCACTTCATCTATCCCAAGTGCTTATCTTAATCGGATCTACTCGGGGCATGAGTGCATGTTCTTTTATGTTCTCTTCCCCTCCATCTGATCTATCTAGGTCTAAACTCAGCTTCTTCCAAAAAGATTTTCAAAAAAAAAAAAAAAAAAAGATGCTATCCAAAAAGATAGACTGATCCCTTGAAGGACAGCTATCCCTACATTATCAAATGAATCAAAAAGAAAAAAATATAGACCATACCCTCGAAGGATGGCTATCATTAAAATTCAAAATACAGACCGCTCCCTTGAAGGACGGTTGTTTCTCAAAGACATATTCAAGGCTTCTTGCAATTAATCGGCCTTTCAGTCAGTTTATACACTTTTTAGCATCACTGAAAGACTTCCCGTATTGATCAGTCTTTCCATATCAAGCAAACTTCCCGCATTGATCAGTTTGTTTTTCTGCCAAAATCATGAAGCTGAGATTTAGGACCTTTTGTCGATCATATGGAGAATCCTATTTTCCCAGTATGGACATGTATTCTGTCCTTTGTAAATTCTGACAAGATACTTAAAACTGCTCCTTTCGTTTCCCTCCTAAATCTGTTTTGCGGCTAGTTAGTGTCAGGTTTATTTTAACCTCATATAGGGCCTTACATGCATAATATTGTGATTTCCTATCCAGATTCTATCTATAGTCGGTTGGGAGTCCAACTTATCATTTTCTTTCTTATCCGGGTATTTTCTTCTTTTTTCCTAGTCAAGGTCATTTTCATTACTTCCTTGGCTCTCGCAAAGAGTATTCCCCATTATTCTTTATTTTTCATCCAGTCAAATTGACATTTCACATGTTAATTCAATCAAAATTTACCTTCTATCTAATTTCATCTTATCTATCAAAGCATCTATTATCAACACATGTGGATCTGGCTATCTATTTTCATCAAAATTAAATTAACATCTCAAACATGCCGAGTACATCAATCACATCTATCCATCTATTCATCAAAATATCTAAAAACTGGTGCATCCAAGTTACACTACATCTATCTATATCCATTTCTCATCAAAATAAAATCCGTACATCAATCACATCTATCTATCTATCCATCAAAATATCAAAAAATATGTACATCCAAGTTACATTACATCTATCTATCTCTACTTTTCATCAAAATTATATCCACATACCAATCACATCAAATCACATCTATTCATCATCTATCAGTCTATATCTATATCCATCACAATTACGCTACATCTATCCATGTATATCAAAATCAAACGCATGAAAACAATTATATGACAAATGAAATGATGAATCTATATATATACATGTGTGTCTGTACAACAAAAATGGGTGGCTTTCAATCAAGCCATCTATACAATGCCTTCCAATCGAGGCTACAGCACTACACGGATACAAAATACATCAATCCCTATATAGTAAAATCTGATGCATGGAGGACACTATCTCCTCCACCCTCCTCTGGACCAGGTTGTCTCTCCTGGCCGCCACCTATCAAGCTAGACGCACCTGCTGCTGGAGGTCTCTGTACACCTCAGTCTCTCCCGGTACTCCCTCCACCTGAGGCCCCGCTCGCTGTGGCCGTCGCTGATCTCCTCCTCGCCCCGTACCAAGGCACATTTGGGGCATGTTGCGCTAAGGCATCCTCATAGTATCTCACCTCAGCGAGGAGAGACTGATATGTGCTCAAGCTCACGGTACCCGGTGCTCCTAATGGTGCTGCTGGTGCTGCTGGGGCTACTAGTGGTGCTCCTCCTAGGGTCGTACCCTGCGTACCAGACTCTGACATGGTACCTGTCTCCCCATATTTGGCCCTGAGGGCCTCCCTATGTCGGTAATAGCGATCCCTTTGCTGGATCGCTGTATCTCGCTCCTGGCGAGCGGTGTCCCTCTCCAAAATTAGGGCATCCCTCTCCTCCGTCAGAGCCCTGATCTCCTCAAGAGCCACCTGATGTGTCTGTGTCAGGGTGGCATGCTCTCCCTCCAGTCTATCCAGCATCGCAGCTATGTCCTCCTCGTCGGCATCTATAGATGCCGGGAGATGTCGTGGTAGCTCTGTATCATACCATGCTGCATAACCCTCATCCACCCCTGCGTCATCATCGTTGTCTGTGGAGGGTGGGGCCTCTCTCAATGGGTCTGCTGGGATCAAAATCGGCAGATCAGTCTCCCTGCTATCTCACCTATAAGGCGTGTAGGTGGTCGGCATTGTCTACACTAGGCCGAACTGTCTCAATACCCGCACAAACGGGACTCGCTCCCACATATCCGGCCTGCGGCCCCTAACCACCCTACTCCGTCTCAAGGCCACCAAGTGAGCATCTTGACCAGCCCATGTCGGAAATGCCCGATATGGCCTCCAGATGACCTGATCCAGTGTCAGCATCCTGAAACGCTCATTATACCAATCCGCCGATCTCCCTGTATCTCCAATAGCCATATCAGCCCGCCATCGCCGAAATCCATAATCAATAGCTCCCACTGCTGCTGGCATCCAAGGAAGCCCGGATGGCCTGATCACTGCTATATGCTCATATGCCCAGCAGTGGAGCACAAAACTGACATCAATACCTGTCCTCCGGCCAGTGGTATACATCCATAGCTCATGATATATCTGAGCTATCAGGGCATCAGCAAAAGCAAACACCTGCCTGAACTGCAGAATGTCGCAAACGCAGTCTAATAATAACAGTGGGAATCTCCCACCTCCTGAATCTGGCAGAGCAAAATAGGATATCGCCATCTGAATCAAAGCTATCCATCTGCTCCGGAGGCTATCCTGTCTATACTGTGAGGCTATCCGCACTGCCCCGGACACTATCTCTGAATCATCTGCCCTATCTCTATATAATCGAACTAGGGCCCTCTGCTGCTGCTCTCGTGGTGTAATCTCGATCGGGTCCCCAGTGATCGGTAGTCCCAGAATCCTATATATGTCCTCATGGGTGATGGTCATCTCACCCGTCCTGAACCAAAAAGTGCACGTATGGCTATCCCACCGTCGCACTAGTGCCCGCATCAGCTCTACATCTCGTGGCACTCGTCGATAATACCTAAAGCCCCCGAGCCCGGCTAACTCTAAATGCCGCCAATCTGCATCGGTCACATCAGGGAGAATAGTCTCCAATAACTCAAGAATAGCATCCCTCATATGTAGAGCCTCTCGTGCCTGCACCCACGACATCAAGAGAAATATTAGTATCGTATTTACCCAAATCACGACATCCAAAAAAATAACAAAAATTTCATCTATTCCAATCGGCGTCGATTTAATAAAATCGGCGTCGTTTATTTCTAGTCGACGCCGATTAATACCAATCGACGCCGCTCAGACAACAATCGACGCCGATTATATCAATCGACGCCGATTGACTGTCCGGACATAAATCGGACCCTGGTCTCCCACAAACAAAAAAAAAATCAAACAAAAAAAAAATGAAATACAACGGGTTCAAGAAGAACCACTTACCCCAGGTCATGTCCTCCTACGCTTCTGACCGCTCCCAGAGGCTTCCATGGTGCTCAAATTCAAATTCTGACTCTCTCTGAATCAATCGTCACGATGAAAATAAATCTTTTACGTTTTCCGTTCGCATATTTATATGTGCTGCGCTTGGTCGGCACCGATTTTTTTGATCGACGCCATTTATATTGGTCGTCGCCGATTTCTGTGATCGCCGCCGATTCGCCGTATCTGTTTGCCATAGTGTTGATGCTTGGCTTACTTATCTATCTGATCATTATTGTGTGCTGAATATTGCCTTTCGGCACATCTTTTCGATATCATCGTCTATTTCGGGTTTGTTCCCTTTGCGTGGGACACTCGTACTTTTTGGCAACTTAGAGTTAAGCGGGTCTGTAGGCACTAACGTCGTCTCATGAGGAGACCGTCTAGTTTGTCCTACCAATGTGAGTTCCTTAGATTGCTGCCTTTTTATTTATTTTTATGTGTCAATGATCAGATCTATTCCAGACATCCGACTGGGGCATCCTGCGTTTTCATCTACCTCTTTCAAACTTGGGATCGTCTGTTCTATCATCCATCCCATCCCTAGTTTGAGGGGGATCACATCATCACTTTTTCTTCCCTTCTTCCATCTCCTTGTTTTTGTCTCATAACCTTGCTTATCGCAAGTTACTTGACAAAAAGGGGCAAAATGTAGACACTTAAAATTGGTTACTCAATTTAGTGTCCCTCACGTTCGCTTACCTGCTCAGGTAGCCTGGGGCACGTTTACGTCACCACTATCCCCTTGGGATATTATCTGATTTGTGATTTAAACACCTATCTTAAATTTAATTCACCCCATTATATCTTACCCATGAGTAATTAAATATTAACTATTTAATTACACTTCTTCCCATATATCTTAACCACTTATCTACCCTAAAATTTATTCTATCTATGTATCACCCCTATTTTTCCTCTTCCCCAAGCGAATATTTCCCGTATTTGGGGTAATTCTTATATTTCTAGAAATCGTTCATTTTGGCCATCTCGGGAGTCTATTCCGCGATCGGCGCCGACCTATACGGTCGGCGCCGATTTTCTAGGAGCGGCGCCGATTATAAATACAAGCCCAGAACTCAGTTCTAGGGACGAACAGACAAAAAAGACAAAAAAAGGAGCAAGCACATACGCACGAACAGAGAACGAGAGAGAGACAGATCGTGAAAGAGACACAGGTTGTAAGAAAGAGAGATCTTTTAGCATCAAGTGTATCAAATGAGGGTGGATCCTGTCTGAATCAATCCCTAAGAGGAGCACCGTTACTCTGCCCCTATCACATCAACATCACACGAAACCATCGATCTTCTGGTGACTCTGTTCCAGTATCTCACCAACTTCGGCACATCCAGCAGACGTCGACGCCGATCACATCAGTCGACGCCGATCCTTCTTGATCGACGCCGATCACATCAGTCGACGCCGATCCTACCTAATCGACGCTGATTTCCCTGTAGACAGGTAAAAGGACACAGGTAACACAAATCTAGCTTTATCTTATAGTTTCCTGTTTTCTGTAGCTTTCTGTCTGCTGTTTAAGTTCGGTTTTATTACTGTAATCAGAAAATCTAGTCTTTACTTACATCTTTTATCATGTATGCTTCTTTTCTTAATTGAAAACGTGGACTGACATCTGCCAAGGAAGCTTATCGCTTCCTGGACCCGCTTCCCGGGCAGTCCACCTAAATACCTTTTAACGTGGTCTTTTTCTGTCAAGCATCGGTGTCTTGCAGGTTACTCGGATCTATTGTGCGAATTGCTCGTGTGCACCCATCTTATCTACATCGGCTTCCTCATCCGTCTACATCTTCGGATCTTGTCCATCAGGTATCGATTTCATTGGAGTTTTTCAGGGTTTTTGTGTTTAGTTTGGTGCATTAACTTGGACAGGTAACAAGCGCGAAATCCTTGATCTACAGCAAGCCTAATGTTGAGCACTTTCTAGTCTTTGGATCCAAGGCTATGGCTCAGATTCCCAAGAAGAAACATAAGGCATTGGAACCAAAATCCAAACCTCGTATCTTTATAGGATATCCTGATGGCATGAAGGGATATCGATTGTTGAATCCTACTACTCATGAGCTTTATATTGAGAGAACTATTAAGTTTGATGAGTCTTCTTCGACTTCTACTTCTCTACCTGCTGAGGTTCTTCAGCTCGCTGAATTGGATTCTGACTCATTAGATGATGATATTGTTGAGAATACTTCTCCCTTTGATCCTCTCAACCCTTAGAATCTTGAGTATTCTGATTTTGATAGTAGTGATGATGAGGACTATGTCCCTTCTCACTCAAGTGAAGAATTTTCTAACTCTGAGCTTGATCCTCCTAGTCCTCTTTGGGTTAGGAAAACTCTGCAAAGTACTAGATATTTAGTCAGATATACTTCAAATACGAGACGTACTCGCTCAAATTTCGTTAGACCCCACTCTTTCTTTTCCTCTTTTACTGATCCACAGTCTTTCTAGGAGGGTGTTGGTATTCATGAGTGGGATTCTTCCATGGATGAGGAGTATTCCTCTTTCATGAAGAATGATACTTGGGATCTCACCCCTCTTCCGAAAGGGAAAAAAATATTTTGTTGTAAGTGGGTGTTGTGAACAAAATATGTAGTAGATAGAGACGTCAAAAATTTTAAAGTGCGATTAGTAGCTAAGGGTTTCTCCCAGATAGATGGAGTTGATTACGCTAAAACCTTTGCTCCAGTTGCGAAGATGACTTTTATTTGACTGACCCTTACCATTACCACAACTAACAGATGGCAAGTCCATCAACTGGATGTTAAGAATGCCTTCCTTCATGGAGACCTAGAGGAAGAAATCTATGTGGAACAACCTATGGGTTATGTCCATGATCCCTCCCTCATTTGTAAGTTAAAGAAGTCTCTTTATGGCCTTAAATAATCCCCTCGGGCTTGGTATGCCAAGATGGAATCCTTTTTACTTACATCAGGGTTCACTCGGTGTCACTCTAACCCAAATGTTTACATTCTATGGAAAGATGACTCCATACTCATTCAGGTTCTCTATGTTGATGACTTGTCGATCGTGAGAAACTCTTCCTCTATCATTGATTCTATGAAGATCACCTTGGCTCATAGGTTATCCATGACTGACTTGGGATTGCTTCATTACTTTCTTGGGATCCAGATTTCACAATCTGACTTGGGAATTGTGATTTAGTAACCTAAGTATGCTGTTGTATTGATTGCTTGATTTCAAATGTCTGATTACAAGTCTTCTCCTACTCCTTTTCTTTCTGGGGTTAATTTGGTTTCTGATTTCTCTACTCCCTTGGTTGATGGTACCCTTTATTGAAAATTGGTGGGGAGATTGATTTACCTTACTCACACTTGACCAGATCTATCATATGTTGTTGGGATCATGTCCAAATTCATGTAGGAGCCACATGAGTTGCATTGGAAAGCAAATAAGTGGATCATTCACTATGTTTGTGGCACTTATACTGATGGAATTCATTATCATAGAGGGGTGTATATTGACTTGATTGGGTTTATAGATTTTGATTGGGTCAGTGATTTATATTATCAGAAATCTACCTCAGGCTACAATTTTCCTCTTATTTTGGGTCCTGTTAGTTGGTCTAGCAAGAAAGAGAATGCAATTTCGATATCTTCTACAAAAGCATAATACAGAGGAGCAGTTAATTCTGCCACATAAGTTGTTTGGTTATAGGGTATTCTGATAGAGTTTGACATCCACTTTCAGTGGCCTACCATTATCTACTATGATAACATGAGTACTATCTTGATTTGCAGAAATCCAGTTCAGCATCAACGAAGGAATAACATTGAGATTCACATGCACTTTATACGAGAGCTTATACATGATGGTATCATCGACATACTGTATTTTCAGACAGATGATGAGGTTGCAGACATATTCACCAAGTCCTTCAATGAGGTGAAGTTTCTACACTTGCGGTCTCTTCTTGGGGTGAGGTCTTCTGCAGCTGCTCATCTTCGTTGGGCTATATAGTCCTTCTCTTCTTCTTCTTCTTCTAGGGAGATGTTTTTTGTATATGGGAACCTTATTAGGCCTTTAGTTACCAAGCCCCATTGACATATCTTTCTTATTTGTTTAGGAGTGTCTTCTCATTCTGTTCTAACTCATCATAGCCTCTACCCCATCTTCGATGAAAGGGGGGTGTTGGTGTGTGAGATCCTATGTGTCCTCCACTCACATATGGAGGGTCATCTCACATGGGTGAGGTCATTAGGGTTAGCTTGTGTGTAATGCACTAGGGTTACTCAAAACCCTATATGTATCCTTCCATTTGATGTTTATGAGTATGCCAAGACACTCCGATGTCTTTCCTCTATGAGAAAGATTTGTTTCTATTGCAATTTCTTCCATTATTGATCGATTCTTGTGATTACGCTGGAGCCATTATGATTCCATTGGAGTGCAACTACTACATGGTGCATTGTTACCGATTCGATTCTCTCGCAAACTCTTTCAGGATATCTTTCACATTAATATTATCTTATGAGATATCATTACATTGTGTTATTAACATTTCATCCCTAAAAAATCTTCATATCTATTTAATTATTCTAATAATGAATTTACATTACTTCAAATATTCTCAAGAAAATTGATTGGTATGATCCATAAGTGGTGTGTTTCCTTATACTATGCATTTTTTCACAGTAAAATTATTAAAAATTTTAATGTGTCATGCTTCAACTACTAAACAGCCTGGGGAGAGCTAGTTGATTGAAATGAAAGTCGAGCCAACTGTGGGTGACCCACAATTTTTTTACGTTTCACATGGGGAATACTTTGAGAAAATGTAGTTGGCTAGCATTGCACAGGTGAATGAATCCATTGATGATTCACCGTCACCTCCTCCTTTCAGTCTGCAAGTGGAAATCCCTCCTTTTGAGTAGTCTTGACCTCATTTTGAAAAAGAATTTCCAACTCTGGTGCAATCCATGGAATCGTCACATTATGATATATTAGAGTATCTTGATGAAACAAATATTTTGGTCAACAAGTTGGTCAGAGTGGCTGACAATGAAGATTCCTTTGAAGAAGAAAGACTGAAACTTGAAGAGGAACATTTTTGGCTTAGAAAATTAGAAGTTGTTTTAAATTTTCATTCTCTTAATGCTCCTCTTTCAAATCACAAATCCTATAGCGGTTTGACCCCCATATATCTTGACCCTGACTCTCTTAAAATTTTAAATGTATTGGAGGGCCTGAGGTATAATGATTATCTTAGGATGACCTTTGGCTCACAGATGGATCTCAAGGATCCTGTCGTGGATGATGGCTAGAATATTGTTCGTTATAGGAAGACAAATTTGAAATGACTATGCTTACATTGTGCTTTCTTTGTGTTATTTTTTGGCTTCTTGTTGGTTTTCTGTTTGTTACAACCTTGTTTTTTTCTCTTAGAATTTGTAATGTTATATCTGGATATTGGCCTATTTTTGTCTAGGTAGGGTCCCTAGCCAAAAAACCCTTACTTTGAATTAAAAAAATGTTGAGTTGAGCATGCTTCACTCACTTTCACACATGTTATTCTTATGATATCTACTCTAATCCTTTCTAAGATCTACATAAATGAACAACTAATAATGTTCATGATTACATCATATGGTTTAGTAAAGTGATAGAGACTTTCTTTAGAAACCAATTGATATAGATAAATTATGCTTCTTCCATCAACATTTACCCAAAAATCTTAAATTACATGATTTATTTTCTTTTACATTACGTTTAAAAAAAAAATCTTAATGAATTTGTCACCAATGAGGAATAAATTATTAATATTTATTCCCTTTCTCTTAATAAATGGAAACACATTTTGATGGAAGAAATTAGTCGTGAATATGATACCATTATAGAAAATAAATATATTTTACTTAATAAAATGACACAAGAGAATCCATGGTTCATAGAAATATTGCATAAATTTTGGCTAAGTATGGGTGTACATGGATGTTGGGAAGAAGATGAGAAGGAAAATGAAGTGCAATAGAATAAGGGTGTGTTTTCATGGAAATGTGTGATAACTTTTCATAATAGAGATTAGTGAAGGAACACTGCACATGGAATAAGAAAGATAGTGCATGGTAGGACTGCGGAAGATTAGGTGTAGTAGATAGGCATTTGGAATAATGAGTAAGGTGTGTATAGGATTATTAGAGTTCAATAGAGGATTCCGAATCATCTTAGAAGACTAGAGATACTCAGAAATTACAAGGAGAGTTATGAAAAATGAATAAATGTGTGAAAAGGGAACAATAAGGTCAAACGATGAGTTTCAATTTTAAGTTGGATTGGAAGGGGTGCATGGATTTTTTGAAGAAGGATAATAAATCCCAAGGGTAGTGTGTTGAATAATGTGAAGGTGAATCTTAGAGCCTATAGTGCATGAATGAACCACAAAGATGTGTGGGAAGATAAAGGAAATAAAATAGTGCATGACAAAATTGGTGGTTGGTAGAAAAATATGTCAAAATATGTTTGATCAAGGTGGTTTTTAATGACTAAGTGTTTAGGGGAACCCAATAACTAAGTTGATGTGGTATAAAAAGGACGACCAAATGGGATAATGGTTGTTAGAATTTATGATCTTCAAATAAACTTTGGGTATGAGTGGGAATATGTACAAGTATTTAGAGGGAGCCAACAATGAGAGAAAAGTGGGAAATGTGGTTATTTAAGGATATTGAGTTCATCATTTAGGGTTTTTGAACCCAAAACATGGCCAACTAAGGATTAATTAATAAACATTGAAATGTGCATATGAGACACAAGGAAGATCAATTTATGTTGGATCAAAATGAGGGAACTAAGAGTTTGTCCAAAATTAATTAGAGTCTATGTAAGCTCCATAAAGAGTAGTTTCACATATATGTAATAAAGGCTTGACACTAATATAAATTTGAAACCTATTTTACAATCTATTATGTGACTATGTGTTTCACATGATTCTAGAGAGTTTCTTTGAATGTTGACGAAACAAATAAGGGTAAAGGGCTAGGAGGAATACCTGTTGAAATGTTGGTTGATAGGTTGTTACATGCGTATGACTTCTGAATCCACAGCTGATCATGAGAGCTTCCTTTTTGCTTGGAGGAACTACCTAAAATGGAACACAAGACCACCAAATAAAAGTTAAACAATATATGCAGTGGACTACCTAGCATGTGCTAGATCCGGGAAGTGTGATACTTCCTAGATGGTTGTCAATCCACTATTTAAAGCAAATCAATGCGAGAAATAAAGAAATCCTACTGTAGTTAAAATGATTTAGGTATCTCATTCATCTACAATAAGAAAATTCATTCACAACAGGCTAGGCTATGATTGAATCTGAAGGTCAAGGTCACTGTCAAGGTATTGGTATTGGTCAGGGTGAGGTTCTGGGTGGTTTTGTGTATTTGGTGGAAGTTTTAGGCTCTGATCTGGGCTTCTGGTAAAATACACAGACTGATGTCAGTCTGGTATGACCGGTATTGGTTTAGGATAACCAGCGATGGTTGTGGGTAATCGGCGTCGGTATGGTCGGGGTACAGGAAACTCAATAAAACTTGGCTGGGTGATAGATCTGAGGTTAGATGAAGATGGAAGGGAAATGGCAAGATTCATATGGATCTGAGGTATGCACAAGAATGATTAAGGTCCAGGTATGGGAAATGTAAGGGTGTGGATAAAAATATGGTCAAGTTTGCATGGAGGTAGATGATGGGGGAATGGAAATGAGAGCAAAAGCTAATAACAGATGTAAAAGGATCTACCAAATGATGAATAGATGAGTGTTGGTTAACAAAACTTACTATTTGTATGGGCTTGATGCCTGGTTGGAAATGGTGGGTGATCAAATGGAATGAACTTGATGTAGTGCTGGTGCTTCCTAGATGCTCCTATGAAGGTAGATGGCTTTGTGATTGCTTCAGGTGCGGGCTATGGATGTTATGATGTGTGTACTAATATTGGTTCTGCTTGCATGTAACTCTGGTTTCGTCACTTGTTCTCAAAAGATGTGATTATCTCTCAGAAATGTGTCAACCTTGAAATAAGGTTGTTTTTGGGATTAAATGGTAACTGACGGTGGTTCCGGCTTAACTGGCAGTGGTTAAGGGTAACCGGCGTCGGTTAGGGTGGGATTTCCTAGGTTTACTAAACTAGGCAGATCCCCTTGATTTTCTAGGATCTCGTTTCATTTTACTCCATGGATTATCATGGAAGCTTCCTTCTAATAGGCGAGAATATGGTTAGAGGGAATGTAGGCATTAATTTTTAGGGTTTGGTTAGGTCTTAGTTAGTTATGGCAACTTACTAAGAATAGGTCTTAGGGCGAGGTGGCTTGATGAGGTGTCTAGGTGAGGTGGATATGTGGGAATTATCCCAATTAGGATATTTAAATAATAAATATTGTGAGGATAATGAATAATTTAATTTAAATAATTAAATTAATATTATAGTGGGGTGAAGGGGGCCATGGCTAGGTGGATGTGTTCAAGGTATTTATTTATCGAGGGACCAAGGGGAGTGTGACCTAATTTTAGTGTCTACATTTTTCCCCTTTTTGTTGCGTAGCTTGTATTGGTAAGCGACGCTGACAAAAATAAGATGTGGTTGCCCCATGTGTGGATGAAGGTGATCCCCCTCAAACTAGGAACTGACGAGGCAGAAGGCAGAAGCAGTGAGTGGTTTGATTAAAAGGTGAATGTGATGAAGAGGAAGGTGGATAATGGGGGTAAAAGGAAAAAGGTCTACTTGGGTAATCTAGGTAATGGGTCAAGGTCAAAGGTAGTAACAGTCAAATGCACGCACATGTATAAACTACAGCATGGTACTAGGCTAAAGAGTAGGAAAAATATACATTGTCTAAGGTTGATAGGTTTATCCAAACAAGGTTGAGGTGATTCTGGTATCCAAGGTATAGGATATGGTCAGGAAACATGAGCGCAAGGTTAGGTGTAGGAATGTTTAGGTATGTTCTGGTACACCAAGGGTTGGGTTAGGATAAACTGTCATAGAAAGAGGCAAGGTAAGGTCATTAGGTCAATCAACACAGGTAACAGTGCCACAAGGTATAGCGAACACATGAGGTCAAAGGGCACTAGCGATGTTCCAAGTCCAAGAATCTAGGTCATGGCACATGTAGGGCCAAGGTATGGGTAAAATAATGAGTCCCCAAATGAGGATGAGGTTAGGTAGTAAATGATGAGGTCAGGAGGGTGAGGTGAATGGTCAGGGTAAGCGTTGGGTAAGGGAAAAAAGAGTGATGGGTAGGGTAATAGGGTGAAAGTGTGGGCAATGTGGAAGAGAGGGTGACAGATGCCAGTCAAGGGTAACCGATGCCGGTATAGGGTAACTGACCATGGTAAGGTAGGGCACATGACTGATATCAGTCAAGGGAAAACTGTCACCGGTTAGGTTGGGGATGTTATAAAAAAAAAAATTTCTCCATATTTTTCAGAATCATTTGTCCGTGTGAAATAGATTGGAAAATGACAAGAGAGAGAGAGAGAAAGTTGGAAAGTTTCTAGACGGAACAGAAAGCTGAGTTGGCAAGATGAATGGCAGGTGATTGGTAGTTGAGAGGTGGGTCCATGAGATCAGATTGTTGGATTTTATTGGTTGGAGGTGAGGTGACAGATTGGTGATGGCAGAGGCTGGAGAGGGATCAGGTGGGCCACCGATGTAGTGGCCAGACATGCCACCACGGTGATGACAGCATGATGAGGTAAGTGTCAAACCTTTTTTGTGTTTTGTGAGATAGATTAGGTGAGAGGTCAGGTGTGAAAAATTGGGTTTTTTTTGGGGGGGAAATGAAATTTGAAATGTGGGAGGGTGAATTGGTAGAATAGGAGCGGGGAGAGAGGTAAGTGGGTGAATAGGGGGTGGGATGGGTTTGAGGGGAAGTGTAGGTGAGAATGGGTGGGTAGAAGGGTCAGGAGAGGGAGTTTTTTGAGAGGGTAGGGTTTTGGGGGTCGCGGTTTTTACCGCGACAGTGACCGGCACCGGTCGGGGTTAGCCAATGTCGGTATTGTCAAACCAGTATCGGTCATGAAATAGGTGACCGATGCCGGTTTAGGGGTGACTGGGGTCAGTTAGAGATAACTGGCACTGGTTGGGTTTTGGAGAAAAAGGGGTTGAAAGGGCCCTAGGTCGAGTGGGTGAGATAGGGAAGGGTAGAATAGGGTGTGTTGGTGAAAAACCTAGTGTAGACAGGAGGTAAAATGGGTGAGGGTGGGGGGCGGGGAGAGAAAATGTGATAGGAAGGTAGGTTGGGAAGACAGAAAGAGGTGAGATAGTGGGTATAGGTGAGGTGTTGTGGGTGAGTATGGGTATGATGAAGGTAGATTAATTTTATGTTTGTATTAGATGTGGGGGAAAGATCAGTTGCGGATGAGAGACAGGGTGCCACCCCTACTCTTGAGAGTGCGAGGTGCGGCGATAGTTGAGGAGTGGCAACACATGGAGGAGGTGGGCCTAATTGGGGTCTGGCACTATCGGCATGTAGTCTGACAGCCGAGTCTGATGGTCACTCTCATTGATAGATGGGATTCAGTGACCAACACATTCCACCTACCAATGGGTGAGATGACAGTCACCCTGGAGAACGTGTTTAGGATCCTGTGGCTACCGATACTAGGGATGTAGGTGTACTCGATCTCCTTTAAGGCCTCAAAGGAGTTGATGCTGATAGTGTTTGGGGAGGGACTAGTAGACATGACATTCCATAGTGCTAGTCTGAGTTACAGAGGGATGTACCTAGCCCGTCCAGAGGAGACAAGGCTAGTAGTGCTACTGATGGAGGCAGTGTGCTACTTCACACTGCCAGATGCAGAGGGTGGGAGGTTTCCCCGCTCCCTGATGGGGGTACTACATGACATGGTGATGGATCGGACCTATTTTTCCTGGGTGCCAGCATTCTTGGTGTAGTTATATAGAGAGTTGTGGGCATATGGGCATCTGCGCAGGTTCAGCTTATGTTACACCTTTTTACTACACTGCTAGGCCTATGAGCACATAGTTTGTGTGTGCCCAGTGGGTATGCCCCAAGCAGATGCATTTCCACTGAGATTGGTGTGGGTGGGGTACAGGTGATGGGTACCTGTGATTAGAGAATGAAGATCAGACATGGCTACACATGATGTAGCATATTATAGGCATCTATTGGAGGGATTATTCTGGAGTGGACATCATATGGAGACCATATGTGGGTTATCCCTCATACAGGCAGATGCATGATGACCTGAATGGCCTTCAGCTGCTGAGATGGATAGAGGTGTGCCATGCTGAGGAGCACGAGATGATCCCAGTTGACATGGTTAGACAATAGTTTGGGTTTCTACAGGACATACCTCCACCCTTCCCGCAATACAAGAGAGATGATATGGAGAGGCCATTACCTCTACCATAGCCGACAATGCCCACAGGGTAGGAGGAACAGGTGGTAGACTGGTGGATCGATGATGTCGTAGTGATAGACCAATATAGACAGTGGTGGGTAGCTCATTTACGAGTAGTACCAACTAGGCCAGGGTAGCCGGATTTAGCCACGATCATGGTACAGAGAGATGCCCTATAGGGATAGGTGGTGACCCTAATTACCTAGTTGGGTATGGTGCAGGGACAGTTAGCCAGTTCAAAGGTAGAGGTGGCTGAGTTACATGCATAGGTGGCCAGTCTTCAGGCCCAGATGGTCCAGGGTGGGGATGGAGATGGAGATGGTGATGATGGTTGGGTGGCTACCTTACAGGCACAGGTTACAGGGTTACATGGCTAGTTAGCCACGGCACAAATGGGGCACAGGCCTAGGGCAAGGGTAGAGGTGATCACAAGCACTGGGATAAGGGTTGGATAGGGTCCCATAAGATAGGTACAGGGTCAAAGTCTAATGGGGATACCACAAACACTACCTATATCTAGATTTCGAGAGGTGAGAGATGAGGCCCGGTATTATCAGGACGAGCTGATGGTGGCAGCGATATATTTTCTATCATATGCCGATTACATGGCACAACATGCCTCTAGCGAGAGGACTAGATCACACACCCATAGCATGGAGAGCATAGGCAACCATTGAACCCCAAGATATGGTCAGGGTGAGGCCACCAATTCACAGAGGCCAGTTCCAGTTGATGTAATAGCAGGGACCCAGCCACCACCCATGATGGGTGGGGAGATGTTAGCAGGTCGCCAAACAAGGGCCGAGGAGGCAGAGGGGATAGGAAAGAAAGATATGGAGGATGTCTGCCACGATGATGTCTAATATATGGTTATTAATTTTGATGTAGTTTTGATTTTGATATATAATGGCTTGTGTGCCGAGAGTTGTTATGATTTTGATCATATACCGGCCTGCGTGCTGAATATGGTGAGGTTGTATGAGATTTTTGTATCTTTGAGCATATACCGGCCTGCGTGTCGAAGACGGTGAGGATGTATATAAGAGTTTTGAGAGACTGGATTATATACATCGGCCTACACATTGAAGACATTTGATAGTTATGTATATGGATATTGTATTTATATAGATGATGATGATTATGGGCATTATGTGTTTGTGTTGATAACATTTTATTATTATACATAGATGGACTTATGGTAGGTGTGTTAGGCATGGATTGAGTCAGGTCATGGATTTAGGCATGATGGAGTTAGGTCATAGGCATGGTTGAGTCAAGTTGGTGTTAAGCATGGTTGAGTTAGTTTGGTGTTAGACATGGTTGAGTTAGGTCATAGGCATGGTGGAGTCAGGTTATAGACATGATTGAGTCAAGTTGGTGTTAGGCATGGTTGAGTTAGGTGGTTGAGTTTGTAAATTCATTAATATGTGTAATTAATGATGATATGGGTCATTTGTGAGATGTTTTATAATACATGCATGATGATGGTAAAGAAATGGTAATTGAAATAAATGTATGTTTTGATGATGATAAAAATTTGAAGCAATTTTCCATTTTTTTTGGGTTGATATCCAATTTTTGATATAAAAAGGAAATGAATTAGGGTAGAATGTGATTTAGGAAAATGAAAAATGAATTGGTTAGGGGAGATAGTGGCCGAGCTAACCTCCAAGGGCCCCATGCCCTCGGAGTGTTACCTACATAGTCCCGGTGAAAAAGGACCTCAGGCCGATGTATTTTTCCCATAAGCTAGGGAAGAATATGAGGAGATATGAGAATGAGATGGTAGGTCGTAGGTGTGATTTGAGTTTAGGTTTGTTAGGTGTGGGTGATTTTTGGGTAACTTGGTATAGGTGATTTTGATTGTGGTATAAGAAGAATATTACCCCAAAGGTAAACATTGAGGACCAAGTTCTGTATAAGGTAATCAATATGTAATAAAGAAGTTAAAAATATAAGAGGGGGTAATAAATTCACCCGATTGGTTAGGATCATACCGAGTAGGTCATACCTTGGTGGAGGTGATAGATGTAAGACCCTAAAATACATTGCATGATTGATTGTTCTAAGGGTGAAAAGTAGTCACATGATCACCAAATGTCATGGTTTCTAAGAGGTCCCTTGAGGTGGTAGGAAATGGGAGTGTGAATGGTGAGAGGTATGATAGGTGGTTAATTTTTATATGGTATGATGTAGCATGCTCTTTGGGCAAGAGATCCAAGGTCACAATGGGAAAGTCCATGACTAAAAGGATTTCTATGTTGACTGATATTTGAGATAGATTGATCGATGTGGGAAGTCTATATGGGATGAGGAAATTAACTCCTTGAGGTCTTCGTGAAGCTGATCGATGCGGGAAGCTTCAGATTCTCTCACTTTTTTTTTGAAAGAGATTTACATAGTTGTCCTTCGAGGGAGCATTCTATTTATAGCAACGATTGTAGAGAGGAAGATGTCCTTTTGAGGGAGTCATCTTTTTATTGGAATTTTGACTCAAGGAGTTGGATCCCATGTGAGGGATTTGAATTAATGGACAAGACCAAGGTGAAGAATAAGATTCTTGTTCAGAAAGTAGGGTGAAATGACCATGGGATCTCATCTAAAGGTAGACAAAAAGTATCCATGAGAATCATGCTATGTGCAGCACCATGGTACACATATTTAAGAGAAGAAAAAAGGTGATGGGTATGCACATGATTCTTATTTAATCATTGGTGATGGCGTAAGAATTGGATAGCGCTCATGGGATGAGCATGGAAAGAGGAAAAAGGTGAGGTAGGACTAAAAGTCAACAGTAGAATGGTCAAAGATGCAAGGCATTAAGGGGCTCAGGTTTGGGTTTACCATCAAGTGAAGATAAACGATAAGCACCTGATCTGTAAGTATGGGTCACGATGTATGGTCCAAGCCAATTAGGAGAAAATTTTCCCCGTTTAATTTTTTCTACTTTGGTTACATGTTGATTTTCTTTCAAGACAAGGTCACTGACTTGGAAATTTCGTTCATGGACATGTTTTTCATAGGCACGTTTAATACATTTTTGGTAAACTTGAAGATGATCAAGAGCATTAAGACGACGTTCCTCTAATAACTCCAGCTATGCTAAACGGTCTTGACAAAATTCATCATCATTGAGCATGTCATGAAGAGAAATGCAGAGTGAGGGGATCTGGACTTCAAGTGGTAGAATAGCCTCTGTACCATAGACCAGAGAAAAAGGTGTAGCGGTAGTGGAAGTGCGAATACTAGTGCAGTATGCCCATAGGGCAAAAGGAATGTGCGTATGTCAGTCCTTCCCAGTATCGTTAACCACTTTCATGAGAATTTTTTTCAAGGTTTTATTAGTGGATTTGGCTTGGTGGATTTGGTTTTTGGGTAATAAGGTGATGAGAAACTTAACTGAATGCCGAAGGCATCGCAAAGTTTTCACAATGTTTTATTTTTGAATTGTTTTCCATTATCAGTGATGAGGTGATGAGGAACACCAAAGAGAAAAATGATGTGATGATTAATGAACTCACATATTTTCTCAGCTTTCATGGAGATGATTGGTATGGCTTTAACCCATTTTGTGTAGTATTCAATAGCGGTGATGATCCATTGATGGCGTTGGGAAGAATAGGGATTGATCTCTCTGACAAGATCTAAACCCCATTGAGAGAAGGGCCAAAGGTCACAGGTGACCTGTAAGGCGTGACTGGGTGTATGATGAAGGTTAGCATGTTGTTGGAATTTTACACAATGCTTGACATAGTCACAACAATCATGGTTAAGGGTCGGCCAGTAATAGCCTAGATGAAGAATATGCTTAGTAACAACAAGGCCACTAAAGTGACCTCCACATATGCCATAATGAACTTTCTTAATGGTATAAGGAATTTCAGAACTCGTTAGGCATCGTAAGAGAATACCATCAAATTTGTACTTATAGAGGAGGCCCCCCATGATGACGTAATGAGAGACCTTTTTAAGGAAGGTGCGTTGTCCATTACGGGTGAGATCAGGAGGTAAGATGGAGAGAGAAAGATAGTCAGAGTATTGTTTATACCAAAGGTCACTTGGGTCGGGGGTAGTGGTTATGATAGAGTAAATGTTGCGAGGTAAATAAGAGGGTGATTGGAGTCATTATATGGTGACAAAGATTTTAGAATTGGTAGGCGAAGTAGGTATTTGAGAAGCCAAGCAGGCCATGGTATTTACAAATTTGTTGGTTGAACGGGGGATGGTTTGAAGGAAATAATGGTCAAAGGTGGTCAAAAGTATGTCTACATGATGTTTATACTTTTGAAGTATCTCATTATGACATTGGTATATACCATTGACTTGGTTTATGACCAATTGAGAATCACCAAAGATGTTGATTGATTTGACATCTAGGGCGTAGGTGGCTTGGAGACCTAATACGAGCACTTCGTATTTGGAAATATTGTTTGTACAATCAAAATCAAGTTTGAAAGACAAAGGCATGGGTTCACCATCAAGGGGAATGAGGATAACACTAGCCCCACCCCCATGCTGACACTTGGAACCATCGAAGAAGAGTGTCATTTGGTAAGTGGGTTCGTCCAGGGAAAGGGTAGCAATTGACTCATCTGGAAAGTCAAAATTAGAGGGTTGATCCCCAGAAATAGGTGCATTGGCCAATTGGTTGGTGATAGCTTGGCCCTTGATGGACTTTTGATGGATGAATTTGAGGTTGAGGTTAGCCAAAAGCATAAGCCAGCATGCGGCATGCTGATTTTGATAAGGTTTGGCATACATGAAGTGTAAGGGGTCAGTGTTGGTCACAACATAGGTTTTTGGTTGAGTAGGTAATGGCAGAGTTTTGTGGTGACCAAAAACTAAGGCTAAGAAAAGTTTTTTCGAGGATGGGTGTATCAAGTTTCGTAGTCCAAAAGAGTATGGCTTATGTAATAATCCACTTGCTCCCTGTGTTGTTCATCGTGATGAGCAAACAAGGCCCCCAAAGAGTGATCGGTAGGTAAGATACATAGGTAGAAAGGTTGATCATATTTAGGTGGAATGAGTACAGGTGGTTGAAGAAGGTATTTTTTTAAGGCCTCAAAATCTTTGTGGTAATCATCATCCCATTTAAAGGAGACATCCTTCTTGAGAAGGTGATGAAATGGTTGACACTGATCAAACAATTGTGAAATGAAACGGTGAATAGACTGCAACTTACCTTGCAGGCTACAGAGTTACCTAAGGTTAGTGGGTGGAGGCATTTCCAGAATGGCCTTGAATTTAGCAGGGTCAACTTCTATACCATGTAAGGAAATGATAAATCCCAGGAGCTTTCCTGAGAGAACCACGAAGACACACTTCTTGGGCTAAAGGTGAATGCAATATTTAATAAGGCGGTCAAAGATGGTTTTTAGGACGGTGAGGTGCTTGGAGTGGTGTTTAGATTTGGCAAGGAGATCGTCGACGTAATCTTCCAATATACGATGCATGATGTCATGGAAGATGTAAGTCATAGCCTGCTGATATGTGGCACCAGCATTTTTAAGGCCAAAAGGCATGACTCGATAGCAGAAGGTCCCCCAAGGGGTGATGAATGTGGTTTTGTGTTGATCCTCTGGGGCAAGTAAGATTTGGTTATAACTTGAGAAGCCATCCATGAGTGATAGCATCTCGTGACCAGCGGTAAGGTCAACCAGTTGGTCAATACCAGGTAGAGGAAAGTCATCTTTTGGGTAAGCTAGATTGAGGTCATGAAAATACGTGAAAATGTGGAGTCCCCTGTCGCCTTAGTGACAGGGACAATGTTAGAAATCCAACAAGGATAATCAATGGGTAATATGAAGGAAACAGAAAAAAGGCATTGAAGCTTTTCTTTGACAAGAAGGACTATGCGAGGGTGTATTTTCCTCAGCTTTTGTTTGACGGAGCTTGGCATCGGGAATGGTTACAATATTGTGGACCACTATGGTGGGGTCAATACCAGGCATATCTGCGTAAGACCAAGTGAAAGTCATGGTTATGGTTTTTGAGAAAAGAGGTGATGGCTTCATGTTCAGTAGCATCTAAAGATTGACCGATATTTAGGATGTGTGGGTCATCCTGAGTATGAATGTTGATCTCGATAGTCGATTCATTCAACATGGTTTATATCTTAGATGGTAATGACCGATGAATATATGAGTCTTCTGCACCAAGGTAGGTGAGTATAGATTCATCATCCTGACATTGAACGACGTTGATCGAAGGTGTATCGTCATCGATCATTTCAGGATATAGGAAGGGAAGAGAGGAGGGAGCCTCGCCCTCGCATTGATAAGTCAGAGGCCCCAAGGAGATGGTGTTTATGAAAAAAAATGTTAGGAGGAATGGATTCTGGGTCCATCGACTCCATCGGTGAAGGTGGTGATGGTGGTGAAGAAGGTGGAGAAGGGTTGATGTCCTCGATGAGCTCAAATGAGCCTTCTTGGTAGGTGGTTCATCAAAATTGATACCACTACGGTCATTATGTTTGTGGGTAGTACATGGAATAATAGTATGGCAGCCTTACTCGTAAAATCCAAAACCAAAACCCTTCCATGCACATTGGTGCAGGAAGGTGTGGGAAAAACAATGATTGGTGAGTGACTGGAAGTTAGTAGAAAATGGGCGGGTTTGTGATGGTGGTTTCGGGTGTGTAAGTGGTAGTATCAAGTCCCCCATAGGTGAGACTGGTACAAAGGTGGGGAGGACCATAAAGGAGATGCTCTCTTATACGGTGATCATAATGAGGGTGTTGGTGAAGACTTCCATACTCTTGTGGAGTAAGGAATGTGTTGACACTATATAGGTGATACTCCCCTAGAGTGAGGCATTGAAAAATTCCTTCCAAGGGATCAGTGGTTGGTATGTGGGTAGCTAGAATAGATGATGTGTCAGAGGTCAACACGAAGGTGGAGCTAACAGATTGGGAGGCTGATGGTTTGGCCATGGAGGTTGTGGCAGTGGTAGGAATGGAGGAGGCATGTGCGGTTGTAGTGTTAAGCGGAGGTGTAGGTGAAGTGGTAGTGGTCGTGGAGGTAGATGCCTTAATGGGTATAAGCACGTCATTAGGTCGGTAAAGCATGTTACATGTTTTAAAAGGTGAAGGATCAGATGGAATATTATAGGTGTGTCCTTCATGCTCAAACTTTACACAATGATGCAAAGTGGAAGGAATACAACCCATGACACAAATCTAGGGTTTGCCAAGAAACAGGTTATATTGGAATTCCCCCTCCAAGATGTAAAATAACTCTAGAATAGTACGGGGGCCCACGTGAACCTGGAGGATGACAGTGCCTAGTGTAAAGGTGATACCATCATTAAATGAATGCAACATGAAAGGATGTTTATGCATGCAATTGTCAGGTATACACATTTGAGTGAATGCATGGGATGAAATTATATTAATGTTAGTGCCCCCATCGATCATGACACGTTGTACACGTATATCATCGATGTGGATAGAGATGAAGAGAGCTGGGTTTGGATCATCTATTTGGTGTGGTGTGATCTCTTCCTCTGAGAAGCTAAGGGAGGCTACTTGGTGAGTAGGTTGAGGTGTGGATAAAGGTGGAAATTTGGTGAGAGAGGCTACATGATGGGGTGTGATAATGGAGGCTACGGGTGTAGGGTCATTGGGTAAAACCTCAATAGATTATAGGACCTCCATGAGAGCTTGATGATGGGATTTTGAGGTTTGGATGAGGTTGTATAGGGACATTTTGAGGGGGAATTGGTGTAGTTGTTTGAGCATCACACGGTGTGTGACCCCATTAGAAATAGGATACGTGGGGCCACATATAGTGATTTTAGGTGTGGGTGCAGATGGTATGTTGGGTATAAGATTAGTTGGTGAGTCAGTTGCCTTTTCCTTTCCTTTGTCCTTCTGAGCATGGGTAGCAATGTGGATCATGTTGATATGAGGTGGGGAGGTAGGTGAGGTAGGTGAGCCATGAAAGGTATGGCGACACGAAGGGAAAAAGCCCAATGGTGGGAAGGAGCTTTGTGAGATGAGCTGGGTACATCAACATTTGGGTGGAGGTTTGGTGAGGTCATTGATGTAAACCATGTTAATTTCAAATCTCAGAGGTGGTTCTAGGAGCTATGGGGGAAAAGGTCTGGGTCGTTGAGTAGGCAGTGAGGGAAGAGTTGTGGGAATGGGTGTTGGTGAAATGGGATCCTCATCAAGAAGGTCGTCATCGTCAAAGTTTTCTTCAGGAGGACGCAACTGGATAAGGCTGGCTTTCAAAGCCTTACAGGTGTGGCACACGATGGTAGGATCATCAAACCCTTTTGGCTTGGGTTTGAGAGGGTCATAAAGTCTGAGGATGGTAATGTGATGACAAAAGTCTCAAGGATATTGGTTAAGATTTTGGCATAGGACCCTGCTAGTGGGTCGCAATGGGAAGTGAAAGTGGGTTTGGGCATAGTGTGCTGATTTTTGAGGAATGGTATTTGCAGGAGGGGGAGTGGGTCAATACATTTTTTTGGGTAGGGGTATGGTAGATGAAGGGAGGGTGTATGGTTGTTTTGACTACCTTATTGGAGGGTAGTGTATTTTTGTCTTTGGGTTGCACCTTCTTGGGTAAAGTGATATAGGAATGAGATCTAGAGGGAAACGGATGGGGGAAGAGGGGGAGTTACCCATGGATAACGGAGGTGCTGTGAAGGTAGATGATGGGTCACGTAGGGGGTGTGAGGGACAGAGACTGAAGTGTAGTGGGTAGTGAATAAGTAACTGATGGCATTGGAGGAATGGGTGGTAAAGATCATAGGTGTGGGTGTAAGTCATGTGCTTGGGTATGTTAGAGGTTTGTGAGGAAGGAATGGGCTGTTGTTTTTTGGTTTACTAATGGGTGGAGGTTTCTTAATCGTGATGGGAGGTTGAGGTCCTAAGATGGATGGAAGGGGTGAAGGTGATGAAGGTGTGATTGGCGCAGCTGGGGTATGAGTTCTATGGGCTTGGTTCTTCTGTTTGGGTGCCGGAGTAGATTTGGTGTTGACTTTGGAGGATGTAGCTAAATCTAGTTTGATAGGTGGATGAGTAAGGCTAGTGGTTGGGGTGACCCCTAAGGTAGTAATAGGTTTAGTCGAGGAAGATGATGTAGGTGTGGGTTTGGATTTAGATGTATGTTGGGTTATGGGTAATGGTGTGTGTTGAGCTATGATGGGTGTCATGGCAGAAGTTGTGATAGAGGTGGTTGTGCTCGGTTTGATTGGTCAGAATATTTTTGGGTAGATAGTGGAAGTGTCAGCAAGTGACATCTGCATTTGCATTGAGACAGGAAGCAGAAGATGCCCCCAAAGTAAGGCTCTGTCCACATAATATAAGCGATCAACTAAGCGCGAGAATGACACGTCTGTAGGTGAGGTTGATGAGGACCTAATGGAAATTCCTATGAAATTTGTCTTAGAGATGGGGAATTTGCTAGCTTCGGCTTTTGTGGGTAAGAGAGCTGAAAGTAAGTCTACAGGCTCTTGGGTAGCTGATGCAAAATGATCACCTAGAGGAAAAGGTATCTCTATTACAGGGTCTTTGATAGGTGGAGGAGATGATGGGTTCTCCTCTATGGGTGGAGGAGATAATGGGTTCTCCTTTATGGGTGGAGGAGATGGGTACTGCTCTATGGGTAGGAGATAAACAAGCATCTTCCATGGGCTGGAGAGGTACTGCGGGTGACGACTCTCTAGGTGGAGAAGCCAAAGGTGAAATAGTCTTGATATTAATGGAAGGCTCCTCTACGGGTGATGAAGGAGGTGAAAGGTGTTCCTCTGTGGGTGGAGGAATAGGTGAGGTGGGTTCCAATGTAGAAGGAGGACTTCGGGCTAGGATTTCCTCTATGGAAGGAATATGAGGTAATTGGGCAGCATCGGGTGTATCGCTGAAAATAGCGTGGACCTCGCGGGTATGGCTATCATGAGTTGAAGTCTCTCCGGTTTTATCAGTATAACGGGCATGATTAGGAAAGGGTTTCTTGAAGATGTGTAGGTTTTGATTAGTAGGTACGTTAGGATTATCCACGGTTAACTCACCTTTATCAAGCATTTCTTGGATAATGTTTTTGAAAGTGATGCAATTTCCGTCACTATGATCCTTTACTCGATGATAGTTACATAGAATTCATGTTCTTTATACCATGCAGGTGTGGGGTGAGTAGGGTCAAAACCAGTGTGTGGTTTCATGGGAGGAAGGGTGATGGCCCCAACTTTGATGAGCTTCTCTAAGATAGAAGAATAAGGTTTCCCAATTGGGGTATATTTCCGTTGTTCCCATCTGAATTGAAAAGTATAAACGGGTGAGAGATTAGATGAGGGGCTAGCCTGATTTGATGGATGAGTTGGGCTGGCTTTGAGTACCACTGCATTAGCGGTCCCCTTGGCCTTTGAATAATTGTTCTGTGGTTTTGAAGAAGAAGAGGTATCATTTGACTTGAATGCCGAGTTCTTATTGTGTAATTGGATTTTCTTCTCTTTAATAGCCCAATCTCTAGCTTTCGTGTCATGGTGAATGCTTCGTCAAAGGTTTGGAAGGTTTGGACCTACAGGGTCAGTGAGATATGCCTAGCACAAGCCTGTGTGAAGAGTTCGATAAGTTTGGTTTGTGGTAGTTGGAATGTGAGTTGATTGATCAGGCTACACCAACGAGTAACAAAATCTGTGATAGATTCATAGTCATACTGACGCGTAGAGTATAGGTCAGTCATGGTAACCTTCTTAACAGATATTAATGGAGAAGTGATCCAAGAAGGCTTGGGCTACCTGATTAAATGAGAATATAGAGTGTCTAGGCAACCCACTATACCAATCTAATGTGGGTCCAACCAGAGACATGGGAAAGGTCCTCAGGAGCAAAAGCATCATCATGGGCGATCAGATAGCACCCATGTTTGAAAGACCACAAATGTTGTTGTGGGTCTTCTTTGCTATTGAAATGGTTGAATTTAGGCATTTCCCAATGCATGGGATATGGACATGGATAGGAATGGAGGGGTGGATAGGCTCATTACAAATCTCATCGTAGGTGAGAGTGTTGTGGGAGCCAGAAACTGATGCCTCCAATGTCTGCATCTTGTCCATCATTAACTTAATTAGGTCGTTGGTAGGTTGTGATGGATGGGTGCCTCTTGTAGCGTAAGAGGGTTGGTGTTGGGCATATAACGAGGGTGGCATTCCAGTATATGGTGTTGTTGTATAGGTAGATTGAGAAGAAGGTAGTGAAATAGGGGGTACGTACCCAGAGTGAATAATAGATGAAACAGGAGGTTGCTGATAGTATGTATATGGAGGTGGAAGGGTGGCAATGGGGGCTAAAGATTGTGGAATAGAAAGGATGACATTTTGAAAAGGGGTAGGGGTCACCGACACCAGGGGTGGTAGTGTAGCTATGGGTATATGTGAGACAATAGGTGCAGATGAGGTTGTGTTCTTGGTGGTTGGCGAAGGTATAGTGGATGTGGCAGGTGTAACGGATGTAGAAGATGTGGCAATCATAGCGGGTATAGGGCCTAGCTATGAAACGACTAGGGGTAAGGTAGATGCGGGTAGCGTGGAGCCAAATGGGGCTGACGACAGGAGTGGGAATGAGATTCAGGGGGATAGATACGGGCATGCCATATATCAACTGACCTGAGGCATCTCGAGTGGATGAGTGGGAAAGGTAAAACTGCAAGGCAACGAGATTTTGGTCAAGGAGTCATGTGAACTCCTCATCTCCTTTGGTGATAGTGATAGGTTGGGTAGGATCCATGGGTGATAAAATAGAAGGTGGTGAAGGACTAGGGGGGAGTGGTTGATGGACTGGCGTGTAATATGAGGGCATTCTCTTGGCTTTGGGTCAGCACCATGTGAACAGGTACTGATCGGGTTGGACTGTTTTCTGTAAATGACATAGAAATACAGTAGAGATATGAGAAATAGGTGGTAGTAGGTGGATTAGGTACCAAATGTCAGCTGGAAGATTTACACAGTATAACCGATGTCGGTTAGGGTAAACCAACGCCGGTCATAGGTAACCATGGTCGGTCACTGTGGAAAGTGGAAAGTTGGTCAAAATATGGTAAAAGGCCAATAATCTTCCAAGTATGCAAGATGCTAATGGGATTTACCAGTAATAAAGTGAATATGATGATAGTGACAGAGACTTTGAAAAGAAAAGAAGGTGAATAGGTGTCCTTTTGGGTAGGTTGACCAAAAGAACTGTAACTGACATGGTTAGGTAAAACAGATGATGGTCAGAGGGTAACCGACGACGGTTGCTGGACTGACACCGGTTACTGTGAAATTGAGACAACGATGAAGAAAATGTGGTTGTGAGTTAAAATTTGATGTGGAATCAAACCCAGAATTCTGAGAATGATGAGAATATGGTCCAAGCACACTCAGATGAAGATGGAATACACCAACTGTGATTAGGAGTGTGCAAGGGGAAATAAGAAAATGAAGAACGAATCCTCTCACCTCAAAATGCAAGCCAAGCAGAAACACTAAGAAAAATACGATCCTAAGATTGCCTTTTCTATTATGTTTGTTTAGCTTATGCTATTTTAAGGACTGACTCATGAACTTTAGAATAGAGTTTTTTTTGGTGAGGATGGCTTCCTATAAAGAAGGAGATCTATAGGGAGAGGTTTCAGGTATGTTATGGTGAGGGTAGGATTTTCTCTGAAGTATGACTCGATAGAAACAGCAAGCTGAGTGCCCACTATGCCATGATCATGTGATCACCTACAACTTCTTTCAGGAAATATGTTGTTTAAGAATGTGTATATTTTCAATTTTGTGGTGTTTGGATATGACTCAGAGAGAGAGAAAGAGAGAGAAAGTGCTTTCTACGATTCATTTGTCAACAATCATATGGGAATGACTTCCAGTGTATAGGTTGCCCTCAATTAATGTGAGTTAATACAAAAAAGTAGAATGAAGTGCAATGATTTTTAAACCCAAATCTAAATGTAGAATTCGATGCCACAAATAGATGAACAGGAGAAGGGATGGTCTTTCACTAATGTGATACTAATGAAAGGGAAGAAATGTTCATTTTAAGCACCAAAATATGATTGCTTTTAGATAATATAAGAGGAGAAGGTTCCAGGGGAGAAAGTTTAATGTAAGAACTTTTTAGAAAAGAAACAAACATACAATATTTTCACCTAGAACTTAAAGAATGCAAGGAACCCCGAATGGGTCCCACCGGGCGTGCCAAAATGTTTCCCTGATTCTAGATCATTTCTTCGAATGTTGATGAAATAAATAAGGGTAATGGGCTAGGAGTAATACCTGTTGAAATGCTGGTTGATAGGTTGTTGTGTGCGTATGACTTCTAAATCCACAGATGATTGTGAGAGCTTCCTTTTTGCTTGGAGGAACTACTTGAAATGGAACACAAGACCACCAAATAAAAGTTAAACAATATATGTAATGGACTTCCTAGCATGTGCTAGATCTGGTAAGTGTGATACTTCCTAGACGACTGTCAATCCACTGTTTAAAGCAAATTAATGCAAGAAATAAAGGAAATCCTATTGTAGTTAAAATGATTTAGGTATCTCATTCGTCTACAATAAGTAAATTCATTCACAACAGGCTAAGCTATGATTGAATCTGAAGGTCAAGGTCACTGTCAAGGTACTGATGCTAGTTAGGGTGAGATTCTGGGTGGTTTTGGGTATTTAGTGGAAGTTTAGGAGCTTTGTTCTTGGTTTCTGGTAAAATACCCAGAGACCAACATCGGTATGGTATGACCAATATCAATTTAGGCTAAGCAGCGATGGTTGTGGGTAACCGGCGTTGGTATGGTTGGGGTACACGAAACTCAATAAAACTTGGCTGGGTAATAGATCTGAGATTAGATGAAGATGGAAGGGCAATAGCAAGGTCCGTATGGATCTGAGGTATGCACATGAATGATTAAGGTCCAGGTATAGGTAATGTAAGGGTGTGGATAAAAAGATGGTCAAGTTTGCATGGAGATAAATTATGGGGGAATGGAAATGAGAGAAAAATATAAATAACAGATGTAAAAGGATCTACCAAAATGATGAATGGATGAATGTTGGTTAACAGGACTTACTGTTTATATGATCTTGGTGCCTGGTTGGTAATGGTGGGTGATCAAATGAATTTGGTGTAGTGCTGGTGCTTCCCCGGATGTTCTCGTGAAGGTAGATGGATGTGTGATTACTTCTGGTACTGGTTATGGATGCTCTGATGTGTATACTAATGCTAGATCTGCTTGTATGTAGCTATGGTTTCGTCACTTGTTCTCAAAAGACGTGATTATCTCTCTCAAAAAATGTGTCAACCTCTAAATAAGGTTATTTTTGGGGTTAAATGGTAACCGATGGAGGTTCCAGCTTAATTAGCGACAGTTAAGGGTAACCGATGTCGGTTAGGGTGGGATTTCCTAGGTTTACTAAATTGAGCAAATCCCGTTGATTTTCTGGGATCTCGTTTCATTTACTCTACAGATTAGCATAGAAACTTCCTTCTAATGGGCGGGAATGTGGTTAGAGGGAATGTACACATTGATTTTTAGGGTTTGGGTAGGTCTTAGTTAGTTATGAAAAGTTACTAAGAAGAGGTCTTCGGGTGATCTGGCTTGATGAGGTGTCTAGGTGAGGTGGATATGTGGGCATTATCCTAGTTAATATATTTAAATAATAAATATTGTGAGGATAATGAATTAATTTAATTAAACTAATATTAGAGTGGGATGAAAGGGGCCATGATTAGGTGAATGTGTTCAAGGTGTTTATTTGACAAGGGACCAAAGGGGAGTGTGACCTAATTTTAGTGTTACAACAAGACCTATGCAGTACCATGGCAACAATCTCCCCCTTTTTGCATTAATGAAAAAGGAATACCTGTATCAACATGTTCCTCATATTTCTCAGCTTCATAGGATCATCTTATGGTTAGAAACATCAACCAAAGGTCTCAAATAAGCTAAAAAACTTGAAATTCCACTCAAAAACTGGGTTTTGGCCTCTTTGTAATTATAAAACATCATGCTCCCCATGGGAAAAACATTTACACCATTTTAACATGATAATAAACATGAATAAAAACATAATATTTACATTGCATTGAGCTGAGACATCATCATCCACCTTCTAGACATGCAAAAATTGAGATTTCTCACCTCAAACATGTTTTAGCCTTCATAAAATCACTATAATTGACTTGTACCTGAGACATAAACTCCATGATCATGCCAAAAATGTCATGTAAGAGCTAAAAAAATCATATTATCTTCATTCATGGGATAACTTTTCTTATCTAGGCAAAAAATAAAGAGAACGTATGCACTTAAGTACCAAAAAAAATCCTAAGGACAACATATGAAGAAAAATCATGAGTATTTCACCAACATGCATCATCACACAAGATTGTTGCACCAAAGAAGGAGGATTAAAATTGGATAAGATGGACATTTAGACCATGAGCACATGATAAGTGCTTAGTACTGCAAATAGATATTGTAATGGATTACATGATAAAATATATCTTAGGGGAACAAAATATGGGTTGTGTAATAGAGGAGACCCCAATGGAAATATGGATGAAAGAATAATATGTGGGATGAGAAAATATGAGACAAGGAGTTGAGTAATTCATAAAAATAAACACACCCAACAATGGGAACACCATTTCATAGGAAATAAAGATGAAGAAAGAAGTTTACATGGAGGAAATTGAAGCATAGTAGTCTAAAAAGGAGTCTGCGAGAGAATACTAGAGGAATAAGAGTGTGCAAAGTAGCATACAAGAGAAAAGAGTGTAAATATAAGGTGGAAGTTTGTGGTCAAAAGAAATTTCCACGAAGGAAAACAATGAGGAGTGATTAGAGAAAGAGAATGCAAATATGCACAATTCGAGAGGAACATAAAGAATGTGTAAACATGGAAGAGTTTAATAGTGGTATAGTGACACTGCAAAGAGACGTAGTAGTTTCCTTATAGATAATAGAAGAGGGGGATAATTTTTAAGCCAAAAATTATGTGAAATGAATGAGGTGCAATACAACGAGAAGAGGAAAATTAAAGTGGCTAAGAAAATCCACACTTGAAAGAGGGAAGAATATGTTTCCCATAGCCACTAAGGTAGATTGCATGGTGAATAAGTGGGAATGTAACTAGGAGATAAGGTACTAAGTAAAGTGCATGATTATGAAGAGGCATAAGAGAAGGGGCTAAGATGATAGATTATCCAAGATGAAGCTGAGGAGATAATTTTTTGAGTAGAAAGATAGTTGCCTAGAAAGGTGCAAAAAGATGGATTGCGGCCCCACAGGGGTCAAGAGAAATAGAAGTGAAGGAAAATATTATGAGAATATATTAGGAAGGGAGATGAATATTTCATGAAAGAAGTACATAATGAAGCGAATCCCAATGTAGAGAAGGGTAAATTTAGATAAGAAATCTAGAATGTATACTTCACAGTGGATCCACAACAACAAGTGTGCAAAGGGATGGATGCATAAAGGAGAAGAGGAGTGTGATAGAAGATAGTTAGTATAAGAAACAACATGAAGTGGAGAAGGTGCGTAGAAAATAATATAGTTGGTAATTGCACAATTGCATAATGCATGAGAATAATATGTTACAGTAAAAATGTGACAAGAAGAGGAAATATGAACAAGTGCACCTGGATAAAATTTTCAGCAAAATCATGTAGAGATAAGAAGGGTGTAAATAAAGATAATATTGTAAAGAAATAAAGTATATATATGGAAATTCTCACGGTGAAGAAAATCCTCGAAGGATTTAGATAGAGGTGAATGGACATAGGAAAGCGAAATATTGTATGGGGGAGAAATCATTGTAAGAGTATAATCAAAAAGTATAATGATTAAAAAATAAGCCTTAGGATGAGAAGGATGCTTCATGGTGGGAAAAATCTCACGTAATGGAAGATTTTTCTAAATAATACGATTGTGAGAGAGAAGAATAATTTTGACAAGGAAATACTAACACGTGATCAATGATAAGGATCCATTTGGAGGAGGTATGATATGGTGGTGATTTTCATCTCATCAAAGTGCACATGATAGTATACAAGAGTCACCAAGAAGTGATGAGGGACTGGAATATATTCCATCAGAAGCATTGAGGATAGGATGAGGCTCAAAGGATGAAGGATTGGGACTGTTTTCCTTGATAGTTAATATGGTTATATTAACACTTACTAAATCTACTTGAGGTATACCTCAATTTTAAGTACCTTGGGTATTTGATGCAGGAGCATATAATGTTTTGAAAAAAATTACAAATTATTTAGTTAAGTATGGGTATGCATAGAATTTGGAAATAAAATAACAAGGAATAACAAGCATGAAAAAATAAGAGGAAGTTTATATGCAAGTCTTAACAATGAATACTTGACACAGAAATAAGACGGTACTTGTGTATTTTATTAATATCAAAATCAAGCATTACAAAAAAATGAGAGAGATGTAATATTTATAGATATTGAACATCTTCTATCTCATCAACAATATATGGAAACAAATAACCTAATATGAGAAAATATGCAGAAATAACATATTGCCCCTAACTTCCCCTATTTCCCCTCATGGAAATCATCTGAGAACAAAAATATGCAAGATATAACATGATCCCACAAACATAGGGATGAGAACACTATCACTTAGTTAACTAAACATTGAGGATAACTAATACCTATTTAAATAAGTTTAAAGTATTTAAATTAAATACTTTAACTTATTACATTTATTCAAATATCAACTAATGATTAATTAAGCTATGTTTTATTCCTAACATTCCCCCCTTAATTCAGCATGGTCTCAAGTGAACAGGAGAGAAATTCTCTAAAACCCTCAAATTTACCTCGAGCAAGTGACTTTGTGAAGACATCTACATGTTGCATATCTATTGGGAAATATTGGAGCTAAATATTGTTTTTCTGAACATGTTCATGAATGAAATGTACCTGCACCTCAATGTGGTTGGTGCACTAATGAAAAATTGGATTCCAAACAAGTTTTACTACTCCTTTGTTTTCAACATGTAGGATAGTTGGATCTTTCTGTGGTATTCCCAAACCTTCAAGTATACGTCAGAGCCATATCACTTCACAGATAGCTCCACCTGCTGCATGATATTCTGATTCTATGGAGGATCTTGAAATACAAGTTTTCTTCTTACTCCCCCATGATATCGGTCAAGATCCCAAAAAGAATACAAATCCTGAAGTGGATTTACTATCATTTATGTTTCATGCATGATCTGAATATCCTATCAAGAAGAATTTATTATTCTTCTTATATTCTAGGCCATAGTCCATATTTCCTCTGATGTACCTCAGTATCTACTTTGTTGCTTTCTAATGAGAAACCCTTTGTTCTTGCATGAACCATGAAAGATATTTGACTACATAGCTGATATCCGGCCTAGTGTAAGACAAGTAGATGAGACTCCCGATCAATTGTCGATAGAGAGTTGCATTTATTTGTGGTGATGGATATGTTCGATAAAATTGAAGTCTTGTCTCCATTGGTGTGGAAAATGGCTTACAATCCATCATATTGAATTTCTCAAGCGTTGTCTTGGCGTATTTCAATTGTGACACAAAGATATTATTTTCTCTTTGCCAAAATTCAAGTCTAATACAATAATGTTGAAGCTCGAGATCAGTCATGTCGAATGATAATGTTAGATATTTCTTTGTTGACTCAATCATCCTCATTGATCCTCCAGTGATGACTAGATCATCGACATAGACTACAACGATCACTATCTCACCCCCTTTATTTTTTAGATAGAGATTATGATCATATGGACTATTGTTGAATCCATGTTGAATGAGATGCTCGTCGATTTTTATGTACCATGCCTTGGGAGATTGCTTTAGACTATATAGTGTTTTTTATGAGTTTACATACCTTTTCCTCTTTACCTGGTATAAAAAAACCTTCTGATTAAGTCATGTAAACTTCTTCCTGTAAATCACCATTAAGAAAGACACTTTTCACATCCATTTAGTGTATTTTCCAACCAAATTGTGTAGCTAGAGAAAATATTAACCTAAAAGATTTTATCTTAGCTGTGGGAGAAAAAGTCTCCTCATAATCAATGCCTTCTTTTTGAGCATATTCCTTAGCAACTAGTCTAGCCTTGTGTTTATCAATTTTTCCATCTACTTTGTACTTTATTTAGAAGATCCGTCTACATCCAATCAATTTTTTTCCTAGTGGAAGATATGTAAGTTTCCATGTATTATTTTTCATAAGCAACTTATATTCTACATCTAGAACATCTTTCCAGGGTTTAGACTGTAGGGCTTCTGATACTGTGGATGGCTCAGTAGTTTCAAAAAATTTACCCATTATGGCCAAATTGACCTCATTTCGAACCATATTGGCAGTCCTCGTTCCAGTGGTAGATGTGTCAGGGATACTATCCAATTTTTCATCTCTCATCATACTTGTATATCATTTAGGCATACTTTAGTGGTTCTTGTGGGAGGTTGAATTTCACCATCTTCCCCATCATTACTGTCATCATCGAAGTGATTACCATCCTCTATTTTCATTGCAGGGATGATTTTTTCATCATGTGAGTGTATGGAAGGAGCGTCTGCTTCTTTCTTCTCAAATAACTCAACATCCCAGCTAGTGTCTACCCTTCTTGTTCTTGCATCCATAAGTCTATAGCCAATTGATTCATCAATGTATTCCAAGAAGATAAGTTTTTTTGATTTCATATCAAGCTTAGTTCTTTGTTTCTTTGGAATGTACATACTTTCTTTACACCCAAAAAATCTAAGGTGTGAAATAAATGGCTTATGCCCTGACCATGCTTCCTGAGGTGTTACTCCATCAAGAGCTACAGTGGGAACTTTATGTAGTAAATAGACTACCATTTTAGCTGCTTCAGCCGAAAATGTTTTTGATAAACCTACATCATCAATCATATAATGCACCATATCCATGATAGAACTATTTTACCTTTCAACAACATCTTGTTGTGGTTTGTGAGGAGGAGCCATTTGACAACGAATGCCATGTGTTTCCAAAAAATCATTAAACTCATTGCTGGTGTATTCTCCCCCTCGATCTGAGTAGAGTGTTTTTATTTTCCTAACATACTCTATTTCAACAAGGGATTTGAATTTCTTGAAAGTTTCAAAAGCTTGGTATTTTGTAGAAAGACAATATATCCACATTTTTCTTGAAAAATAATCAACAAAGAGCATGAAATATTGAAACCCAGAGTGGCTAGGTCTCATTGGTCTGCATAGATCGATATGCACCAAGTCAAGTTTTTCCTAAGACCAAAATGTACTATGTTTGAATTGTGATCTATCTTGTTTTCCTCCCAAACAATGTTGACATTTATCTGTATCATTTTTTAATAAGTGGCAAATCCCTAACCATATTGTATCAATGATGTAGTGCCCACTTCCCTTTGACACCTTTTTGCTTTGATTTCGATACTGTCGATACACTTATGGACATTGTTGTAGCTTTTAATTTATCATGATACTAGATGTTAGAGATACTGGACTGTTGTTTTTGATTCATATATGATGCATGTGGATTATTAGAGACATTTTATATTGATGATGATATGTTGTGGACATGGTTATTTATATATATTTCTAACATGCGATATACTTTCATCGCCATGAGTAGGTTTTGATAATTTAATCAATGTTGTGATAATTTTTTGGACATGGATGAAAAGTTGGATATAAATGTTTCTAGAAATTTGTAAATAGTTTATAATTACTTAGATGATATTAATTCATATATAGATTATTTTAGATTTATATTTAATATTTTGGAATGAATGTTTTAATGCGGCCATGAAGCCGAAGGAGGTATTCTGTGTTTTGTAGGTATACATATATATTCACAACAACATTGGGGGGATTGGAGACCAACCACATTGGAATTCTAGGTGAATCCAACTCACCATGGAAATAGGTAATTGTGTGCGTGTGTTATAATTATTTGGTTAGGGGAAAAGTGTGACTAAGGGGACATGTGTTTTCTTTGGTTTTATTTTCCCTTTTATTTATGTTAGTATGTGTTTCTTTTGAGAGATGTAACTTACTTGTTTTATTTATTTAGATTTTATGTATGTTGTTCCCCTTTATCTTAATGGGTCTAAGTGTCTTATTAAAGTTAATAAATATTGTTCTAAAATAATTAAAGATGTGACCAAAAGAATTTTATTTATTAGATTTGATTTGATCTTGGATTTTGTGTTGTGTGTTGAATGTTTGAGATTTTGAGTGTTGTACACTCTACCCTTCATGGGAAACTCGAATTTGGCCTTAAGGGCCAATTTTGAAGGCTTGTGGGACAAGTTAAACTTGTCCCAAAACTCTTAAATTTACATAACAACCCTACCTATGGGTTGGGGGGGTCAAAATTAGACCCCGTTAGGTGTTTTGGGAAGATAAAACTTGGTGAAATGTTTATTGCACTTTCTTTCAAGTAATTAATTTTGTCCTTGGGGGTGTGGGCTTAGATTAAATGTGTAAGTTTCTTTTCATTCCTCTCACCCACCAATTTATGGTGCATTGGGGTTGAGGTTTGACTTCTTAGGTGGAGTTTAGGATGAGTGATGTGGCATCCTACATGGAGCCACCTCATCCCCCTCTCTCACTTTTCTATTTATTGAATCTCTTTTGCTTGTTTGGGGGTTACTTGATCATTTTGTGCTCTTTTATTTTGGACAGTTAGAGGATTTTTGGGAGTGCTTATGGATTTTTGGAGCTTTTGGATGCTTTCTTGGTTTTGAAGGAGCTTAGAGACTTACTCTTGGAACAAGCTCTACTGTGGAAAGGTAGGAGCTTTACCTTGCTTATGTTATGCTTTATTTTGTGTTTTTGTGTTTGTGTTGTGTATTGTGTATTGTTTTTCTTTGGAGTGCTTGTTGGGTGTGGGTAGATTGCCTAAGTTATAAGTAGGAGGATACTATGGGGATTTTTAATATAGGGAGGAATAAGATTTTACTTTCTTATTTAGAGGGATTTTGGGTTGGGTGCCCCATATAGGATAAGGAATGCTTGTATTTCATACTTTTTTCTTTTATGCGGGAAGCATAAGATATTGAGGGCGGCATAAGAGTATGTGGGAGGTATAAGGGGTACTTGAGGAGGCATAAGAGTATGTAGGGGAATTGAGATATGCATTGGAAGCTTTAAGATGGGCACCCATTCCCATTGGGAGGCATAAATGGCCTCCTCATAAGTATTTCTCCTTTCCTTGTTTTTGTTGTTATTCTTTCTTGTGTTGTTATTTTTTTGAATGTGGTTAAAGTGGTTATGAGATATTTTTTTTGTTGTGGAAGATTTTTTTTTTCCATGTATTATAATTTATCTCCCATTGAAATGTGGTTGGTGCTCGGGGGCCAATGGAGAGGATGGATTCTCCTATTCATTGGATATCTTGGTTGGGTGGAGAGTGTTTCCTCTCCCCCAGTTTGTTGTGAATAAAAAAATATATTGGAGGAGCTATCTTGATGGAGTTGTGAAGCTTGGAGTTTTTTTGGAGACCTTGTGAAACTTCCTTCGTGTTATTCCCACTTAGAGTGGAGGAACTTCTAATATTGTATTTTAATTTTAGTTTATATTCTTGTATGATTTCCCACTTTAAGTGGAGGACATTGTGTTGATCTTGTGAAGGAAAGTTGCATTCAAATAATTGTTATTAAAGTTGTATTGTATGTGGAAAGAAACAACTAACAAAAGAAATAAGAAGGATTTGTATTGTAGATTTAGTTTTGCAAAAAGAAAAGAAAGTAATTCTCTTTATTTGAAATCTTGGTTGTATTCTGAGAAAAGTAGTTCTTTGTGTTCAAAGATATGAGCTATTTTCAATGGAAAAGAAAGTCTACTTTCATTGTGATGTTGTTTTATTGTAAATGTGAAATAAGGAAATATAGTAGTTGTAAGAAGTTGAAAATGCATGCATAGTAAATTTGAATGTAAAAGAAAGTTTTTGTAGTTATTTTGGATAGTTGAGTTATAGTAAAAGTGGAAGAGAAAAAAAAATTGAAATAGGGAGTTGTTGCATTTTGTATTAGAAAAACAACAATGTAGAAGTAGATATAAATCCTTTATTTTACTCTTGGAATTCAAAGAAAGTTAGTTGAATAAAATGGAATAGATCGTGTAGTTGTTATTATTACTATTGGATTTCAAAATGTTTTAAATGAGAATTTTTAATTAAGAAAGGATCAAATGGAAATAAATATCAAAATTGGAAACTTTAGATGCATAAAATTAAGTTTAGAATGTATTTTAGAACCTTATATTAAATTTTAGTTTTGTGAAAATCTCATACTTTAGGTTTTGTTTCTTAGAAACAGGACTGCCAGCCTGTGCAGAGTGGTGGTCCTGTAACCACCACTCAGGCTAAGGGGGTGGTCTCAAAACTATCATTTAGTAGGGTGGCGGTTCGTGGTTTGTCACCCAAGTAGGGTGGTGGTTCCAGGACCGTCAATCTACTCTAGGCAGCAATTCTGTCACTTACACAAGAACTCCCTGGATACGCGCCTGTGTAGAGTCTTTAACTAGTTTATACTAAATTTTAAGTTGTAAAATTTAACTAATAAACACCAACAAGAAAACAATGAGTAATCCCATGGATTTGAGTAATAAAAATCATACAAATGGTGAAATTAAAACATTTTTTCAGTTATAACAATGGGGGTAGGTTTTTCCCCAAATAAGAAACTCCAAATTCATATAGTTTGGAATTAAAACCAGATTGGTTGAGGAAAAACCCTCCCAATCCTTGAGTGGAAGTTATGACAACAATAAAACTACAACTAAAATAATCTAAACTAGATCTCCATGTATGATCCTCCATAGTACTTCCTCCTTTTCTCCCATGGCTTCCTCTCCTCCAACCTGCAATTTCTAACAATACAAATAGACTTAATGAGGAGAATAAAATGAAGGTAAGGCTTTATCAAAAATCCATAAGAATTTTTAGGGCTAGTTTGGAACCCTAGGATCTAGTGGTCAAGATTCTTTTGATCTAAGGGTGGAGGATTGACCCTACTTTTTTTTGGTAGAAATGTATTTTAAATGTTTATATTTAATCCTTAAGAGTATGTGTAGATGGGATAGTGGGGCCATTTAATTACCTTGTGGTGTTAAGTCTTTATTAATCATTAGCTTGTTTTAGGAATTTAAACTATTAGGATAATGAAAATAAAGTAATTAAGCATGAGGTTAATCATATTTGGATTGAACATTAATTAATAAGAGAAAACAATTAACCAAGTAAATTAGTCTACGGTACCTTCCTAATAAATAATTTATTTATGGACCTTAGAGATAAATTTGAGATTATGTTAACCCTTTTATCTCGATCTAGTTCTTTAATCGTAAACTGGGGTTTAGTGGTGTAAGTTATTTTAATGAACCCTAAGGGTCAAGCACCCTTGTAACATTCTTATAACTTTAAAAAAAATAGTTGTAATTTTCGGGTTAAGTGTTAGGTTGAAGCAAGTTCCTAGAACGTCATTTTTGCGAGTGTTATAGATGAAGTGTGTCAAGATGGCCAAAACTGACATGTCCAAGTCTTCAATGCCATAGTTAAGCTAATGATGTATCCTTGGCTACAAGTGCTATATCATTTTATTGAACAAAATCCAAATGAAACATTCTTCCCACAATCAAATCTTTTGCAACAATTTTCAAGCTTCGTGACTTATCTCAAATTAGGCACATCTTTTTACCACCTTTACAATCAAAGTCAATTTTTAGATTGTGATCTAATAACTGACTCACAGATAAAAAAAAATTTGTTAAACTAGGGATGTAAAGAACATCTGTAATTTTATAATTATGTTTCCTAAGTGGTAGTGAAATGGAACCAATGCCTTCGACACTGTAAGATGTATCATCACTCAAAGAGACATGGTTTTTTGTGGGTGTTGTAATCATTACGAAGAACCAATATTTCTTTCTTGTCATGTGTCGAGTTGCACTCGAGTCGACATACAAAATTTTATTTGTAGAATTGGATAATTAATTTGACTGTGCAAAATATAGGAATTCGTCATCATCAAATTAATCTTCTTGTTTGGCTACATTTCCTTCTTGAGTTCGTTTCTTTTTCCACTTTTGATTATTTTTTCCCTGTTTAGTCTGTTATTGGACTAATTTAATTTTTTGGTAATTAATCTTTTTACCACATGATGATCCTTGTTGGAATGCGTTACACCAACAATTTTTTAACTCATGTCCTTTTCAACCACAAATAAGACATTCTTATTGGTCCTTTTGGCCTTGTTGAGTATTACCTTGCTTTTGAGTTTGTTTACTAGAGTTATCTTGCTTTTTCCCTTTTTTATTAGAAGCAAGTTCCTACTCTTCAGTTTTAGTAGTTGAGTGAATAACTTCCTTTTGTTGTAGCATATTCACTAACTCTTAAAAAGTTGTTGTTTGACCAATTATGTTTAACATGGTCACAAAAATCATATAAGAAGGAGGAAGAACTCTCAATACTATAGGCACGAGTGATGTGTTAGTTACTTATTCTTCCAAAGCTTGAAGTGATGCACACAAATTTGCTACTCTTCTCAAAAACATTTCAACTTTCTTAATTGGTTGCATTTTCAAGTTCAATAGTTGACTCTGGAGATGAAGCATTGTGTTCTTATTTTTGGACTCATATACTATTTTCAACTTTTCCCAAGAATATTTTTCTATTTTCGCCTCATGAATATGAGGTTGTACCTCATTTGAAACACTAAACAAGATTATTCACTTTAATTTTTGATTTGCACGATCAGATGTAGATTTTTGTGTAACATTTGTTGCAGATCTTGTTAATGTACCAGAAACAATGGACCATAGATTTTCAAAATCAAGTTATGCGTAAATGTTTATTTTCCATGCTAGATAATTATCATAACGCAAAAATGGAGAATTCGGAAAAAAGAATTTTGGTGACGTAATTGTGACCATTGCGAAAAGTTATAAACAGTAGAAGAAAAAATTGAACACATTTCCCCCCTTAAAGCATGCACACCCCCCCCCCAAAAAAAAATTATATTTTATTCAGTTCGGGCTCCTTTTCAGCCGTGTACAATGAATTTTTGGCACTATTGGCTCTGTGGCCGATTTGAAAAAAAATAAAAAATTTGGACTCTTTGGCCTCTTTTCAAATGCAATTTTTTTTTTTTTGCAATTTTTTCAAAACAAATCTTATTAAAAACTAGAACAAGATGTAAAGCTTGCAAAAACGCACACTTTCAAAAAAAAATGGCACTTCAATCTAAGGTACCAGTTGAAAGTTATGAATTTTTTAAATTTTGATTTCAATATCTTTCCTGTTCCCTTTCCCAAAATGGAAAAAAAAATTCTATTCTTCTAATTTTTTCTACAAAATCCAAAAATGATTTTTTTTTTAAAGTGTATTTTTTAAAAGAAAACACAAATTACGGCTTACATGGATCAACTCGTACGCTTTAGGACACCAAAAAAGTTTAATCTCTTTGCCTGCTCTTTATAATAAACCTTGGGCTCCTTTTTCTTATTTATTTCTTCCTTGCTTTAGCTTCACGCAGGTATATTGTTGGGACGCAATTTTATTTTATTTCCTCTAAGATTTCGACGCTGACTCATTTGCAGGCATGTCTTCTTCTTCTCTTTAATGCTCTTGATCTGTGAATGTAATCTCCAGGTTGATTGGAGACTTTGGGATGTTGCTCTGGATAGAGATCTTCTCACAGGGACGTAGAATTCTCTTGCCAGATATATGAAAAGATAGAGAAAAGAGAAGACAAAGGAGAAGTTATGTAGGGAGCTTGAAAAGCTTTAGTCCCCACAATAAAAAAATATTGTATATTTTTTTGAAAATACTTCCAATTTTTTTAAAAATTACCAATACAGGTTTTAAAAAAATACCAGAGAATGAAACAACATCACCTTTTGCAATAGAATTGCATCTAGATCTGCAAGGGCCTGTTATTGCACTCCATGTGTTCTTTAACTACAAATCAGCCGTGATTCGGGGTGTGGATCCAAGTAGGGGTTGTGAAATGGTTGGGGGTATCTATGGCTCCTCCTAGCTCTATAATTTCTCTAGATCTCCCTAAATTTCCCCAAAACTTCCTACACTCTCTTTGGATCAAAATATCACTATGATACCAAATCTTGACAATGAATACTTGACACAGAAATAAGATGGTGCTTATGTATTTTATTAATATCAAAATCAAGCATTACAAACAAATGAGAGAGATACAATATTTATAGATATTAGATAACTTCTATCTCATCCACAATATATGGAAACAATTCACCTAATCTAAGAAAATATGTAAAAATAACATATTTCCCCTGATTCCCCCTACTGCCCCTCATGGAAATCATCCATGAACAAAAATATGCAAGATAGAACATGGTCCCAAAAACATAGGGATGAGAACACTATCACTTACTTAACTAGCAACTAAGGATAACTAATACCTATTTACATAATTTTAAAGTATTTAAATTAAATACTTTAAATTATTACATTTATTCCAATATTAACTAATGATGAATTAAGGTTTAAGTTTTATTCCTAACAAAAATTCCACCAAAATTTTGTGCAATATAAACCAATGAATGTAATACATAGTAGTAGTAAGTATGAGATAAAATAATGGTAGGATTGTAGAAGATTACGTGGAGTAGATTAGGAACAAATAAATAATGTAAAATAGTGTGTGTAATATTTTTGGAGTATAGAAGAGCTGTTTTTATTAACTAAGAAGATTAGAGATGAAATGATATTATTGGGAGAGTTGTGTATAATATAGAAGGGTGTGTGAAGGGAAAATAAGATAAAAATATGAGTTTTGAAATAAAATGGATTGAAAGGACATGTAGATGTTTTAAAGAAAGATCAGAAAGAAAAAGAGTAGTACATGTAATAATGTGAAGGTGAAGCTTAGAGCCTAGATTGCATAAAATAACTACGAAGAGGTATTACGAGGAGAAGGAAGGTAAAGAGTGCATGGTAGAATCAGTGGTTGGAAGAAAACAACAAATATGTTAGAATCTATTTGATTTATTTGGATAAGAGTGACTAAGTGGTTAGAGGAACCCAACAACTAGGTAGACATGTCATAGTAAGGTTGACCAAATAGTAGAAAGGTAGTTTAAAGCATTTATGAGTTTGAACTCAACTTTGGATTTGAGTGGGATGATATAGAAGTATCCACCAAGGAGAAATAAGTGTGAAAATGTGTCATTTAAGGGGGTTTAGTTTACCATATGTGGTTGTTGAATCTAAAGCATGGGAGACCAAGGAATAAGTGTAAAAGTGTGAAATGTGCAAGTAATGAACACAGAAGAATGATCTAGGTTATGTCCATATGAGGGCACTAAGAGTTTGTAAAAGATCCATTATAATGTGTGTAAGTTGTATAAAAACTAGTTACATGTTGGTTTCATAAAGGATTGACATTAATGTATGTATTTATCATATTTTTCATGACATTTTGTGACTTTGTAGTGGATGTAGGAACACTGCCCTCTACATTGTACAAGTACTTTCATACATTATCTTATAGTACATATGAACACCAACATGAGGGGTGATCCACCTATCACACTTTACATCACCCATTTGGGTAATAATGATCCTTCTTCATGAAAATAAACAAAGAATGTAAATATGAAAAATAAACCATAGGACATGTTACCTATATTAATTAAAAACACTCTCATAGAACTCAATTCTATCGATAATATCTCTGCAACCCATTTTATCAATATTTTCAAAAATACCTTTTGTAATTTTCATCACATTACATGACATAATATAAATTCCTTCACAACATTACAAAAAAAATTCTTTTAAATCAGTAATAGTATTAGTATTAGAAGAATTTAAAATACAACTACCAAAGCAAACATACTATTTAAAGAAAGTAAATATGCAAAATAAACCATAGGACATGTTACCCATCTTAGATTAAAAAACCCTCATATATCTCCCACTTAACAAGTATAGCTATAAATGCCTTTTGAATTATATATTTTTAAAAACTTATGTAAATTTCATTGCACTAAAGGGCATGATACAAATGCATGCAAACAATTACAAGAAAAAATTCTGCAAGTCACCAACAATGTTAATATAATATATATGAAATTATAATCGACACATAACACATACTATTCAAAGGAAGTAAAAATGTAACATCACCCACAAAGGGTGTACTTATCTTAGTTGATTATTTTATTAAACTTCATCATATTTGGAACTATTATAAATCCCACTTGACTTAGATTTACATGGCAAAACCATTTTGCAAGTTTCATCACGTTAGAGGGCATGATACACATATATGCGCAAAATAAAAAATACAAAATCTTCTAACTCACCTAAATGTTTTGTAAAACCCTTTTATAAATTTCATTAAATTAGATGGCATGATTAAAATGTATTAAAAAATTTGAAATAAAAATTTATTTAACTTGCCACTAATGTTGATATCACAGGAATGGAAATTGCAATGGAAAAGGCACAAAAATAAATAATAGCACCATTTCTTATAAAGAAGAACATGTTCAATATTATCAATATCAAAATCAAAAACAAAAAAATGTAAAAATAATGATAACTTCAGTATGTGTAGCATTGATTTTTATAAAAATATAGTATTCTCATTGCTCTTATTGTCCACAATAATAAGATTGGATAACTGCGAAGGTTATATAATACTAAAAACCAAATTTTTACCATGTATCTTCACACAAACACTTGTGCTATAAGAAAAACTCTAAAATACCCACTCATCATTGCATAAATTTGGTTAAATAACATAGGGATAATATAGAGTATCCTACAAAATGTGTCATATATATCTATTTTTGTTAACAATAGTTTATCACAAAAAACATGGTATAATAATCAAGTAAGACTTTTATTCTGAACTGAATGGTTGATTTATTAAAATGAAAAAGACACACAGGACTTGTACATACAATTTGATATGGACATAAGCTTAACAAGGGGTATTTTGTAGACAATCCACATGAAACAATATTTCTCAACATTTTGACTCCATCTATGAGACACATCATTAAGCGAGAAATAATTTTATTTACAAAAAATAAAGTTTTACAATATATAAGATAATTATTAATACATGTCCTTCACTATTACACGAGTCCCTTGATCATTTATTTATCATTATGTACAATAAGGTTTTTGAAGCATTGCTTAAAACTAGTCCATCAACTTTATCAAAAATCTTAAAAACCTATTCTATTTCAATCACCACACGTAATCTATGATCTCTATAAATATAAAATTTCATTCCTAACTTTGCAGGACTAGTTCGGCCTATCACACTGATTCTCAAAAAGTACACAGCCTTCAAATGGATAGTATAAGGAAGTGAGAGTTTAAACAAGATCAAAAAATAGATTGATTGCACGCTAGCACTCATCAACCCAAATTTCTCAAAGGATTTCATCCTTTATGCTTATGGTGCTGATGCAAGTGTTGATGTTATCCTAACACAAGAAAATGAACAAGGACTAGAACAACCAATGGCTTTCTTTAGTCAAACACTTAAGGAGTATGAAATGAAATGCAGTCACATGGAGAAACGTGTCTTTTTCATAATGCACATGTAAGATTATTCTCTCCATAAATCATATCAAGGTGTTAGTTTCTCACTCTAGTGTTAGAGACTTCATCATGGGAGTAAAAATCAGTCAAAAGAGAGCAAGATGAGTAACAAAAACTATGGAGTATGATGTGAATATCAATTCCACAAAGTAGGTAAGAGGCAGTATGCTCTATAAGAAGATTGCTAAGGATGCACAGAATGAACTAGAGACTTCATTATTTCTGGATGAAGATTTCCTATGTGTAAAACTAGAGCATAATGAAGATCTTGGCACACGCGGCTGAATGAAGGATATGGCCACATTCCTTTTCGAGGGTGCATACCCTCCCAGTTTGAACAAAGCTAAGAGAAGACATCTGATATTACAATCTATCACTTATGTTTTGATTGATGGAATTCTCTTAAATAAGACTCTTGATGACATGCTATTGAGGTGTATTCACAACAAACAAAATGAAAAAGTGTTAGAAAAATTTCACAATGGATTCTCTAGTGGAAACTTCTCTACCAAGACTACAACAATGAAGATCATAATGGTATGTATCTTTTGTCCTACATTATTCATGGATGCACACAAGTGGGTCACCTAGTGCAAAGAATGCACTTTCTTTGTAGGAAAGAAGAAATTCGCAGCGTTTCCCCTCCAACCAATTCAATTAGATCAGCATTTTGTGCAATGGGGGATTGAATTCATAGGCATGATTAACCCACCTTCAAGTGGTGGACACAAATGGGTGCTGACAACTGTAGATTACTTCACTAGATGGACAAAAGCTGTCGTGCTCAAGAAATTAACTAAGTCATTCATCCTTGAGTTCCTTGGAAGTATTGTAACAAGGTTTGGAATTATTCAAACAATTATCTCTGATAATTCAAAAGCCTTCCTTGGTACCAAAATCACTAATTGGGTGTCAAGCCTTGGAATATATTTGAATACTTCTTCCAATTACTACCCTCAAGGAAATGGTCTGGTAGAGTCAACAAATAAGAACCTAATCAAGATCTTGAAGCGGACCATGAATATCGGCCAAAGGAAGTGGATACAAAGGTTTCACGTGCGCTCTGGGAAGACATAATTACAATAAAGAAATAAATAGGAACTTCACCTTACAAGCTCGTCTATGGAAAAGAGGCTACTCTTCCTTTTACGCTAGAATTGAACTCCTTGGATCTTGCCCAGCAGCTAGAATTTGAAGGCACAGATCAGAGAGAAATTAGAATGCCAAAGCTGGTTGGTCTTTAAGAATCAAGGAACTCTATCATAATCAAGATAGAACATCATCAGTAACCAGCAAAGAAATGGTTTGTGTTATCCAAATAATTATCATAGTTATTTGGGTAACTTACATACATATTTTGGCTCTAAAATCTTCATTGCAGTAGCGTGCACCTCAGTTGTCTCCTTGGCACATTCACTTGCTCACTGTTTCTTCATGCGCACTTGTGCACATCCCCTTCTTCCCTTCCTTTCCTTTTCCTTTTCCTCTTTGTTCCATCTTCCCCTTTCATCATTGTTTTTGTGCAATTCAAGTGTGACTGAATGTCTGAGTGAGGAGTGTCCATCTACATCGGTCAAATCCATATACCCCTACCTTTAGAGTGTAATTGCTAGTGCCCAGCCTTGGGTTCTTTCTCGTTAATTTTATCATACATCAATCCCTCCTATTCTACATACTTTTATACATCCTCAGTCCCCATAAAAATTATAAATATAACGAGTACAAATGCCTCAAGATACTTGGCGACAGAGATTCTCTAGAGAACTTTCCCCTAATTTGGGGGAGGATCACTACTAGAATATTTTTTGTTGGGCTGGACCAGAAGCCCTCCGGGGAGTACCATAGGTTTGTAGGGGGCAACTATATAGGCATATCTAACCATATGGGGGATCATGATGGATCGTTGTTGCATGATGGGGATCACCAATGTTGGTCATCTTGGGTCATCCCATACGTTATATGAGTCGTCCCCCTCTCAAATAGTATCTAGAACATGATTGATATCATGTCTCATAATGGTTAAAATGGTGTGTCAGGTACATAATAGAACCCTAGAAAAAAGGGTAAAAGGTTGGAAACAATGGTTAAAATGGTGTACTAGGTACAAAATAGGAAAAATAAGCACAAGGAAAAAGTAATAGACTAGACCAACCGACAAAAAAAAAGGTCTTTGCGTAGCTACTCATACATAGTATAGAATAAATAAATAGAAAAATGATTTGACCAATGAAATTCTTATTAGATGAATTAAATCACTATGGAATTTTTCCACAGTATGAATGTTATGAACAAACATTAAGGGAATAGATAATAGAAGATATTCTATTAATTTTATGGAATAACTAAAAATCTAATCCCAAATTTATTGAGCTACCCATGAATAAAATCAATGCCAATTGTGTAACCACTTGGAAAATTATCAAACGTAATTTTATTATTATAAAACAATAAATATGAGATCAATGAATTTGACAATGATTAATCTCTATTGATATGTTCGAAAGATTGTAATGAAAAAAACCTCTTTTACAGGACAGAAAAATACATTCATGCGTAAAGAATATATTAGTATATTGTGTATAGATTCACTCTTCAAGTTGTCGATAAATATATTTCTCCATATTGCCCATACCCTCTGGGAAATATTGAAATTGAGCCATACTATTTTTTTTCCTTTTTTAAATGTATTTTTATGTATATTTCTATTTTTTCATAGAAAATTCAAAATTCTATTAATATATGCTTCTTCTATATATATTAATATATGCTTCTATATATATTAATAGAATTTTCTACACTTATGAATAGAAGTCAAATTAATGACTTTTAGATACTTTAAAAAAGTAGAAAACTCCTTGGGTCAATCGAAATAATAAATTGGGTTGCATCATCTATACATAACATGATACAATATTATTTGAAAAGAATAAAGGATCAAATGTTTTTGTTTTACAGATTAGAATTATTCACGCTCCACACTCAGGTCAAGTAGACCTCGTTCTTGATAAGATCTATTAACAAATAAATCATAGGGAGGGACTTATTTATGTCACAAAAAACAAATACTAAAGTAAGTGTCGGATTCAAATCTGGTGTTAAAGATTATAGATTAGCTTATTATACTCCACAATATCAGACCAAAGATATTGATATCTTTGCAGCATTTTGAGTCAATCCTCAACCGAGAGTACCCCCGAGGAAGTAAGAGCAACATTAGTTACGAAATATTCCATTGGTACATGGACCACTATTTCGACCCATGGAATTACCAGTCTTTCCAAGAAAATCCAACCTCCTTATAATAGCTAGAAGTGTGACCATGAAAATGGCTCCTTATTTAGTGAGATTATATGAAGAAATGCCCGAACCAAAATAAGTAATTGCTATGGGAGCTTGTACTATTACAAGAGGAATGTTTAGCACATATTATTATAGTAGTGTTCGTGGAGTAGATAAGTTAATTCCTATGGACATATCTTTTTCAGGTTGCCCTCCTAAACCATAAGCTATTATAGATGCTATAATAAAATTTCGTGAAAAAATAGCTGGAGAAATATCTAAAGATAGGACCGAGTCTCAGCAAGGAAAGAGGTATTTCATTAGAAAGCATAGGTTTGATATTAGACCCAATACTAAAAGTGAAGGAGAGAAGTTTTTTCATCAATATTATGAATCTCCATTAAAATTGACTTTAGAAATACCCTCTAAAACGTCTGAATCCATTTCAGAGATACTCTTTGAAAAACTTGAAAATAGATAGAGTTAGTTCTCTATCTATCTAATTGGCTAATGAATTATTGATGGGCAATGAATGATGAGGCAATGGAGGGGGAGGACAGGAAGAGTGATGCCTACATTCAATCGATTTATTTTCAAAGTAGTATGATCCAATTCAAAAATCTTGCCTAATTGTTTACGTCTAGCATATTTTTTTACTTTCCCTCGCGGGAGCGCGACCCTTTATCCTAGATCCGACATAGATATCTTTGAACCTTTTATGATGGTTGGAAATTTCTTCTACCTATTTCTTTGGGTAGGATACAAAAGACTTCTTGGATCCAAGAATTAAGAATGCTAAGTTTCTTCTTACCCAGAATGAGAAAAACACTTAGTAATCTGAATCTGAATCTATATAGAGGGGGGAGGGAGACATGGGGCTGCCTATCTATATATAGGGGAGTTTGAATATGAATATCCCTCAACCCCCCAGATAGAACTATAGGAAATCGATCAATCCCATTATTAAACTTAACTTGTTGGAAAGGGGAATTTTGTAACTCTTACAAAATCGATTTTGTGACCCCAGCCAAAAAACATGCATGATCCATTTCATGGATTATATATCCAGAATACTAAAAATATCAATAGTTATCTCTAGGTCTTCCAGTTGTGTTAGGAATGGAGGGGGTCACCCCAGAATCCAACCCCAAGACCCCAACCCCCGAAACCCGAACCCTTCCCCTCAGACCTGACCCCTCTACAAACTTAGATTGGGTTGGGAGAGGGTAAAAATCCCCCCAACCCTACGCGCACTCCCTGCGCTTCCACTTTCTTCATGAATATTGCATTCATCCTACATGTGTGGGCCTAAAACTTGATTCAATTAGTTAAGTCTCTGGACCTCTTGTGCTCCTCATGCATTACCTTGTAATAGCTACACCTTGACCATACATTCTTTGCTCATTAGTTTACCTTGATTCCCCCTGTGCGCATCATGCATGGCTCCCTTTTACCTTCTTCCCACACCTCATTCTTTTGTGATCATATCTTCATGCCCTCCTCTGTACCATTTCATACCACATCATTCTCTGACTCACTTGAGTGTGCCACATGTAATCATTCAAAGTGCGTCAAGATGGCATTGAATCCTTGCAACAAATCAATGAGTGACATGTGGCAGAAATGACAAAAAATATTTGCACATTTGGTCGTCCTTTCAGCCAATCTATGAGCATCGCATGTCTTACATATGCAGACATTTTTTGACATGGGTTATAGTGCTAGATATTCAAATTCAAATTCTTGGTGGAGCTGGTAGGTAAGAAATGGGAAAGCATTGTTCTAGACATTAATGAGAAGATTTGATTTCTCCAACCACCCAATTTGATATCATCCGCCCTCCTTCCTTCTCCAACACACCAAACAAACTTGAGGAAGTGCATTTGATAGATTTTTAGGAGGATTTGCAGGCATTAAATGCTTATTGTTGGTGGTTGCATTTCAAATTTAGATTTCCCCTCCTTCCTCTCTTCTTCTTCCATGAATTCATCTATAAAATTTAATATTTGGGCTCATTGTTAATGTTGGACATTTTTAATCCTTACACTTTTGCTAAGGACTTCATATTTTCTCTACTTTGAGTCGCAGAACTCTAGATCTGACTCTTGCATGTGGATATCGGCATCTTTCACCATTGCGAAAGCTCTATGCATTTCTAGAAGTAATGGAAGCATTATTTTGTGACTATTCTTTGTCCTAAGCGTGTTTGTATTCTTTCTTCTTTCCGTTCTTTTACATTACATGTTTGTTGTGTCATTATGCGTCCCTTATAGCTCCCTTTTTAGTTGTGTTCCATGAAACTGATCTGGTAAATATGTTTTAGTCATGCTACACGTGCCTAGCCTTCTCTCACGAATTTCCCTTCATTTTCGCTCAGAACAGATAGTGTTCATCCCTCTTTTTATGGTGTTATTGCCTTTTAGTGTAGTTTAATTTCATGTTATCCTTCTATCCTTGGTCCCTTGGCATTTTTAGATTAGATTTCCCTTTCAACACTAGGAGTAGTAGGAGTAGAAATAGATATAGGATTTGGCCTTCTTTGGAGATCCATCTCAAGCGCGTAAGGTCCCACAACTTGGAGATAGTTCCATTTTTTCTCAAATGAATCAATACTTCTAGATCCGAGACACTGGTGCAAGTCTGAACGAAAAACAAAAATTGGCACACTCAGCGGGACAAGCATTGAAAGCTTGAATTTTATATAACTGAGTTCTAATGTGTAGACTTAGTATTTCAGCCTTTGTAGGATCATTTCAACACATCTTATGACTCTCAACATTTGTATACCTCTATTTTAACAGCCCTGAGTGCCTTTCATGAGAAGAGTGAATACAAGGAAAAGTGTAGCAACTAAATATTCTTTTGAGTACCTCTAGCTATGCCTGAGAAAATTTCACTCTAGGAGACCCACACATGCATCGCCATATCCAACGCGATGTGCCCATTCAACTCTTCCTCACAACAGGAAACCCCCACACCCTGCAATGGCACATTAACCACCTCCCTCACTAAGGAACTTTGCTAACTTCAATGGAGGAAGTCCCCTGGTTCTGGCCATGCAACATGATATGCCAAATGGCATGCTCAAAAGTATTCCATACTTTACTGGTGATAATCAAGTCACCCCTCAAGAGCATTTCTAGGATGTAGAACGTATGTTCACTCTACCTTATCACAAATGGTGATGTAGTAGTCAGGCTACTTGTAGCCTCTTTCAAAGGAAAAGCACTCCAATGGTATCGAGGATTAAGACTTGGATATATCACAACCTGGGATGAGCTGGGAATAAATCTCTGTAATTATTTTGAAAATAATTCAGATCACCTATCTTTGGTGGAGCAACTGACAACAACAAGGAGAGCTCCCAACGAGCAGATGATTGATTTCAACATCAGATTTCAGAAGACTTGGGAAAGAATCATTTTGGTGATAAGACCTATAGCCCAGAATGATTTTTTATATTATCTAAGGGCGTTGAACAATGACATATCATTCATGATTCAAGGAGGTAGGACTTTACCAGTTACTTATAATATTGTAGTAAGGGCAGAAAATAGTCTTATTCAGGCGGGGAAGATAGCTCTTAGACTGTCTATGCCTTTGTTTCTAGAGATGTCAAAAGCACCCCAGCCTTTTATTTCCCCTGTCTCTATTCTTGAGAAAAGTACATAACATGTTCCATCAACTTCCTACTCTTCGACGTAATAGATTGAAGAGGAATTGAAGACCCTTATTAGAAATTTGTCCAATAAGGTCATATCATTGGAGAAACAATAGGCGCAAGAATATAGGGGAAATTCTAATCAGGCACACAACTAAAGCAATAAGCCTTAGAAAAATCAATATGGAAACCAAAGATATGTGCCCAAATAGCAGAATGATAGATGGCATGCTAATGCAATCTACCCTTGCAAGTTGTTCCTCCCACGCCCTTTCTTCTAGCACCCAACGTAAGCCAAACACTTGTTCTAGTTCATAAAAACTTGACACAAAAGTTAGAATGGTGCTTCCCTTACAACATGACTCATAATCAATACCATTGTGCCAATTTTGTGCGTGCATAAGCCTATATGATCCAAAATTCTTATATCTATGAGCCTTCGACAAGTGAAACTGAAGTTGAAAACCAAGAAAGGCTAGAGGTTCCTCTTTATTCCAATTTTATGTTCTTCAGATCCGAGGACCTCTATGAAATCAATCAAGCTATATATGATACTAAAAGACCACACACCCAAGTGGCGGACAACATAAGATACAAGAAGAGAATGTTAGAGTCAAGCGTGTAGGTCAGAGTCGTGGCAACACAAGCTAACCCTCAGAAGTAGAGAGATAAAACTAGTGAATCTAGTAGTAGTACTCAAGTTCATACACAAGTGGCCCCACGCAAATATCCTCCTGAGGTGGTGCGTTCCCCTCCTTTGTTAGGTCAAGCCTTAGCTTTGGCGAAGGCTCCTACTTTCGTGCTTGAGTAGTTAAGAAAGGATTTTGCTATACCCCAAATGCACAAGTCAATGGGTCTTCCATTTAGCATTGTGGATCATATGAAGAAGAAAAACATAAATGTCATAATGTGGGATGCCCTAACCATTCCATCTCAGCATGACTTGTTGCATGAAGCTTTGGTCTAACTCCCATGGGCTGATCCAGCCATCCACAAACTATGCACTGCTATCAATATCTATCAATCTGAAGAGAAACAAGTAAGTAATATTGTTAAAACCCCACCCTTCTATATGTCCTTCATCATAAGTAAACACCTAGTGTAGAACTGCATGATAGAATCGAGCGCCAACACTTCTATTATGCCCAAGAAGATAGTTGATGTCTTAGGTATAAAGTATAGCCCTTTTTCTAAAGGAATTTTGTAAATTGATGGCTCAACTGTCACTACTTTAGGAGTCATCAGAGACCTTGAGTTGACCCTCCCAACATTGTCTAAGTATCACCATAACTCAAGATGTGTCTATCATTTACCTACCTTCTTTGTTTTCCCTATGCCTATCAAGAGAATTTACTACTAAATTGGGTGGTTACTTGTCTTCTAATTGGTCTCATATGTTACTCAAGATGAGATATGGTACCTGGTTTACCATACAAGTTGAGCCTATATTTTCTTATCATGTAGAGTCATATGACTCATCCCCTCTCCAAACTAATTGCCTAATCCAAGAAAGTTAAGACCAAGTTTCTGAAGAGCAACATATTTCTCCTCCTCTATCTGACGTTATGCTAGATGAGTGGGTAGAATGACATAAAAAAATTAATCCATATGATGAATAAATTGAATCCTTTGAAACTGGGCTTGGTACTTATTTCATCCTCAAAGAATAAGTTTTGCTTCCATACGTGCTCAAGAAAGACCAAGTTGAACCTTGTATGTGGAAGTTATATTTTGATGGTTCCAAAAGTAGAAATGGCGCAAGCACAGGAGTTGTTCTCATTTATCCTAAATATGAGAGGTTCTTCTTCATGCACAGGTTACAGTTCACACGTTCTAATAATGTAGCAAAGTATGAAGCATTGGTGCATGGCCATCTCATTGCTGAGAAGAAAATGAGTAAGGAACTAAAAATATTTGGGGATACAGAATTGGTCATCCATCAGGTCACCAATAAATGCTTGAAATATAATAAACTTATCAAAGCTTATAAGTAAAGAGTTTGGGACCTCCTTGAGAGATTTGATGCTCTGAATCTATAGGTAGTTCCACGTAAAATGAATATGGAAGCTGATCAAATGGTTGTGTTGGGTTCACAGTTCTCTCCTACTAAGGACTTTGTCAAGGGAAACGTTTAGGAATTCAAGATGGTGATCAGACCATACATTCCAGATAACAACACCAACTGGAAAATATTTGACAGTGAAGTGTAGATCATCCAGTTCATTCAAAATTAAGTTGAGTTCTCATCAAGTATAAAATCTGACTTGCATGACAGCTATGGTGACCAAGTAATACAACTAAATACAAACAAGTTTCCTAAAGGGTTGGTCACTTCAGAGAAAAATTTTAGCCCTAATGACTAGTTCAAATTTTAAGAAAATTATATGCGCGCCGCACAAGAAGACTAATCTCCGGTCACTATTGCGTGTGGAAAATAATTTTTTCTTGGTAAATATTGCATGCATGAAGAAAAATAGGCCTTCATATCTCTCTACCAAAAATACAGTGACATCATTACATGGGATTATGAATACCTCAAAGGTTTTAATCCAAGTGTTACTCAACACTCGATTGATCTTTATCCTAGTATCAAGCCCATCCAACAAAAGAAGAGACCCGATAATCCAAAGATGGAGCCCCTCATGAGGAAAGAATTGTCTAAACTCATTGAGACAACGACCATTTTCCCAATCAAGTACTCTACCTGGGTCACGAATCTAGTTTTGGTGTGCAAGAAGAATGATGAAATTAGACTCTAGGTTGATTTTAGATATTTGAACAAGGCATCTTTTAAGGATCATTATCATTATCCTTCAATGGAGAAGATTATATAGACTCTGGCCAGAGCAAAAATATTCTTAATGTTAGATGGGTATCTAGGTTTGAATCAGATCCTGGTCAAGGAAGAGGATCAATTCAAAACAACGTTTACAACCAAGTGGGGAACATAAGCATATCAGAAGATGCCCTTCGGTTTGTCAAATGTGGGTGAAACATTCCAGCATGTCATGGATATTGCCTTTAAATGTTACATCAACAAGTTCATCTTGGTATACCTTGATGACATAACAGTCTTCTCAAAGAAGAGCGCGGATCATATGACACACTTAGAGAAAGTCTTTGAGAGGTGTAAAAAGTATGGGGTATCTCTTAACCCCAAGAAGTGCAATTTTGCAGTAACATAGGGAAAGATTTTGGTCCATTTGGTTTCAAAGGATGGGATAACCACTTATCCTGAGCACATTTCATTCATCCTTGCTCTTTCCCTACCAATGCACAAAAAGGCCTTGCAATCCTTCCTCAGTAAGATCAATTTGTTAGGTACTTCAATCCTAACTTTGCAGTTCTAGTTTAGCCCATCACCCTAATGCTCAAGAAGGACATATCCTTCAGATGGATAGCAGAAGGAAGAGTGAGATTCAATAAGATCAAGAAATAAATTGCTTGCATTCCAACACTCATCAACCTGTATTAATCTAATGATTTCATCCTTTATGCTTATGGCGTTGATACAAGGGTTGCTACTGTCCTGAACTAAGAAAATGAATAAGGGCTAGAATAACCAGTGGTTATCTTTAGTCAAAATCTAAAGAATTATGAATTAAAATACAGTCACACAGAGAAACAAATCTTCGCCATCATGCACGCACTCAATAAATTAAATATTATACTCACCTCAAATCATATCAAGGTGTTAGTCTCCCACTTTTGTGTCAAAGACTTCATTGTGGGAGTAGAAATCAGTGAAAAGAGAGTACGATGGGTGACTAAAATCATGGAATATGATATGACTATCAAATCCACCAAGCTGGTGAGAGGTAACGTGATCTGAAGATTGCTGAGGATGTGCAAAATGAGCTTGAGACTTAATTATTTCTGGATGAGGATTTCCGTGTGCAAAACTTGAGCCAACTTCTGATCCTGGCATGCATGACTAGATGAAGGACATAACCACATTCCTTTCAGATGGTGCATACCCTCCTAGTTTAAGGAAAGCAAAGAGAAGACATCTGAGGTTACAATCTATTCCTTATTTCTTGATTCATGGCCTTCTCTTCAAAAGAAATATTGATGGCATACTATTAAGATGTATCAATGGCATGCAAATTGAAAAGGTGTTAGCAAAATTTCATGATGGATTCTCTTGTGGACACTTTTCTACCAAGACTACAACAATGAAAATGATAATGGGAAGTATCTTTTGGTCTACCCTATTTTTAGATGTGCACAAGTGGGTCAGAAAATGTAAAGAATGCACTTTTTTACAGGAAAGAAGAAATATTCAGCGCTTCCCCTTTGACCAATCCAAGCGGATTAGCCTTTTACACAATGGGGTCTTGAATTCATAGGCATGATCAACCCACCTTCAAGTGTTGGACACAAGTGGGTGTTGAAAACTATAGATTATTTATCCATATGAACAGAAGTTGTCACGCCCAAACAATCAAACGATTCTATTATTGTTGACTTTCTCAAAGGAATTATAACAAGGTTTGACATTCCTTAAACAATTATCTCTGATAATGCAAAAGTATTCCTTGGGACCAAAATCATTGATTGGGCTCTAAATCTGGGCATATATCTAAAGACTTCTTCCAACTATTACCCTTAAGGAAATGGTTTGGTAGAACTAACAAAAAAGAACCTGATCAGGATCTTGAAGCACACAATGAACATTAGCCAAAAGAAGTGGCATAAAAAGGTCGCGCGTGTGCTCTAGAAAGATAGAATCATAGTTAAACAAGCAATAAGAACTTATCCTTACAATATTTTCTATGGAAAAGAGGCTACCCTTCCTTTGACACTAGATTTAAACTCATTAGCACTTGCCCAGTAGCTGGAGCTTGAAGGTGCAGACCAAAGAGAAATCATAATGGCAGAGTTGGTAAATCTTGAAGAGTCAAGGAAATCTGTCATGATTAAGCTAGAACAACATCAGAAAATAAAAAAGAAATGGTTTGATGGAAAGGCTAGGCCCAAAATTTTCAAATTTGGGGACTTAGTTTTGAAATGGGATGCTGACAGAGCCAAACCAGGGTGTCATTCAAATTTTGATGCACTTTAGAGTGGCCCATACATCATCATTTCATGCAAAGAATCTAATTCTTTCAAGTTAAATCATCTTAATGGAGGTGCATTACAAATCCATGTGAATGGATTATATCTAAAACCCTTTCATTAATGTTTTTGCATCACCCTGTACATATTAGAGTAGTTCATTCCTCCAAGTGTGCCACACGCATATTGTTTGTTTGTACATAGGTTATTTCTTCTTGTGTTCTTGTTGTGCATGTTCCTCTTTTTCTTCCAGGATGTCGGTCTTCTTTTAGTTGTTTCCAAAATTCAGAATAGAGTCAAGAAATGATCCTTCCAGTAAGTTCATGGGTAGTTCTTCAAAGATGCAAATCAGAATTTCATGATTACACACTAGACTCCATGCCCAATGCATGCTCTAAGCTATTGATCTCCTTCATCTAGTAGGAAGATGGCCCCAAAATTCACCAAAATTGTTATCCAAATAACTCTCATAGTTTTTTGGGTAACTTGCATACATATTTTTGCTCTGAAATATTCATTGCAATAGCGTGCACCTCAGTTGTCTTCTTGGCACATTCACTTGCCCACTATTATTTTGCACACCCTTGCACACTTCCCCTTATTCATTTCCTTTCCTTTTCCTTTTACTCTTTGTTCCATCTTCCCATTATGCACACTCCCTGCACTTTCACTTTCTTCATGAACATTACATTCATCCTGCACGCGCGCATGCCTCAAACTTGCTTCAATCAGTTAAGTCTCTAGCCCTCTCATGCACCTCGCACATTACATTGTAATATTTGTGCCTTGACCATGTGTTATTTTCTCATTAGTTTTCCTCATTTCCCCCCATGTGCATCATGCGCGCCTCCCTTATACCTTATTCTCGTGCCTCATTCTTCCATGTGCATATCTTCGCGCCCTCCTCTGTGCCATTTCGTGCCACATCATTCTCTAAATTTCTTGAGTGTGCCACATGCAACCATTCCAAGTGTGCTAAAAGGGCATCAAATTCTTGAAACAAATTAATGAGTGATACATGGTAGAAACAACAAAAACATTTACACATTTGGTTGTCCTTTTAGCCAGTCCACGTGCACCACATGTCTTGCATATGCAGACAACTGTTGACATGGGCTATAGTGTTAGGTATTCAAATTCAAATTCTTGGTGGATATGGTAGGTAAGAAATGGGAAAGCTTCATTCTGGACATTAATGAGTAGATCTAATTGCTTGAACCACCCGATTTGAAATGATCCACCTTCCTTCCTTTTCCAACACACCAAAGAGACTTGGGAAAGACCATTTCAAATATTTTCAAGCAGATTTGCAGGCATTGAATGCTTTGTGTTGGTGGTTTCATTTCAAATTGAGATTTCCCCTCCTTCTTCTCTTCTTCTTCCATGAATTCATCTATAAAATGTAAGATTTGGGCTCATTGTTAATGTTGGACATTTTGGATCCTTATGCTTTTGATAAGGACTTCATATTCTCTATATTTTGAGTCGTAGACCTCTAGATCTGGCTCCTACATGTGGATATCATCCTCTTTCACCATTGTGACAGATCTGTGCATTTCTGGAAGTAATGGAAGCATTGTTTTGTGACTATTCTTTATCCTTAGCGTATTTGTATTCTTTCTTCTTGTCTTTCTTTTACATAATGTGCTTGTTGTGTCATTCTATGCACCTTACAGCTCCCTTTTTAGTTATGTTCCATGAAACTGATATGGTAAATATGTTTTAGTCATGCTACATGTGCCTAGCCTTCTCTCATATATTTCCTTCATTTTCACTCAGAAAAGATAGTGTTCATCCCTCTTTTTCTGGTGTTATCACCTTTTAGTGTAGTTTGCTTTCATGTTATCCTTTTATCCTTAGTCCCTTAGCATTGTTAGCTTAGCTTTCCCTTTCAGCCCTAGGAGTAGTAGTAGTAGTAGAAATAGATAGAGGAACTGACCTTATCCAGAGATCCATCTCAAGTCTGCAAGGTCCCACAACTTGGAGATGGTTCTAAATCTGAGACACGGGTGAAAGTTTGAATGACCAACAGTTTAACAGAAAGGCTTGGCTTTAAGATTTCAAAGAGGGGGACTTAGTCTTAAAATGAGATACTGACAGAGCTAAACCAAGGTGTCATGCAAAGTTTAATGCACTTTGGAGTTGCCTATATACTATTAGTTTGTGCAGAGAAGATAAATCTTTTGAGTTATCTAATTTTGATGGAGGTGGGCTACCTATCCCAGTCAATGGGATTTATCTCAAACCCTTCCATTAAGCTTGTCCCATCACTTTGTAAATATTAGATTAGTCTCAATTCCTCCAAGTGTGCTATGCGCACATTGTTTTTTTGTACATAATTTTTTATTCTCTCATGTTTCTTACGCACTCTTTTGTTGCTTCTAGAATTCAGTAATAACAAAGTAGAGAGAGAAAAATTCCGCTGCAAGATATCCTAAGAATATTAGATCCAAAAACTCATATAATCCTAAAGGATTGTGGTGCGCACTATGGTCTAAATCCACTTCTCAATCATAAAACTAAAAAAAATGACATTGAGCTTCACCAAAATAACTCCATGCAAGGAGAATGCCAATGGAGTGATGTCAAAGGTGAAAAAAAAACACCAAACATTATTTTATCAACTGCTATAAATAATTGTTTTACTATCCAAGACAAACCAAGGCAACAAGGAAAGGACACAAGATATAAATAAATAGGAGTGCCATGAGCTAAAGAAATCCAAGGTAACAAGGTAAGGACACAAAATTTGAAGAATAAATATCAATTGCTATAAATAGGTGTGTCCCGATACAAGAACAATAACCAAGGTAACAAGGTAAGGACACAAGATCTAAACAAATAGGAGTGCCATGATCCAAGAAAATCCAAGATAACAAGGCAAGGACACAAAAACTGAAGAAGCAGTATCAACACGTAAAAAGGAAAGGACATGAAACCCAAAGAATCAGTATCAACACCACACCCTTCTATACTATTGAGTGGGTAGAGTGACACCACAGATCTGTATGATTTACCGAAATCAACTACTCAAACACTGAAAAACTAACACTGGACTTCACCAGAATAAACCACCCATAAGAGACTATTAACATGCCAAAAAAGTGTCAAAAATATAGATTCAAAATATCTCAACAAACAAGAGAGATATAAATTTATACACCCATAGATACAATAATACAACACCCAAAAGTTTAGGACATCAGGATGAACTGAAATTACGTCCACAAGTGATTACAACAACCTCCCAAATTTATCACTTTATAATTACGTGCATGTAAATATTACAATTATTAAAAGTACCTTTTACATTTTAAATATGTGTATAAAAATTTCACCAATATGTATATCTTGAAAAAATACACAATTTCAAAAAAATATCACCTTAATCTGAGCTACTAATAAAAAGTTATGAGCTCTAGAAGGTTTTGCTACTAAAATAATATTTTAATGCTGATGATTTTTTAAAAGGTACACGTGACACCCCAATTTCCAAAGGGTAAAATAGTACATCCACATGATACAGGCTTGTAACCAAAGGATAAAATCCTGTGCCCAAAACCTAAATGTCTAGAGGGTAAATCATTGCATCTGGAGGGTACACATCTATATCCAATGGATAAAAGAATACATCGAGAGGGTACAGATCTGCATTCGGTAGATAAAAGAATGCATCTAAAATAGAAATAGCTAGAGGGTAAAAGAATGCATCTAGAAGGTACACACTTATATCTAATGGATAAAAGAATGCACTAAGAGGGTACCAGTCTGATTCAAGTGAATAAAAGACTACATACAAAACATAAATATCTAGAGGGTAAAAGAATGCATCTATAAGGTACACACTTATATCCAATGGATACAAGAATGCACTGAGAGGGTATAAATCTATGTCAAGTGGATAAAAAACTACATCTAAAATAGAAATATCTATAGGGTAAAAGAATGCATCTAGAAGAAACATGCTTATATACAATAGATAAAAGAATGCACTAAAAGGGTAGAGATTTGTGTCGAGTGGATAAAAGACTGCATCCAAGACAAAAATATACAAAGGGTAAAAGAATGCATCTTGAAGGTATACACTTATATCTAATGGATAAAAGAATGCACCCAAAGGGTACAAATTTACATCTAGTGGATAAAAGAATGCACCCAGAGGGTACAAATCTGCGTGTAGTGGATAAAAGAATGCACCCAGAGGGTACAGATCTACCTCCATATTTCGCTGTCTCAAAACATGATTAAGTTTACACTCGATTCTAGGGTTTTTTTCACCTTTTAAATTCAATAACACACTCTGTTTCACATAAAAATGCATGCTGCAGAAAAGTGCTAAAAATTTCCAAATACATGAAATTAATAAACCTTTTCTTACAAATAAAAAATTACAAATATGTCTACATCATCTATCACTCTGATACCATGAAAGGAATGATAATAATATTATTTCAGGCCTCAATCTCATATGATAATATCACATCACATTAGATTTGCAAAATATAAGCGATAAAATACCATATATGGAAATCCATCATAATTCATAATGCTCAATACATTACAATACAATGAATTGAATTACTCAATAAGAAATATGTACATATAGGAGGAGGCAAGTGCAAATACTACCTAAATTAGTTGTGAATAACCCCTACTAATTGATATTAGTAGTTAAGTTAACTCCAGAAGACTAGTAAGCTAACTCCACACAACTAGTGCACCTAAGCAAGCTAAACTAACAAGTGTAAGGCTAACACAATTGTAAGAATTATCCTAACAAATAAATAAATAGATAAATAATAACCTACACTAACAGGCTCGACCTCAAGATTTTAAATTTGGGGACTTGGTCTTAAAATGGGATGCTGACAAAATTAAACCAGGGTGTCATGAAAAGTCTGATGCACTTTGGAGTGGCCCATATACTATCATTTTGTGCAAAGAAGCTAAATATTTTGAGGGGGGGGAATTTTTCCAAACCTTTTACCAGTAAGCCACCAGGTAGTCTGGGAATCCTCTCCTTCTCCTCCGCTCAAATTAAGGGGGGGAATTTGTATCAAAGAAGTTCTTAGCATACCTGAAGTAGCATGGCATTTAGCAACATCTAACTGCACCCTACATGCCCCAACAGAATGGGATTTCTGAGCGACACAACAGGACTGTCATGGAGATGGCTCATTATATGCTCTCCACAGCCAAGTTGGAGAATCAGTTTTGGGAAAAAGCAGTCCAGACAGCAATGTATCTACTCAACTGAGAACCTATGAAGATCTTGCAGAACAGGACACCGGAAGAGGTATGGACTGGTCGTAAACCTTCTATTCATCATTTGAGAGTTTTTGGTTGTACTACATATATGCATGTTCCAGATAAGAAAAGGAAGAAGATCGGTCAAAAGACACTGCCATGTCTTTTCTTGGGGTATAGTACTACCTCAAAGGCATATCGTCTCATGGATCCTGAGACGAAGAAAATCTACGGGATTCGAGATGCGGTGTGTGATTAGTCATCCTTTGACTCCCTACCACACAATGGAGATTCAGTACCAACCTCGTCACATAAATTTCTCACACATCCAGATGATGGGAAAGATGATTCTTCTCAGAGAGAAGAAGAGTTGAGTGGAGACCTATTCGTTGATCTAGGAACACTGGAAAACACATCTTCACATCAGCAGCAATAGCACCAACATCTGAAATGGGTCCAGAATACTATTAGGGATGCACACCTGAACTCACTTCCAAGCACTTCTATGGGAATCAGAACACGAAGTCAAGCCAGAGATGAGGTAAATTTTACACTCATGAGTTCAGTTGTTGATAGCACCGAAACTGACACTGTTCGTGAGGCATTAGACCAACCACAGTGGAAACAGGCTATGGATGTTGAATATGATTCCCTACTTCAGAATCCGATGTGGGAACTTGTCGATCTGCCTCTAGGTAAGAAATCCATTGGCTACAAATGGATTTTCAAAACAAAATATAAGGCGGATGGTTCAATCGACAAACACAAAGGACGATTTGTTGTAAAGGGTTATGCTCAGCAAGAAGGAATTGACTATGATGAGACCTTTGCACCCACTGTGAAGATCAAAACCATCAGAGTTGTCTGTGCACTAGCAGCGCAAAATGGATGGAAACTTCAGCAAATGGATGTCAAGAGTGCTTTTCTGCAGGGTGATCTAAAAGAAGTATACATGGCCCAAATTGAAGGGTTTGTAGACGAGCATCAACCACATAAGGTATGTCATTTGATAAAGTCACTTTATGGACTCAAACAAGCACCTAGGGCATGGTATATAAAAATTGATGATCACCTATTGTAGCATGGATTCACTCGTAGCCCCTCAGATATAAATTAGTATATCAAGAAGGTAGGAACAAATATTGTCATTCTGGTTTTGTACGTAGATGATCTTGTTATCAAAGGAAGTTCTGACAATCTTGTGGATGATGTACAGAATGATCTGAAGAAATCCTTCGACATGACTGATTTGGCGCTACTTCACTACTGTCTTGGCTTAGAGATATGGAAGAAGAAGAATCATATCTTCATCTCCTAGATGAAATATGCCAAGACACTCCTGGAAAAGTATGGAATGTTAGATTGTAAACCAATGTCCATACCTATGGAAAAAGGTTTGCAATTATCTAGATTCCAGGATTCACCGCAAGTAGATGGCACTCACTACAGGTAGCTTGTGGGGAGTCTCATTTACTTGACTTATACCAGGCCAGATCTTTTCTTTGCAGTGAGCTATCTCGCCAAATTTATGCAGGAGCTGAAGAAATATCATTGGATAGCAGTAAAGCATGTGTTGAGATATGTCCGAGGTACAGTTGACTTTGGTCTGGAGTATCAGAAGAACACTCAGTTCTTCTTACAGGGATATACAGACTCGGACTATGCAGGATCCATTGATGACAGTAAATCCACTTCAGGGTATGTTTTTCATCTCGGATCTAGACCTATCTCGTGGATTAACAAGAAGCAAATTATTGTTGCTCTCTCATCCATTGAGGCTGAATACCGTGCCGCACGAGGAGCTGTGTGCGAAGCGATTTGGTTACGTTGCATTCTTGCAAATATAGGGATTCCTGAAGAGAAACCTCCCATCATTCACTACGACAATCAAGGTGTGTTGAATCTTGTGAAGAATCTTATTTTTCATGAACGAACAAAACATATTGAGGTCGAATGTCACTACATTCATGAACAGGTCTTGAACCACCAAATTCAGCTCCAGTATTGCCCTACTGGTTTTCAGGTTACAGATATTCTCACCAAGCCTCTCGGTAAAGTGAAGTTTGATTTGTTTAGGGGGTACATTTGTAAGAGCAATGTATTAAGGGGGGGGATGTTAGCGCATTAGTTAAATGTTGTAATAAATTCTTAGTTTTTTGTTTGTGAACAGTTATTTAATTGTTCCTTTCTTCTTCTCTCCTCTCGTAGCCTTTATAAGGCTTTGTTGTTTTGTTTAACAAGCAATGCATTGAATAAATCATTCATTCTCTGCTATCAGAAAATCACTTTTTTGTCCTTCAACTATTTTAGGATACTAGCTCCATTTCAATACCTATGATTTTTCAGAAATTAACTCCTCCAATTAAACACATAAAAGAAAAAATACGTATTAAATACATGCTAATTTAAATAAAAATATTTTTAAATACATGTAAATGCTACGTGAATGCTAAGATGGGATGCATGAATAATGAATAATCTCTTCTAACTTCCAAATTTATGATAGTAATATTTTTATCTTCTTATTATTACTAAACCAATCTAACCATCCTCCAAGATGCTCTCGAAGTCGGTAAAATAGATTGGAATGAAATGAATTAACCCCAAGAATATATCCCATTAAATTTCCATATACACATATGTTATAATTAGATAATTAGTTTAATAACATCTTTCCCTTCAACTATTTGATGACACTACGAATTATTATTCATTATTCATTATATATAATTATATAATAAATACAATATTATTTTATTATATTTGTAATTTTTGACTATCTATAGGTTGAGAGAAATTTTGAGTTTTTCTTTTCTTTTTTATTAAAGGGTAAGTGTCCTTATCTTTTGGATAATAGTTATAGAGATTAGGTGTAGAGAATAATCTTCTCTCTTAAGTTTAGTGTTAAAAATGATGGGTACCCTTTCCACAAAATTCACCCAAGATGTGAATTGGGATCCAACCATAATTAAGTTCATTTCATACTATGTGGAATAATTTAGAAGTATTTTCTTTTGTTGTGAAACTTTGTATCAAAAATATGGATGAAACTTTATCCAAGGTGAATTGATTACTTATCTACTATTTTATACTCAACAATATTAGATCCAAAGTATGGATGAAGCTTGGTCTAAGGTTTATTGACCATACTCTTGCCAAATATTTCTAATCTTATATCCAAGGTGTGGATTAACTTTGGATTGAATTAGTGATGGTTACACAATGGATATAAATGTGTGGGGTAGAAATTGAATTGTATTCTTTTATTGGGATTCCTTGTCCATCTAAGGGTGAGTTCATCTTAGTGAGTTATTATTTTATTGGGATTCCTCAGGGTGTCTTATTTCTTAAACATGGGTCATTTTCTTAAATGTGTTTGTCATTTAAAAGTGTATTATGTTGTCATTATATTACAATCATGTTAATTATTGGCATAATTATTAAATTTGTGTTTTTTTGCAAGATCATGTAGTTGCAACAATTTCCCATGAGAGGGCATATTCACATGGAAAGAGATATCCTTCAGGAGAATTAATTGTGCACTAAAAGGACATGGATTGGGGTCTACGTTGTGGCCTAGATCTGATTATTAATGATGGAGGGGATGCCACACTACTAATTCAAAATGGAGGTCAAGGCTAAGGAATATTTTTCCATTTCTGGGAAACGTTTGAAGCTAAATTCAACTTCATTTATTTATGCTTAAAATTATGGAAAGAACCATTGTGAAATTTAAGAAACAAAACATGATGGACCTTGCCCATCATGGATTATTTAACTTCTTATCTTGGAAAAATCAGAAAGAATACGTCTCTCGGGATACTTTTTATTATGAGGTTATTATTTCCCCATTGAGATAGGAACCTTGTACCCTCAAAAGGAAGGTAAAATTAAAAGGTAACAAAAACTATGTTGGATATTAGAAAAAGATGGTCAAATTTGTAAAATAAAAACTAGGCGTTATATTAAGACTTACCTATTGAGGTTGGGGGGATGAGGTGTTAATGAACTTGGAGTATGATATTTCTTTCCATGTAAATCATCCCCCCAAGGAGAATATATTTACTTCTACCCATGCTAGTGTTAAAACTAGGTGGGCTACAAGGATATGTTTTACTAAATACAAGGTGAACAAGATATCCCTCATAGGGGAACTAGATGTGAGGAATCAATGTGTCAAAGTATATTTTGGATAGATGGATTCATAGATGTCATTAGAGGAATCCCAAAAATTTATAGATGAACATAAACTAATTATTGAGATATTGCAAGTGGATGTGGAGGAAAAACGAGAGATAAGAAGGATAGAGTTAGAGGAAATGGAGGTGGAAATCAGGTAGTAGAAAACTTCACTAGTGTTGGTCATTAATTAAGTGAATAATATCCTTAGATATAGAACACCTCTTAGGGTGTATGTTGTAGTTTTAAAGAAAATTTAATTAAATTTCCATCTTACTAGGGCCATCTAGAATAAACCTTCGGTCTACAAAGCCTTCAAGCAAGTTTCAGAGTAAACAAAAAAAATGATTTGTGAAGGTTACATCCATAACTTTGCTTTCCCCATGTCATTTTATTGGACTAGCATTTTATTGTTGGGGTATGTCTATGTATGAGATATTTCAAGACTTTGATAAAATTACATTTGAAAGAATTTACGATAGGTATACATATAGATGGGAACCCTTACAAGAGTGATAGAAGATGCAAGAACCGCACTCCCTACTCACCTCTTAATTTTTTTCATAGAATTTTTACACCATTGAGGAGCTTGATAAATATTAAATAAGTTTAGACTTTCTCTTATTTAGCACGAGACATTAAGCAAATTTGTTTTCCTTACACATCATGCAAACCTAGAAGCACATATTAGAGTTTCAATGAAGGATATCTACTCCCCATTGATATACATTTGATCCGGGAAAGATGAGACATGTTTTCTTAATTTAGGGCACATTAAACAAAACTATTAAAGAATAATCATATTTTCACATAGATCAATTTATGTTAGCAACTGACCATTTATACACCACACTAGTTTTTCTTATGTAGATATGGCCTCGTACATTCCAATACTCTAGTTTCTATAGGAGCTATTTGTATTGTTTATTGAACTTATTTTCTCTATCGACCTCTAACAATCAAAGAATTGTGTGAAATAAGATATTATCCTAGAAAATCCTAATTCGCCTAGAACTTTAAATATTTTCAACTTATTTTATTGTTCATTTATATTATCTTAAGCTTTTTATGTAATTAATACTATATTATTGATTTATATCTAATTAATTCCTAGTTAGATCTCAAGTGTAGTTTATAAGTACATTATTTACAGAAAAACTAATTTACATACATACACTTAAAAAAGTCTATAAATAATATATAATGTTAAGGTTTGTGAAAATTGCATCAATCGAAACCCCATTTTAGAAAATTTGGTTGGTATTGAGGGTGTATTTAAATATCCTAATAATATTATGGTTAAAAAATATTGCATTGGATCTTACATGTCTTAGTCCTAGAAGAAGCAATATTTAAATAAATGTTCTTTAATCCTTGAGGAAACAATATCTCAAGTAAAAGATTCATATGTCACTCATCAAAACTTAAATATTAATAAATATATTAGTAGTGAAGGAAGACAAGAACAATGTGGCTATGACCATGTAAGATTATTTAATCGCGATGGAGTACCATTTAAATAGTGAATATTTTTAGAATTTTCTATATGTACTATAAAGGCATTTCTAACTTTAGTTAGTAAGGCATGTGTTTAGAAGAAATTGTACATGATTTATTTTTAGATTATCAAGCTACATAGGAGTAAGATAGAAGGTTGAGCAAGAAGAATACTAATTGTATTATAATCAATCAACTATTAGATTAGCAAATGAGCCACTTCCATTATGGATTACTCATATTGGAACCCTATTGGCATAAGGAAAACGATATAATGGGGAAGCCAAACAACTAATGAGGGATTAGTTTATTTTATTTTAATGAGTACTTTTAGGGTCAGAGGAAAAATTCCAAGATAACCTAAATAGACTTATCTGACTTGGGGTAGTAAGGTATAGATTTACAAACAATTATACATGATTTTTGTTATAAGGCTGGGTGGGATTAAAAAAACCATAGATGAGGACATGGGAAGGCAGAGCAAAAAATAACATACTCATCCCGCAACCAATCAACCATTATGTTATTAAGAGGTTCTCTTGCATTGTTGCATCACCTTCATTGGCATAAGGATCATAATATATTGAGAATGTATATGTTACCGTAAAGCAACCAATCAATGTTGACTTAATTTATTTAATTTAATGGGGATTTTAAATTCCTAAAACTAATTCCAAAAAGTAAAGAGAGGTATATGATTTGAGGTAGTAAGGAATTTATTTAGAGACAATTATGGATGATATTGTTTTCGAATTATGAAACCATGGAGGAGAAGATGGGAATGCCAAGAAAGAAAACATACTCATCTCAAAAGTAATAAGTCATTGTGTTAGTAAGAGATCCACTTACATTATGGTGTCACCATTATTGGCATAAGAATCATTATATATTTAGGTTCACACATTATTATAGACCAAGGCAACCAACCAATGTGGGATTAACCTTTTTATTTAATGATTATCTTAGTCATCGAAGCACTTCCATGATGCAATAAATACATGTATTTAGAGGAAATTGTACACATATTTTACATGGCTTATGAAGCCACAAAGGAGAAAATGGGAAGGTGGGCTATAATAAAACATATCTATCCTATCATGTCAAGGATAGCTATGGGCTCAGGGAGCCTTCTGAATAGCTTCGCCCTCGGCGGTTGGTTGGTCCACTCTACCTGAGGAAGAAACTACTCACTATCGAAATGAAAGACATATTCAACTTACATCCAATCAACCATCATGTTAGCAAAAAGGACACTTCTATAAATTAGACTTTGGGTATTAAGGCATGTATTTAGAGGCGATTGAATATGATGTTTTTTTTGTGATTATGAAGCGACAATGGAGAAGATAGAAAGGCTGAGATAAAAACATAATAGGCCCACTTCCATTATGGCCCCACCGTTATTTGCATAAATATCATGTGATATATTATCATATATATGTTACCGTAAACTAAGCCAAACAACCAATCTGGAATGTATAATTTGTTTTATTTAATGAGGATTCTTAATGTTGTGGAAGTAATTCCAAGATGCACACTAAAGGGGCATATCCAACTTGGGGTGATAGAGTATGTAATTAGAGATAATTCTATATGAAGTTATTTTTTATTAGAGTATAAAACCACAAATGAGGAGATGGAAAGGATGAGCAAACATACATATTTATCCTACAATCAATCAACGACAATGTCAGTAAGGGATAACGCTACAATCACTATTGGAATCATAAGGATAATGATAGATTCGGGTTTTAAGATGATTTTTAGAGTAATAAACACAATTCTAAGAGGCATTTAAGAGGCATATCCAAGTTGGGGTTTGTATGACATGTATTTAGAGGTGAATATACATAATTTATTTTCTGATTATAAAACTTCAAAAAAATACTTACAAAAACCAAACCAAAAAACATATTCATCTCATAACTAATCAACCAAAAAAATGATCGTAACCATAAAAATATTAAATAAATATGTAAAAAAACTAATACAAACTTTAAAAAGTCAATTTTAAATATTGCAAATAATTTAATTATCTTTTATTTAAATATATTAATAACTAAATATAAATCAGCATTCTATTATACTTCCTACAATTATATATACCAATGACTCCTCTATAATTAATTGTATCCTTCATTTTCGAAATAAATATTAATGTGATTTAAAGCCATCCCAAAAAAAATAAAAAATTTATTACTATTTTATCAAATTCCTTTTCCTAATAAATTATGTAGCCTTTAAATACCTTAAAACTTTATACAGCCCGAATGAGCTATTTCTATAACCCATGCTTAACATGAAACACTTTGCAAGTACGGAAGTCTTTCCGGTTACAGCCATTTTTCAAAAAAAAAAAAAAAAATTACCTTGCAGAAGTATGGAAAAGGCGACGGAAAGACTGCCGGATCTCCTCATCTTCGGCCATCATTGACCACGCGCTCTCAACTACCTTATTCTCATCGGAACCCTCGAGAAATATCCCATTATTTCCCCAACGCCAAATGGAATTTTGTGTGAACAGGCCCATCCATACCCATTTTCCCTGACCCAGATCCATTTCAAAGGGCTGTGCATACTTTGATCTTGCCCTTATAGCCAAGTGTATCACCGGAGAGACAACATTTATAATAATACATATTAAAATGGTTTTTTTGGAGGAACCCCGCAATTCCAACTCTTGCTCTGATCCGATTTTCTTCATGGAAAAGGAGTCCAACACAGAGAGATTTGGAAAGGCATGCGAGTTGACATATAAGCCCACATCACACACTGCTCTTGTGCATATTATCACTTCGTCAAGCCATTTCTGCAAAATGCTTACAAACCGCTCAGTTAGCACAAAACCAGATTACGATGAGAAATTGGGAATAACACATTTAAATTTGTAACAAGGATTATTACCTGATGTATCGTGGGTATGAGGTGTTCAACAACTGATTTCTCGTTTGCTACCACTACCAGCTTCCTCAAATCCCTTGCCTTCTCCAACCTGATTATGCACGGCACCTTCCAGCAGGTATATGCTTCAAACTCCTTCAATGATCTCAAGTCTTCTAAACCTTCTATCTTCTCAACTTTAGGGCAACCTTTTAATTCAAATGTTTTTAGAGAAGACAATTCTGCAAAACTCGGAAGCTCATCTAACTCTGGACAGCCACTTATCGACAACTTCTTCAATGATGTCAAATATTCTAAACCTTCTACCTTCTCAACTTTGGGGCAACCTTTCAACTCAAATGTTTTTAGAGAAATCAATTCAGCAAAACTCGGAAGCCCATCAAACCCGGGACAGTTGCATATCTTCAGCTTCTCCAATGATCTTAAATATTCTAAACCTTCTATTTTCTGAATTTTGAGGCAGCGTTCCATTTCAATTTCTCTTAGAGAACTCAATTCTGCAAAATTTGGAAGAGTGCCTAGTTCTCTACAGTCACATATCCTGAGCTTCTCCAATAATGTCAAGTCTTCTGAACCTTCTATTTTCTCAACTTTGTGGCAACCTCTCAATTCAAATGTTTTTAGAGAAGACAATTCTGCAAAGCCCAGAAGCCCATCTAACTCGGGACAGTCCCATATAACCAGCTCCTCCAATGATCTTAAATATTCTAAACCTTCTATTTTCTGAATTTTGAGGCAGCGTTCCATTTCAATTTCTCTTAGAGAACTCAATTCTGCAAAATTTGGAAGAGTGCCTAGTTCTCTACAGTCACATATCCTGAGCTTCTCCAATAATGTCAAGTCTTCTGAACCTTCTATTTTCTCAACTTTGTGGCAACCTCTCAATTCAAATGTTTTTAGAGAAGACAATTCTGCAAAGCCCGGAAGCCCATCTAACTCTGGACAGCCGCATACCTTCAGCTTCTCCAATGATCTCAAATATTGTAAACCTTCTATTTTCTGAACTTTGAGGCAACCTTCCACTTCAATTTCTCTTAGAGAAATCAATTCTGCAAAATTTGGAAGAGTGCCTAGTTCTCTACAGTCACATATCCTGAGCTTCTCCAATGATGTCAAGTCTTCTGAACCTTCTATTTTCTCAACTTTGTGGCAACCTCTCAATTCAAATGTTTTTAGAGAAGACAATTCTGCAAAGCCCGGAAGCCCATCTAACTCTGGACAGCCGCATACCTTCAGCTTCTCCAATGATCTCAAATATTGTAAACCTTCTATTTTCTGAACTTTGAGGCAACCTTCCACTTCAATTTCTCTTAGAGAAATCAATTCTGCAAAATTTGGAAGAGTGCCTAGTTCTCTACAGTAAAATATCGTGAGCTTCTCCAATGATGTCAAGTCTTCTAAACCTTCTATCTTCTCAACTTTGTGGTAAAACCCTAATTCAAATGTTTTTAGAGAAGTTAATTCTGCCACGTATAGAATCAAATTGAAATCCGCACATTTCGAAATCTTCAGCGTTTGAAGGTTTACCAGACCGCAAATACTCCTAATGTCCTTCAACATTTTCATCGTGCAATCAACAAATTCTAAGACCTCCAATGCTGTTGGCAGGGTTTCGACCTCCATTAAACCGTAATTATGACAAACTTCAAGAGTTCTCAGGCAAGGACAACAGTATTCAGAAATTGAAATCTTGGACAATTTAGTGTAACGCAGATATATCTTCTTCAATTTGCACCCAGTCCCAAAACTCAACTCGCTGATCGGGCTTTCTATTTTCAGACTTTGAAGATTAACCAGTCGGGTAAACGATTCTGGCAAAGTCTTCACACCTGAGGAGACTATCTTCAAGTCCTCTAACTTATTGAGACACCCCAGAGAGTCCGGTAGACATTCCAACTTGTTGCAGCCAGCGACTGTCAACTCCCGCAGAGAGCACATACTCCCAAGAGAGTCCGGTAAACATTCCAACTTGTCGCAATCCATAACTTCCAATCTCAAAAGAGAGCACAAATTCCCAAGAGTGGTCGGCAGGCTTGTCAACAACTCACAAGAAATGATTTCTAAGGTGGTTAGGGAGGACAAATTCCCTATAGAAGTTGGCAAGCTTGTCAATGAATCGCTTCCTAGTATTAGGATTTCCAATTTGCTGAGTTGACAGATGTTAGCTGGCACTTCCCTGATGCGGGTCCCACCTAAATTTAACTGTTTTAAGGAGGCTCCATTTTCTATGCAGGGACGAGGCAGGTCTTCCATATTCCCGCACTTTGAAAAGTCCAAATACTGGAGCCTTGTCATGTTTTCCAGAATGTCTAAGTTCTCTGACTCGATGGTGAGCTCACTACACCCTTCTAAATTGAGATATTGCAGGAGTGTCAACTGCTTAAAAGAAACTGGCAACGTCCTCAACTTCCTGCAGGACCCCATATCTAGATGCTGAAGGTTTGTCAAATCTCCGAAACGGCTGGGAAGTGATGAAAGATTTGAACAATCATATAAATTTAGATGCTGCAAGTTTGTCAACTCCCCAAAACGTCTCGGCAACGATGACAGATTTGCACAACTTTCTAATTGCAGGTACCGTAGTGACTGGAGAGAGCAAAATTCTTCTGGAAGGCTCCTCATTGAAAAATTTTTACCGGAGTAACAACTGTACTCTAGGATTTTCAAATGCTTGAGACGCCCCATTGACCTTGGAAATTCTTTCAAATTCAAGCACTCGCTAAGAACCAACTCTCTTAACTGCGAAGGAGCCTGCACTAAATTTTAGATACAGTTACCAACAGGACATACAAGTACAACGGAAAAATCCAAGTACATATTTAATATAAGCTAAAACAAAAAATGTTCTGCCTCTATTAATGTCTCGACTTTAGACTTGTCTATAAGTGATAAATAATATAAACTGTAACATTTGTTTACATTTTTTTAAAAAATTACACTGACGGTCATTTTTCATTTTTACCCTTTAAATTGTGCAAAGAGAAATCTTATGATACCGATAAAAAAACAAGAGCTGCGATTAAAAAACAAGAGCTGCATCGCAAGTTAGTTGTTGTGGATTTGTTGTAGCAAATAAGATAGTAAAGCATGATTTATTTATATAATTTTTGATACAAGAATGAAAACACCAAAAATTAAAAATCTAATAATAGATTTTTAATGATTAAATTTGTACATAAAAATGTTTTTTTTTATATAATGAAGTTTAATATAACTTAAAATAAATATTAAGTTTTCAATTTTTTAACAAAAAATTGGGAAATTTAACAACATTGTAATTTCTTTAATTCAATTTGGAAAGATATGATTACAAAATAAGAAAAATTATCAATAGTTGAAAGGTAGACTGTCTGTAAACGCCTAAGGCCCCCCCGTACCAGTCTGGAAACGTACCAAGTACTGGTACGGGGTATGGTACGTTGTGGGTACGGTCGGAAACGTACCCACAGGGGATAGGGTACGGTTTTGCCGTACCCAAACCGTACCCTGTCCCCTGTGGGTATGTTTCCAAGCGTACCCGTCAAAAAAAAACTTGCCAAAGACTGTTTCTTTCCTTTTTTGGATTTTTGGTGGAAAAATCACAAGGACAGAAAAAAATTTGCCATTTTTGGAAAGGGTCCGGGAAGATGTAGCAGCAAAAACTTGCATGTGCCATAACTTTCATTCTATGACTCCGTTTCAAGTGTCGTTTTCTCTAAAAGTGTATATTTTCTTGAGCTCTACGCATTGATGGCAATATTTTTCTTATTTTCATAAAATCCATTTTTGCACCTTTTTGGACCAAGCAACTTCGTGCAATCTTCTGAAAGAATCATGAGCTTTGATCGCATGTAGACAGATTAGTAATTAAAAATACTGGATAGCTTTCCAAAACTCAGCGAGTATTCTCCCGTGCTCGGACTAATCGTCCCACCTGCCAGCTTGGATCCATATTTTTCCTGCTTAGTTATGATGTTTCAGGAAATACGTCAGACAATACTATCGTGCTGAGTGGATCAAGGAAGGCCACCATGAACAATCAAAACTACTCGAATCTTATCACAGTCACTAAGATAAATAACTGTGATAGAGAAATAATAAATTTCAATAAGTATGCAATGTATGAGAATTAAATTTCAATAAGTATGCAAATGCTTCCTTAAATTTATAATTTATATACATATTTATATATTTATATACATGTGTGTGTGTATATATATATATATATATAACGTACCCAAAAGCGTACCGTACCCAAGATTTTTAAAAATTTGCCGTATCAGTGTACCGTACCCGTATCCAGACTGTCTAGGTTAAAAGTTGTATTATCATTACGCCGTGAGGCGTTCTTGTTATGGGCAGCGACCTGTTTTCCCTAACAGGTTTAGGGCATCGAACGGCTCTATTTCGGGGTCGTTGAAATCCAACGACGGAGGAAACCCTGGATTTCATTCGTGTGGAGGAAGCGGTTTGTTGGAAGATTGCATGGGCCGTTAATGCCTGCTCTGCTTCGCCGGTTATTCATCATTACACTTCGTAGTTGGGGCCGAGAGGGGGTGCTTCGTAGTTGGGGCCGAGATAGCTCTGGAATGAGCGCCTATTCTTTGGCAATGGACGGATTATGTTGTGCGTGACAGAAATATGAGAGGGCCTTTGCATGTGGAGACGGTTTGGGTGCCTATAAATGTCTGCTTTGCCTGTTGTTTGCATTCCTGAGGGTATCTTTTCATGCTGGTTTAGATTCGTCCTGCAGTGTTCTGGTAAGTTGTGTTGGTTGTATCTTTTCGCTAACAACCAGTCGAGGCTGTGTTTCGCCTTTAACTTGCTTCTGAGGTCTTCCCGTGGGTGGGTTCTTGCTTAAGCAATGTATGGTGTGCTGTGCAGGTGGGTTTCGTGAGGGGCATATTCTCTGCAAGGTATTCGAAGGTATGAAATCTCTTTGATCGCACCCTTTTACTATGTTTTGAAACTCTGTTAAGACTGTTCTTTGATACGAATAAGTGTATTGTAGATTTCAGCAGAGTAGTGCCCTGTTGTCTGCATGCTTGTTTGTTATCTAAATAACTTTCAAGTAAATTTTACCTTAAGCGTTTTATTGCTTCGGCTGTATCTTCAAGTTTGAGCTCCCTTGCACACGAATCAAAAAATTGTTTATGTCGGTTTGATGTTCCAGGTAATAAAAATTGTCTTTAGAAAGTGAAATTGGGTTCTGAATGGAATAGTAAGCAATGGAAATTGGGTTCTGAACAACAAAGATTTATGGATGATAATCTAAGTCTTTGCAGATTATTCACAAGGTTTTTCCCAGAGGACTCTGCCAAGGAGACCTTCTGAACTTGTATTTATTCATTATAACGGGAGAAATAGTATGCAGGGCTATTAAGCATGAAAAGAAATTTGGTGATGAGGGGTCAGGGAGGCAATCTGAAATGTCCATTTCTTTCTTCTCACAGTATTTTGTAGAAGCTTTTTTCAAATTATTATGGACTCTGCAAGCCTTAAGGTGCTAAAATAATTTGTATTCAAAATGTTCCGTGGACATGGACAGCGTACACTCTCCTACCTGGTTTAAAACCCCCTTCCCCTTTAGGTGTTCTTATCTGATTGAATCCTAATGTTTAAGAACCTTAGAAATTGATTTAAAACTTTATAAATGGAAAGCTTTATGATGTCAATTATAAATTCTACATTCCAATGATGGGTCAAGAAGCTGACCCTAATGTCCATCTCTTTTCTCTCTTACACAGTTTTTTTCCAGAAGCCTTTTAATAAACAGTATGGAGTGTGGAAGCCTAAAGTTGTTAACACTTTATAAAACTTAGTAATTTCTGTTCAAAACCCCTGCAGCCATGGACAGCTTAGTCGCTCGCTGATAGTTAAATTAAAGCTCCCTTCTGCGTTAGGTTATTACATTTTGAATGGAAATATTTCTGAAATTCTGCTTGAATCCTGATGAACAAGTCCTTGTAAACACATGAATTCATTATAGTATTCTATACAGGAAAGTTAGAGGAAAATAATCTATATGGCTCTTCAATTCTGAGAAACTTCATATTTTTTAGTAAGATTTGGTATGGAAGTGTTTGGCGATAGGAAATTGTAGGCTTAAACATCTAAATGCTAAAGATGGAAAAGCTAGGCTAAAATTTTACTTATCTGCACATTTGGAATAGTGCACATGCATTCCATATAGCTGGAGCGGATCTGCACTGCCACCACTCCATATGGCGCAAATATTTTACTGGATAGGTTTGTTCAAAATGTATACACAGGTATTCAATTCCAAGAACTAATGTGAAGATAGTAGGATTTGTCATGGAATATTGATCCATTGCCTGTGATGGACAGTAGAATTTGTAGGTTTTATCTTTACAATTGTTTGGGTAAAAGGCCGGTGGATGAGCCCTTTCAAAGATTTAAATTTACTGTAGAACTCTGTAGAAGCAAAATACAGCACTAAAATGCATTTATTGCAATAATCTTAGCAAAATAAATAAGATTTGGCCTGTAATTTATTTTATTACATGGCTGAATGCAACTCTTAATAATTTTTGGCTCAAACCCTGACAAACAGGCTCTTCCAAACATACAAATCAGTTATAAAGCTTTATAGATGGAGGATCTTGATGGAAATATCATACATAATTTAGATCCAGTTCTCAAATAAGGATACAATATTGGTTCTTCATTCTTTAGCAAGAAATCGTATGTGTTTAAGAAGTTTGACATGAAAAGGTGGTTAATATAATCATTCACACATTTAACCCAGAAATTCTAATAGATACACATAGCTGGGCTGGGCATTTGCGAGAATCTTTACGAATTTAGTAAAATTTGGCAAGGCCTCTCAATGTTTTGGATATAGTCAATGGTAATATATCTGTAGATATATATTCTTAAGAGCTCTCGATAAATTTGTATGCACATTCAATGTGCCTTGAGAAATTCAATGTTATGAGCCACTATGGGAAATTATGCTGATAATTATATCGATTCACACTTCCTTCTTGAAAGTTGAAGTGATTCCCCTACGGTTGGAGGAAAATTGTTTCGGAGTATGATTTTATATTTTAAAATAAGGTAACTAGCAAGAGATTATACAGCTTATGGAAGGACTGTCCTCAAAGAAAGTGGCGTTACCCCATGCTGTAGGATGTTTGAGTTTCATTGCCCCCTTTGTTCATTGTTTCTGTACTCTTTAGCACAATTTGCAGTTATATGATAACTACCAAGATAATGTTGTATTGAGACAAACACGATATTTATCAGGAAGTGCCTGATTTCTTTCCAGACTCACAAGTAATAAAATCAAAATTCTAAGCAGCAAAATAAACGCTCTAAGCAATTTGTGACTGATGTTAAATGTTGCAGGTTAGAGAAGATTCCCAACATACATAAAGGTGTACACAACTTAATTGAAGCCAAAGATCCATATAAATTAATAATCATTCCTGGTCATTGTACATTAAATTTTCTCAAGGGTTTGATGCGGGGTATTTATGGGGGTACAATGTCTAGCTTCTGGGCCAAGTATATGATAACTATCAGCATAATGTTTTATTGGAATAAGTACTAGATTTATTAGGAATAGCTTGATTTATTTCCAGGCTTTGAGTAATGAAAATAAAATTCTAAGCAACAAAATAAAATAAAAAACTTATGAAGTAATTCGTGTCTATTATTGAAGGTTGTAGGTCAACAAAGATTCCCAACATACATAGAGGTGTATGCAACTTAATTGAAGTTGACATTCCAAATAACCAGTCCTGGAATTTGTACATAACTATAATTTGCATGGGAATCTGATTCGCGGTATTTATGTGGGCATTGTCTCTAGCTTTCTGACATATGTTTGTCCTTTTTTAAATTCCAAACCGTGTGTAAGCTGAACTTGAAGAAAATTTTGAAGTATTCTTTATTGTTTAACTGCTTTCTTGTTTTATTTACAACTAGGTCTCATATACTTATCTTTATAACTATAAGGATACAAGGTTCTTTGTTTTGAATATCCAAGATACTAAGACATATTGTAACATTTCGATTTGCAGTTTTTTTGCAATTATGCACAGTACAATTTGGCACTAATATTATCTTTGTTATTTTATGATCTTGCTCCCAGACGTTAATATTTATGATCCTGTGACTATGTTATTGGGGAACTTGTAAATATCTCGACTACTATTGTGGAATTCTACCATCAATATCGACTAACTTACTTTAAATAGTAGAAATGATTGTGTTTCACTACAGTTAATGTCCTTAGAAATGGCTTAGTTACATTTGATGCCATTTATAAATGAAATCTTCATTGTGAAATGTACTCTTGACATAAAATGCATTTAGAAATGCCGCGTTGCACACACATTTTTTAGTGAAAATGTTATTCTAACAATTAATAGTTTAGTATAATTTTCTGGCATAACAAATCTATTCCAACAAATGCATTAAAGGATTTTACTTACCTGAATGTTTTATAGCCAACTTACTATCCTCATTAGAAACCAAAGACAACTTACTATCCCTTTGTTATTATAATTTATTCTTTTATTCTTACTATTATATTCATTATCTTATTTTTAGAATTCGCCCGCAATTCAATAACGTACTTACAAGTTAAAGTTTATTGCAAAACCTCAACTTCTTGCTTACGATGCATGTTTTTTCCTTGTGCCATGCTGGATTTGTATACGTATAGCTAATTCTGTTTTAATTTAAAAAAGGAATCCTGAAAGTTTTATTTCTGCATTTTTAAAGTTCAAGGCACAAATAACTCGTCTAATATTTATCAAGTTTTGCTCGCAGAAACAATTGTTGCGTACGCTGTTTCATTGACGACAGCAGCTGCTACAAAAGTAATTGACGTGGATCTATTGCGGCATTGTCCTGGATTGAGGTGATTTAAATTTTTTAAGCATTTATAACTACATCGACCTGTGCGCTATATCGTCCACATTGTTCCCTGCCTCAATACATATAATGTAACTCAAACTTTGCAAAGCCTGAAGAAACAACATTAACGACTTATGTTAATTGCATTTGTTGGTTGCAGTGCTTGCATAATACATCTTTGATTGAGCCAAACGCTCCTGCATTTATTCTCAAATCGCTTGCGCTTCGCAAAAAGGTAACTTTCTGAGGTTATGAAACGTCACACCATCTTCTAAGGTCATTAAAGGTAGTTTATGTTTTCATCCCATTCTGTCGCTGAATTACAACGAGCCCCCATATTTCCAAATTGCTAGGAAAGCTCAAACTTGCATTTAACAAAATAGAACTTCTCTTTTCTTTTCCATATGTATTCCATTAATGTCCATTACATAACTATAGTGAAGATAAAAGTAAAAAATATGTACAGAATAATACTAATATGCCCATTGATTAAAATTAAATACTCTAGACAAATAAACTAAAAAGCCATATGACAACATAAAAAAAAAAGGGACTAAGAATAAATCAACAAATTTTCGAACAGGATTGCAACATTTCCGAAAAGCTAAATAGTCTTACACATAATGGAGATAAACTTGACTGAAGGAGGTGTGCTGAGTATCATTAAAGAATCCCCCCATAACGGCTTGACACTACAACTACTGAACTTGTCACCATTGCGTTCATCGTTCAACTCTGCAATTCAACACCGAGTGGACCTGTCAGATGGAAATCATATTCAACCTGCCCTGCTTCCCTCTAAGTTTGCAGGCCATATACTCGACAAAATATTGCAGGAAGGGTCCATTGTGCTGCTCCGAAAATATGTCTGCAGAAATTATAATAAAGATCTGTAAGTTGCATCTACGTCATTGTTTGAGTTTTGTAAAGTCTTATTTTCTGATTTAGTAATGTTGACTATTCTTTCCTTGTGTTATAGGACGGTTCTTATTACTGACATGGACAATATTGTCTCCACCTGGCCAAGGCAAGGAACACCTGTTCCCGTCCTTGAACATATTTTACGAGGGAAAGAAATAGTATGCGAGTCAACGCCCCCCGCACACACTCAGTTGTCTCCAAACACACCTGCCTGCGATAGATACACTACTGCAAATAGTGAAAACAATTGCACAGACATTTCTGGTTTGACTTTAACGTCAAGGATATGGACTATAGAAGGCAGGGCTCTTGCTAAAACAACTCTCAGAGAGTACCGAAATACAAAGGGCAGTGGGGTCATCTTCGCCTTTGATTTTGTGGACAAAAAAGGTGCAGAAATAAGAATCACTTCTTTCAATGATGTTGCAAAAAAATTCTATGCACAAATAGAAAATGCAGGACTATACAGTATATCTAATGGCAGAGTGGGTAAAGCAAATCGTTCTTACAACCATTTAAATAACGAATTAGAAATTTTCTTGCTTCCCTCGTCTACTGTCACTCCTGCAATTGAACTACAAAACGATGTTCCCCTCCATCACTTCCACTTCAAAGAAATAAAAGATATACCGTCCATGCCTGCACGCTCAATGGTGGACTTAATTGGTGTTGTGATGGCCATTTCTCCTTGCTCGACCATTCGTCGCAGAGACAATTCTGAGGCTATAAGGAGAACACTATTAATGCGAGATATGTCCAGCTTCAGTATCTCCGTAACCTTATGGGGCCAACATTTACACGATCTTTGCGAAGAGTTGTCAGAGATACTCTCAGTTCCAGATTTTCCAATCTTGGCAATAAAATATGGCCGTGTTTCAAATTTCAATGGCGCAATTGTTGATACCATTTCCGCTTCAAAATGCTAAGTCAACTCTCTAATTTCTGAAACACAAGCTCTCCGCGATTGGATATCATCACCAAATTCACATGTTCCATGCCCATCTGTCACCAGCAAAGATGGGCCTCCACAATCTATGGTTGCCAATGCTACTTTGTTACAAATTTTAGAGATGGGAAATCTCAAAACGAATGATTGGGTAACTGTTGAAGCTGAAGTATCGAACATCAACATGGATAATTTCTTCTACATGGCTTGCCCAAGAACAGTCAATGACAAACAATGCAGAAAAAAGGTTCAGGAACAAATTGGTGGTAAATGGTTTTGCAAAAAATGCAATATTCATGTTCAAAACTGTAATTACAAGTACGCTCTGCGTATGGATTTGAAAGATGCTACAAGGGAGCTGAAAGGGGTTACTGCTTTTGATGACACTATAGAAATGATAATGGGAATTTCAGCCGTAGACTTGTAATTTCTTTGCATTGATAATGATGCCACACAGGAGATTTTTTATCATGTCATTGGACATGCTTTCCTCTTCACTCTTTCTCTTAAAAAGCAAACATACAATGGAACAACCCAATTAAAATGTGTTATTCTTAAGTCAAAGACAACATGACATATACTACGAATTCCACCATATGGGTGTTCTACATTTTGTTAATGCACAGATCCTCCCTCCACAACTACGCTCTTTTTGCATTCCTTTTTTCCCATAGTACCTTTTCCAAGTTCAGGTTTTTAAAAAGAATATTGTAACTTCCTTGCTATATGTATTCCAACAATACAAAAAAACAAATAGTATTTTCATAAATCAACTACAGTCATCCACTAAGTTTTTATTCCTCTACAATATTTGTCATATCTCCCTCTTATATGGTTATGAAAGAAATTATTTCATGTTTCTCTTGTCCAAAATCAATCGTTTGTTATCGTTGCCCATGTGTTCAATTGCATTTGTTACTATCTTCTCGACCAAAATTTAATGTTTGCACGTTATCGTGCATGAACATCTATATTTACATTTCTGTAATTACTTATACACTAATTACTTTTTGCTCATCAAATTTCTTGCAGAAAACTCTAACATTCAATTTTGTAACGTTCAAATGTCTCCTCCTCAAACAAGGGAACGTAAACGAGCGTATTATGCGAAAAATAGGCTACACATCACTGAGCAGAAAAGTCGTAGATACCATGCTCGCAGGTTGGGGAGCACACCTCAAACCTCGCTTCATCCGCAACAACCACAGATTCAAGCAACCTCACTAAGTATTTCTGCTTCCACCTCCTTTTCCAGCCCACCTTGCCCCAATCTGCAGTGCATAAATGATTTGCCCAGCAGTTGTAGTTCCCATGCACATTCTTCCCCATGTTACACCTCCACTTCCACTTCAGCCACCAACATTTATGCATATACTCCCTGGCCTTCTACCACACCCAAAATACCATTGACACTTCCTTCCTTTAAGCAAGCACAACAATCCTTCCGTAAAAGAATAGATACCTTTGCAAATATGAATACTTGCTCTATCTGTATGGAAAGCTACCCAGGAATCACCGGGAAAATGAGAGAGCAGAAATACGTATGCAATAGATGCTTTGCTGAGAAAAATGGTCATCGCTTCTCTACATCGAACAACATGAATCCAGGCCATCAACCTGCAATTCTTAAATGCCTTACACAAGTTGAGGAAATGCTTATTGCAAGAGTCAATCCAATCTTACAAGTTAGCCAAGTTCGTGGGGGACAATACAAATACACTGGCCACACTATCAGTTTCCCACAAAATATTGAATCTATTGTTAAATACCTTCCATGGCGTCTAGGCGAAGTGGACATCTTGCTTTTACAAAGAAAAGGACATAACCAAACAAAGTATGATTTCTATGTCAGCAGATCACACGTTTGGGATGCTCTCCAGTTCAAAATTGCAAACGACCCTTACTACAAAGATGTTCTGATCGACTACGAAGCCTTGTCCTCTTTGCCGATTGAACAAACCAATGTTTCTTCCATCTTGCAAACAATTGAAATAAATTATCCCCCCCCTCAAGAGGAAATTCCCCTTGTATCTGATCTAGAAGAATTTACATCTCCCAATAGTCAATCCCTTCCATCATCCTTTGTCCCAGTTTTCCCTAATTCAGGTACTGAAGAGGAAGAAATTCAACGGTTCTTGATTGGTTCAACAAATGGCTCGCCCTTATCATTACCTTGGCCTGAAATTGGCCTTTCCCCAATCAATGAATACAACACAGAAGGCTTTTTTTCCATGGCTTTCCCGACCTTGTTTCCCACAGGTTCAGCCATGTTTAAACAACCTCGCATGAAGGAGGTCCAACTTCATGAATATGCACTGCACCTACTTCGTTACTTTGACAACCACTTCGGAGCACACCCCAGGTTCAGGTACTTTTTTCTCAACCTCATCATGCGGCATCGTAGCCAAGCAACAGCTTCTGTCTTCATGAGACAAGATATCCTTCAAAACATTCCAACATCTATAAGTGACTTGCGACAACGCCTTCAAGCTAATCCAAATGATGCACTCCCACAAAATCTCATGCATTTTGGTGCATCGCTTCGCGGAACTAGGTCTTTCTGGTTGAAAAGCAGAGGCGAACTTTCTGATATGGTTGAACAACTAGCAACACCGACTTTGTTCTTCACTTTAAGTGCTGCTGACACCAAATGGCCGGACCTCCATAGTGTAATGCCTGACACTAGCCCTGCAGATCCTCGTGAAGCACAACAATGGAGGAACCATAACATTATCTCCAACCCTCATCAAGTTTCTGCTTACTTACACCAAAGATTCACAGTATTCCACGAAGAGGTCTTGCAAAACTACTTAGGAGCAACAGACTACTGGTATAGGTAAAAAATGTCTCTTCCTTTATTTCCTCTTCCAGAAAACTTCCTTATATTTGTTCATCTCTTTCCACAAATGAATGGCATCATAACCCTTCCTCTTACTTATTCATCTCTTTCCAGGTACGAGTGGTAACATAGAGGATCCACACATGTCCATGGGTTCCTTTGGCTTCCAGAAGCACCAAATGTGGAGACAATTGACTGGAGTGACACGTCTGCTATCAACCAAGTTAGAGAGTACTTCGACAAACTTCTTTCCGCATGGAATCCCCGTTCAATTTCATGTAGATCAGAATACATTCACCATCCACTCCAAGATGATCCATGCTTATTAAAGACATCTGAAATATTGGCAACCGATCCTCTTTTAGACTTAGAAGAAATTCTAAATCAAGTGCAAAGGCATACCAAATGCTCTGAACGTACATGCCTGCGAAAAAAAAATGGCATGGAATGCAGGTACAAAGCACCTTGGGAACTACTTCAACAATCAACACTAGCAGTCAATGACACACACAAAGTCCAATACATGCCTACCAGAAATGATGACAGATTGAATATCCACAACCCCGCCATGCTATCCATCTGGAGAGCCAATGTTGATTGCCAACCTGTACTCTCTAAGCATGCAGTCCTTAAGTATATTGCAAAATATGCTTCCAAAGTAGAGCAACGCTCTGAATCATACCACCAAATGCTCTCAAGAATATCTTCAACAGCCGATCCCCATCAACCAGCCAAGGTTGCCTTCCGAAAAATGCTTACAGATAGTGTCGTTGATCATGACATAAGCGCCCAAGAAACATGTCACATGCTGCAAAAGTTGCCTCTTGTTCTTTGTAGCCGATCCTTTGTTTCACTGAATGTTGGAAAGAAAATTTTGCGTCGCATCCCTCCAACCAATCATCCAAACTCTGAGCCAACCAATTTCATAGATGCATACATGAAACGCCCAACCCATATGGAATCAATTACACTGATCGAAGCAGCAAGAAGCTGGTCTCACAACAAGCTCCGAGCAGGTGAAAAATGGAAGCAACGGTCAACAAATGCTATTGTACGCGTCTCCCCTAGATTTTACTCCATCCCCAATGACCATTCCCCTTCCTTTGAACTCTTCTGTTGGAGTGAACTTCTTCTCTACAAACCTTTTCGCAACATCCCCGCAAACATTGGAACCACATCAGAGCAAGTCATTTCCAACTGGCTATTACTCAAAGACTTTTATCATCCTTGGCATGTCAAACGCATATCCATATCAAATGATTCCTCTTCCTCTGACGAATCCCCTTCAGATTCTGAAAACTTAGGTCCCACTCCACTACATGCTGAATGGGAAATTTTATCCCGATTACGTCCGAATACTTCCATGTGCCTTGACAAGTTCAACATGCTAGGCCTTCGAGACTTTGACTTGCATCACAATTGGCTCCAAAATGGCGTACCGCTTCATTTACATGACATTGCCCCGTCATTCATCGATATGTCCAAAAACACTACACCAATCCCTTTCCACATGCAAAATTCCACATCCAGCACAACACTTTTCTCTCCAGAACAACACCAGGCTTTCAATACTATAGTCAACCATTACAAGCAAGGAACTATTTCACCCCCTCTAAAAATGATTATACAAGGTACTGCAGGCACAGGTAAATCTTATCTCATAAACAAAATCCGCAATGCATTATCCTCAACAAGCCTGCAACAACCATCTCCTCTCCTGGTCATCGCACCTACAGGAGTGGCCGCATTCAACATTTCCACATCGACCATACATGTTGTGTTACGCATTCCAATAAAATAAATAAAACCCCTCGAAGGCATGTCGCTTTCCACTCTCCAACAATCCCTACAACATGTTCGATACATTCTCATTGATGAAATGAGCTTCATAGGCCCAACACTCCTTGCAAAAATTGATTTCCGTCTTCGTGAAGCCTTCCCCCACTTTAAATCAACCGCATTTGGAAACAGATCCATCATTCTCGTTGGTGACCTTGGCCAGCTACCCCCAGTCAATGACGTTCCACTTTACGTCGGCCACACCTACGGAACAAACCTATGGTTTAGTTTCACAACATGCATCACACTTACAACAATATTTAGGCAACAAGGTTCAAATGACGCCCAAATTTCCTTTCGACAACTACTACTAAATATCAGAGATGGAATCCCACTCCTCCACGACTGGAAAAAACTTATCCAACGAACAAACTCCCAAATACCTGTTGCTGACATAACACCCTTCCTTCTAGCTCCACATTTGTTTGCAACAAATGACCTTGTCGACCAACACAACCTCAACATGCTAAAATCCCTCAATTCACCAATCGCACGCTCCAACGCTGAACAAACAAGGCGTAACTACTCAGAGGAACATGATGAGGAGCAACTCGAACCAATTATTCTCCTCTGTAAGCAACAAAAGGTTATGCTCACCGCAAATTTGTGGGTTGAAGCTGGCCTTGTGAATGGCTCCATTGGCCCCATTATCGACATTGTCTACGCCCCATCATCATCCCCTCCTGCTCTTCCACTTTTTGTTGTAATCGACTTCAACAAATACAACGGCCCTCCTTGGAATCCACATTTCCCCACCCATGTCCCCGTACCCCCAATCTCAAGAGGCAACCGCAGGCAACTTCCTTTAAAAATGGCCTGGGCACTTACAATCCATAAATCGCAAGGGCTTACTTTACATAAAGCAACTGTGGATATAGGTTCTTCAGAACGACCAGGGCTTACTTTCACCGCATTTTCTAGAGTCCCCTCCTTAAAAGACCTGCGCATTTCACCCCCCTTCTCTTTCGAACGCTACTCCAAAATGTCCCTTTCCCGACACCTCCTTCAAAGAAAGGAGGAGGAATCAAGACTACAAAATCTTCGTTTCGCCACATCCGTACCATAATCCACCCCAACCCATTCCCCCCCCCCGCCCCCCCCCCCCCCCACCACATTCAATCACATTGTCACTCCCCAATGCTCTGCTTCCACTCTCAAACAAGTAAGTAAACGTTCCAAAACAAATTGGTGTCGATTACAAATTTCTAAAAATTTAGAATAAATTACATTGCACTTTACTTAACAATTGTGCAATGATGCCTACAGGTTAGGGTCGACTGGTGCGGACAGTAAAGGCTATGGAGCAGTGGCTTGCAAAAAAAAAAAAAAAAAGGGCGACAAATGCCAACACCTTTCTTTTTTTCCTTTATGTAAATTGGCTTTCTTTCTCATGTACAGCTTTCTCCCGATCTATAAACATTCCACTATGTAAAAAACATGTTGTTATAAATGACAAACCAATTACTTAACATTGTAAATAGAAACAACACAAAAAAATGTCTAGAACAACGTATACTTCAGAACTAAAGGATTTTCAATACATTCGTAAAAAACAACATGCACATTAATCAACCCAAAAACCAACTGCATACACTTAATACTGCACTTCCTAGCTACATCATACTACACACCCGACCCAATAATAACCCTCATTTTGGAATAAAACACCCACCCATCCCTTACGGCGTCAACATTGCACGCTTCATCGTGCGATTGCTAGTTTATAGTGCTAAATGTCATGTTTTTTATAGTTTGGTAAAACAAATACAAATAAAGTTTATGGAATAAGATCATCAAATAGTCATATCATTGTAAAGTAACCAATAAATATAAAAATAAAAAATGTGATTACAAATATTAAAAAAATGTTGTACTTGAAAATTGTTTTTTCATATATCCAATCAAATCTTGATAATCAATGCATACTTTTGTTTAAGTGCAATGTTATTAAATATGGTGCCAAATGTCATGTTGTTAATATTTGTTTGGAAAAAATAAAAAATTGTTTAGTGGAATAAGGTCTAAAAATAGTCATGTCATTGTAAAGCAACCAATGCATAATATAATTATAATATTGCAAACTGATATATTCAATATTCTAACATTAGAAATTTAACTCTAGCTAAAAAAATTCTGAAATATGTTTGGCTTAAAATTATTGAATTAATTTTTATTATCCTGAAAACGATGATGGGTATTTAATCCTCTACTTTTGTGCTTCATGAACATTGACACTACTATTTGAATTCTTGCTCATTATTGAAATTTTTAGAAATAAATTAAAATATTGTTATCCATCTTCCACCGTGATAATTTGACCAGTATGCTATTTGTCTATTTGTTTCATACATACATTTTTATAAAATTAATAGAAAACCACTAAATAAAAATGGTCCTTTATGTCATATTGAGCACATTTGGTTTACTTGATAATCAATAGAAGTTGTATGGGACCATCGGGCACTATAATTTTACACTAAAAATTACGTCTTTTGCAATGGCAAATATGTTTTAGTTCTAGAGACATACAATTTCACCAATGCAAACCTACTGACGTGAATCGTTGCTGCAAGAGGTTGAAATCAACCTCTGAAACATGACAACCATACCTTACTGTAATATTTTTGCATAATAGACCTTCCAAGGAGACCCCACGCGATCAGATTACTCCCTCATTCTGCAAGTCCATCACTAGTCTTTTACATCAGTGGTACTAATCCTCCTTGTGTCATCATGTCCATAGGTGATCTAGTCAGAATCAAAACCATTCAGGCAATGCCAAGGTGTTATTTCTACTAGACATACTTTTCAACAAGCTTTGGAAATGGGGCCCAAAATTTTTGTGACAAATATGCCAAATTTTGGCGAACAGCAGGCTCTGAGCGAAATGAAAGTTTTGGACTTCGGAGGTTCAAGGAGGTCTATCGCAGAGCAAAATGGAATGAAAGCGAGCAAAAATCCCAAAATCCTGAAAGTCCGAAGTCTGGAAAGGGTTTCAGACATTTTCAGGAAAGATTAAACACAAGTGGTTCAATGTTATACGAGTGAAACAGCTTCACACTTTTGCAAGGTTCCAATTTTAGGATTCGGAGTTAGGTAGTTTCTGAGGTTTGCTACCGTGGATTAAGGCAAGTTGAAGATCAAACGAAAAGCATCAAAGTTCCAAAGGTACTCTAGATATCCAAATGATGGTGGTTTTACATCATTCACAAGACATCATCATTGGGATTTCACAAAGTGTTCTCTGTGGGTCATCTGGATGCAATCACGAGGAAAAATCCTATTTTTAAGGGGTTGTAGAAAGAATGAAAGGTCTGAAACCCATTCAAGTCTGAATTTCAATATCAGGGTTTCAGAGGTTTGGGGTTCTGAGTTCAAGGAGATTGGGTGGATGAATAATACCTTCAGATGCTCGAGTCACGCTCATAAATCAATAGGTCCAAAACTCCAAGGTATGCATTTGGGAGTTAGTCAATTTTTTGGGTGGACACATGTCACTCCCAGATGAGAGCGCACTTTTTTCCCCTAACCATCCTAAATTTTTGGGATAGTTGGGACCAAATATTACGCTCAACCCCATTTTAGACCCCTAGACCCTCTATTGACCTTCATTGAGCCTAAGAAAACCAGTTTAACCCATGCGCAATATTCATTAGCCCTCGTCCTCATCAAATCCTGCTCTGCCACTTTTCAAACCTAGGTGAGGGTGCACATTTTTACGCCATCCCAAATGTTTGGGATGGTTGGCACACTTTTCTCCACCCACACCTAGTTCCTTCCCTGGTCACCTACATGACCCAGTTTTAACCCCGAGGTGCTTATTGCTCATTTTCTCTCTCCTTCATCGACCAATCCTTGTCTGCCACTTATCAAGCCCAGATGAGGGCACTCTTTTTTGCACCAAGAATCTAAACATTTGGGATGGTTGGAACAAGAAGTGTGCCCATTTGAAGGATGGAGGAAAAAATAAGTTTTTGCATTTCTTTTGCTACTTCTACTTCCTCCAGTGCGTGCGTACACAAACCCTCGCTACCGGAAATCTTCTTTATCCTGCATTCTTGTTGCTTCCATCACCCCCATTATTTAGTTAAGATCCATCCCACTTCTTCCATTTTTTCTATAACACCAAAACCTTGCTTTCTCAACTCTCATCATGGTCATTTTTGTCACAAGTTTCCATGACCATAAAATGAAGAAATCTTCATAACTCATGATCCATAAATTGAATGCTCTTGAAATTTCAAATATATATATTCCTCCCATATTCCTTCAAGATGAAACAAATAGAACATTAAGAGGTCACCCCATTAATTTACAACAGTAACTCCAAAATTTTGCTCGAAAAACATCCTCTTCAATTTCCCATTGATTTGGAGAGCGGGCGAATCTAAAATTTTGAACAAAACATCTAGAGAAAGACCCATCATAAAGAAGTTTATTTTTCATCAGAGGTAGGAAATAACACTTACAAAAGATGTGTTAGGAATTAATAGAATCTAATGCGAAATAATTCCTCAAAATCGCAATAATAAGAAGTATGAATAGAATTACAGAAATGAAATATGCACAACACGAAGACAATATTTAACTTGGTTCACCCAATGTGGGCTACATCCACCAAGAACACTTGCTCAGATTTTATTACAAGCCAACGGGTCTTCACAATTACAATAATCAGATCTTGTTTGGAGCTGCGCTCAACAAACCCTCCCGAATTCACACTTGAATTCGCACACACTATTCACCTTCACAAAACACACTCTACAATCCTATTGTATGTCCATCTATTTATAAGTACATCAATAGGTAGCCGAAGAGGCAGTTTTACAAAACAATGGGTACCGAAAAACCATGGGCCCAAAAATAGCCCATAATGGTTACCCATTACCCATGGCTTAATAAACCACCCATGAAAATTTGCTTCGGGGGCTTCACCCCCGAACCCCCTTGACCCGCTCACCGGCAAGAAGGACCGCCGTAAAAATATCCGAGTGTAACACATGGAAGGTGTACCAAACTCTAACATGAAAACAGGCTCCACAAACATAACAATCTCCCACTTGGAGACTGATTTCCACTGAGCAAGCTTCTCAACCCTTCACTGTCATCTGCAAAGGCCAACCAAAGCTGAACATAGCTTTAGTTTATCCCTTGTGACCACCTTGGTCATCATGTCTGCAGGATTCTGACTGGTATGAATCTTCTCCAACTTCAACTTATCTTCCTCCAAAGCTGTCCTGATGAAGTGATATCTCAATTGTATATGCTTCGTCCTAGAGTGGAAAGCAGAGTTCTTAGCTAGGTGAATAGCACTCTGACTATCACTATATATCTTTCCAACTTCCTACTTATGCCCCAACTCATCAAGCAATTGTTGTAGCCAAATCATCTCCTTGCTAGTTTCTGTAGCAGTAACATACTCAGCCTCAGTGGTTAACAAAGCCACAACCTTCTGTAACCGTGAAATCCAACTCACTGTTGTATCACCTACAGTAAATACATAACCTGTTGTGCTCCTCCTGCTGTCCAAATCTCCAGCCATGTCTGAGTCAACATATCCACACAAAGTAGTGTCTGATCCACTGTAACACAAAACAGTACCCATGGTCCCTCTCAAATACCGAAGTATCCACTTTACTGCCTGCCAATGCTCTTTCCCTGGATCACTCATAAATCTATTCACAGCTCCCACTGCATGGGCAATATCAGGCCTAGTGCACACCATAGCATACATCAAACTGCCAACCGCTGATGAGTAAGGTACCTTGGACATCTGGTTTCTTTCCTACTTTGTCTTGGGACACTGCTCCTTTGATAACTTAAAATGGCCTGCCAAAGGAGTCCCAACCGGTTTAGCATCATGCATGTTAAACCTATCCAATACCTTCTTAATGTACACTCTTCTTCCTGAGATAAAGTCAGCTTCTGTTCGTTCCTATCCCAAGTTATCCTCATACCAAGGATTTGTCTGGCTTCCCCCAAATCCTTCATATCAAAGGATTCACTTAGTTGTTTCTTGAGTACTTTTATTTCCTGCATGTTTTTACCTGCAACCAACATGTCATCAACATACAAACACAGGATAATATAACTTCCATCCTCAAATTTCTTTGTATACACGCAATGGTCAGAATGACATCTAATATAACCTTGCTCCATCATGAAGCTATCAAACTTCTTATACCATTGACGTGGAGCTTGTTTCAGGCCATACAAGCTCTTCTTCAGTTTGCACACCTATCTCCTCTTTACCTTTGACTTCATATCCTTCTGGTTGCTGCATATATAGCTCCTCCTCCAAATCACCATGGAGAAATGCAGTCTTTACATCTAACTGTTCTAAGTGCAAGTCTTCTGCTGCCACTATTCCAAGAATAGTTCTGATAGAAGTCATTTTTACTATAGGAGAAAAAATCTCATCAAAATCTATACCTTGTTTCTGTGCAAACCCCTTGACCACCAACAGGGCCTTATATCTTTTCTTTCCTCCTTCGTCTTTAACTCTATACACCCACTTGTTCTGCAATGCTCTTTTGCCTTCCGGTAGCTTCACCAAATCCCAAGTCTGGTTCTCCATGAGAGACTTATGCTCCTCATCCATGGCTTGCTCCCACTTCTTACTGGCATCTACCTGCATTGCTTCATCAAAGCTCTCTGGCTCTCCACTATCAGTGAGTAATAAATAATAAAGAGAAGGAGAAAAACGTTCAGGTTCTTTTCTTACCCTAGAAGACCTCCTCACTGTAGGAGTTTGGGGTTCCTATTGAGTAGGTTCCTGAACTGATTCATGGGTCACTGTCCCATCCAGAAGATCCTCTACCACTGCATATTCTTTCTTGGATTCTTCCCTGTTTTCCTGCAACTATTGCTTATACATGACTTTCTCATTAAAGACCACATCCCTAGACCGAATGATTTTCTTGTCCTTAATACTCCAACATTTAAATCCAAAGTCATCACCACCATAACCAATAAAAGTGCATTTTTCTGATTTAGCCTCTAGCTTGGTCCTATCATCCTTGTCAATATGAACAAACACCTCACATCCAAAGACTCTAAGAAATGAGTAATCGACTTTCTTACCGTACCAAGCCTCCTCAGGTATGCCTCCATCCAAGGCACTTGAGGGTCCTCTATTTATCAAGTACACAGTTGTGCTCACTGCTTCTGCCCAAAAATAAAGAGGCAGTCCTGCATGTATCCTCATGCTCCTAGCACGTTCCATTATTGTTTTGTTCATCCTTTCTGACACCCCATTCTGCTGCGGGGTTCCTGGAACTGTCTTTTGCCTGCGGATTCCATTCTTAGAACAATAATCATCAAATTCATTGCTGCAATACTCCCCTCCATTATCTGACCTGAGACATTTTAACTTAAGACCTGTTTCATTCTCTACCAAGGCTTTCCATTTAACAAAAGTATCAAATACATCAGATTTGTTTCTAATACAATAAACCCAAACTTTCCTTGTTGCATCATCAATAAAAGTAACATAATAACTTGAACCCCCAAGAGATGATACCTGAGCCGGCCCCCACACATCAGAATGTACCAGCTCTAACTTACTCTCTTTCTTCGTAGGTCCAACCTTGAGAAACCTTACTCGCTTTTGTTTCCCATATATGCAGTTCTCATAGAAATCCAAATGAGTTTCTGTATATCCAAGAAAATTTTTCTTTATGATGTCCATGCCCTTATGGCTCATATGACCGAGCCTATAGTGCCATAATGTTGTATCTGCATCTGAAGCCACAAGATTACAATCATTAATACTATCAGTGGTTAAATACAAGGTTCCAACCTTCTTACCTCTTGCCACCACAAGAGCACCCTTGGTAACCTTCCAAGAGTCAGCTGTAAATATCACAGTATAACCATCACTTCCCAATTTCCCCGCCGATATCAAATTTCTCCTTAATGTAGGCACATGTCTGACATCCTTCAATAGCCATGTATTCTCATTCTGCATCTTAACCTGAACAGAACCTTTTCCAACTATACTGCAAGGCTCATCATCACCAAGAAAAACATGCCCAAAATTCCCTTGAACATAATCAACAAAATAATGCCTATGTGGAGTAGCATGAAAAGAAGCCCCTGAATCTAAAACCCAAGATTCAGTAATATTATGCAAAGAAAGAATCAAAGCATCCTGGCATACATTACCCGATGCCACATTTGCCTCCTTGTTTTCTTCTTATTGTTTCTTCTTATCCTAAAACTCCTAACAGTCCTTTGCGTGCTCAAACTTTCCACAATTCCAACATACAATCTTGCTCTTGGATTTTGACCTTGCCCGATCTTTCGATTTTCCACGGTTTCCTCTATTTTTCTGTCTCCCTCTAGTTTCCACTGTCAAAGCATTCCCTGAAGTAGAAGATTCCCCAGAGCTTTTTCTTCGCATTTCCTCGCTTATAATCACCCTTACAACATCCTCAAACTTCAACTTCGAGTTAGCTGGAACCGAGTTGCTTACCGCCATTACCAGGCTATTCCAACTTTCAGGTAAAGAGTACAGAATTAATAAAGCCCTAACTTCTTCATCAAATTCTATTATAACCGAAGCTAGCATATTCACAACCATATTGAAATCATTTAAATGATCTGCTATTGAACTATTCTCATACATCTTCATATTAAACAAATTTTTCATTAAAAATATCTTGTTAGAGGCAGAGGGTTTTTCATACAACTTCCCTAATGCATCCATTAGATCTTTTGTAGTCTTTTCCTTTGAAACATTAAATAATACCGAAGATGCAAGACACAGTCGGATCATCCCAAGTGCCTTTCTATCCAACAAATCTCATTCCGCATCTGTCATGCTCGAGGGTTTGTTCACCTTCTCAGACAACGGAGTATAAATATCCTTCTGATAAAGGTAATCTTCCATCTGCATCTTCCAAAGACTAAAATTCTGCCCGTTGAATTTATCAACCCTAGATCTTCCATCATCTGCCATAGCTCCCACTCAAGCTAAAAACTTTCCCTGCGATTCAACACTTCAACAAACCAAACCAGGCTCTGATACCAATTGTTAGGAATTAATAGAATCTAATGCGGAATAATTCCTCAGAATCGCAATAATAAGAAGTATGAATAGAATTACAGAAATGAAAAATGCACAACACGAAGACAATATTTAACATGGTTCACCCAATGTGGGCTACATCCACCAAGAACACTTGCTCAAATTTTATTACAAGCCAACAGTCTTCACAATTACAATAATCAGATCTTGTTTGGAGCTGCGCTCAACAAACCCTCCCGAATTCACACTTGAATTCACACACACTATTCACCTTCACAAAACACACTCATATCAATCCTATTGTATGTCCATCTATTTATAAGTACATCAATAGGTAGCCGAAAAGGTGGTTTTACAAAATAATGGGTACCGAAAAAGCCATGGGCCCAAAAACAGCCCATAACGGTTACCCATTACCCATGGGTTAATAAACCACCCATGAAAATTTGCTTCGGGGGCTTCACCCCTGAACCCCCTTGACCCGCTCACCAGCGAGTGGGACCGCCGTAAAAATATCCGAGTGTAACACATGGAAGGTGTACCAAACTCTAACATGAAAACAGGCTCCACAAATTTAACAAGATGCATGACTCCATTAATTTTTTTCATGATAGCTCCGTGTCTGAAGCCCACACCAAGCCAAATTCTCATTTTTTATTTCCAAGCATCTTGATGGGAGAAACATAGAGAAATTTGGAGCATGTGATCGAGACGGAAATTTGAATCTAAATTTGCCATCATCGTCATAAAATGAGGACATTTTTAGAAAATTACTAAAAATAGCATATTTTAAGCTCCTCCACATACTAAAAAAAGTAATTCCCTTAAATTGCAAGTAAGGGTCATCCAGAACAATAAACAAATGTAAAATGAAAGACGGGGAAAAAATTCCAACTTTCCCAATATATCAGGTAAGGGAAAAACAACCTACTAAAAATGATAATGCATCATCAAATGAGGCGGATGAAGTGTGTCAGAAGGTTTAGTAGGTCATATTGAAGCAAAATGTTTGTTATGTCACAAAATAGCAAGTCACGGTCCTACCTACTAAAAATATAAAATCTCTTTTGGGTACAGAAAGGTACAAACAACCCCATCTTTCCACTTTTGGAACTATTTACATAGTTACAAAATGGTCTCATGATATCAAACACATAAATGAAGCCTCCACATGGATCTTGGAAGCATCTTCTCGGTCCTAGTTGTGCCAGAGAGTATGGTAAAGCATGACATATGAATGTTCAGACCACCAAGAAGCTGGAAAAATTTCACAATGTGTCAAAGACGCCATTAATTCATTAGAGTATGTCATCATGATTATTATATGGGATTGAAAACATCATCACCTCATCAAGATGAGCTGGTCGAAGTGATAAAATTGAGTTAACTGAGTTGATCTTAGTGAGATGGGTGAGTTGGTGGCATCGAGATAGTTGGATTGTTAGGTGGATTAAAGTAAGTTGAGATGAGTTGGAAGTAGTGAGTTTGAGTTTGGCTGCTTGCAATGGTGAGATATGTCATGAACTCATCATGTTTCACGAAGATGCATATGGTAGTAAATTAGATCAAGCAAGCTCAGAGAGCTAGTTGGATTACAGTAATATGAGTTGATAAACCAAATGAGTTTTGGAAATCTCAATGAGATGGTTGGAGTGAGCTCAATGATCATAATGAGCCAGAGGAGTTGATCAATCGAGCATTAATGGGATCATCATGACCAATGCATGTGGTCATCTTGAACTTACATTGGGGGATCTCTCAACAATAACCCGAGGGGTCTTTGCATCATGCCAAAGGAGGAGATTACGATTGTCATCAGCAAGTTCTTCATTGCAGGGAGCCTCTTCATCAAATGTGACCTCTCCTTTCTTCTCTCTTTCTCCCTCTTCTCTCTCCTCCCTTGGTAATTTTTTATTGGGCATAATCATTGTATTTGTCTCATTCACTTAAGTGACTTTATAAAGTTACATTGTAAAGGTCCATATAATTTACAAAAGGGGAACTTACCTCTCATTTCCTAGGAAGACGAAAAGTCACAAGTTGAATGAGGCCATAAAGATTCATGTGGGTATAGGCAAAGAGTAAATCCACATTTCTATAAATGGGGATATCTTCTCCATTCCAAAGGATCCTCAAATAGCATATATGTTGTAGTAATTGTGGATTATGGTTATTGTACTTTGTGTCATCAATATACATGAAATTTAGCTACATTTATTTTGATATCCTTTTCGTGTGTTTCATCTACATCTCTGTTATGCATTTATCAAGCATAGTGATCTTGTCTAGTCTTGGAAAGGATATTTTCTTCCTTAATAGATGAATCCAAAACAAATTGTGTTTTTAATTCATTGGTCCCACTAGCTTCATTATTGCTTTCGTATATATTGAATGTTTGAACTACTCTGGTTATCGGGTGTGAACTCTATAATTGGACTACTCACAACAATAACCTTCCATTCCTAAATTCTCTCCTTCACTCTCATTGTTGTGATTTCCGCCCTTGTACCCCATACAAGCACTTTGTCATAGGTTCATTAGAGTGTCCGTGTGTGATCCCCGTCTTATTTGGCCACCCACGACACGTAGGTAGGAATAGATTAGTTTTCATTCAATAATGGGAGCTCCACCATTCAATGTAGAGGGGCATAGGCCCGTGAACATTGGTGGAGACCTAATTTTCCCAACTGACAAATTTTCTCACCAACACAAAGTAAGCGACGAAACTAAACATATAGAGTACATTTGCAATTGATGTTCGTTGTAAAATTGTTGTTGGTCAAATATTTTGTGACAAAATTTAAAGATTATTTATTCTAAATTTAGAACTAATAATTATTAAAAATAGTAATAAATCAAAAATGTAAGAGAGGATATCCATTAGAGACATTTTAAAAAGGAATGAAAAATAAAACTGTATTTAAATATAATAAATTATATTATTTTATTTATATTTATTTTCTTAAAAATTCTAATTTTTAAAGATAAATGCATTGTTTTAATCAAATAATTGCATATAAGAGCCTATTTCCAAGGACTGCAGGTGCAAAGATAGCCAAGGGCACCTAGAAAACTATGCACAAAGCTTATCAAGGTACTAATCATTCAAAGAGGTTAAGTTGTAGGATCTAAAGAGATAATTTGAGGAAGAATAAAGAACGTCGTCAATAAGATAGACACTATTGGAAAAATGTTGGACAACTAGGATCTCATGAAATAAGAAAGTTAAAAAATTTGACACCAAGGTAGAAACATGTTGACATAATCATTGAAGAAAGAAAAGATCGGACTACTTGAGTTTGATCATGTAGTTGGATCTCTTTTGTTTCACAAAGAAAGACTAAGAGGAAAATTGGAAGAAAATGATGAGAAAATGTTTACCTAAAATTTAATGAAAGAAGGAATGAATGTGCCAAAACTAACTACAAAAGAAACCAAGGACAAGACATGACAAAATCAAAATTATTCAAAAGGAGACAAAGGAAGAATAGGTGGTTCAAATGCAAGAGGGAGAGGTAAATGTGATTAGAGAAATATTCAATGAGTTTATTACTACAAAAAATTTGTTCATTAAATGAAACATAACGCCTATATAAAATCTCCAATGAAAGAAGAAGTGATAATTATGAGTTAATGAGGGTGAGAAGGAATCTCCAAGTAATTTGTTTATATCATTTACTAAAATTAAAAATAGTTGTAAAGAATTTTAGTAACTTGTTGGTAAGAAAATTTTTCAGGTAGAAACACTTGTGGATTTCTTGCCAACACTCTGGGAATCTATGTCCCTCTACTTAACCAATGCAGTTGATGTATATGCATGTGCGAGAAAGTGTGGAATTATGTAATGGCCTTTTGACCGGGAATCCAACAGGAGCACTCCATTGACCCTGCGGCAAAGCTTTCAGATACCTACAAAAGATAACTTTGTCTAAAGAGTGGGAAAGGGGGTGAGAAAAGAAGTAGGAGAACTAATTTTGCAGGTTGGAAATCAGATTTTTGCACACACACTAGTTAGAAACTTCAACACATGCATTCATGAGAAGAAACAACCCTGCGACTGGAAACAAGACTAAATAGAATTTAATGGGCACCAAATATCAAGAAATCACTTATTCAAAGAAACATAGAAACTCCTTCTTGTATTGATTCTTAAACAGAAGTTGTACATAGTGTGGGAATGGAAGAAATTTGAGAGTGAAGGAAAGTAGAAGAAAATGGCTATCTCCTTTGCTTTCTCTAGGTACAATGCACTCTTGAGTTTACAATATCGATTTCCAACCCTTTGAAATGGGAATGGCTTTACAATTTATAGAATAGGCTTGACTCCTCATCTTCCTCATGACTCTCCATATGCCTTATTTCTAACTTTAGACTATTCATATTCCTACCAAAATATTTAAGTCCCGTTTATAAAATCAAGGTGACTTAATTTACATTATGTTTCTAAATTCAATTTTGGGTGACTTTAAAGCATATCAAAAAGTGCAAACCCCAACGTGATATTAGAATATTGAAAAGTGAGAGAAAGTTGGGAGGAAAGAAGAGAGAGAAAGAGAGAGAGAAGAAAAAGAGATGTCATTCCCAATGAAGTCCATTGGTCCTCGTTGATGAAATGCTCCAAATTTAGTGAAACTCTGAATCTTTGAACTCCTTGCACACTGCAAAACTCCTTCAAATTAGCTCATGAACACTTGCTAAGTTGAGTGAATTGTTCCACTGATGACCACAACTCCTAGCTTGCGTATGATATATTTGTGACCCGAACTATGTAGTAAGTGTAAAAAAACCAATGTCCAGTTCCCTGAGATGATCATCCCTCTATGCCTCATTATGTCACAATTGCCCTTTGAGAACAACCTGCTATTAATAGTAAGTGTCCAGATGGAAGGTTTACTATTTTTAGTGAAAAGTGATTCTTACCTCTTCTCAACTATCATGATGTGATGAAAATATTCATTCAATCCTACGCACACTACCTTTGTTTTGACCACTTCTTGGGGTGACTTACTATTTTTAGTAAGCACCCATATAAGGGACTTACTATTTTTAGTAAGTGGTCATTTTCACTTTTTTTCTGCTCTAAACACTCAATTTGGATTTCTCGTGATCTTCAATGCACATTGCCTTTTCCATAACCACTTTTGATGAAGACTTACCAAAAATAGCAAGCATGTGTAGGAAAGCTTACTATTTTTGGAAAGTGTCTTTCCGGTGCTCGGTTTGCAACGGAGTTTATTTTTATGGATTCGGCTCATTGTCACAGTCACATCCTCCGAATTCTACTTGATTTTGCCTTCTAGAATGATTCGAAATAATTTTTTAAATTTTAACCTAGCAGTAGCTTCGAGCACGAAGCTGCCATGGCGGCAATTAATGGAGCTCAAAATTTGCATGCCTACTTTTTGTCTCCATTTGCAATGAAAATAACTCCATTGTAATAGGTTTTTCATTTGGAGCTCATGTGCAAGTTTTTAGCTCATTTCTATTGTTGGAATGATGGGAATTTCGACGAATGTGAGTCGGTGCACAAAGAGAGGATTTTGTTGGAGCAAATGCTTCTGGGAACCATTTTACCTCTTGTTTATTGAATCTTGATTGTCTTGCAAAATGTGGAAGTCTAAAAAATACAACACCTCGATCTAACTTGTATTTTGTAAGATATGAGGATTTTTTGATAGGGTGACTTCACAGTTATCTAGCAAAAAACCTTCATTTTCTCCCTGTTCTTCGTCATTTCACTCCATTTTTCTCTGAGGCATGAATATTTCTATGCATTCATGGTGTGGATAGTTTATGTGGCCATGACAGAGCTATTTTGGATTAGCAATGGTGGACTGGGTGTCTGGACAAGCTTGAGCAAAACCATGGCATGGTGAGGAGCTGTGGAGGAGAAATGAGAGGAAAAGACCGGCTAAGTGTCAGATTTGAATTTTAAAAAGATGCACATGGAGGGGATGCGTGAATTTTTATTTCCCTGATGTCCTTGACCTCAGGGATTTGAGGGATATAAATTTCCACAGTGGTCAAGGTGATGCCACGTGTCCTCGATCCGACGGCAGGGAATGGATGCTCCAAAAATGCACCTGGGGGCAGAAAGTCGGTCATGTGGGTGACCAAAAGACTCCCCATAGAGGATGGGAAAATTTTTCCATGTCTGATGTCCCTGACCTTAGGGACATGAGGGACATCAATTTCCACAGTGGTCCTGGAGCAGACACGCTGTGCTTGATCCAACGACATGGAATTGATGCTCCAAAAAATGCACCTGGGGACTAAGCACATTTTTCCAAGGTTGGTGTACCCTACCTCAAGGATGTTGGCAACATGAAATCCTGCCAGGCTCCTAGTGCTAACATGTTTTCTCCCGAAAATTGATTTTCTCTTGAATTGCCTTTGAGAGGGTAACATGGAACGATGATAATTTGAGCTCCTAGTGGAATTTGTTGGTGAAATTTTATATGATCCTAACTGGAAATAGAATTTTGAACCCAATGGTTGGTGTATCATGTCTTGATTCATCCATCTGATTCCTAAAAAGAGGATATGTGATATGATAATCCATTTGTGCCTAATAAAAACTACCTGCAAATCATATGCGCCACGGTGTTGTGAAAAATATGATTTCGTAATCATGTAGGTATTGGAATCCTCTTTTTGGATATGGTTTGTTTTACTTCTAACTCAATCCGGAGCTCCCAAAATCTTCCTCTGAAGCCCATCAGCTATTTTAGGCTTATGTACTGCGTAGGCTTGTGAATCATATTTTTTACTCAGACTGCTCCAAGTATTTCAAAACTTCCCCAAACCTTCCAAAATAATTCCCATGATGTTCTAAGGTCTTCAATTCACCTCCATGTTTAATTTGGCCCTTCTTTTTGCTCCAGGGGGTTAATCCATTCCTGGGAAGGCCAACGATAGCCCTTCCCAATATTGTCGGAAGATAACATCTTTTTAGAACTTCCTAAAATCAAAATCACTTGGGGGATTAAATTAACTTTCCTAAATCACCTAGGGGACCAATTTTACATCAAATAGGGGGTGACCAAACTGACAGATTTTACCCGAGGTGTCTTGAAATGATAGGACTTGAAAAATTTGACACTGGGGTATAGTTGTCGTGCTTGGAAATTGTCAATTTCTCTATTGCACATTTTCACGACAACAACTGGCTCTAGCTTAGGGACATGACATGGACCGAGTGCAGTGAAGACATGACATTGGAATCTAGAATCTCAATTTTAGATAATATAATCCATTGACCAGTGCCTTTTCCATTGGGTCTTGCAGAGTCATGTAAAACTTATAACAAGAGAGAAAGAGAGTGAAGAAGGAAACACACGCACACACACACACACAAGGACAAAAAGGAAACACAAGACACGCAACAAAAATGAAAACATGCCTAGCAATCACCTATGGTACAAGGCGGGGGACAACCCACTTTCACCGAAACACTTTTCATTTCTCAAAAGTTACCCCTGAAGAGGCAACACCAAATGATGATATTCTGCGAAGCCGTTGACGGGATCTAGAAAGTAGCCTCCCTTCCTTAGTTGCTTATGAAAGCTAGGTGCTTTCACATTTGTATGTAAACTTTTTAGGAGTGATCCTAGATGAGCTTCTTGATGCTCAGGTCCTTGCTTGGAAATTCCACTGCCTTCGTGTTCTTTGAAATTTGTTTCATCGTGTCAGTTTCCTTCCATGTTTATCCACATAGATGATTCTACATTGAGCACGCTATCACTGCCCCAGGGCTACTTTTCATTCAAATTACATGAACATTCTAGATTATTTTCTTTCCTAGGTCTATGCTCATTGACATCTTCTCCATGATAGGGCCCTTCATCCTCCTTCTAGGGAGGCTACTACTCGACAGATAACATATTTATTTGATTTTATCCTAGGTGTGAGGGGCACTAAGCGAGGACATGATCCTAGTGGAGATCTTCTGGCTAGATCTGTTAGGATTAGAGGAGATTCTTCCTTGACCAAATATTTCCAGATTTGTGCACTGCCAGGATCCCCCTGTTTTAGACGATAGACCACTAGGTGCAACCCAGAGAGCTTGACATCCCATGGAACATGGGCGTCTCCAACAGTTTCCAGTCCCTGACACCATACAACATCACATCACTAATTTCTTTTCAGCTAACCTTGGGCGATAGTCGTGACGATTGGTGTCGAGGCCTTTCCCTCCACCTCTCTCTCATCCCTTGTGCTCTCTTTCTTCTTCTTATTCTTCTTCTTTTGCTGTTTTCGGAGACCCTATTGGGTTTTCCTTATTGTTTCTGCTTTTCTTTGTATGGTGCAGTCCCACTAACCTATCTTTGTGGTCACTTGTTAGACATTTAATATAATTATCTTATCTATCTCCATGAGAAACATTTGATTCATCCTTTATCTCTACTCCATTGTGAGGTGATTTAGTGCTGATGGAAGGATTGGACACGACCTCATACTTGTCCTGTATGTCCATGGCACGAGTGAAGAGATCAAGAATCAACTTGCGGTCCTCTGCAACTTTTACTACATCCAAGGTTTCTTGCACGATGTCATGCTTTGTCGTTTCCTGTAGCTCCTCTTTTTACGCCTTTGAAGAATCTTTATTTTGCGGCTCAAGGCAACTATCTGGAGAGATTAATTCATCATCTTGGGAATCGCTGCATTTTATCACTCCTTTGTCTAGAGGAGTTTCAGCTTCAAAGGCCTCAAAACGTCTTGCTTTAATTTATTCATCATGGAAATATTTTTCCTCTTCAAATGGGGAAGAGAATACCTCAATTTCAACATTGTATCCACCAACCATTGGCTCGAGATGGACATCATATTTTTCACCTTGCCTTATCTTGATATGGCCAACCTTTACATTGGTTGAGGTTTCCAAGTCAACTTCACGCTTATCTTCCAGATTCATGGCTTGCATTAAAACTTCAAGACTGATCTCAGGTTCTTCTGTTTCTTTCGTGGCTCTTAACAGTCCTTGTACAAACATTTCTTTCAAACCTTTCATGGGCTCATTAGAAGCTGATTTTTTCTTTCCATAAATAGCTTGGCTGAGGTCATCTTCATCCCCAAATGGGAATGAGAAAAACTCCTCATCATGGATAAGCGTATAAGCTGATTTTTCTGCTTGAAGATGATCCAAAACCATTTCCTCTTCTTCATGGGTTGCATCATCTGGCAATTCAGGGCTTCCCTCTTGTAACTTGAATCTCCTCAGTGCTTCTTCAAAGTCCAAATCTCTCTAAGAAGGCATGTCTGGCCCTATCAAGATGGGAATATCCTCTTCATCCTTAGTTGTCTCAAAGTGATTCATACGCCTGTTACCCTGATACAAAATGTTAGCTTTTGGGCTTCCGGACTTTCTTACCGTGTACCTCATCTTCTTCTTGGGAAGAAATTTCTCCATGTCCCCCTTCACTGGTATGGTGGCGAATGACCAATTCATCTGAATTTTCCCTCCCAAGACTCGACAGAAATTTCTACTCAGCAACATTCCAAACGAGGCTGGGACGTCTACTACTAAGATCATTACTGAAACTTTTTGTCTGGAAATTTGGCGAGAGACACTTGTGCATCTTCGAACTTCCCTACAAGTGGGACCTTTTTTGACTCCAAAGAGTAAAAAGAGCCACCGAGTGGATCCATGGTGAGTTTTAGAGATTTAGCAACCTTCAAAGGCATCACGTTATCTGAGGCACCAAAATCTATTATGCAATTGTTCTCTAACAAGAAGGGAGACGTAGAAAGGATCGACCTTGTTAGTCTTAGATGTGCTCAAGGAAATCATGTTCTGTGAGGGAGGTACATGTGGATTTGGAAACATGGCTTTGGAACTATAAGTTACAATATTGGGTGTTAGAATACCACTCTTGATGTTTTGAACAAATCTCTCAAATTGTTCAGGGTGAGTCAAAAAATATTCAGTCTCAGTAATCTGTACCTTGGCCCTGTTTGCATATTCTAAAAAGTGAAAGGGAGTAGATGTGGGTGAGGGTAATGAATGGATTGATTTTGGATTAAGGATAGGTTTGGAAGTAGGAGTATATTTTTGGGGAACCGAGGGGATATTGAAAGGTACATTGGGATATTTCAAAGTACTAGATTTTACAGGAGCAGGTTTGAATTTAGAATTGGGAGAGGCATTAGAAGACTTACTTGGGAATGCGGGAGTCTTCTTACTTGCTACAGGGTCCAGCTCCAACAATGTAGACTTCATGGAAGATGGAAGTGGGAATCCTCGACTGATTATTTTGTTTTGTGGAGTCGCCACAGGAGGATCATCAGCCTTCTTTTCTTTTGCAGCAGTGGAGGGAGATGCTCTTTTCTCAGACTGAGAATGAGTGAATATCGTGCATGAGAAAACTGGGTGCATCTTCTTCGTCTTCTTCATAACCTCCAAAATACTCACAGAATCTGATTTGTGTATCGTTCATAAACTGAACACTTTCTATGAAATATTTACCTTCACTTCCTTATTCAATCTCTACTTCACTTTCTTGGATTCTGTAACTTACGTTAACGGGTGGGGCCTCCAAGGCAAGCCTTCAAGGTGCTCTTGCAATCTAATTTTTTTTGCTTCTTTTGGAAGAAACTCGTTCAAATAATTCCCTCTTCAAAGATGTTATCTCATTCACCAAATTTTGCTGTGATGGATTGGTTCTCTCATCTCCATGATGTTGGGCCTCTCCCTTTGATGGATTCTTGATCTTTCCAAAGAGGATGAGATCGTCATCAAGTTTAGTGGCCAAACTTTTTTCTTCTACAATATCCCTCGGTTGAACTCTTTGTAAGATAAATCCTACCTCTGGTGATTGAGCATTGATGAAGAATCTCTTGACATTATTTTGAGATGGTGAATCCTCTTCAGGTATCATGCGAAGCAACCATTCAAAATGATCCACGAAGTCTCTCATGGTTTCGTTTTCTCCTTTATTTATTTAAGCCAACTGCACCAAGAGGTCCTGACAGTCTTCAGTTGATTTAAATCTCTCTTTGAAGGCATCCTTGATGTCATTCCAACCCATGATGGACCGGGTAGGCAAGAGGTAAAACCATTCTATTGTTTTTTCTTGGAGGGAATCCACGAATAGTCTCACATCAACATCTTCATGTTGGACACCTGGAATTCCACATGATGTCATGAAAGAAGTGATGTGTTATTCAGGATGTTGTGTGTTGTCACCTTTGAACTTTGGAAATTTCTTAAAGGAACCCATTGGTATATTGTGAAGAGGGGGTTTAAGAGCAAGCGGGCCTGTATTCCTTCCCCATTGAAAAATGGGTTGAGGTATTTCTTCTTCATCTGCAATTGTTTCTTCTACTTTTATTTCAGCTCTTGCTTTTACAAATTCTTCTTCAAATTATTCTTCTTCCATGAACACGATGTTTAATGATGGTTGAAAAATGGGAGGATTTGAAGTGGGGTTATCAGCAAGAGTTTTGACAGGATTGCAAGGTGAATTGCTTGAAGATCCGGGTGGAGAGGAGGCTTGAGAGAATAAGTATGGATTATCTCTAATTGGTTCTTGCTGATTTTTCAAAGCCTCAAAATTGGAATCAAAAACACCTCTCGACCTGCTCAACCTGGTGTATTTTTCTTCAGCGAGCTTTTGGAAACTTTTACAGTCAAAACACGAAAGGAAATTGTGGAATGTGAAAAGTAATGTGCAGAAATAAGTAGTGTATCTCTTGGAAATGAAATTTCATGAACTCATTTTTTTATTTTTTTCGATATTTGATTTTTTTTTAATTTTTAGACCTTGCAGTCATATTTTGGGTGCAGATGCTACTAAATCTGCCCCACGGTGGGCACCAAAAACTGTTGGCGAGAAAATTTGTCAGATGGAAAAACTTGTGGATTTCTTGCCAACACTTTAGGAATCTAAGTCCCTCTACTTAACTGGTGTAGGTGCCATATATGCATGCGTGAGAAAGTATGGATTTCTATGGTGGCCTTTCAACTAGGGATCCAACAGGGGCACTCCAATGACCCTGTGGCAAAGCTTGCAAATACCTGCAAGAGATAACTTTGTCTGAAGAGCGGGAAAGGGGAGTGAGAAAAGAGGTGGGAGAACTATTGTTGTAGGAAGGAAATCATATTCCTACACACACTAGTTAGAAACTTCAACACATGCATTTATGAGAAGAAACAACCCTGAGAATGACAACAAGACTAAATAGAATTTAATGAGCACCAAGTATCATGAAATCCCTTATAGTCAAAGAAATATATAAACTCCTCCTTGTATGGATGCTTAAACATAAGTTGTACATAGTGTGGGAATGAAAGAAATTTGAGAGTGAAGGAAAGTAGAAGAAAATGGCTATCTCCTTTGCATTATCTAGGTATAATGCACTCTTGAGTTTATAATATCAATCACCAACCTTTTGAAATGGGAATGGCTTTACAATTTATAGAATAGACTTGACTCCTCATCTTCCTCACGACTCTCCATATGCCTTATTTCTAACTTTAGACTATTCATATTCCTACCAAAATATTTAAGTCCCTTTTATAAAATCAAGGTGACTTAATTTACATTATAGCTTAATTTTCACTTTTTTTATGCTCTGAACACTAAATTTAGTTTCCTTGTGATCTTTAATGCACACTACCTTTTCCATAAGCCATTTTTGATGAAGACTTACCAAAAATAACAAGCATGTGTAGGAAAGCTTACTATTTTGGAAAGTGTCTTTCTGGTGCTTGGTTTGCGACGGAGTTTATTTTTATGTATTCATCTTGTCTTCGCGGTCACGTCCTCCAAATTTCACTTGATTGTTCCCACTAGAATGATTGGAAATAAATTTTGAAATTTTAACCTAGCAGTGGCTTCGTGCATGGAGCTGCCATGGCGGCCATTAATGGAGGTCAAAATTTGCAAGTCTAGTTTTTGTCTCCATTTGCAATGAAAATAACTCCATTGCAATATTTTTTTCATTTGGAGTTCATGTGCAAATTTTTATCTCGTTTCCATTGCCGAAATGATGGGAAATTCGATGAATGTGAGTCGATGCACAAAGAGAGGATTTTGTTGGAGAAAATGATTCTAGGAACTATTTGACCTCTTTTTTATTGCATCTTGATTGTCTTACAAAATTTGGAAGTTTGCAAAAGACGTCATATTGATCCGAGTTGTATTTTGCAAGATATGAGGATTTTTCGATCGGGTGACTTCACGGTTATCTGGCAAAAAACCTTGATTTTCTCCCCGTTCTTCGTCATTTCACTCCATTTTTCTCTGAGGATTGCATATATTTGTGTATTCATGATGTAGAGAGTTTATGTGACCATGGAAGAGTTGGTTTGGATTAGTAACGGCAGATTGGGTATCTGGACAAGCTTGAGCAAAACCATGGCATGATGAGGGGCTGTGGAGGAGAAATGAGAGGAAGAAAACAACCAAGTGCCAAATTTAAATTTTCAAATAATGCACATGGAGGGGATGGACACATTTTTGTTACCCTTATTTCACTGACCTCAAGTATGTGAGGGACATCAATTTCCACAGTGGTCAAGGTGATGCCACATGTCCTCGATTCGACGACAATGAATGGATGCTCCAAAAATGCACCTGGGGGTTGTAAGTCGATCATATGGGTGACCAAAAGACTCCCCATTTGGGTTGGGAACATTTTTCCATGTCTGATTTCCTTGACCTCAGGTACATGAGGGACATCAGTTTCCAAAGTGGTCCTGGAGCTGACACATGGCACTTGATCTGATGGCAGGAATGGATGCTCCAAAAAATGCACCTGGGGGCTGAACTGTCAAGTTTGAAGGTCACATGAGGGTTCCAAAGGTCACATGGGGGCTGGGCACATTTTTCCAAGGTTGGTGTACCTGACCTCAAGAACGTCAGGGACATAAAATCCGGCCAGGCTCCTAGTGCTGACACGTGTCCTCCCAAAAATTGACTAACTCCTGAATTGCCTTTGATAGGGTAACTTAGAACAATGATAAAATGAACTCCTGGTGGAATTTCTTGGTGAAATTTTATATGATCCTGCTTGTAAATGAAAATTTTAATCCAATGGTGGGGGTCTTATTTCTTTATTCATCCATATGATTCCCGAAAAAGTGGATTTGTGATCTGAGACTCCACTTGTGCCTGATAAAAACTGCATGCAAATCCTATGCTCCAAGGTGTTGTGACAAATATGATTTTACCATCCTTTAGGTATTGGAATCCTCTTTCTGGATATTTTTTGGCTTATTTCTAACTCTATCCGGAGCTCCTGAAATCTTCTTCTGAAGCCCAACAACTATTTTAGGCCCGTGTACTGCGTAGGCTTGTGAATCATGTTTTTTACTCATACTACTCCAAGTCTTTAAAAAATTCCCCAAACCTTCCAAAATCATTCCCATGATGTTATAAGGTCTTCAATTCACCTCCATGTTTGAATTTGGCCCTTTTGTTCCACTTCAGGGGGGTTGATCCAGTCCTGGGAAGGCCAACAATAGCCCTTCCCAATACTGTCAGAAGATAGCATCTTTTCAGAACTTTCTAAAATCAAAATCACTTGGGGGATTAAATTGAATTTCCTAAATCACCTAGGGGACCAATTTGACATCACATAGGGGGTTACGAAATTGACGGATTTTACCCGGGGTGTCTTGAAATGATAGGACTTGAAAAATTTGACACTGGGGTATAGTTGTCATGCTTGGAAATTATCAATTTTTCTGTTGCACATTTTCACGAAAACATAACTATATTTTGTCTATTTTTTCCCATATATGGAACAAGCCAAGGCTCAATTATATTTAATCTTTTATTCAATAATAAATAATACATTTTATATATATGAGATCTCCTAAAATTAGGTAGTTAAATTTATCTTAAATCTCCCTAAATTTTGTACAACCCAACTCTCTCCTAGAATGTCTTATGTAACTTCTATTCTAATGTAGTTATAACATGAGTAGCCATTACTTACATTATTTTTTATTCTCTCCATATATTATTTACACATACACCCGAATGCACACAAACACACACACACGCACACACACACACACATGCACATGCACGCGCACGGGCACGCGCACGAGCACGCACGCGCACGGGCACACACACACACATGCACGCGCGCGCGTGTACACACACAAAAGCAACTAAAAAAATAATATTGTGGATTAATTAAATCATAACTTAAGCACACATGTGCTCAAACTATTCCTAACTTTCCCCCTTTGTGCATAAATGGGAGAAATGAAACTCTACAACTACAAAAATGATCGAACGTTTTTGTTGTCTTCCAAATCATTGTGTACTTTGTAGGATTAGCATTCACAATCAAAAATTGCATCCCCTCCTCCACAATAATAAATAAATTGGACATCAATTTCTTTCCAAAATGTACCCACTTACTATTAAAAATTGTCCATGAAATTTATTTTTCCTAAAAAAATAAGTAATTCTCCACTTTACAAATATATTTATCTTTTTAAAAATTCCCCTTCATATATTTTTTCCTCCCTTTTACAAATATAATCACCCCTATTTTTAAACATTTCAATTACAATAATTTTAAATAAAATTATAGGCTGAGGGTATTGGAGGTACTTGACCCTTTAACTAGTGCTTAATTAAAAGTTAGTTAGCCAATCGGGCTAGCATTAACTTCAATAATATAAATGCACTAATTTAATTTTACATGTTTTATTATTGATCTTCGGTTTTAATGAATTAAAATATTAAACACTACCTGATTTTAGGGTTAGATCATTCCTGGTGTGAGGATCCATTAGAGTTTGTGCACCATTGTGTGAATTAGTTTTATCCTTCATTATTGTGAGTTGGATTTTAGATCAGCTGAGGGAACTGAGATAGAGCTATCCCACAAGTTGTAAGTGATCGTATTTTGTCGTCTAAGGGAGCCAAGTTATTGAGGTTGTGGAGAAATTTTAACTCATTGTAGGGATTATGACAAATGAGATCTAGGGAGATAAAGTTACTCACCAATAGTGAAGAACTAGATTTGAGGGAAAACTAATGGGTACATATGGTAGTGTTATGATGGATCCATGAGACGAGACATTTACAGATTATCATTGCATCAAGTTTGTCATAGAAAACTATGAGGGTTGAGGTAACAAAATTAGATCAGGATTTGTGTGAGTTCACGATGTGTGGACACAAAATCACGCACTTTCATACACTTCTAAGTCCTAAAATCATACTTGCATTCAAATGATTCCTAAGTGATAAAACTAGTAATTGATAGCTATCATTGGCCTCTTTTCTGTGTGGTTTATGTTTTCTTTGGTCTAGCACACTCTACTACCAAGTTTGAACTTTACTTTCTGATCTTTTATGCCTCCATACACCAACACCCATCATGGACACCAATGCTTAGGTGCCCCCGTCCCCTATAAGTTTCCTTGGCCTCTTTTTACCTTACTCACTCTTTTTGGGCCTCTTTTATCTTTTGGGCATCCTAAATTCTAGTGGTTGGGACTTCTATTTGTAAATTATGACATTTAACCAAGGAAATCATATAAATACAAAATTATGTGACCAAAATAAAAGACCAAGCTTTAAACATTTATTAATATCACCTAATATTGCATCCAAAGGCATCTAAGAGCACCAAAGGAATCCATTTAGCATTCATTCAAAGAATAAGGGAGTGTATTTTTGCATACACTTCATAGGAAGGGAAAGTTCATTTTGCCATCCACACATCTATCTGTATTGCTACATCTAGCTAGCCCACTATCAAGTGCATTAGCACTAGGGAATCCTAGGGCATGATTCTTACACACAATCACAAGAAATACATGGATTCTAAGATGTAGTGCAATGCTCAATCGGGGTTATTCCAACTCCCCATATTGCATCGTTATTTTTTGGGATTTGATGTAGTTTGAGGGCTTTACAGGTGAACATATCTGTGCTGGTTACATGCGTCTTCAATGATCAAGGTGCAACATACAAGAGATCAAAATTGAATATCAACAACACTTTTGTGACACATGAAAAAATCATATTCTAAGTATTTTCATAGTCACAGGTGCCTCCTAGCAATCAGCAACGCCTAGGAACCTAGTCCTAGTATATGCACCCTAGTTTGGCCTTATCCAACAACTCCAGATTTTTCAGTGCACACTTGCGATGGTCTTCCCTCTATGTTCATCACTTTTCCATCCCATATCAGTGCCAGGAGAAGCACAAATCAGCTAAGTAATTTTTTCCCTCTCTTGCACTTAGAGTTTCATAATTTTCTAGCTTATTTATTGTGTCAAATTATATCTAGCAGTTTCTTATCATAGTTTGCATCAGTTACTCTGTAATAGTAGGGTTTAACGTAATTCTATTTTTGTTAAATAATTTGGTGAACTCACATTTGAAAACTATTTGATCTTTATTTCTTCTTTGCATCACTATCCTCGGATCCTTCCCCCTTGGATATCTCCATTCATGCTTTCTTGCAAGCGAATTCTGATTGTAAATCTAAAATCAACACTCTCTCGGTTGGTACTCATATTCCTTCCAATACTCATTTGGACCTCGTATATTAGTTATTCATATCTTCCTTTTCAAAACAACTTACTTTTCCATCTAATATAGCTGCCGCTCTTTCTGTTTATGACAATAATCCTCCCCTTTCTATTCTAGACCACGTATATAACATGGACATCAAGCGAACACTAGTTGATAATGGATTTGAGCTCAATGTTTATACTTCAACACTCCTGCCAAATCTTGGACTTTCCTCATCTTACGTTAGACCATCATCCATTTATCTCCCTATGTATGATTCTTCTACACGTTTTTGCATAGACACTATCACTTCACCTCTCAATTTTGGGCCAAAAACCATTCCTATGGTTTTAATTGTTATCGATGTTGCATTTTAGTATAATTACTTACTTGTGGGCCATAGATTCATGTTATGCATGCAGTTCCTTCTATTGATCATCGGTGCATTAAATTCCTACATAATGGCTATGAACATTCTATCATTGATGACATTGACCCATTCAAATATTTTTACCTAGAACCAAGAATTCCACTTCTTACCTGAATTCTTATCACTCCTACACATTCCACTAATGATGATCAACTTATGGAACATCCCACCTCTACCACCGACACACATATTCTCCAAGGAACTATTCATATATTGTATGCCATACCATCTGCCTCATCTTACTCTACCTCGGCGTTTCCACCTTTCACATACATTGTTTTCATACATAAATCTTATTGGCCTTATATTCAATTTGATCCCACTTTCTTTAACAATGATTGCATGTATGATGGCTTAGCTTAGCTTGGATTCACATTAGATGACCTTCACCCACCGCCTCATTCTCCTCACCTCTATCATGGATGTGTCTTTGTTACTGTTGTTTATGGCCTCCATATCTTCCATTTAACATTCTTTCTTGCACACAATTTTCAACTTACACTAGGGAAGTTTTGGATTGACTACATTGGGGAAACTTTATATTCTCATCACATAAGTATCACATTTCCTATTCCTTTTGGCAGCATTTCTATTTACAATGACTCATTTATCAACTATACTCAAAACCTCACGCACTAGTATACACAGTTTTTTGCAACCACCTTTCACTGATGAAGAGTATGCTATCAGCATGTGCAATTTACATCACAATGACTCTTTATATGATTAACCTCATACTGTTGCTTACCAGATCTCTAATGTTGCTCCAATTGACTTCAATCCTAAAAATGATGATCTCCCAGATGATGTTACTTGATTCTTTTCCACAACATACACTTTGGTGGAATCATGCTTATTTCCCCCCATCTTAGCATCATCATTTATATATCATTTCTACTCATACACTCTTTACTTCATATTTCATCTTTCTAATCAATCTTTCATTAATCGATACACCTTGTATCATCATTACCCTGTGACGCACTCTACTTCCACAGTTCATACTCAACTGCTAAGGGTTTAAATTTTAAATGAACCTCATCACATTCTCCTTTCATGCTCTATGCTTCATGATCTATTTTTCTGGCACACAATTTCAAACCATTTCCCAATGATGCACTCTTGTTCTATGGTTCATTTTTGACTGTCGAATGGTATTTTATAAATTAACCTCATCTCATACATACACATCCATTGGGGAGCACACTGCCCTTATCACAATCGCATTGCATTCCACTCCATTCCACTCATTCACAACATAATGCATATCATGGTTACACCTACTCTTGCTTACTTCTACTTACATGTACACTTTGTTTACATGCTTGACGAATACTTAGTATGTCATCATCTTTTCCATATACACATGTGCATTCACTTGGTATTTATTTGTGAATGCAGAATTTTTACAGGTTATTACATGTTGCAATGATGCTCAACATTATATCCTTTTCCAGTCCCACCGAGGTTCCTAATGTCATCTACCTTTTGCTACTTGTACACTTCACATGTGTTATTGGTCTTTTATACACTACTTCTTATTCTTACTAGCACATCACTTTACATCGATACATACACATCTTGACATATTTTTTATCTTTCCAACATGTTATTGGGTGCTTCATGTGCATTATTTTTTTAACATAATTATTTTCCACCATATTTATCTATTACAATTTTCTTATGATTATTTTCTACTTGTATGCTATTGTTTGTGGTCTACTCCCATCATCTTGTATGTGTATTGTATGTTTTTGGATGTTTCGGCCCTAATTGTCTTATGACATTGTGAGAGATGTTCCATGTTTGAAACCCACTTTTCGCAATCTATCTTATCTTATTTCTTGTTATATTGTCTTCTATTGCATGTTTTCTAGCTTTTTCTACTAACACATGTATCTAGCCACTTTTTTGTATGTGCCTTGGTTTATACCATGCACATACCCTCCCTGTGCAGGGTATCCACTTCAGCTCAGTTTCAGGTCCTCTCATTTAGAAAACATGCTCCTATCAACATCACGTGCACCCCAAATAAGGGGGGTATACATTGGGTGGATCAATCACCCCATATAGAAGCTCATTGCTACAATTTAGATATACACAGTACTGGAACATAACATAATACAACTACAGAAATGTCCCAGAATCTAACTTGGGTCCTCAATTTAGCACAAAATCCTACACCCAGATAAAGACACTAGTGTCTGAGTACTCCAAGGCACCTATGTCCAAGGGGAAGATCTATATTTACTTTCTCATATTAGCATGTTGCATAGTTTACAAAACTTCATAAATCATCTTTCAAAAGACAAAGTCAATACTCTAGCAATCATAATGAATTCATTCTCCATTTCAACTTGAAACAAATATAGAAATAATACGTTACAACTTGAAATAAAATAAGATCACAACATCTACAATGGTGTATAATTGGGTAGCATTAATGGAAGGAGAGTAACACTAGACCTCTCTCCAATACACTCTTCTGTTGTGGCGTGAGATCGCTAAAAACTCTACTTGGCATGAGCTTTCCCAAAACCCTCGCTCTTGGCATGAGATCACCCAAAAACTTTCTCTACACAGAATTTTCAAGACAATTTCTATCATTTACACTTGTATACATCAGGTGCACACTTTCCTTTTACACATTTTTACATACTTTTACATATTTATGCACATTTTTCTCTCATTTATCATATACAGGACTTTGACTATAGTATTTCTCTTCTTTTTGCAAGTTGTCTTTACAAGAAACAACAATCACAAGCTACAGCAAAAATTACAACACCATATGCTTCACCCCTAGGATTACTTCCTTTTTCTTAGCTTCCACGCTTCATTTGTATCACTTCACGCTTTCACTTGTCTCAATAGCACGCTATGGCCATCACATTCTACATAGTTCTCAAGTACACATCTTGTGTCTACTTTATGTTATAAAGTATTCACTCAACAACATAAAGTGGGGGAAAATGCAGACACTGAATCATGCACTTGAGTATATTTATAGGTTCTAAAAGCATACTTACATTCCTATGATTCCTAAATGAAAAAAACTAGTAATTGACACCTATCTTTGGCCTCTTTTCTATGTGTTTTATGTTCTCTTTGGTCTTACACAACCTACATCCCAGTATAAACTTTAATTCCTTATCTTTTATGGCTCCAGACACCAACGCACAACAAGGACACCAGCGCCTAGGTTCCCTTGTCCCCTATAGGTGCCTCTGACCTCTCTCTACCTTATTCGCCCTTCTTGGGCCCTTTTATCTTGAGGGCATCTTAATTTCTTATGGTTGGGCCTTCGAATTTTCAATTAAAAAATTTCAACTAAGGGAATTATATAAATACAAAGTTATGTGACCAAAATAAAGGACCAAATTTTAAGCATCTATTATCATCACCTAAGCTTGCATCCAAATACATCTGATAGAGCTAAAGGTATCCATCTAGCATCCATTCAAAGGACAAGGTATTGCATTTTCTGCATGTAATTCATAAGAAGGGGAAGTTAATTGTGCTATCCACACATCTATCTACATTTCTACATCTATGTATCAAGTGCATTTGCACTAGGGTATCCTAGGGCACGATTCTTTCAAACACTCACAAGAAATACATGGAGTTTGAGATGTAGTGTGATGCTCGGTTGTAATTTCACTCAATCAAGTAACCGTTGGGGTCAATCTAACTCCCCATATATTGCATCTTTATTTTTTGGGATTTGATATAGTTTGAGGATTCTGCAAGTGAACATCTGTTTCCATGTTATAGGCATCTTTAGTGATCAAGGTGCGACATATAGGTGACCAATAGTGAATATTAGCAACACTTTTATGACATAAGAAAAATTAGATTCTAATTATTTTCATAGTCATGGGTGCCTCGTAGAAGCCACCAGCACCTAGGTGCCCTAGTCCCAATCTAGGTTCCTTGGTATGGCCTTATCCGACAACTCCAAATTTTACAGTGCATAGTTGTGATGGTCTTCCCTCCTTATTCATCAGTTTTCAATCCCAGATATTTTTTAGGAAAATCGCATATCAACTAAGTCATTTTTTCCCTCTCTTGCACATAGGGTTTCATAAATTTTTAGCTTATTGCTTGTGTCAAATTCTATCTAGCACCTTCTTATCATATTTTACATTAGTTAGTATACAATATTAGGGTTCAAAAAAATTCTATTTTTATTAAATCGTGATGGAGATAGGGGTGTGTGATTTAGAGTGGGATCACTAAGTTTGAGATCTTAAAAGGACTTACCAAGACATGGGTCCAACATAAAAGAAACATGCCAAAAGGTATCATGAGTTGGAGGGTGAAGTGAATTATCTCCACTTGAGTTGCAGTATGTTCAATATCAATATTTGAGGGGATAGATTAAGCTAAGGGCCAATATCAGAGAGCTAAGTGCTAGAAAAATCAACTTTCCACATGATGAATTTGTCATGTGGAAAGATGGTCGAAAGGGGCTACCTAGGGGTCTAAGCCAAGTCATTGTGTCTATGTAGGTTGGGAAGTTCAAAGTAGGAGTAGAGGGGATATTCCTCCAAACAATCAATCTGTTCACTCAAAATATCTCATCATGCATACTAAATCTGATAACTCGATAATGCAAAAAAATTGAGCATAGTTTCTCTCTAATATAAACCTTTGCACTTGAATGCAAATATCGAAAAACAAAATCTTCAAACTGAAACTCTTCAAAACAATTTATTCAAACCATTATTTGAAAACCTACAAATGAGGAATTAAACATAACAGAGATTTTGCTTTCACTCTAAAAATAAATTTTCATCATTGTTCTTTTATATCCTCATACAAATTTGTAAAACACCCAAAAAGACAAAATTTGATTATAATGAAAATAAATTTTATTTATAATAGTTCCTATAATTTTTGTAAAATTTGAACTCAAATGTAATCCCTTCTTCAGTCCAAAATATTCAAGAAAATTTTACCCACACAAGTGCTTACACAAACACACCAAACACATAACTAAGTTAAACACACCTAATCTAAACATGAACACGATAAACAAAATGGATTGAAAATTGAAAATTGTGTGAACATAATGGAAAGAGGTAGGTTATGCAATTAAATGATGAATTCCATTGGGTTCACACATGGACTATACTAGTATTACCATTGAGAGAATGCAATAAGAGTACACAAACAAATAATAGAGTTTACACTTGGCCTACACTACATATCCATTGTATACACATTTTGGTATAAATAAAAAATTGTTGGTCATGGATAAAGGTAATAGCATCTATAACATCTATTAAATTATTTCCATTGCAAGGTCTATAGCATCTATTCAATTATTTCCTTATTCTAATTCATAAAATAAAACATGGATGAGGTGAACATCAAAGAGGCTCTTTTGAAACCTACTCTAATAGCAAATGTGAGTTTTACCCCATATTCGAAATGAGCCAAAGGCTTAATTAGATTCAATCAACATGTTCATTCAATAAGAGACAGTCCATTATATAGAATGATGATATCCTACAACTAGGGAGTCAAATCATTTCTCAAATATCTGTAAATCTTTCACAACCCAACTATCTCCTAGAATCTCTATACCTAACTCATATTCTCATTTTATTATTATGTGAGTAACATAGCAAGTACTTACATTATGTATTATTCTCTCTGTATGTTATTTACACACACACACACACACACACAATAAATACATAATAATGGGGAGAATCTAAGTTCTAACCTAAGAACCCATATTGTGATGACTATTCCTAACATATTAAGACTCTTCCAACTACATATTAGGGAATACTGAGCTATTTTCTACGATGAATAAATTTTGAAAACCAATATTACGTGACTATGAACTGATAAATCCCCAAAAAAGAACACCAAGGGCCAAGAACGTCATTCGGAGGTGTCTGGATCACCCCTATCCTGACTTGACCATCTTGTGAAGACAGAAACAACAGAGAACTTGTAGAGAAAGTATCAAATATAGAGATTACATATAATTGAGAAATTCCTAATCCATTTTGTGATCAAACCTCCTAAATTAAAGGCTTTTAAGTCCCTAAAAGATTCAAGTACTAATGAGGTGAGAAAAGTTCTTCCCCAAATCCTCTTTGAAATACCACTCCTACACCTGGAGGTGTGTTTGTTGGATTGTTCCAATGAACATACCATCTTTGTGGACTTCCAATCCCACTTTTCCATTATCTTTGTATGGTAGTATCAAAACAATATTAACTGTACTCTTAGGCAAATAACCAAAACATGTCTCAAAAAGTGTTTTACTGGTAGAAATAGGAACATCCATGTCATAAGGCTACAGGATATATGCTAAATCCTCATCCCAAATCCTAGGATCTCTCATAAACTGGACCTAAGTATGGCTTACCACCTTTGTCTACTCATCTGGCTCTAAATGACATGTGGTAGACCTCATAGTATCCATCTTCTCCCCCAATATAGACCAAAAATCACTAATGAATTTTGAGTCCCTGTCTTTCATAATAGAATTAAGCAAACCAAAATGAACCCACACATCAGTAAGTAACAACTCCATTGTATCACTGGTCTTCTTGTAAGGAATATGAATACCCACTTTATAAAACTAATTTATTACCACAAAATTATCATCATACCATTATCTATAAGTAGGCAAACTGGCCATAAAATACAAGGATAAACCTACCCATGGATGGGAAGAAACTAATAATGGCATACATAACCCAAAATTTCCTTCACTACATAAAATAAAACTCTTGACAAAGTTAACAAATACTATCGGCATGTTTTTCCAAAAATCATACATGTGTAAGTGATCAACAGTCTCTGTCACACCATAGTAACCAACTACCCCTAGAGTGTGTGCTTTCTAAAATAAAAAATGTAATTCTTGTTGCTTTTTGTAGGAATCATGCATGGACTTCTTATGGAATCCCAAGTCTATAAGTGGACCATAGGGTAACAACTGCGTCGTATACTCAATTGGCCTATCTAGGGGCAGACCCATAGGCTCTTCCTTGAACTGATGAATAAAATATCCCATATGCTTTTGCTCTTTGTTAGTAACTACATTATGAGTGGTCTAAAAGATAACTTCCCCAATATTTTTATCCCTTAGAATAAGTAAAGAAAATCTCCCACTAGCATTAAGTTTACGGGATTCAAGGGCACTTACCAAAGAATTTTTCAAATCTCCTACAAAGGATGGAATGACGTAGATTTTATCATCCTTCACCAAATGGTATTGGTTGGATATTCTAATTAAGATGGAATTTCTGATATACAAATACAGACTATCAAATACTACACCATACACATCAAGAGGAACAACATCCAAAATAACTTCATCAATGAAATGTTTATCAATACCAAATGTAAGCTTTCATTTCTTGGTAAACTTGATTTCTATACCTTTCTTTCCCCAACCCAATGAGTACGGACTTAGATGATTGTAATTTTCCAACATCATCCTATCAACTATCTCTTTAGTAACCAAATTATCTTGTGAAGAAGTATCAAAAAATAACATCCACTTTGGTCTTCTTCAACTGAATTTTTACATGAAAGAGCTTAGTAAGTTCATAGAATCTTGAGAATTACTATTATTACCCAAAAAAAACTCTCTGTGGATGGAGGCACAACACGGTCCCATCTACCTCTTCGTTGAAAAAAACTTCCTCTCCCTGGATGGTAGCTTGGCCTTCTTATTTTTCTTATTTTTGAAGGGATGTAATGTTGGGTGGAGGATCCAACATCTTTCCTTGAAATGGTTGTTAACATCACAATGACCATAATGAAATTTACTATCCTTAATGGATGTATCACTCTACTTACCTTTCCATTTTTCCTTTCCCTATCGCATAATGTAATATGCTTTGTTTAAAGAATGCTGAGAGGTAGATGAAATCCTTTTTTATTCATCTCTAAATAGTGGGATTGAGAACAAGCCCCGTATGCATTTTTTGGCTTGGTCAACAAGACTAGTCTCCTCAAATGGATGTGAAGTCCACCAATATACTTCATTACAAGATCCCGGTCCACTACATATTTTCTCATCTCGACAACTTTCTTTTGGAACTCACTAGTGTACTCCTACACGTTATGGCCTTACTTTTTCCTAAGATACTGCTAATACATGGACATCTCTTCCTCATAGAAAATAGGATATAATTGCTTCTTGATTAGATTTTTAAATACATCTAATTCAGTAATAGGAGGAAGCTTCTTAATAGCCAGAGAATGGACATAACTTTCAAACCAAGTTAAAGCATGATTTTTCAATTTTAAACAAGAAAATAAAATTTGTTGACTCTCATTAATTTGATGCGAATTGATATATACCTCTAGTTGGTCTAGCCAATGGTCTAGATTATCAACATTCACATCTCCATCACAAGGCTAGATTTCTATCTTGGCCTCTGCTTTGAAAGGTGAAGGTATGGGAATGACATGGGGTTGTTCTTCTTCATACTCACAAGCATCTTCTTCACAATCTTCCGGTGTCTCATTTGGAAAACCAAGTTTCTCCATGAGTAATCCTATGATGGACTACAACTTCCCTAAGGACAAGGAAATATTTCCCAAATCCTTGGAAAAACTTTCCACATTTTCCTCCAACTTATAGAAACATTCTTCTCTACTATCATCTGCATCTTCTCTACGAGTCATCTCTCTAATTCCTTTCTTCCACTTCCTTGTGGAAAAATCTGCTTCAAAAGGAATAAGGATACCTTAACTGCTTTCTTTTCTATTTCAAGTACAGGGCATCTAATTGCAATCTTAACATAAGTTTACCATACAAAAACTGAAATCTTAACTACTCTGATGCCAATTTGATCCATAAACTGCTCAGTTATAACAATAAATAGATCATTATACTCATGAAAAATGAATGAAGTTATTTATTTGTAATAGAAAACAATAGTCATACTGCAAAACTGATAAAATGAGAGAAAGGAGACGAGATTTATCTTGGAAAAACCCAATGTGGAAAAAACTCTAATGGGTGAGTGAATTTACTCCCCTTCACCATGTAATTCTCCAATAATAAAACTTACTTCCAATAATTGGCCTTCAAGAAGGATTAACACTCCCTCTAATTGTATGTACTTGCTCACAATCTCTCAACATAAGAAAAACTCTTCTTAAATGAACAAACAAGAAAGAATTCAACTTCTTCAACTTTTCTCAAAATAGGATTCGCCCAAAATCACTTCTCAGAATCCTTCTAAAAGCTTGTATTTATAGATGCCCAGCTAAGGGATGTGTGGAGAGGTGAAACGAAGTGATTGGGAGTCTCAAGAATTTGCAACTATTGAGATCCCGAATTCTAGAATCGTCTCACATAGGACCACCACTTTCTGCAGACCGGTGGTTACGTAACCACCGCAGCAATTACGAAACCTCCACGGTGGTTGCGGAACCGCCACTCTACACAAAGCAGTGATTACTTAAACGCCAGGGAGGTTGCATGATTGTCAACTAAGAAATCCCTAAAACTAAATACCAAGGGCCCAAAACCTCAATCATAGGTGTTTAGATCACCGTCAGCCTGACTGGACCATCTTGTGAAGACAGAAACAACTGAGAAACCATAGAGTAAGTATAAAATATAGAGATTAAATAGAATTGGGCATTTCCTAATCCATTTTTTGATTTGACAAATCTTTGAAGGTTGTAGCATAAGGAACTATAGAGATGAACAATAAATAATTTCATAAGCTCATAAAAATTATATTTATTATACTTTCAATTTAAAACAGAATCTATTGAGTGTTGAATAACTATATGATGATAAATATAAATTTATGTTTGATGATAAGAAATGTATAGTCTATGACAAAACTTAAGGAGATAGAGTTGTTATAGCTGTTTCAATAACCAAGATTAAGTTATTCCCATTAATGTTTGGAGAACACAATATCAATCTCGCTAATACATCAGTTGAAGATAAAATTTGGTTATCGCAACTCATGTATGAACACTTAGAATTTCAAAGTTTCAAGTCACTAACATCACAAGAATTAAATCATAGTTTCCCGAGGGTCATAGAATAGAAGAAGGTTTCTTACAAATGTGCTTAAGACAAAAATGCAAGATAAAAGTTTCAAAAATCAAGTAAAGAGTGGGCTCATTATTCATTGCAATTAGTTAACTATGATATTCTTAGTTCAATGCAAACAAAAAGCTCCGGTAAGTCATCATATTTCATTACATTTATTAATGATTACAAGTCACTAACATCACAAAAAATAGATCATAGTTTCTTCAGGGTCATAGAGTACAAGAAAGTTTCTTATGAATGTAATTAAGACAAAAATGTAAGATAAAAGTTTCAACTAACAAGTAAAGGGTGGGCTCGTTATTCATTTTAATTGGTTAACTTTGATATTATTTACTCCATGTAGACAATTTTTTTTGGTAAGTCATCATATTTTATTGCATTTAATAATGATTCCTCTTTAAAAAAATGTCTTTATTTTTAAACACAAATATGAAACATTTTATATATTCAAGAGGTGGTTCAATGCGCTCGTAGAGAATGAGAGTGGTTATAGAATAATGTGATTAAGGACTAATAACAGAGGTAAACTTTGTTTAGAAGATTTTATTATTATTTTCATATGAATAACATCAAAATAAATCTCGCAATTACTTTGTTGACTGGAGAAAACATTACCTAAGTATCAAAGGCACATGAGAACAAGGTGTGTCGGAATGGGTTGCGCAGACGCATGCGGAAGTTAGATGCATGAAGGGCGCATCGGGAAATGATAGAGGTTTAAGACTTAGTAGTTTTGCATACACATGCTAAGAATAGGTTGGATTGTAGGGCACACAATAGTTCGAGGCATGAAGTCTTCAGGGACACACAAAGGCTATTTTGGGAAAAGAGGAAGACCAAGCGTCATGCAAGGCTAGAGCTAATAATAGGATGTAGATATAGTGTTCATTATAAATGATCTATTATTAGGTGAAGCTTGCTTACTTCCTTAGTTACTTTTGTAGCAACGCGTGACTATTTCGAGCATGAAGCCTATTTTGAGAGTGCATGGGCGGTGAAGGGAAAGTCCCTATATGTGTGTGTGTGTGTGTGTGTGTGTGTGTGTGTATTGATTTTCATTGTTTTGAGAAATTATGATGTAATAGAGTTATGTTGTTTGTATGATGCGCACATGACTTTGCATGGGTAATTATGATGTATTCAACTACTATGTGTTTATGGTGAATTAATTTAATGGATCTTTGTGGATGGTTACTGATCATTGATGTCTCTATTAATATTTTTTGTATGGTAAATATGAAATTGATCCTTGTTTAGTTCATTATGCATATGGTTTTGATCTGAATCATTTATGACTTGTAATTGTTTATTTGTTATGAGTATGGCTATTATCTTCATGCTTGCTAACTCCTTGAAACACTAGTATAAAAAGAGGTATCTAGTACCTTTTGTGCTTCGGGTGAGCGTTCATACTTGTTTAGATGAGGTGTCAGCGCACCTAGGGTTTTGTGCAAGAAATAGAGACCACATTTTGGTTTCGTTTTCAGGACCTCTTTTTAAGATGTTGCAAGGATGGTGCATGATGAAGACGTATTGGTCGACTTTGGAAAGCAATGAGAGTTGGGTTGTAGTTTTAGAAGATTAATTTTCTCACAGATATAATATTAGACGTGATTTTGATGCTCACACGTGGGTTGAGGAACATTTGTATCATGAGCTCTATGAGATGTTCTTTTGTTGTTTTCCTATAGATTTGTACGAGTAGCTGGTAGCATATGCATCTAAGAGAAATTGGAGGTACATACCTATTTTTTGGACACAAGAAGATTACCAGAATTTTCATGATGTTGATGTGACTTGGACATGTTGTAGATCATTGGTAAAGTGATGTCTTGCATAGTTATACGTTTGAGTACATAGTTTCTACCTATTCCTGTCCAGAGGTTGTTGAGTGAGTTCTTGTGCAAACCTAAGGGATCTTAATTGCGCATTATTCCATTAGTGATTAAGATCTTATTGATAACCTTGGATTTGGAAGCAAAACCTATACCTAGCTAAACCTCCAACCTGATTGGGGGTAGGAGCAAGTGCAGAGAAAGATGGCAGACCTTATAGCAAAGAAAAAAAGGGAATAAATGTGGCTTAGTCTAATTAAGTGCGGGAGAGGGAATTGGTGAAAAAGCGCGATGTTGGAGAATCTATGGAGTTTTGGAGGAAGGATATGTGTGAAGGATTTAAGGTTCATATGGAGGATTTGGAACTTGATCAGCCGGTACTCCCCCATTTAGGCAAGTGCGAAGGATAATCCCCTTCAACTTCAGTTGAGAACGTGTCAAAGGAAGAAAGAATAAGGACCGACCATACATACACATTTGATCCCACCTGGCGACCTTGCCATTGTGCTTGGTGTTCCTGTTCCTGAAACACTTATTGAGAATCAAGCTAGTGTTGGTGATATAGTAGTGACAGGAATAGATATCATTTTCCTTTGAATTCAAAAGTTCATCAGACGACACATACACCTATGGCCACGCAAAACTCGAAATGACTCTATTTTTTTGTGACAAAAAGGTATTGAGTTGAACTATGTAAGGAACAAATAAATTTTGGATTTAAACTTATAGAAAATACAAGGTTAAATTTCTTATAAAACTAGTCATTTTCTTTGCATGTTAGATTCATTTAAATTTGATCAACACCACGTATGCTCTTCTTTTGCGCTTTCAAATGACCTTGAGAATCAGAAATGGATATGATAATGGATATTTTTCTAATATTATGGTTATGATTTATTTATAATTTGTGTTAACATTTTAAATCTTTTTTGGAAATCTCATTTTTGTTATAAAATCCATCAAAACCGCATATGCTCTTCTCACGCATATAACTAATCATTTGAGTGGTTAAAATTCAATATTTCAAAAGCATTTACTTGTTTTAGTTACATTTTTTCGATTTCTAATTTGTTGGATTCAATGTTGTATAATCTCTTTTGTTGCGCTTTTGAGCGACCTTGAAAATGAAAAGCAACTGCAGTCATATTTTTTCATAGAAAAAATATTAAACATTTGTGTGTAGAACTAATCGATTGTCGAAGACGGAATCAAAATAAATGCTAGCTACATTGTGCAGGTTTTCAATGATGTGTAAAACCACATTAAGATTATTACCAAATCATTTTAACTGTGGGAAGTATCTTTGCATAATCCATAAAACTCATTGTGAAGATTACCACGGGAACCCCAAAGTAGTCAACACATTGAGGGAACTGGTTGACAAAACGGGAAGTGCCCTACTACCTAATTGACTAGAAATTCCCATGAATTCTAAATGTTGTCCATATAAGGCCTCGTTCATTAAATGTATTGTGGGGTAATGGTCTTTTGTATAGGATTTATTCTATAATAGTGTACCTCTCTTAGAAAAGTTATTGTTCAATATTGAGAACAAAAGCATAGGAACCATTTGACATTGGGGCCAACTTGAACTTATCGAAATTCATATTTCAAATAGATATTACAAAGCAAGACTTTCTTGGAGTCATAACCTTATTTTTATTAACAAGGCGAGGGTCCATTAAAGTTGTGCCTCGTATATATTTCATCACGGATCATACTTAGCCAAAATTCCTCGACATTAAAACCTTGTTTGAACAAGGCAAAACTCTGCTAAAATTAGGCCTTGTACTTTTCATCACCACTCATGCATTCCCTTGTTGTTTGGTGTTCTTTGGTCAAATGAGAACACCTCAAAGTGTTTTACCTACTTAAAATTATTTTCCTTTAAAAGTAGGATTCAAATATTGAAAGTTCGTTGGTAAGTCTTCATATTTTTGTGGTAGTCTTAAACCAATATTGGGACATTTCACCGCTAGGATAATTTCCTTTCGTGGTCATTACGCATCTCACAATATACCAATCCATTTTTAATGCTTATGTATTTTATATCTTTGAAACTTGATCTAAGTATTAGCATTGTATTGTTACACTACTCAAATTATATCAACGCATTCTTCGATACTTAGACATTGTTTTCCAAAAAACTTGATTTGAGTCTTAGAAGTGTGTTGTTGTGTTGCTCGCATTGTACAATCCCTTTTTGATACTTACATCTTTTTTCTTGAACGTGATTTAAGTATTGACGTTGTATTATTACATTGTTTACCTTGTAACAATCTCGTTTTATACTTAAACCTTGTTTTTGTTTAGACTTGGTTGAGTTGTTGGCAATACGTTGTTACGCTGCCCACATTTATGTAGATTTCTCGAGATATCCCTTATCGCATATCTTAGACATTCATATATTTCTTACTTGGTAGTCATTACATTATCCATATTGGCATAGATCTCTTTAGGTATTCCTTGTATATTCCATACACTTAGAGATTTATCGCCTTGCACTCATTTTGATGCCCATTTTGCCAAGGATTCCTCGTGACGCTTATGTTTTCAAGCTTACTTGATTATCAAAATCATGTCATTATGGTCTTTTGTTTCTCCTAGGTTTCCTTTCGAGACTCGTATCAAAAGCCCCATCCTTGTACGATGTCTAGTTTGCAATCGTTATTCCACTCAAATCGACATAAAGCTTCCTTCCATTGCACATTCTCTTGGCAGTCATAGAGTTGAATCGTGGCTCGCCACTCATGCTCGTGACCTTTCATCTGGCCATATTTTTCACGGGTTTAGCTCTGTAACCTCCACGAATAATTTCATGAGCTTCCTCTGCATCGTTTTCGTGAATCGTGGGCCCTCTAAAAACGTTTCTTGTCTTCTTTCGTGGCTCATGTTGGCTTCCATGACTGTCTATGTTAGGGCTTCCACGATTAACATTCTGCAATGTTCTTCGTGAGCATTTTCGTGCTACGTTTTTCGTGAGCCTTCTGCTACGTTTTTCGTGAGACTTCTGCCTCTTTCGTGAGCTCTGAATCATGGATCTCTCTTGCCCTTTTTGCCATTGTCTCCTCTTTTTATGATCTCCCTTTCTGTTCGCGATTTTCATGTCTACTGATTTTGTGGCTCTCGTACGACTCTGAATGGGCTTCCATTAGTCATCTCTTAATGTATTGTTCTCATGAATGGCTTCCACGACTGTGTTAATGGCTTCCACGACTGTGCTAATGGCTTCCACTACTCTGAATGGGCTTCCACGACTTTGATTGGCTCAGCTATGAGTGGGTGTTTGGCTCGACATTTGTGGATTTCTCCATTTTTCCATTTCTCAGACTGCCTCCTTGCAATTTCGACTGTCCCTTGTTCTCAGTTTCAACTGACTCGTGAGTACTGAAATCGTGGGTACTAAATCGTGGGTGCTCCTTTGTGTTCCTCTATTACACGTTTTTCTGATTCTTCGTGAATCGTGGGTAGGGTTTTCTGAAATGGGGGATTCCCCCAGCTCTCCCCTCGTCTTGACACCATTACAAGCGTTTCATCCTTCACCGATGTCTCCTTCCACCTCTGTCGTTGCAGTAACCTCCTCAGCTGGGAAAAATGAACCAGGGCAGCAAGGTTTCCCTTACATCGTAGCGGAATTACTACGTAGGCTTGATGTAGTGGAATCATCTAATAGTGTACTACGAATTGTGTTATTTGAACTGACAATCCGAATGGAGAGAGCTAAAGTAAGCAACATCAAACTACGTAGGGAACTTACATATATGACGACCCAAGCCATTCCTATAGGTGCCAACAACCAATTACATGCAGAAATTTCAGACTTGCAGAATAAACAGGAAGAGATTCAAACCCAACATGAAAATCTCAAGAAACAATCGGATTCATGGGCACAAATAGTGAAAGGTAGAGACCAAAACACCTCTCCTCTTACCGTTGTGGAGGAAGTTGTGCAAGCAAAACTTTTGGAAGAAAGAAACGGGCGAGCAAGAGAGCACAATCTCAAGGTAAGAGGGCTGCCCACACCTCCTCCTCCTGATCATTTCACCATTGCTTCTGATTTCATCACAAATAAGTTGGGGCTGTCAGAAGTGCAAATTGATAGGGCATGGCTTGGTCTTGATTCTACCCTCTTCCTTCGCTTCAAATCAGTAGATGACAGGCTTCGGGTGCTTAGAGCTAAAAGGAGACTATTCTCACTCCCGGATAAAATATTCCTTGATGAAGATCTCACTAGAGCCCAGTGGGCAGAACTCAAACAGTCCCGAGAGTTAGTCATGGCAGCCAGGAAGGCTGGTAAATGGGTGGTGATTCAGAACCTCAGACCAGTGATTCAAGACACCTTCCCCCCTGGTTGGGCTCCCGGTTGATGGTCATGCTGGGAGTGGTGCTATAACAGGGGCATTTCCATGTCATGTTGGATTGGAAAATTGATCTTACTGGTCCTTGCTTGGTCTTCTACAGGATGCAGTGGATTATTCAAACTCTTAGTTACTGGGCATCGAGGCTTCCCGAGTTACTTCCAACCAGCCTTGTTTGTGTGCTAATGGTGTTGGGGTGTTGCTCCCTCTTCTGCTCACCCCCCCATCGTTATCTTCTTTTCCTTTTTCTGGGTTCTCCACACTTGCTGCTTCCGTCTCCTCTTCTCCATCTCTTTTTGTATTCCGGGCAACCCGTTTGGGTCCTCTTGCTAGTTTCTTTTTTTGCTTTGTACTCTACAGTCCCATTGACCTACTTTTGTGGTCATTTGTCAGACATTAATATTACTATCTTATCGTATCTTATCATATACATTCAAATCCAATGATGCCAAACATGAATAGATATCATATGGTTCCTCACGCTTACGATAATAAGGAACCCATGCTATATTCTACTTCTTCTCCTTCATCTCCTATTTGTTCTATTCTTTTAATTCTCCTCAAACCTCAAAGTCTCATCCAATCAATGTCCTTCTACACCATTTTCAGTCACCCACATGATTTCTCCCTCGATTAAAGATTCGGGTCACCATATTCCTCTAATTAATCATCTAAGTCGAACCCTACATCATGATCCACTCACTTTCTACATAATCCCCTTCTTTTATCCGCACTAAAAAAACTTCTAGGAAACTCAATGCCAAACTATCCTAACGTTGAATTCAATTCAACTCTCAAGACTTTTGAATCCAAATCTACTTCGTCTCATGAGTCATATTCTTACATAAACTTCCAATCTCCTCATCCATGTCATCATACATCTTCCAAATCTTCAACACTTGTTGGACCTCAGCCATCAACCCAATCTTATAGCAACAATTCACTAGACTCTCCAATTGATCTACTTCAGAATGGAGAAGCGATCAGTGAGTTCATGGACTTACAAGATGACATTCCTCTAAAATATCATGAGTAAGGATTCAATTTTTACCTTGATTAGTACACATATCTTGGTGAAGAAGTTGATACCTATGGCCCACACATGAAGGAAGATCTTGAGATCATCAAAGTTGGTCCACCTCTTATTATCCCATTCTATTTCCCATTGAGTTATGAAATGGGTGGGTCTATTATTGACCCATCTTCTACATTATCATTGCCCCATCATTTCTTACATAACATAATTTCGCAATCACCTTCAATCTATGGGCCATCTCCTCCTAGTAACCAATTATCTTCAATCCCTTGGATTCCTTCTAGCACATTATCTTTTATTCATGGGTCATTTTTGTGTATCCCATTATCTTCTATTCATGGGTCACCACAATGTATCCCATTATCTTCTATTCATGGGTTACCACTATGTTGCTCATTATCTTATATTTAAGGGACACATCCATGTAGTCCTTCATCTTCTATATATGGGTCACTTCTCAGTAGTCCTTTACCTTCTATTATCGGGTCACGTACTAGTATCCCATCGTTGTCTATTCTTGGGACACCTCTAGGTATCCCATCATTTTCTCACATTCAGATTTCTTATAGCCCATTACCATCTATCCTGGGTCCACCTCTTGGTGGTTTGTTAGCTTTTATTCTTACTCCTCCTCCTAGTCCACTTCCTTCAATCCTTGGAGCTTATCCTCTTTGTCCATCATATTATCCCTCTATCAATAACTGTGGCAATCCCATCATCATCCCTACCATTCCTATCATCAATCCTAACCATAATATTTCTTCTTCCACTTCTTAGGACCAAACAAATCATGCATTAGGTAGTATGAAACATAAACAACTTCTTCATCAAGCCAAAATTAAAAATCCAAAGATCTCCAAATCTCTAAGCAAATCAAATAACCACAAATGAAAAAATCAAATGCGATCCAAAAATGCACCCCAAGGAAAACTCCAAGTATGGTGCAAATTACAAAAATCTATGGATAGGGAACTCAATATCCCACATACAAAATCCATGTTTCAAGATAACTCACAGTCACTTATAGAGTGTGATGTCAACAAGATCATTGAGATTGGAGATCATATCACTCTAGCTAAACAAATGCTCCTAGTCTCTCTCATCAAAGAAATCACAAACGACATTTTTGGATCGTATCATGTGGAGTGACATTGTTGGTCCCAACATTGCAATCAAGTATTGCATACACATGGATGTTATTTACTTTCATTTTATCTTCATATGTAAAACTCCCACCATTTTTATCCCTTCAATGATCTTGTGGTTAGTGTTTTCATTTTCATTGTACGACATTTATCTCTATGGTATCCATTTGACCTTGGTCTTTCATCGCATTGGTAAATTAAAGAAAAACTAACCTCTTAAGATATCCTTTAACTATCTACATCTAATATACTTGTTACAAAGACCTTTTGGAGCATATTTATTGACACTAAATAATGTCTTCATCACAGTCACTTCCATATCCTTCCATCAAGTCATTAGTGGCTCTTAACCCCTTATCAAAATAAATCAAGAGAGCTGGAATAAGTTTTCAGAAAGAAAAAATCAATAAAAATGTCAAAAAGCAAAAGTAAATCAATATATAAATCTCTCTTGGGGTATTTCCAGTATCTTTATCGAGGCTATGAATTCCTAACTGGAAGTAAATAAATGTTGCGATGAGAATCAAATACATCTCCATCAAGGGTATGGATGTTTACCTAACGGTGGAGAAATGTACGACTCTCCTTCCACCCTCCATTCAAAAATCATCTTTCAAAATAAATCAGTCCTACACATTTGCTAGTGTGTCTTCACTTATTGATTATCAAATCTTCCCTTTAAGAGGTAATTAATCTCCACATGCACACAATGGATCTCTATGAGAAAACAAGATTGGTATTTTACCAAGTGTTATTTAAACCTTGTTCTGACTCTTAATTTAGTCATTATTTTGTCTCACCATTTATGCCTTTGGCTCATCACCTTTTCATTGCGATTCTTCTAGCTACGTTTTCCATATCATTTCATAACATTCATTGTTCTTCTGCTTCATTTAGAACATTCATGTGTATAAAATTGTTTGTTTACCATGAGGGAAAAACTTTGTCCCCATTTCCATTAGCAATCTTGTCTTTCTTTCGATCATATGTTTCTTGGTCAGCTTGCACTACGGGTATGTTCACTCCATACTAGCTCTTCATTGGCTTAAGTCCATCATCTTGTTGAACATATCCTTCTTTTCCTTGATTCGGTTGATCCTCTTCTCGTAAAGGGGAAAGAATCCAATGTCTATTTATAATCCAATGACTGTGAGTAGTTATGTTAAGTATAGTACTAGTAGTTGTAAAAATCAAAGTCAACATTTAACATTTTCACATTTAAAATTCAGAAAAAAGGTAGCCAATAACACAAGTCACATCTAAAAATCAACCAATAAAATGGTGACACATCATCTGTACCAAAAGGGTGATTTTATTCACAAGGGCTCATATTAATTTTCTTTATATTCAAAATTACCTATTTTAAATCTCTTAAAATATATTTTCCACATAATTTAAAAGCACAAAAGAAAATCTAATGTTGTAAAGGGTATTTTTAAAAAAACTTATATGACACTTAAGTGGCTCTGGAAGCCCTCTAACTTTATTTTCACGGTCATTGGCTCATTTCCACTATATGCACGGGATTCACCATTGTATATTCTCACCTATCTCTAGGGAAATATTGGAGCTTGGTGCTTCCTGTACATAGTTTCGGAAAACCATCAGAACATCCAAAAACATTCACAAAAACTTTGAAAATCCTAAACATTCAAAAATCACAAAATCCAAAAACGATGTAAAAAACTTAAAAACACTAAACATTGGAAATTATATTACAAATCATCCTACTTCAGGGCTTGTTCTAGTGTTAGACATGTGAATCATCTTGTGATATTTCTTCACCAACAAATTTGGTTTGCTTGTTGTGTTTGTCTTCCCTTACATATATCTTTACTTGGGGAAATTTTATAGTGCACATTAATTTTTCATAGGACTTCTATGTCCTACGTCTAATCCTTTGTATGTATCCTTATTTGGGGCATCATTTTAACCCATATCGTATAACTCGAACATTTGGGAATTGAAGTGGGATAACAAAATCATTGGTACAACTTTATTATGTATTGCTTGTTTAAGTTTATATGTATATGCTTGTTGATTTACTTTATTGCTTGTTTACTTTCTCATACTGCATTGCTTATGTATATTGTTTTGAGTCACTTCTTTAGAATCGAACAAAAATCAATATTATGACTTTTCATGTTATTTTACCCTTTTTGTTGTGTGCTTATATCAAATAAATAGTTACTTCTGAGCCAGATGTTACATCAGCTACGTCGTGATCTTCCTATTATCCATCTCTCCTATCTTCCATTCTAAACTTCATTTTCTACTTATTATTCTCCAATTCTTCCCCCTCCCTTACTTCTACCACTTGAGGCACAGTTTCCCACTGAATCAATAAAATCAAGCAATGGTTGACCAAGCTTAGTTAGACTCAATCATTGTAGTGTTTTATTATTCTGTTGTGATTATTTTCTTCTTTTCTAGAGTCCATCGGCCTCTTCTATCATCCCATCGACACTCAAAAGGGAATCCTATATCATATTAATTGTCTTCTACTCAATTTAATTATATGTAATTGTCTACTATATTCGAAGTGGAGTCACTCATGCTACACCACATCAAAGAGGGACAAATGTAGATACCTAAATCTAGCTACACAGTTTTAATACTAAAATTGCACTTCTTACCCTATATTAAATTAGATGATTATAATTAGTGTATTTCTTACTAATTAGATAAAACTCCCCTCCATCTCTGTCAATTAACTACACTTCATTAATTAACTAATCTCCCCCTTTATTCTGGATGCAAATTAACATTATTTTGTTAGTTATAATCATATTCTAATTAATTAATTAATTAATTGACCAATATTGTTTGATTGATCTTCTAAATTAAAATTTACCCTCTTATTGGGTCATTCCCCTTCTCCGAACCTTCAAAATCTATCAAGTTCTCTCCAAATGGCTTTCAAAAACCTGACTTGATCTATTAATCAATCTAATTGATTAATTTAAATCACACTCAACTCACCTAACTTAGAAATTCTAATTAACCTCCCCTAATCATAATTAACCCTTTCTAAATCTATTTAACACTTGTTAATATGTAAAGTTCTTTTATCCCACATTCATGAGGATGATAGTTTCTCTTCTTTACTTCTCGTCTTTCTCCCCTGCTTTCTCCATTTGCCCCACCTGTGGGGGTATTTGGCTTCGAGTTACCTTTCTGCTTTGGGTTTTCTTATTTTTTCTGTTTTTGGGAACTCGTTTTGATTTGTCCCCGCTCGCACTTTGTATATTGTTTGGGCTGAAATCCCATTGACCTACTTTTGTGGTCATTTGTTGGACATTAATATATTTATCTTATCTTATCTTATCTAAATTGGAAAACTATATAAAGAACCCTACCCCTCCCTTCTAAGTTTACACCGTGTCCTTGTAAGACATTAACATATGATAAGAGCATTTCAAAACTTTGGAAGACTTATTGATCAAGCAACCTCCCCTTTTCTACTTGGTAAAGAGTAGTACGAGAAGAACCAAAAACGACAATTAAGCCATATTGGTGAGATCTCTTCCTTTTCCTTGGAGAAATACTTTGATCACACGTGGCTACGTATGGCTCACTTAAAGAAGTATCTACAATCTAGAACCCATCAAAAACATTAAAGGATGGTTTTCATTTCATGTTGTTAATATTAGATGCATTAGTTAAGCTTTTCCTTTTAATAGAGGTAGGAATCTTTTTGGTGTTAGTTTCATTTCATTAACTTAGATTAGTTATTCATACATACAGGTTACATGGAGCTCAAAGAAATGGAGTTCAATTTCCCTTTCACCTATAGAAGCAAAATATTTTGTACCCACTTGAGTTATTGTACAATCATTGTGGCTCTAGAAAGTTCTAGAAGAATTTAGGGAGAAAATAAATCACGTTTTCAAGTATTTTTAGTGATAACATGAGAACTACCAAATCTTCCAAAAACCTAATTTATCACAACTCGTCAAAGCATTTTGATTTTAAATACCATTTCAGTTGAGATTTGGCTCATAAGAAAGAGGTGGAATTGAAGTATATAAATAGTCATGATCAACTTGCAAATATCTTTATTAAGGTTGTAGCAAAAGTATAATTTTTGAAGCTCTGAGATTAAATTGTTAGTCCATTCGGCATTAAGAGAGGCGGGGATGTTGGATAAGTGTTGTTGATCGAACACTTAGTGGTTGTTTTTTTAAGGATTTTATATTCCAATCTATCTAGTTAATAATATTAATAAATAAGTGATATTAAAGAGCATATTCATGCATATCAGGGATGAAGATATATATATATATATATATATATATATATATATATATATATATATATATATATATATATATATTTTTTTAAAAAGACAAATAAAGTCATGTAAAGGTTGTAGCTTAAATTATTTTACTGTAAATTAATAGTTTTATTTTACTTTTGTTTTTAGAAAAGTCTAGAATAGGCTACAATAAATATGTTTATATGTCAATATTTAAAGATACATATATTGTTTTGGAGCTATTTAATTGTAAGAAGAAAGGGAAGAGCTTGTGAAGGTTTACAATTTTTCAGATAATAAAACATAGAAGAATATTTACTTCAAATTTTTGGTATGAGTGATTTGAACAATTTTCATATTCTCTTGCTGAAAGTTTTCCTTAGTTGAACACTGAGAAGCATGTTTGTTTCATTGTCATTATTATATCCTGGACACATCATAAATGAGTTGATTACATGCCCATGATTTTTCATATATGCCCTAATTTTTCTTTTATTGTGATTATCTTCTAGCTTTAAATGGGTGCAATGCATTGGTTTTGTATGAGCTGTTGTTTTTTACGCTTAGATGTAAGAAATGGAAGAAACAATGTCAAACAAAGATGAATGTTCTCGCGCAAAGGTAGAGATGTTCAAATTCTAAGGTATACCAGTGATCTTATAAATTGTGTACGTAAAAAAATTTAGCTTTTGAATTTCTTAAGCTTTGGTTTCAATACACTTTTCATGGTGAAGACATCTAACAATAGGTTCAATTTGGATGAATGGTTGCAAGCTTCAATAGACATCTATGTTTTGGGTAAAATGCAATAGACATTTATGTTTTGGGTAAAATAGTAACTTAATTTGTACAGAGTATTTATACGAGATATATTTAAACTATGGAAAAAATATAATTCATTTTATAAATATGTTAAACATAGAAATATAAAATAAATTAATTAAGCTTCAAACAAAGATTGATGCACTTGAAGATTAATTATTCATCTCTTCGTAACTAAAAACTACTTCAGAATATTTTGTGAAATAATTCACATACCGTGTATATTATAGATTTATATGACGAGTTTTCTCAAATATATTATAACACTTCAAACATACATATTAAATTAAAACTTTCTATAAATAAAAATAATCTTCTTTTTCAACTTTAATTTTAAATTACTTTTATTTAATTTAAACTAATAACAAATTTACTAATTTTTAAATTTTTTAATTAAGTTATAAATTCATGTAAACATCAATTTTTTATGTTGTACCAAAATCCCATTCAATTTTAAAGACTTGCACATATCTATATAACGTACACATAAATCTACGACGGAAAACAAAAAACATCATATCTAAAATATGGTGAACTCAATATTTTGCAAGTATTTTGGACCAAATAAATTAAGCCAACTATTAAAAAATTAAAATAAACAACACCTAAATTCAAACGACCGGTACAGGAAATATTTGACAGGCATGATTAAGTTGAAAGATACTTACATCGGTAGCAGCTTCCCACAATATTTCCAAATTCCTAGCGTCCGTCAGTTCTAATATTCGTAGACTTTCCGATGAATATAGCCACGACGGAAGATTCTTTTCCTTGAAATCATAACAACGAAGACAGACGAGTTCTCTTGATCCTTTGCTTACGTTCTGATTAAGAAAGTCTCCGCTACCATGGAAAATTTTTAGTCCAGAAATGAAAGGGTTGAGGCTACGAGAACCTTTGTTCGTGTTAACTATGATCTCCCCTTGCGAAGAAGGATGAAACCTGTCGGGATCAAAATCCCTGCTTTGTATTCCTCGGATGCATATTTCTTCCTAGACAGCACAGAGACAAAGAAGGTTCCTATTACATGATAATGATAAACGAAAAACAAACAAACATTAAAAATGATAAATGTACCAGGAAAGACAGCAATCAGGCGCACACAGAGACAAAGAAGCTTCCCATTCCATGATAATATCAAATGAAATACAGAACTATAAGTTATTAACTTTACCGCGGGCTGAATGTGAATAGTCTGTCGTGCAGACCAAAGACGATACGGCGATTGTCGATTGGCAATCTCCCTTCCCAAATCTCTTAAATGATCATGCATTCTTATCAGAGTAATCCTTTCCCAGCCAAGATTACTCCAATCTGACTCGTCAACAAGCTCAACAAGACACTTATTCACTAGCCTTTCCAAGCCATGTAATCCATTCCACTTTGATCCGTCCCATACAACGATGGCTGTACTTCTCTCTTCTCCAATGAAGAAACAAGCTGTATCCAAAAACATCTCCTTGTCTTCTTCATCCAGCGCATCATAACTTATTTTTAGTCTCTGTGTGATGTCGCCGGGCAGTATTCTGGATATCTTTTCTAGCTGAGCCTCCCAATAATCCATTTGAGACCTTCCATAGAGCTGTCCTCCCAATACCTTGAGAGACAACGGTAATCCTTGGCAAGATGATAGGAACTTTTCAACAATTTGCTCGAATCCGGAGCGGGGAGAGGGTTGTAAGAATGCATGCCAACAAAAAAGCTGCTTGGCGTGAGACGGATTCAGTACTCTCATTTTATAAATGGCAGAGATGCCACAAGATATAAGAACCTCCCGCTCGCGAGTCGTCACAATAATCAAGCTGCCGCTCGCAAGGCTGTCCTTTACCGGCAGTAGAGCCTCCAACTGATCTCGATGATCCACATCATCCAAAACAATAAGCACCGAAACTGATGTCAGACGCCTTGCGAGAAACCCTTTGCCTTGATCTACATGGTCAAAGGATGCATCCTCGAAACCGAGGTCCTTCAGAAGGTTTTTCTGCTTCTTATGCAAGGCCTCTTCTTGCAGCAGCATCTCGAATATCAAAGAGAAAGCTACACGCTTCTGCATGCTCGAGCATTCCCTGTTATATAATTCTTTTGCAAGAGTGGTTTTGCCGGAACCACCCATGCCCCATATACCCACTATCTGAACATTCCCATGACATTGACGTGCAATCGTTTCAAACTCTTCCACGGTTTCATTGAGACCCATTGGATGTTTTGCCACCTCTAAAGGCACCTTTTTCATGTCTTTCAGCACACGGTACACCACATTTTTCACAACCATCTGCTCATCACTACCCACACAGCCAATATTGAAACAAACATTATTATTCAGCAAGCCATTAGAAATGTGGAACACCGGAAAATAAGAAAATTAAAAAATTAAAAACCCAAAACGGAAAAAATCGTAGCTGATGAAAATAGAAAATAAGTAAACAAGATAACCAGTCTGTGTCTCACTGATTTATTTTTTTATAAGTACAAACAATGAATGCATGAATGGGAAGATGTGGTCGGCAGAGTATCGGGTACTTACTCCTCGTTAGTAATTATGCCGCCTTTATGGAATGAAACTTCGTTGAGTGCCATCTTCCACTCCTCCAGTTTTTTTAAGCTGTATCTACCCTTCTTTTTATGCTCTGCAAATGCATTCATATAGATTCCTTTTCCATGAACCGCGTGTCGTAAATCAAATGGGTCAACATTATAGAAGATGGGGATAATTGGTCTGCGAGTTCGGCGCATAAACGCCAGCTCTGCCAAACACCATGCGGACTGCGCGTAGTGCTCAGAAAAAATAGCTATATGAAGCGAAGCACTATCCATTGCTCGTTGTAAAGTTGCAGGCAAGAAATCCCCAAGCTCAAGCTCTTCGCTATCTAAAAAAACTCTTAAGTCCCGTAGCAGTGAGGGCACAGTAGATAGAGGTGGCTAATGTCTTTTTCACATCGATTCCCCTATGATTTATGAATACATCAAACGGCGGTTGTTTGATTGCAGCAGAAATAGATGCGGACGGTGCAATTTCATCAAAAGCATTTGGTTTTCCAGCAGTGCCAGAAGTGGAAGCAGCCATGGATATAAACAAAGAAAACCAGAAAAGCGGGCTCCTTAGGGTTTGAAACGTTTCGCAGCGCGCAGGGAAATGGTTTGCTCGATAACAAGAGCCTCGGGAAACCCAAATAATTTAATTATTAAAGGTAAGTCGTGAGAAAATGGTAAAGCGCGTAGAATGAGTGGGTGTCGTTAGGTAGCGCAGGAAAAGCGTGTAGATGCTGCATGTCGACATAAAGAAGAACATGGTGCGCGTACCCCGGTATAAGTGGGTCTGGACTCTGGAGAGATTTGACAGGAAACATGTGGAAACTTTGAAAGTGGTGGTCCGTCTCTTTGAATTGACAAGCACGATTAATTTGGTATCCGAGGCAACCATTTCCAACTCCTTTCATAAGTACTTATGCTCATGGGAAAATTCCATTGAGGGCCTTTGGGTTAAATTTGACGGCCACATAGATGCGTGTCCAACAATTTTTAGCCCTTCAAAATTATCTATTTGTATTATTCACAACTATTTTATATTTATCTATTTATTTGTAATATATATTGATATAGTTTACATACAAATCTATATTAAAAATGAGGGTTGCATATTAAATTTACAAGTTATATATGATGATTATTCTAAATATTTACAAGTAATTTATGGTTAACATCATCAAAAATGTCCAAATAACTGTCAAATTTAACCCTTGATTGAGGGTACGACAAAGAAATGGGGTTACACCATCACAATTATTGAAGAAGCCATGTATTCCTTGGAGAAATTTTTTTGTTTTCCATTAATTATGTAATACCCACTTTCCTATGACACTTTTGGATACTAATCTTGATATTGTTAGACCTGTTTTGGACGTGATATTATGTTTTGACTACTATGATGTGTAGATATTAAACCATGGATTATTACGAATTTGGATTCAGTTATTATGCATGTTGATTATTCGAGATGTTGTTGTATATCGGTTTTGGATATACTGTTTGACATGAACACATTATTGGATGTTGTTTGGACTTGTGACATTGGCTGTTGTGAACAGATCTCGAAATGAAGATTTTTGGATGAATGATATAGTTGTTGATTGAAGTTTGAATGATGATGATGAATTCGTGATGTTGTTGTGATTTATATTTGATTTTTAAGATGTTAATTGTATCATTATTGGATGTTCTGATATGGCCATGAGGCCGAAGGGGTATTTGTATTTTGCAGGACAAAACATCACAACAATATCGGGGGACTGGAGACTAACCATAATAGAATGTCTGGATGACCTCAACGGGGTCACCATGGCAACTGTTCTGTTTGTGTGTTGTGTTGTTAGGAATTCCCATGGGGGGAAATCACCTTTTTAAAAAGTGACCAAGGGATTTTTATGTTTAGTTGTTATGTGTTCCCTTTTTGTAATGTTTGCATGTGTTTACTTTGTGTTGTGTTACCCCTTTTATTAATTGTTATGTGTTGAGTAAATATTGTAAATACCCATGTGTTAATTAATTAAATCTTTATGCCATAGGAATTTAATAAATGAAGTTATTAATATAAATGCAAGTTGTAAGAGAATTTAAGAATAAGATTTGGAGTGTAAGACACTCCATCTCCTTGGGATTCGAATTTGGCCTTGTGGGCTAAATTTGGAGGCTTGTGGGACAAGTTAAATTTGTCCCACACCTCTTAAAATTAATTACCAACCATATTTATGGGTTGGAGGTCAAGTTTTGAATTGTTTAATGTATTTTGTTATAACCATTTGAAAGCATTAATTGTACTTATCTTACAAGCTTTTAATTTTGTCATTTTTGGGGGTATGGGTTAATTGGAGTATGTAAGTTGATTTGTCCTTGCATTTATTGAGAGTTAGGAATGTTGTTGACTTTCTCTTTTAGGGTTGAGGATGAATGATGTGGCATCCCACTTGGAATCCACATCACCCTCTTCTCTTCCTTTCCTTTTTAAGTCGAACTCTTTGCATTTTGTTGGGTTGTTGAAAACTTGGGTGCTTCTTCTTGCTTGGGAAAGCTTTGGCGCATTTCCTCTTAGGCGCATTTTGTTGGTTGTTGAAACCTTGTGCATCTTCCTCCTTGGGCACATTTCATTGTTGGGTAAAGCTTAGCGCATTCCCCTTGAGGCGGATTTGATTGTTGTGTTGGGAGATCTTGCTTGTGAAGGGATTAGAGATCATTTGCTTGTTGGTTATTGCTGTTTCTAGACTGTATTCTGGGTTTGAAAAAGCTTACTGTTGGAACAGACTCCATTAATGGAGAGGTAGGAAACTGGACCTTTTATTATGTTGTTTTCTGTTTAGAATGGTGCTTACTATTTGTAATCATTGGTTGGTTGGGTAGACTGCTTAGGGTAAGGTGTAGGAGAAAGCTATGGGGATTTCATATGGGGGAGGCATAAGGGATTTCCAATGGCGTCAGTTATTGTGGAGGGAGTTTGGGATTTGGGAACTACCTTGGAAAAGGAATAGCTTGCATTCCTTACTCTTGGGGGGGGGGAGGGGCATAAGGGATAAGTTTGGGGAGGCATAAGAAGTAAGTTTGGGGGGGCATAAGGGTATGGAAGGAGATGATTTTTGGTGGGTTGTTTCAGGTGGTTGCTCATTTCCCATTGGGAGGCATAAGCAGCTCCCCATAGAATCCTTGCTCTTGTTTTGGCTTGCTAAATGAAGCCTCTGTTCTGTTTGCATCTGTTATGTAGTTGGGAACTACATCTTTCTTAGAACATGTTTTTGAACTGTGCATATTGCTGCCTGTGTGTTTGTGGAAGCCATTGTTCACATGTGTTGTTCTTCATCTTTTATTGCATTATGGTTGGGGCTCGGGGGCCGATGAGAAAGGATGACTTCTCCCTGCTCATTGGATATCTTGGTTGGGTGGAGAGCGTTTCCTTTCCCCCTATCTTGTTCTGGTCCAATTGAAGAATGAAGGAAATCAGTCTGTTTATGTTTTGGAGAAAGAAATGTACAGTTTTGACAGTCCTTGTTTTGTAAAATTGTTGTAACCCTTCCCCACGTTGAGGTGGATGAAACGTTTTGTTATTTGTAATGGAATGACATTTGTATTGAAAATGGAAGATTGGAAGTTGACATGTGAAATATAAAAGTTGTATTATGTTATCTGTTTGAAAGGATGTGATATATTCTGTAGACTGTTTGGAAATCGAAAGGAATAATGAAGATGTAAAGTTGTTGATGGAATCAATAAAGAATTGTGTTTCTGAGCTTAATTTATAAAACTGTATTGTGTTCTGGATTTGAGTTGCTGTAATGAAATGAGTTTCTGTTTGGAAGAAAAATATGTATGAAGGAAAAAGATAATGTTTATTCCTTTAATTAAGTTGAAAATTTGATAATCAGACTTGATATATTGATAGTAGATGTTGTTAGAATTAATGTAATGGACTAGATAGAAATTGTTTTAAAAATCTGTAGAGTTGCTCTCTATCATTTATTTTAAATATGGAAATCAATTTATTAAGAAATGAATAGTTCAAATCTTCTTTATAAGTTACGTAATGAAACATTGCAAGTTAGATGCATTAAGCCTCAACGAACTTAAATTTGACTTCAACACTTAAGAAAGAACTTTCAAATCTTATTAAAATCCATTTCTCTATTTCTCTGTCGGCTCGTGCCCAATCACGAGTTAACACGTGGCACGTGTGATTGCCACATGGCCTGGAAGTTTTCCCGGTGTTGACGTGTGACAAGTAAAGGATTTGACGCATGTCAGGGGAAAAGTGCCAACGCGTGGAAGATGTGCATCAAGGATAAGTTGTTGACATGTGACAACATGGGTTGTTGATGCACGTCACTGGGAAGCATTGACGCGCGATAACCCGAGGTTGTTTACACGTGTCACTAGAAATTTCTGACGCGTGGTTGACACGCGTCAAGGGGATGTATTGACGTGCGACAAGTAGGTCGTTGACACGTGTCAAGGGAGGCGTTGACGCGTGACAACTCAGGGTTGTTGACGTGCATCACTAGGAGGTGTTGGCGCACGACAACCAAAAGTTGTTGATGCGCATCAAGAGAAAAGGTTGAGAACTCCTCCTTAAGAAAATGTCAGACTAAAATTGGAATCTGAACCCTAGGCTTGGTTGTGCAATCTGTTAGCTTGGAACCTTGTTGTTACTACCTTTAAACAAAAAAAAATTATTCCATAATTTTCCTAGCTAATCCTAGTTTAGTTCATAGGTCTCAAGTGGTTGTCGGAAGCGGGCGCCACAAATTATGTGGAAAGACAATTAAATCTTTGAATTCACTTATTATTTGTAAATGAAATATTTTTTAATAAAATTTAAATGAGTTCCAATTTAAAAGTCCATGTCATATTATCTTAATATTTTTATCCTGTCAATAGTTACACTGAAAGGTGTTTTCCAAAGGGGAGTCAAACCCCTTGGCTTTGAGCATCAATTTATAATAGATGTTGACATGCGTCGCCTATGAAATCGCCAATCTTATTGGAAACCCTAAACGTGAATTTTTCCAAGTCATTTGGTAATAGTTTTGTTCACTTTTTTTTATCTCGTTATTGGGGAATGGGCTTTGCAGACAGTGTGAGGGGGACACATGTCATAGTTGTGATCTTAATGCTTTTACAGGGGTCATGTTAGACACAATGTTATAACCCTACACAATATGTTGAAATATACTTTGTTTATGGCGTGGGAGGCACATTTGAGAAAGTTGGAGTCGAGAGGATGGGAGGCCACTACCCTACCAGGATGTTTCACATGTAGTTGCAGTGTGTAAGATCTTCAATGCCACTAATGTTTTAAAACTCCTACACATTCCCATGCCGAAAAGCCTCATACCCCAAACCATTAATGATATATTGACATTGTTAAATCTATGTATTTATTCTTAATTGTATTGAAAATGACTCCAAACCGACATTTTCATATGTGGACCCATGTTACATTAGAGGGTCTTTAGACTCGCTAGGTGTTTACAGGGATATGAGAGAAGAAAAAAATGTTACAACATGAGCTGTTATTTTTTAATATTCATTATTTTGTAAAATTCCTCCCACAAACAGTTTTGAAAACTTCTGAAAATGTGGTTGTTATAATATACATAAAAAAATTGTTAAATGGTATTAAAGAATTTAAAATGGATATGTCTGTTTCGATGTTTATGTTGCAACTATGCTAGAAAACATGTTTGCAAAATGTGCAAGCCTACAACCTATTCAACAAAATGCTCGGAAGTTATGTGGTTTGATGAACTACAATGATTGTAGAATATGGAAAAAAGGGGGTTTGCTAAGGATAATGCAATCGACATGTGTAAATCTATATTCCACTCTACACGACCTCTTACATGTTTTCCTTTCTACCCAGACCACATTACAAATGTCAATGGAGTGTTCTAGAGCTTGTGACATGTGTATGCACCTAATGTTTCACTTTTCATCTTTCGTACCGATTACTAAAAATTTCCTTCATCCAAATAAGGGTCATTGGTGCATCAATTTCTTGAGTAGGTGCCTTAAGGGGTCTTCCGGGAATGGGGTATGACTATTCACATGGTCATTATGGGTTAGAGCCAACACACAGAGATAGTATCGCTATGTGGTATTAGCTTTGGTTATCCTTGCATTAGTTATCCTTGTCCCTTCATGTCTCATACACATTACACATTTGAAATCTTGTTTGCATTTCATTGTTTGGCACATTCATCCATTTACTTGATCCATGACACCTCTCTTTCACTTTACTTGAAATTTAGATTTCCCTGGCTAACGACATCGCCTACATGCAATGGCGTCGTATAAATGGTCACCACACCCAAACATTTTAAAGGAAGGAAGCCAAAATCATAGGAACTAATCATTCGCTCTACTCTCTTGTACCAACTTCACATTTTCTCACTTTGTCATTTTTTCATCTTACACTTGAGTTGGATTGGATTGGGCACTCTTCTTGGTTAGATTGCTTGCACTAATGGGTCAACTATAGTGAGTCTAGGACAAGGATAGTGTCCACCTTCTCCACCGAGTAGTGATTCTCTCCCAGTATGTTGCTTCTCTAGAGAGATAGATGCATCAACGACCACCCCACAGGTAAGTGCTCTTACTCTCTTTGTTATTTTACATAGATTAGTTCATTTCCCTTCCCTATTGCTCTATGTTAGCTTGGCATTGTATGAACATTTATATTAGTTGGTATATTGATCTTATATGATCATCTCCTTATCTTTCCTTTCTTTTATTCTAGCTATATTGATGTAGTATAGATTGTGCATGTTTGACTTATCCCCCATCAATCTATATATCTTGCCCATTTACCAATATTTTAGGAAGGTACTCTCCTCTATCTTGATTGTGGACCTTGGAAACCCTAGGTTGACATACTTTAGAGATTACTACACTATGGATATATGACCTTAGCACTTTTTGTAGGATGTTTAAATCAAACCATTGTGTGTTGGTTCATGTGTGTCTCATATTGGTTGCCTTGATACCCTTGTAGAACAGAAGACTTAGGATTGCAAGCCATTAAGCCACACTCTGTGCTCACCATACATATCTAGTGAATCCAATGTGAATCCTACAGGCCTCATGATCGATCACATCTCATTAAAAACATCCATCTTTGAAATTTATCTCATTCCAAACCACCAAAAATCTAGAAAAACTTAAAAACTTTCCTACACAGACGCTATCACCCAGGGACGATCCTATATATTTTGGATTTTTTTTTCAGACACATTTTTCCCCCATGTAAACTATCTTACACTGCTTATCCATTTTCTTCTTCCAAATTTGACTCTTGACACCATCGACCCTTGTGTAAACTTTCCCACACAGCTAATTGTATATGTAAGCTCCATCTCAAGAATTTATCTCGGCCAGATTATCACTGCACCATGGAATATCTGGGCCTGGAGTCTTTTAATTCTATTGTGTAGACGTTCCTTGAAGCCTTTCATCCTGAACCTGAATTTCCATTTTTCATGGACTGTTGTGTCGTAGGAACAATTATCAAGCTCCCAAACCCAAGGTTGTCTTTCACAGGTAATAGAGCATCTAGTTGATCCAGATGATCCACATCATCCAAAATAACAAGAACACGAATAGATCTCAAATGCTTTGCAAGAATCCCCTTGCCTTCTTCACAACTGTCAAATGACACATCTTTCATGCCAAGGTCTTCTAGAAGTTTTTCTGTTTTTGTTGTAACATATTTTTGCTTGCAGCATCTCTAACATCAAAGAGAAAACTAGACCTCTCCATTGATGCATGTTTACTATTGTAAATGTGCTTAGCAAGGGTGGTTTTTCCAGAACCACCCGTGCCCCAAATTCCCACAATTTGTACACTATGATGCCTTAGCTGGGCAGGTTGAAGCGTAGTCTTTTCAAAATCTTCTACGGTTTTCTCCAGACCTACTGAATGTTTTGCAACAATTAAGGGGACATATTTCACTACTCTTGATACATGATTCACAATAGTCTTCAATTTCCCCCTCTCCTCACTAAACATACAACGACATAAAACCCAAATGGAGCAAACATTATTCTTAAGAGTGAAAGTAATACCCGAATTCATAAATAAATAAATCAAGCAGGAAAGGCATAAGAAAGAATATGTAGAGGAAAACCGAATTCGGTACTCACTCCTTCTTGGTAATGGTGTGGCCACAATAAAACGAAGCCTCGTGCAGCGCCGTCTTCCACTCCTGAAGCTTTTCTGCGGTGTATCTTCCCTTTTCTTCGAGCTGCAAAAATGCCGGAGCAAAGACTCCTTTTCCTTTATTTACCCATCGGACATCGGCAGGGTCAACATAGTAGAAAACAGGAACAATTGGGGTGTCAGTTTTGAGCATAAATGATAGCTCTGCCAAACACCAGGGGGATTCTGCATATTTCTCTGAAAAAATTGCTATATGAAGCTCAGCACTGCGCATTGCTTCTGTTATTTCTCTGGGCAAGAAGTCTCCCGTTTCGAGTTCTTTTGAATCGAGAAAAGGTCTCAGTCCCATGCCAGAAAGGGCATGATAGAGATCCATGGCAAGCGTGTGCTTCACGTCAGGGCCACGGTGATTAATAAATACATCGTAAGGCAGCTGTTTTATCCGTTTAGAAGAAGTAAACGGTGCAAATTCTTCAAAAGGATTTGTAAGCTCATTCTTATCTGGGGTAGAAGTTGAAGCCATGGAATTGGATTGAACAGAACCGTAAGAAAATACTATGAATGGAGGGCTCCGTGAAGTGATAAACTTTGAGATGTGAAGAGAGGTCTGAGGGAGGGATAAATATGAAGAGAAATGAGTGGGTATGGTTTTGTGCAGGAAAGTGCGTGGAAGGAGCGCAGAAGCATCTGTACGAGTAAGCGTGTGGAATGAGTGCAGAAGCATCTGTACGAGAAAGCGTGTGGAAGGATTGGACCATCACAATCATGCCGTGCACTTGTCATCTTTAATTTTCTTGCGTTCACACTTCCTTTTATAAAGCTATTGATTGCTTAATATTTATTACCCTGCCCAAGGTTACGATATTGTTTTCACCTCTCTCATTAATCTATTTCTCTTTCCTCAATCAAATGTTGTCACGTGGATTATTTTGAAATTTGGCTAAAGTTTAATTTTCCATTTATTAGCCAATCCGTTTATTTGGCACTATTTGTGAGAAAGAATTTGTCCTGCATTGCATTTAAAACTGTCACTGTTTATGACATGTTTGATTGGTGTTGTTGGGCTCAAGAATGGATTCCATGGAAATCTTTGGATTTTTCCACATCATTATTTGACATTGTTTGTGAATAAAAGAAATTGTCCTAGATTGCATTTAATTTGGTCATTTCATTGCTTTGACAAAAACCCAGATTCACTTGACCCGCTACATTTTTCTCTCCGTTGATTTGGAATTCTATCTTTTAAAAATCTTTTCAGGTATGAAACCACTGAAAAAAATTATTTAATTAACCCCCGTGATTATCTCGATTCGCTGTGTATTGGCGCCCTCAACGATTTTCCCAGTCTGGAGGAACTCACCATGGATATTAGAGAATTCAAAAATAAGTAATTTTCTGCTGCATCTTCCAAATTTATTATTGTTATTGTGGAGTTTCATTAAACTTGATTTGCATGCATGACAAGAAAGGGGTAAATATCATTGGAGTATGAAAGGGATGTGTCCATTAAAGAATATGAAGAAAGTGCAGAAAGAGTATAGATTTGATTTTAGCAATGGCGTTTCACTAGAGAAGCTGAAGAAAGTGCAGGTGAATGTGTCACGCTGTAGTAGAAGTGAAATCGCTCTAGTTGCTTGCCTTCTCATAAATGCCCCATGTTTTGAGGACAATGACACTTGTTTTCCCTCGTGGTAGAAACAATTACGATTCCACTTATAAAAATATAGTTTTGGCTTTAGAAAAAGCTTCTGCAGAAGCAAGTTTGTTTTTCACATATGATTTATATGAATACCTACGGAGTGGAGAGAGGGTTTTTTTAAGGTCATGTAGCCCTGCACTAAAAAAGTGCTGAAAATTGCAGTAAAAGCATCAGCATGGTGAAGATCATGGGACCTTCAGGATGTTTCACATGTAGTTGCAATGTGTAAGATCTTCAATGCCAGTAATGTTTTAAAATTCCTGCACATTCCCATGCCAAAAATCCTCATACCCCAAACGAATAATGATATATTAACATTGTTAAATCTATGTATTTATTCTTAATTGTATTGAAAATGACTCCAAACTGACATTTGCATATGTGGACCCGTGTTACATTAGAGGGTCTTTACAGTCACTAGGTGTTTACAGGGATATGAGAGAAGAAACAAATGTTACAACATGAGCTGTTATTTTTTAATATTCATTATTTTGTAAAATTCCTCCCACAAACATTATTGAAAACTTCTAAAAATGTGGTTGTTATAATATACATAAAAAAAATTGTTAAATGGTTTTAAAGAATTTAAAATGGATATGTCTGTCTCGATGTTTATGTTGCAGCTGTGCTAGAAAACATGTTTGGAAAATGTGCAAGCCTACAACCTATTCAACAAAATGCTTGGAAGTTATGTGGTTTGATGAACTACAACGATTGTAGAATATGAAAAAAGGGGGTTTGTTAAGGAAAATGCAATTGGCATGTGTAAATCTATATTCCACTCTACACGGCCTCTTACATGTTTTCCTTTCTACCCAGACCACATTACGAATGTCAATGGAGTGTTCTAGAGCTTGTGACATGTGTATACACCTAATGTTTCACTTTTCATCTTTCGTACCGATTACTAAAAATTTCCTTCACGCAAATAAGGGTCATTGGTGCATATATTTCTTGAGTAGGTTCCTTAAGGGCTCTTCCGGGAATGGCGTATGACTATTCACATGGTCATTATGGGTTAGAGCCAGCACACAGAGAGAGTATCGCTATGTGGTATTAGCTTTGGTTATTCTTGCATTAGTTATCCTTGCATTAATTATCCTTGTCCCTTCATGTATCATACACATTACACATCTTAAACCTTGCTTGCATTTCATTTTTTGGCACATTCATCCATTTACTTGATCCATGACACCTCTCTTTCACTTTACTTGAAATTTAGATTTCCCTGGCTAACAACAACGCCTACATGCAATGGCGTCGTATATATGGTCACCACACCCAAACATTTTAAAGGAAGGAAGCCAGGATCACAGGAACTAATCATTCGCTCTAGTCTCTTGTACCAACTTCACATTTTCTCACTTTGTCATTTGTTCATCTTACACTTGAGTTGGATTGGATTGGGCACTCTTCTTGGTTAGATTGCTTGCACTAATGGGTCAACTATAGTGAGTCTAGGACAAGGATAGTGTCCACCTTCTCCACCGAGTAGGGATTCTCTCCCAGTATGTTGCTTCTCTAGAGAGATAGATGCATCAACGACCACCCCACAGGTAAGTGCTCTTACTCTCTTTGTTATTTTACATAGATTAGTTCATTTCCCTTCCCTATTGCTCTATGTTAGCTTGGCATTGTATGAACATTTATATTAGTTGGCATATTGATCTTATATGATCATCTCCTTATCTTTCCTTTTTTTTATTTTAGTTATATTGATGTAGTATAGATTGTGCATGTTTGAATTATCCCCCATCGATCTATATATCTCGTCCATTTACCAATATTCTAGGAAGGTACTCTCCTCTCTTTTGATTGTGGACCTTGGAAACCCTAGGTTGACATACTTTAGAGATTACTACACTATGGATATATGACCTTAGCACTTTTCGTAGGACGTTTAAATCAAACCATTGTGTGTTGGTTCATGTGTGTCTCATATTGGTTGCCTTAATACCCTTGTAGAACATAAGACTTAGGATTGCAAGCCATTAAGCCACACTCTTTGCTCGCCATACATATCCAGTGAATCCAACGTGAATCCTACAAGCCTCATGATCAATCACATCTCATTAAAAACATCCATCTTCGAAATTTATCTCATTCCAAACCACCAAAAATCTAGAAAAACTTAAAAAAAATCCTACACAGACGCTATCACCCATGGACGATCCTATATATTTTGGATTATTTTTTTTCAGACAGATTTTTCCCCCGTGTAAACTATCTTACACTACCTATCCCTTTTCTTCTTCCAAATTTGACTCTTGACACCATCGACCCTTGTGTAAACTTTCCCACACAACTAATTGTATATGTAAGCTCCATCTCAAGAATTTATCTCGGCCAGATTATCACTGCACCATGGAATATCTGGGCTTGGAGTCTTTTAATTCTATTGTGTAGACGTTCCTTGAAGCCTTTCATCCTGAACTTGAATTTCCATTTTTCATGGACTGTTGTGTCGTAGGAGCCCCTCAAAAGAATCATTCTACCCACCACAATGGCCCATTTGGGGATGAGGAAGAGGATAATCAACATTATAATGCTCTTCATCATCCTCCTGAGATTCATAAATTCGTCACATAATTTCCTCAATCAAAGGATAAATCAGAAGAAATTCTTGCCAAACGTTTCCTCCAATTTATCTCCAAACAACTTGACAATAGCGGGAAAAAGGGAAAGGTCTCAAAGTAGGTTCATATGAGAACACCTCCAATTTTAAACCTACTAAGCTTATTCTCCAACTTATAATTGATGGGATGATCCAAAAGCAATCCACTACTACAACTTAGTTCCTTTACATGTAAGCCAACATTGCTCAAGTAGTCAATTTCCCTACCACGATATTTTAGGGCACCGCACCCACTCGTTTTCGAAATGGTCCTAATGGGGTTCCCATCACCCAAACCCTATCCAAAACAAAGTCTTAATATTAGTCTAACAAGAGTCTATAACACTTTACATTTCTAGCATGGATATTGGTGGCATTACTCCTTCTATCTCCTATGATGGTTCCAATAATCCCACTCTTCACATGAAGGCCTATGGTAACCTTTACAAGGAATGGATCAGAACTAATTCATACGCTACCACCAAAATTTATAAGCCAATGAATGTATAGGGGAAAGAATCCCACGACTATTTATAAGTCAATGAATGTGAGTAGTTATGTGAAGTATAGTACTGATAGTTATAAAAATAAAAGTCAACATTTAACATTTTCACATTTAAAACTTAGAAAAAAGGTAGCCAATAACACAAGTCACATCAAAAAATCAACCAATAAAATGGTGACACATTGTCTATACCAAAAGGGTGATTTTATTCACAAGGGCTCATATTAATTTTCTTTATATTCAAAAGTACCTATTTGAAATCTCTTAAAAATATATTTTCCACATAATTTAAAAGTACAAAAGACTGCACTTTAACAAAATCATAATGTTGTAAAGGGTATTTTTGAAAAAATTATATGACACTTAAGTGGCTCTGGCAGCCCTCTAACTTTAGGTTCATGGTCGTTGGCTCATTTCCCCTATATGCATGGGATTCATCCTTGTATATTGTCACCTATCGCTAGGGAAATCTTGGAGCTTGGTGTTTCCTATACATAGTTTCGAAAAACATTCAAAACATCCAAAAACGATCACAAAAACTTTGAAAATCCTAAACATTCAAAAATCACAAAATCCAAAACCAGTAAAAAAAACTCAAAAACACTAAACATTGGAAATTATACTACAAAACATCTTACTTCAGTGCTTACTTTTTCTAGTGCTCGACATGTAAATCATCTTGTGATATTTCTTCACCAACAAAGTTGGTTTTCTTGTTGTGTCTATCTTACCTTACATATATATTTACTTGGGGAAATTTTCTAGTGCACATTAATTTTCCATAGGAAATCTATGTCCTTCGTTTAATCCCTTGCATGTATCCTTATTTGGGGCATCGTTTTAACCCATATCATATAACTCGAACATTTGGGAATTGAAGTGGGATAACAAAAACATTGGTACAAATTTCTTGTGTATTACTTGTTTAAGTTATATGTATATGCTTGTTGATTTACTTTCCTGCTTGTTTACTTTCTCATACTGCATTGCTTATGTATATTGTTTTGAGTTAGTTCTTTAGAATCAAACAAAAATCAGTATTATGGCTTTTCATGTCATTTTACCCTTTTTGTTACGTACTTATATAAAATAAATAGTTACTTCTGAGTCAGATGCTACGTCAACTACGTCGTTATCTTCCCATTATCCATCTCTCTTATCTTCCATTCTAAACTTCATTTTCTACTTATCATTCTCCAATTCTTCCCCCTCCCTTACTTCTTCCACTTGAGGCATGGGTTCCCACTGAATCAATAAAATTGAGCAATGGCTGACCAAGCCTAGTTCGACTCTTAGTCATTGCAGTGTTTTATTCTTTTGTTGTGATTATTTTCTTATTCTTTTCAAGCGTCCATCAGCGTCTTCTATCATCTCATTAACACTCAAGAGGGAATCCTATATCCTATTAATAGTCTTCTACTCAATTTAATTATCTATAATTGTCTATTCTCTTCGAATTGACGTCACTCGCTCTAAACCACATCAAAGAGGGACAAATGTAGATACCTAAATCTAGCTACCGACACAGTAGATAGAGGTGGCTAATGTCTTTTTCACATCGATCCCCCGATGATTTATGAATACATCAAACGGTGGTTGTTTGATTGCAACAGAAATAGATGCGGACGGTGCAATTTCATCAATAGCATTTGGTTTTCCAGCAGTGCCAGAAGTGGAAGCATCCATGGATATAAACAAAGAAAACCAGAAAAGTGGGCTCCTTAGGGTTTGAAACGTTTCGCAGTGCGCAGGGAAATGGTTTGCTTGATAACAAGAGCCTCGGGAAACCAAAATAATTTAATTATTAAAGGTAAGTCATGACTCGTGAGAAAATGGTAAAGCGCGTAGAATGAGTGGGAGTCGTTAGCGCAGGAAAAGCGTGTAGATGCTACATGTTGACATAAAGAAGAACATGGTGCGCGTACATGTGGAAACTTTGAAAGTGGTGGTCTGTCTCTTTGAATTTACAAGCACGATTAATTTGGTATCCGAGGCAACCATTTCCAACCCCTTTCGTAATTACTTATGTCCATGGGCCCTCCCGGCAGTCCATGTGAAAATTCCATTGAGGGCCCCATGGGTTAAATTTGACGGCCACATAGATGCGTGTCCAACAATTTTTAGCCCTTCAAAATTATCTATTTGTACTATTCATAACTATTTTATATTTATCTATTTATTTGTAATATATATTGATATAGTTTACATACAAATCTATATTAAAAATGACGATTACATGCTAAATTTACAAGTTATATATGACGATTATTCCAAATATTTACAAGTAATTTATGATTAACATCACCAAAAATGTCCAAATAACGGTCAAATTTAACCCTTAATTGAGGGTATGACAAAGAAATGGGGTTACACCATCACAATTATTGAAGAAGCCACGTATTCCTTGGAAAAAAAATTATGTTTTCCATTAATTATGTGGAAAGACAATTAAATCTTTCAATTCACTTATTATTGTAAATGAAATATTTTTTAATTAAATTTTAAATGAGTTATAATTTAAAAGTCCATGTCACATTATCTTAATATTTTTATCCTATCAATAGTTACATTGAAAAGTGTTTTCCAAAGGGGAGTCAAACCTCTTGGCTCTCACAGGCGTCAAACTAATCGACGATCGAGCATCAATTTATAATAGATGTTGACGTGTGTCGCCTATGAAATCGTCAATCTCATTGGAAACCCTAAACGTGAATTTTCCCAATTCATTTGGTAATAGGTTTGTTCACTTTTTTTTAATCACGTTATTGTGGATTGGGCTTTGTAGATGGTGTGAGGGGGACACATGCCATAGTCATGATCTTAATGCTTTTGCAGGGGTCATGTTAAACACAATGTTATAACCCTATACAATATGTTGAAATATACTTCGTTTATGGCGTGGGAGGCACATTTAAGAAGGTTGGATTCGAAAGGATGGGAGGCCACTACCTTACCAGGATGTTTCACATGTAGTTGCAGTGTGTAAGATCCTTAATGCCACTAATCTTGTAAAACTCCCGCACATTCCCATGCCGAAACTCCTCATACTCCAAATGAATAATGATATATTAACATTGTTAAAGCTATGTATTTATTCTTAATTGTATTGAAAATGTAATGCCTACTAAAACTCCCACTTGAAACCCAAGAACAACCTAGGTTTAGTTAGAAACAAATTATGGAATAATTTTTTTTTGAAAGGCATGCCCTGAAACACGCTTAGAAAATTACAGTTGTCACAACAAGTTCAAGGACAATTAAATTTAACATATAACATTTCCCATTTTGACAATCAATAAATCCACACATAGTTCAAATTCTCCTTAGGTGTTAATTTAATAAAAAATTAAATTAACACTATAGTTAGATATTCCTTAATTAATATTTATAGGATTAGAGGACCAAAACAATTAACTACCCAAGGTATTTAATTCCACAAGATTTAAACAATTAACAAGGTCTATTTACATGGGGTTAGAATAAACATCTCTTACCCCATAAGTGAGCCCTTAAAAGGTCAACCCATGCTTTAGAAATAAACATTTAAAATTAAAAAGGCAATTTCTCACTTACCCCCTCTCATACTTATTTATATGATTCAATCTGATTTTTCCCATATTTTGCGCACTTAAAAACTTGTGAAAACATTTTCATTAGATAGGAAATTTCCTCCCCTTTCCAATGATATAAGGAAGTCCTCTCGAATCCTCATAGTACCCAAGTTATGGGCCGACAAGCCTTGGGATGAAAGGTTTCCCCGAAAGCGGGCCTGCGGGCCTGGGGAAGAAATATTTTCCGAAGGAGATCGTGGACCGGCACAGCGGGGAAGAAAAATTTTCCCAAAATGCGGGCCGACTGAGCGGGGAAGGAATTTAGCACTTTTTCCTTTTGGGACAAAGGCACAATTTACCTCTGCGAGCCTGTGGCGGGGCTTCGCGCCAAAAGAAGACAAATTTACACTAAGGTCCGCAAGAGACACGTGTCCAAAAATTCAAACAAAAGGGAAGGCGGGTCGCTGGAGACATTTAGGATTTTGAGCTTTTGTTGAAAAATCATTAAGGGTTTAAAAAGGATCCGCGCCTCCGCCGACGCCCGAGGATGCCACGTGTCAAGCCCAAAATGCAAGCGAGGAAAACGGACCGGCGGGGAAAACGGACCAGCGGGGAAACTTAGAGAATTAAGACTTTTTGGTAGAAAAATGTTAAGGGTTTAAAATAACCTACGCCTCCGTCAACGCCTCGTGAAGCCACGTGTCAGATAACCATTGGTTGCGGGTCGGCCGGCAGGCGGGGAAACTTAAAACTTTTTTCCAAGCTCATTTTAAATGTGTTAAGGTTAAAGCACATTTCGCGCCTCTACCGACACCAGCGTAGCCACGTGTCAGATCCTCATTGGTTGTGGGGCAGCGAGGCCACAGAGGAAACTTAGGAATTTCACCGAAATTTTTAATGAAGTTAAGTTTGAAAGCGCGAGCCTGCGCGCCTGCTGAATTATTTTTCCAAAACGGAGGGCAGGGATGCGAGGCTATGGAGAAACATAGAAAATTTTACAAATTTTTTTTTAAAGATTAAGTTATGGGTCGCGGGCTCACGCGCCCGTGGAAATGCTATCCAAAAGCGAAGGCGGGGTGGCAGGGCTGTCGGGTAAATTTTTCCAAAATTTCTTTTTTTGAACTTAGATTATTTTTCTGCCAAAAGAGGATTTGGACCAGTGAAGCAGTGGGGATCTTCGATACTTTAGTGTTTTTAGTGAAAAAAGCACAAAAGGTGATTTTTAGACCGCGGGTCTGCTAGCGAATACTTTATTAATTTAAATTGGACAGTTAGATTTTTTTGAAGCCCAATGAAGTAAAAACTTCAGAAGGCCATAAATTTCGATTGGGAACTCAATTTTTGGAAAACGACGACCTTTTGGAAATATCTCGATGTCCTCTTTACATAACAACCTTAACAATTTAATTTTGATAAATTTTTAAGGGTTATTTTTATGAAAAAAAAATTATGTCATTTTTAATGTAAACTGGTCTTTTTAACTTGTAAAAATTTGTTCTAATCCGCCATTCTTTCGTTCTCAACATGCCAAACAAACATGGAAGATTGCACTCGGAAGAATTTATAATGAATTGCAAGGGTTAAATTGTTTGATTTATTATCAATTCAAAAATCCCCAAAATGATAGCAAAATGACTATGATTTGGTCTGAGATTGAATTTGAAAAGTTCTATGAAAATTTCTTAAGTGTTATAGTCTATTGGGATGCATTTTGATCCTTCTTAGCTTGCATTAATGTTTCAAATGTCTTTCGCTATTTGCGGGATACTTAATATATTTCTCTAATAATTATTGGCAGGTTTGACAGTGAATCCAAAAGGAAATCAACGTATTTCTAAAAAATAGAGGATGAACTATTTCATTTGCCATACTTAAAACTTTTAAGTTCATTCCATTCCAATTCACAATGTTTAAACTTGCTCCAAACAATGCGTGAAAGAAAATCAGAATGTAAATCTATTTCTTTTATATAAAATATGTCCTTCAAATAACATAGACTTTTTACAGTCTTCAAAATAGAGAGTTTGCAAAAGCATTACAATCACCAGATTTAAAACAAGAGGTATACCATTTGTATAAAGCAATCAACTTCTATTGATATTGAAATATTTCCTTTTACAACTTCCTTTACATCCTTCCAAAAGACAGAATACAAAGTATATCTTACTCTATCTTTTTCCACATTCAAATACAACTTTCATAACTAAAACAGAGTAGCCTTTTTCCATCACAAAATATTACAATGCCATTTGAACAAGGTAAAACAACTTCTATTAATTTGAATGATCCTTTTCAATTTCTTTCCCATTTTCAAAAGTCAGATTACAGAATACATATCTTTCACAGAGTAGATTACATAGTATGTCTCTTCCAAATTCAAATGGGATTTCATTTCCAAAACAGAGTAACTCTTCAGCACAAAATATATTACATTGTCATCCACTTCAAGTGGGAAATGGTTTACAAAATAGAATTCTCACAAAGGACTGTCAAAACTATCTTCTTTCCCAACTCGAGAACAAAAACAAGGAGATACACCATTTTCTTTATTTCAATTTTGTCACAATAGAACAGGGGGAAAGGCAACGCTCTCCACCCAACCAAGACATCCAATGAAAAGGAGAAGTCGTCCTTATTCATTGGCCCCCAAGCCCCAACCACAAAGAAATAAGAGATGTTTTTCAACTCATGGCAACAACAGGCTTCCACAACACAAAAGCAATCTTTCACATTCAACACACAGTCCAAAACAAAACTGCAGTTTGCAATAATACTTAGGCTTCATCATGCAATCCAGAGGAGAAATATCTATGGGGGAAGCTGTTTATGCCTCCCAAAGGGAAATGTGTATCACCAACTAAAAGAAAACCACCAATATATATTGTTTCAAATCCCTGACATTCCCTTATGCCTCCTTCAAGTACCCCTTATACCTCACATTTCCTTATGCCTCCCCAACCTCTTATGGCACCCCATAATGAGTAAATAAATGCAAGCTATTTCTTTTTACAAGGTGGAACACACAGTCCAAAATAAAACTGCAGTTTGCAACAATACTCAGGCTTCATCATGCAATCTAGAGGAGAAAGATCTATGGGGGAAGTTGTTTATGCCTCCCAAAGGGAAATGGGTATCACCAACTAAAAGAAAACCGCCAATTTACATATCGTTTCAAATCCCTGACATTCCCTTATGCCTCCTTCAAGTACCCCTTATACCTCACATTTCCTTATGCCTCCCCAACCTCTTATGGCACCCCATAACGAGTAAATAAATGCAAGCTATTTCTTTTTATAAGGTGGAACCCAAATCCCAACTCCCTCCACACTTATACCTCCCGAAAACACTTATGCCCCCCGACAAGAATCCCCAGTCTTCTCCTACACCATACCTAGGCCATCTACCCAACTAGCCAACAAATAAACCGACACATTCAAACATTCAGCCATTCACATATGCATAAAAAATGAAAATAGAGCATTTCAAGAGCCAATCTCCTACCTCTCCATTATGGAGTTTTGTTCCAAGCTTCCAAAACAACAAGTTTTCCAATGCAAAATAGTCTAAGATCAACAATCCAATGGCATGCAACAATCTCCAACTTTCTCAAAATTTGAAAGAACTCAAAGCCCAAAAGAAAGTCACCAAAAATGAAGTGATAAAGGTGAAGCAACCAAAATTAAGTAACCCCAAACAAGCCAAAGAGTTCGAATATATAGAAGAGGAAGAAAGGAGGGTGAGGTGGATCCATGTAGGATGCCACATCACACATCCTCAATTCCAACTCATAATTCAACTTCAAAATCCAAGTGATAATAAATAAGTAGGTGGAAGAAAATGAAACTTTACTTACACACTCAAATCAAGCCCACACCCCATAAGGACTGAAATTGAAAGCATGAAGAAAGTGCAATTTAAACTTTACAACTTGTCTTCCCAAAATACATCATGAAGGACTAATCTTGACTCCCCAACCATAGATAAGGTTGGTATATAAATTTAAGAGGTGTGGGACGAGTTTGACTTGTCCCACAAGCCTCCAAAATCAGCCTCCAAGGACAAATCCGAATTTCAAAAGGAAGGTGGAGTGTTTCACACTCAAATTTACTTACACATCACTTACAACACTTAATCCAAGAGCCATAAACTCTAATAAATACATCCTTATGACCCATTTAATTAATTACTTAGCAATATGATTACTCCCAACATTTACACACAATTTAATAATTAAGGAAAGGGTTAAATGCACCACTAAATAAACACATACAAACATCAAATAAAGGAACCAAATAAAGAAATACATAAAATCCCTTAGTCACATTCGAAGGAGATCCCCCCATGGATATCCCTAACAATCAAACACACACAAACAATACATGTTGCCATGGTGACCTTTGTTGAATTCATCTAGAATTCTAATGTGGCTGGTCTCCAATCCCCTGATATTTTTTTGATATGTTTACCTGCAAAACATAAATACCTCCATCGGCCTTGTGGCCGCATCAAATCATCCAAAATAAATATACATTATAACTCCAAAATCATATATATGTATGAATCACAACATCATTAAGGAAAACAACAATATCATTTGTAATTTCATCAATAACCATATGATCATCAAATTTAATTAAATTTCCCTAGGCCTACTCAATATATCACAATATCACATGTCCGAAAAACATCCATAAATATAACCATGTCAATCAACATATCAACATCAATATGAAATGTCTCTAGTAATCCACACACATCATATATAAATCAAAGTCAACAACAGTCCATGCTCTAACATCTATCATCATGCTAAATTAAAAGTCACAATAATGTCCATGAGTCTAGTCAATAGTATCATAATCAATATCAAAAGGTGTCGAAGGGAAGTGGGCACTATATCCCCCTCCCCTTAGACTCGACTTCCTCCTGGAAGTCACTGGAAAGTGAGATAGGAACAAATGCAACAGAAAAAAGATCACTCCCATTATGGGATTGCTTGCTTCGACTAAGTGTGGGTCTACAGACCCCAAGTTTGGTCCAATGCAATTCAACAAGAAGAGGGTAGATTGTAAGGGATGAGTTCTAAGCTTTCTACATGCAAGGCTATGAACATTTAAGTCTAAAAAGTAACTTTAAGCTATCAACCAAGATACAACACATAACAAAATTAACAAGAAGAGGTAAAAGGAGTCTCAAGGATAACCACCAAGTAGAGAATTAATAGGGAGAATTTTGTGAGTTTGAGAATGACCACATAGTTTCCCATGGAACACAACATACTACAATAACAACAATTAAGATTTCTACTAAGGTTAAGTCATGCTTTCAAGGTTCGTTGTCTAGACAAGGCTAGCAAAACCAACTATGACCAAAAATTGTACGAGGAGCAAGTCTACTCAATGGGATCACACAAGATGAGATTTAACAAGAAGGTAGGACCCTTAAATCAACAATACATTTAAAATCAAGGAACTATTCAAGGGAACACTTCTATAATTTGAGAGGGTACAATTAAATTTTCATGGTAATACTAAGCCAAGTCATGACCACAAGATTTCCCAAACCCTGATTTGTACACAAAAAAAATAAATCAACACACAACACTATCCAAATTTAGAGGTGTCAAACATTTAGTAAATAATTCCACTAGCAGCTAACATAACAATACATGAAACACCATTCACTATTACACAAAGGGATTTATTTATCTTATTTCTGTTCAAGCTTAAAATGATCATAAGGGAAGCACATGATACAATCCTAACACCAAAGAGTACTCAAGGTAGCTAGGGAGAGGCACAAGTAATAAGAGTGTCCAACTTCAATACAAAAATAAAATGCATGATACCAAAGTGAATAACAACAAGAAAGTGTCATAAGAAAAATATGAAGAAAGGAGGGCTTCCCAAAGTTATTTCATATCCTTAACATATGTTTCCTTAAAAATTACAATAACTTGGGTCACCAAGGACAAGACAACATGCAAGGAGGTTGTTTCTTAAAACAAGAGATAAGTCTCAATCTAAGAGGGCCACAACTCACACTTGTTGAGCTATGAGGCAAGGGTACAACAACCCAAACTCCTGCAAGGGAGAAGCACATATGCCTAAGAACAAGGGAGCACTTCGTAATCAAGACACATCACTATCAACAAGGTGTTTCACAGCTCTGGTTAAGCGGCTAAACTAAAGTTTCAACTATACATTGTACTCAAATATAAATCTTACTTATTTTATAAATCAACTAATTATGTCAAAGTCTATAGTTTCATTTGCTAAGCACATTCCTTTACAAGTTTTTTTTAATTAAACTTCCTCCTATTATGACATCACAAATTTTTGTTATAAGGACCACTAAGGTGGGCATGATATCTCGCCATTTTGTAAAGGCGGAAAAGAGAGAAAGTATTTATTTTACTCCTAGGGGAGGTAGATGGACAAAGTTTCCTTTCTATTCTTCTACAAGGTTTTTATTTCTTCTATTAATCTACCAAGGTTAAAGCAAAGACCATTTTCTCTTTCTATGCTTCAGTTTATTTGTTAAGCTTCAAGGCCAAATCTCCTCAATTATAATTTTATGGTGTTTGGGTGAGTCATCTTATCAATTAAATTTTAAATGGAAAGAAGAGTCAAACAAAACACATTTTCACTTTTATGGGAGATAGAGAATGAATCAACACAACAATTTTTTTTAATTCTAAGGAAACAAGAGACATTCAACAAATAAACACATTATTAATTTTTTAAGAACTAGGAATCTATCCATCAACATGTATCACATCAGTATTTCAAGGGCTTACCAAATAACTAAAAGCATCACTAAGCATCCCTAGTGTGTCTCTACAAGTATCCCAAGAAATTACAAGAAAGGCCCATTAAAGAGGCACAATTACTTTTACGGATCTACTAAGGTTTAACAATGTTTGTTGTTTAGGCTAAAACATTTTTTTTTACTCACATGATAAGACAAGGAAGTTTTTCAAATCAACACTCATATTTTCACAAGATAACACCAACCAAGAAACAAAATGACAATGCAAATTTTACTCCAAGGACACCACATTCACACTAGAAAGCATCAAATGCAAGTAGACAATCAACTATCTATTCAACATGACTTTACGACCAAGATTTACAGTTTCGCAAGAAGAATCACAATCATAAGAACCATTAGGATGAAAATATCTAGGTCTATTATACTAACATCACCAATAGCAAGGTCCAAAAGACTCTAAGCATCCATAAGTGTCTTCACATAATCCAAAATTAATAGGTCATAGATTGTTATTCATAGTAATTTAAAGCGTTAAGGCAAGGGTAGACTTATTTTTAGGTCAAGAGAACAACACGAACACACTTAATTTACACAAATAACTTGAATGGCTTAAACTTAACCATAATTACCAGGATGCACACAATCCACAAGCCACAACTTTATATAATGAAACATGGAAATCATGATAAAACTTAGCATGCCATCAAAGAAAAGCCACTACCAAACAAACACTTTTCCACTAACATCCACAGTCAACCAAAATTCAATCCGATCCTAACACAAATTATAAACCCATAAACTAACACCTCTACTCTGACGAGGTTAATGCTCTTACCAGATTGTAAGAGAATCACCACCACTGCTAATCAGAATGCCAACTAGACTACACTATACAACGAACTCTCATTCTAGTGAGGTTGAGTAACGAAAGAGTCACTCCAAGATCCTAGGCACACTCAAGGTTCCATGCATCCAACACCAAGGCATAACTTTAAGCATCTAATAAGGCATTCAAGATACCTAGGGTGTACCCCCATACGACAAAATGTCACAAGACAAACAACGTAGAACCAGCTCAACAAATGGCAAGGAATAGTTCATGTGATATTTAGCTAAGTAGCCAACAGATAAACGAGCTCTGAGTCACCAGTAAAAGTTAAAATCCAAGAAATATTGATAATCAAGGGAAGTGGCTAAGTAGCCGTATTGCAAAGTTTGAAAATTCTCACAAAACATAAATAACTAAAGAGCCTCAGAGCTTCTCAATCCAATCATAAAATAAGATGTTTGTCCTTGATCAAATAACATAAGTTTACAAATATAAAAATACAAAAATTCCACATCATAATCACTTCGCGTCCCTTCATGGCTGCCAATAGGGGTATTATAACTCGAGCTCAGTTTCAATGACGCTCACGCAAAGTTGGATCAAAAGTTACACCAAGACCTAACATGCCACTTACTCACACAGGGATTGAGTCGCCAAAGAGACAACCAAAACTAACTCGTCTAACCACTAAAGGAAGGAGGGAAGCTTTAGACAACTAAAAAACTTCTAATTTACTCTTCCTGACCCTAGAACACAACCACTAATGTCCAACCACAAGAATCACCCATACAATTTATCATTCCAAAAAATCTAATAAGGGAGGGTCTCAAAAGGGTTTAACGCATCATACAATTAAATCAAGATTTAGGACTTATAAGACAACACATCTTCAAAGGAGAACTAAGTTTCCACTACACTTAGAAGTTCACAAAAAATAATTTAATTTAACATTCTCAGTTACCTGAGTTTAGACAAAACGCCGCTAAGCAAGTACAACAATTCAAACAACTTTGTTATTTTATTATTATTATTTTTTAAAAATAGAGGTTCAAATTTTGTTAATAGGTTATGGTTTTCAAAGTCAGCCCAGGTTCCAAGCGTTTGAACCCATGACTTTGATACCAAGTGTAACACCCACTAAAACTCCCACTTGAAACCCAAGAACAACTTAGGTTTAGTTAGAAACAAATTATGGATTTTTTTTTGAAAGGCATGCCCTGAAACAGGCTTAGACAATTACAGTTGTCACAACAAGTTCAAGGAAAATTAAATTTAACATATAACATTTCCCATTTTGACAATCAATAAATCCACACATAGTTCAAATTCTCGTTAGTTGTTGATTTAATAACAAATTAAATTAACACTATAGTTAGATATTCCTTAATTAAAATTTATAGGATTAGAGGACCAAAACAATTAACTACCTAAGCTATTTAATTCCACAAGATTTAAACAATTAACAAGGTCTATTTACATGGGGTCAGAATAAACATCTCTTACCCCATAAGTGACCCCTTAAAAGGTTAACCCATGCTTTAGAAATGAAAATTTAAAATTAAAAGGGAAATTTCTCACTTACCCTCTCTCATACTTATATGATTCAATCTGATTTTTCCCATATTTTATGGACTTAAAAACTCCTAAAAACATTTTCATTAGATAGAAAATTTCCTCCCCTTTCCAATGATATAAGGAAATCCTCCCAAATCCTCATATTACCCAAGTTATGGGCTGGCGGGCCTTAGGATGAAAATTTTCCCCAAAAGCGGGCCTGCGGGCCTGGGGAGGAAATATTTTCCGAAGGAGACAATGGACCGGCGGAGTGGGGAAGAAAATTTTTCCGAAAATGTGGGCAGGCGGAGCGGGGAAGGAATTTAGCGTTTTTTCCTTTTGGGACAAAGGCACAATTTACCTCCGCCCGCCTGCAAGCCCATGGTGGGGCTTCGCACCAAAAGAAGAAAAATTTACCCTAAGGTCCGCAAGGGACATGTGTCCAAAAATTAAAACAAAAGGGAAGGCGGGTCACCAGAGACATTTAGGATTTTAAGCTTTTGTTGAAAAAACATTAAGGGTTTAAAAGGGATCCGCGCCTTCGCCGACACCCGAGGACGTCACGTGTCAAGCCCAGAATGCAAGCGGGGAAAATGGACTGGTGGGGAAACTTAGAGAATTAAGACATTTTGGTAGAAAAAAATTAAGGATTTAAAACAACCCGTGCCTCCATTGATGCCTCGTGAAGCCACGTGTCAGATAACCATTGGCTGCGGGTTGGTCGGTCGACAGGGAAACTTAAAAATTTTTGCCAAGCTCATTGTAAAAGCGTTAAGGTTAAAGAACATTCTGCGCCTCCGTCGATGCCTAGTATAGCCACGTGTCAGATCCTCATTGGATGCGGGGTGGTGGGGTCGCGGAGGAAACTTAGGAATTTCATCAAAAAATTTAAAGAAGTTAAGTTTGAAAGCGCGGGCCCACGTGCCCGTGGAATTATTTTTCCAAAATGGAGGGTGGGGATGTGGGGCCGCGGAGAAACATAGAAAAATTTACCAATTTTTTTTAAAGGTTAAGTTAAGGGTTTCGGGCCCGCAAGCCCGCGAAAATGCTATCCAAAAGCGAAGGCAGGGCCATGGGGCCGTGGGGCAATTTTTTCCAAAATTTGTTTTTTTGAACTTAAATTATTTTTCTGCCAAAAGAGGATTTGGACCAGTGGAGTGGCAAGAAACTTTGAGACTTTAGAGTTTTTAGTGCAAAAAGTGCAAAAGGCAATTTTTAGCCCGCAGGTACGCCAACAAATACTTTATTAATTTAAATTGGACAGTTAGATTTTTTTTTTGAAGCCCAATGAAGTAAAAACTTCAGGAGGCCATAACTTTAGATTGGGAACCCAGTTTTTGGAAAACGAGGACTTTTTGGAAAGATATCAATGTCCTCTCTGCATAGAAACCTTAAAAATTTAATTTTGATAAATTTTGAAGGGTTATTTTTATGAAACCATCTTTCTGTCATTTATAATGTAAACTGGTCTTTTTAAATTGTAAAATTTTGTTCCAATCCGCCATTCTTTCTTTCTCAACATGCCAAACAAACATAGAGGATTGCACTTGGAAAAAGTTAGAATGAATTGCAAGGGTTAAATTGTTTGATTGATTATCAATTCGAAAATCCCCAAAATGACAACAAAACGACTATGATTTCATCTGAGCCCGAATTTGAAAAGTTATATGAAAATTTCTTAAGTGTTATAGTCTATAGGGATGTGTTTTGATCCTTCTTAGCTTGCATTAATGTTTAAAATGTCTTTCACTGTTTGCAGGATACCCAATATATTTCTCTAATAATTATTTTCAGGTTTGACAGTGAATCCAAAAGGAGCTCAATTTATTTCAAAAAAATAGAGGTTGGACTGTTTCATTTGCCATACTTAAAACTTTTAAGCTCATTCCATTTCGATTCACAATGTTTAAACTTGCTCCAAACAATGCATGAAAGAAAATCAGAATGTAAATCTATTTCTTTTATATAAAATATGTCATTCAAATAACACATAATTTTTCCAGTCTTCAAAACAGAGAGTTTGTAAAAGCATTACAATCACAAGATTTGAAACAAGAGGTATACCATTTGTATAAAGAAATCAACTTCTATTGATATTGAAATATTTCCTTTTACAACTTCCTTTACATCCTTCCAAAAGACAGAATACAGATTATATCTTTCTCTTTCATTTTCCACATTCAAATACAACTTTCATAACTAAAACAGAGTAGCCTTTTTCGATCACAACATATTACAATGTCATTTTAACAAGGTAAAACAACTTCTATTAATTCGAATGATCCTTTTTAACTTCTTTCCCATTTTCAAAAGTCAGATTACAGAATACATATCTTTCACAGAGAAGATTACAGAGTATGTCTCTTCAACATTCAAATGGGATTTCATTTCCAAAATAGAGTAACTCTTCAGCACAAAATATATTACATTTTCATCCACTTCAAGTGGGAAATGGTTTACAAAATAGAATTCTCACAAAGGACTGTCAAAACTATCTTCTTTCCCAGCTCGAGAACAAAAACAAGGAGATCCACCATTTTCTTTATTTCAATTTTGTCACAATTGAACAGGGGGAAAGGCAACGCTCTCCACCCAACCAAGACATCCAATGAAAAGAAGAAATCATCCTTTTTCATTGGCCCTCGAGCCCCAACCACAAAGCAATAAGAGATGTTTTTCAACTCATGACAACAACAGGCTTCCACAACACAAAAGCAATCTTTCACATTCAACACACACTCCAAAACAAAACTACAGTTTGCAACCATAGGATAAAAACAACAAACAATACTCATGCTTCATCATGCAAGCCAAAGGAGCAAGATGTATGGGGGAAGCTGCTTATGCCTCCCAAAGGGAAATGTGTATCACCACCTAAAAGCAAACCGCCAATATATATCATTTCCAATCCCTGACATTCCCTTATGCCTCCCCCAAGTACCCCTTATACCCCACATTTCCTTATGCCTCCCTAACCTCTTATGGCACCCCGTAATGAGTAAAGAATTTCAAGCTATTTATTTTTACAAGGTGGAACCCAAATCCCAACTCCCTCCACACTTATACATCCCAAAAAACACTTATGCCCCCCAGAAGAATCCCCATAGTCTTCTCCTACACCATACCTAGGCCATCTACCCAACCAACCAGCAAATAAACCAACACATTGAAACATTCAGCCATTCACATATGCATAAAAAATTAAAATTATAGATACCCATTTCAAGAGCCAAGGTCCTTCATGCTCCATGTATAAAGTTTCACTACGAGCTTACGTTACAACAAGATCCTTCAATGTCCACTAGTCCTAGGGGAACAATCCACAGGCATGCTTTAAGGTGCAAATTTCTCCAAATTTGCAAGAGCACAAATCCTAAAAGATAGTTGTCAATCATTTAGTGTTAAAGGTGAAGCAACGATAGCTTGTAAGTAAATCCTCTTGAATATGTTTAAGAGTTCAAATGTGTAGATGTTTTCGGAAGAAAGGTTTTTAAACTTTGAATTCATATGCAAGGTATTGATATGTATTACACATTCTCAACTCCAACTCAGGAGGGTTCAACTTGATGAATCCTAGGCAGAAGATATATTGTTAGTGGAAGAAACACCTAGAAACAATTTACTCAAACACTCAAGATCTCTCCCTAAGATCTTTATCAAGGATTGAAATTAGCAAAACACACTGATAGTGAAATGCCTGTCATTCAAACATTCATGACAACCTAAGTTACCTCCACCTAAAATACATCCTGAAGGTATAATCTTGACTCCCAAAGCATAGGTATGGTTTGTATATAATTTTCCAAGCAGGTTTCAATACAAGTTTGACTTGTCCCACAATCTCTCCAAAATCAGCTTCCAAGGTTTATATCCGATTATTTCAAAAGTCCTTTGAAAGTATTAAATCACACTTGTTCAAAAATACTTTCACATCACTTTGAACTAATTAATCCAAGAGCCATCAACTCTAATAAATACATCGACTTATGACCCATTTAATTAATTGCATTAGTAATATGATTGGGTCCTAGACATATTACACACAATTTAACAATTAAGGTGCATGGGTGCACAATGAACCTACTTGGAGAAGGGTAAACGCGGGTTTAAGGTGCATCAGAATAAAGGAACCCAATAGCAAGGTTTAGCAATAACATCACTTGCGTGCACATTCGTAAGACAAGATCCCCCCCATTGGAGATCCTTAGTGATATTCGGAGTTCACATACAAACAATACATGTTGCCATGGCGACCTTTGTTGAACCCATCTAGCATGTCCAATGTGGATAAGGTCTCCAATCCTGGACGCTGTAGGATCAAGAATGGAATATGTTTATGCATGCGATGGACAAGATACATAAATACATCATTCGGCAAAGAGTGCCGCATCAAATCTTGGATCAAAGGAGGCATGCTCCATGGGAGGACCACTTGGAACCTTGGAAATCATATATCTGTATGACCTCAAAAGGCATGGTGGTGAAGGTAGAACAGCTATATATATAGGTGCATGGGTACTAAAATGAGGAATAGACCAGGGGATCCTGAGAGATTTAGAGGTGGTGGAAAAGAGGTGAAGCCTACTGCAGAAATATTATGACAGGATATCTATATGTTAGGATTAGAACATCCATAAAGATAAGTATGCCAATCGACATATCAACATCAAGATGGGATGGGTCTATGTTTATCCACTTGCATCATATGTGAATCAGACGTCAAGTATAGTTTCTGATGCATGACCTCGCTATGCATCTATTATCATTGGTAAATTTATTGCCTCAATTGAATGTCCATGTGGTCTATTGAACAGTCCTCACTAATGAATATCAAAAGGTTCTGTTCTAAAGCATATATGTGCACTTCATGAACACATGGCTCCTAGTCGACATTTGCCTTTGTGTATGAATCGTGTTACATTATATGTTGTTTGATAGTTTCTAGGTGTTTACATGGATGTAATGAGAAAAATGATAATGTTACAAAATGAACTAGTTATTTTAGTAATGATTCATTGCATGGTAAAATTTCTCCCATTCTTTTTCAGTTTTAGTATACTATCTATAAATGATTTTTTCTTACACAACTATACACAAAAGATTGGGATCGATGCCCGTAAAGCATTTACCTTGGCTAAGTCTTTTTCGATCCCCCACTGTTGTGATAGCGTCTAGACACACATGGGATTGCAAACTATGTGCAAGCCTACAGGGTATTAAAAATTACTACATGCTTGGAAGTTCTGTGGTTCTGAGGACCTACTTTTAGAAGATTGTTGTGAAAAATGGCATACATCTTGTTCCTTGTGATGCATGATGATATCAACGTCTGTACCTTGGAAAGTGTTCCAATTATGGTTCAAGACCTCATGGAGCATGAGTTTTCTCAAAGATTCTAGCACTGGACTTGAGTTACGATGCATGTCAATTGGAGTAGTTCGAGAACCCCATGACCATAAGTTGTATACAGACTAATGTCTTCTATTGTTCATCCAATAGAACTGATTACTGAATGGCAATTTCAACATATGCATCCAAATTAAGGATCATTGGTACATTTAGATCTTGAGTAGGTGCCTTAATGGACCTTTCAAGAATGGGGAATGACCAAAGGCTACATGATGTCATTATGGGTTAGAGCCATTAGATATGAGAATGTTAATCACTATGTGGTCTTAGGAGTAGTTGATCCTTGCATTAGTTACTCCTAGAATATGCCTTCATTTCTACGTATTCATTTCCCAGAGGGAACCCAGCTTTCATTTCATTGTTTGGCACATGTTATTCCATTTACTTGATCCATGAAGACCTCTCTGGTCACTTTACCTTGAAGTTTCAAGGCATTTCGCATGGCTGGATACAAGCTTCACCTGAGCATTGGGAAAGGCAGTCGTATGGGGGAGCAAGATGGTAGACCTCACGGTAGAACATTTTAAGAGAAGGAAGCCAAAATCATAGGAACTCAAGTCATTCGGTGAAGTCTCATGTACCAACTTCAGATTTGCTCACTTTTCCATAATGTGAGGTTGCAAGTGTGAGTTGATATATGGATTGGTAGACTGTTCTTGGGAAGGATTTGAGGTTGCACTCAAAGGGCGTGGAACCCTGACCAGTTTGTGCTACCCATCTTGGACAAGTGCGGGAGAGAGTTCCCCTTCTCCACCCAGTAGTGATTCTCTGATGAGTATGTTTCGTCACATGGAGAGATAAGATTCATTGACACGCATCTAAACACACCTAGGTAAGTGCTCTAACCCTAGCGTTTGGTTATCCAAATCATAGAAACAAGTTCATTTCCCTAACCCAATTAATATCGAGGGAAGCTAACTGCATATGTATGAGCATCGAGATAAATTTTCTTATTTGGGACATCTATGGCTTACATAGACCATTTCTATGTTTGGAGGAATTTTTGGACACTGGTGCACTATACGCAAGGATATTATTGTAGCTATTGATGTCTAAGCATGATGGTAGATGTGACACACAATGGGAATGTTGTTGATTTCAATATCACAAAACCATGCTGTGTGTATTTCAGTAGAGACATTGGGAACACTGAGGCACAACAACTGTTAGTTGCCATTTTCCGGTTATATATATAGGAGGTGGATTATAGTGGTGTATGGATGCTATGTAAGTACCTGGTGGACCTAGTTGTATCTGTAGAATTTGGTGGGTCCGGATGGATATTTCAAGACCTGGTGGATCTAGTGGATCTTCATATTGAGGAAGACCTAACACCAAAGGGAACCAAGGATTTATGATCATATGGTTATTGATGAAAGGGCCACAACCACCTCCATCAAGTTACTTGCTTTGATGATGTCTTTACACTTCACTAGATTACATGGGTATTGAGAATGTTGCAAAGCATGTGACATTTATTTGTGATGTTACTATGCGGTCACGAGGCAAAAGGGAGGAACTACCCTGTGAGTGGAAGGTAAAGTCAATTTGCACATGACATTACATCGGGTACGCGCATAGTTGGAGACTAACCAAATATGGAACCCCATCAAATGAGTGCTAGACTACATTGTCATCATGGAAACATGAATTTCTGTCCTAGCAGATTTCTATATCCCCAAATTTGTTGTATAAGAGCATCAACTCCCTAAAGGAGAATCACCAACAAGGAGTGGCAGAGAGTGTGCGGGAGTACGATGTGTGGTTCAAAACTCTCTTGTCAAAACTATCCTATGACATTCACCCTTCTTAACATGCTCAATGGTTTATTGGAGGATTGATAACACCATTCTAGTGAGGGCTCTATTACATAAGACTTTCATTAGATTACGTGCAAGTGTTATGTTTGTGGAGCCTATTTTTATGTTTGAGTGTGGTACACCTTCTATGTGTTACACTCGGGTATTTTTACGGTGGTCCCGCTCACTGCTGAGTGGGTCAGGGGGGTTCAGGGGTCCAAGGCCCCGAAGTAAATTTTCATGGGTGGTTTATTAACCCATGGGTAATGGGTAACCATTATGGGCTTGTTCTTGGGCCCATGGTTTTTTCGGTCTTTTGCCCATTGTTTTGATACCCTCGGTTTTTTTTTTTCCATTGGTTTTGATACCCACGGTTTTTTTTTTTTCTCATGGTTTTGATACCCACGGTTTTGTATCAAACTGCTTAAGCAGTTGTCTATTTATATGGTCTTATGCATATGATAGATGTACAAGTAAATGTATTGCAGATGTGTTTTGAATTCGGCTGTGAATTCTGTAGAGTTTGTTGAGCATATCTCCAAATGGATCTGGGTATTGTATTGAGAGAGTGGTGGCTTGTAATAAAATCTGAGAAAGCAATTCTTGGTGGACGTAGCCCAAATTGGGTGAACCACGTTAAATACTATCTCTTTGTGTTGTGTTATTTTATTCTACAATTTTATTTGAGATCTATAATAATTTCTGCATATTAGTTTCTACTGTTGCGATTCTGTGAGGGATTATTCCGCATATTTTATCCCTTATTTCCTAACAATTGGTATTAGAGCCTGGTTTGGTTTGCTGAAGTGTTGAATCATAGGGAAAGTTTTATCTTGAGTTTGAGCTATGGTAGATGATGGAAGATCTAGGGTTTGATAAATTCAACGGGCATAATTTTAGTCTTTAGAAGATGCAGATGGAAGATTACCTTTATCAAAAGGATCTTTATACTCCATTGTCTGAGAAGGTGAACAAACCCTCGAGTATGACAGATGCGGAATGGGATTTGTTGGATCAGAAGGCACTTGGAATGATTCGGTTGTGTCTTGCATCCTCTGTATTATTTAATGTTTCAAAGGAAAAGACTACAAAAGATCTAATGGATGCATTAGGGAAGTTGTATGAAAAACCCTCTGCCTCTAATAAGATATTTTTAATGAAAAAGTCGTTCAATATGAAGATGTCTGAGAATATTTTAGTAGCAGATCATTTAAATGATTTCAATACGGTTGTGAATATGCTATCTTCAGTTACAATAGAATTTGATGAAGAAGTTAGGGCTTTATTAATTTTGTGCTCTTTACCTGAGAGTTGGAATAGCCTGGTAATGGTGGTAAGTAACTCGGTTCCAGCTAACTCGAAGTTGAAGTTTGAGGATGTTGTAGGGGTGATTCTAAGCGAGGAAATGTGAAGAAAAATCTTTAAGGAAACCTTCTACTTCAGGGAGTGTCTTTGACCGTGGAAACTAGATGGAGACAGAAGAATAGAGGAAATAGTGGAAAATCAAAAGATCGGGCAAGGTCAAAATCCAAGAACAAGATTGTATGCTAGAATTGTGGAAAGCCTGGGCATGCAAAGAAGGACTGTTGGGAGCTTCGGGATAAGAAGAAACAACAGGAAGAAAACAAGGAGGCAAATGTGGCATCGGGTAATGTATGTTAGGATGCTTTGATTCTTTCTTTGCATAATATTATTGAATCTTGGGTTTTAGATTCAGGGGCTTCTTTTCATGCTACTCCACATAGGCATTATTTTGTTGATTATGTTCAAGGAGATTTTGGGCATGTTTTTCTTGGTGATGATGAGCCTTGCAGCATAGTTGGAAAAGGTTATGTTCAGGTTAAGATGCAGAATGGGAATACATGGCTATTGAAGGATGTCAAACATGTGCCTACATTAAGGAGAAATTTGATATTGGCAGGGCAATTGGGAAGTGATGGTTGTACTGTGATATTTATAGCTAGACTCTTGGAAGGTTACCAAGGGTGCTCTTGTGGTAGCAAGAGGTAAGAAGGTTGGAACCTTGTATTTAACCACTGATAATACTAATGATTGTAATCTTGTGGCTTCAGATGCAGATACAACATTATGGCACTATAGGCTTGGTCATATGAGCCATAAGGGCGATGAACATCATAAAGAAGAATTTTCCTGGATATACAGAAACAGGTTTGGATTTCTGTGAAAACTACATATATGGGAAACAAAAGTGAGTAAGGTTTCTCAAGGTTGGACCTACGAAGAAAGAGAGTAAGTTAGAGCTGGTACATTCTGATGTGTGGGGGCCAGCTCAGGTATCATCTCTTAGGGGTTCAAGTTATTATGTTACTTTTATTGATGATGCAACAAGGAAAGTTTGGGTTTATTGTATTAGACACAAATCTAATGTATTTGACACTTTTGTTAAATGGAAAGCCTTGGCAGAGAATGAAACAGGTCTTAAGCTAAAATGTCTCAGGTTAGATAATGGAGGGGAGTATTACAGCAATGAATTTAATGATTACTGTTCTAAGAATGAAAATCCACAGGAAAAATATGGTTCCAGGAACTCCGCCAGCAGAATGGGGTATAAGAAAGGATGAACAAAACAATAATGGAACGTGCTAAGAGCATGAGGATTACATGCAGGACTACCTCTTTCTTTTTGGGAAGAAGCGGTGAGCACAACTGTGTACTTGATAAACAGAGGACCCTCAAGTGCCTTGGATGGAGGCATACCTAAGGAGGCATGGTATGGTAAGAAAGTTGATTATTCGTTTCTTAGAGTCTTTGAATGTGAGGTGTTTGTTCATATAGACAAGGATGATAGGACCAAGCTAGAGGCTAAATCAGAAAAATGTACTTTCATTGGTTATGGCAGTGATGACTTTGGATTTAAATGTTGGAGTATTAAGGACAAGAAAATCATTCGGTCTAGGGATGTGGTCTTTAATGAGAAAGTCATGTATAAGCAACAGTTGCAGGAAAATAGGGAAGAATCCATGAAAGAATATGCATTGGTAGAGGATCTTCCAGATGGGAAAGTGACCCATGAATCAGTTCAGGACCTACTCACTAGGAACCTCAAACTCCTACTGTGAGGAGGTCTTCTAGGGTAAGAAGAGAACCTTAACGTTTTTCTCCTTCTCTTTATTATTTATTACTCACTGATAGTGGAGAGCCAGAGAGCTTTGATGAAGCAATGCAGGTAGATGCCAGAAAGAAGTGGGAGAAAGCCATGGATGAGGAGCATACGTCTCTCATGGAGAACCAAACTTAGGATTTGGTGAACCTACCGGAAGGCAAAAGAGCATTGTAGAACAAGTGGGTGTACAGAGTTAAAGACGAAGAAGGAGGAAAGAAAAGATATAAGGCCCGGTTGGTGGTCAAGGGGTTTGCACAGAAACAAGGTATAGATTTTGATGAGATATTTTCTCTTGTAGTAAAAATGACTTCTATTAGAACTGTTCTTGGAATAGTGGCAGCAGAAGACTTGCACTTAGAACAGTTAGATGTAAATACTACATTTCTCCATGGTGATTTGGAGGAGGAACTATATATGCAGCAACCAGAGGGCTATGAGGTCAAAGGTAAAGAGGAGATGGTGTGTAAACTGAAGAAGAGCTTGTATGGCTTGAAACAAGCTCCACGTCAATGGTATAAGAAGTTTGATAGCTTCATGATGGAGCAAGGTTATATTAGATGTCATTTTGACCATTGCGTGTATAGAAATAAATTTGAGGATGGAAGTTATATTATCCTGTGTTTGTATGTTGATGACATGTTGGTTGTAGGTAAAAACATACAGGAAATAAAAGTACTCAAGAAATAGCTAAGTGAATCCTTTGATATGAAGGATTTGGGGGCAGCCAGACAAATCCTTGGTATGAGGATAACTCGGGATAGGAAGGAACGAAAGTTGACTTTATCTCAGGAAGAGTACATTAAGAAGTTATTAGACAAGTTTAACATGCAGGATGCTAAACCGGTTGAGACTCCTTTGGCAGGCCATTTCAAGTTATCAAAGGAGCAGTGTCCCATGACAGAGTAGGAAAGAAACTAGATGTCCAAAGTACCTTACTCATCAGCAGTTGGCAGTTTGATGTATCCTATGGTGTGGACTAGGCCTGATATTGCCCATGCAGTGGGAGTTGTGAGTAGATTTATGAGTGATCCAGGTAAAGAGCATTGGCAAGCAGTAAAGTGGATCCTTTGGTATTTGAGAGGGACCATAGGGATAGTTTTGTGCTATAATGGATCAGACACCACTTTACGTGGTTATGTAGATTCAGACATGGCTAGAGATGTAGATAGCAGGAGGAGCATGATAGGTTATATTTACACTGTAGGTGGGACAGCAGTGAGCTGGATTTCACGACTATAGAAGCTAGTGGCTTTGTCAACCATAGAGGCTGAGTATGTTGCTGCCACAGAGGCAAGAAAAGAGATGATTTGGTTACAACAATTGCTTGAGGAGTTAGGGCATATGCAGGAGGAATGTAAGCTGCATAGTGATAGTCAGAGTGCTAGACACCTAGCTAAGAACTCTGCTTTCCACTCCAGGACGAAGCATATACAGTTGAGATATCACTTCATCAGGACAACTTTGGAGGAAGATAAGTTGAAGTTGGAGAAGATTCATACTAGTCAGAATCCTGCAGACATGATGACCAAGGTGGTCACAAGGGATAAACTAAAGCTATGTTCAGCTTTGGTTGGCCTTTGCGGATGACAATGAAGGGTTGAGAAGCTTGCTCAGAATGGAAATCAGTCTCCAAGTGGGAGATTGTTATGTTTGTGGAGCCTATTTTCATGTTTGAGTGTGGTACACCTTCTATGTGTTACACTCGGGTATTTTTACGGTGGTCCCGCTCACTCGCTGAGTGGGTCAGGGGGGTTCGGGGGTGAAGCCCCTGAAGCAAATTTTCATGGGTGGTTTATTAACCCATGGGTAATGGGTAACCGTTATGGGCTATTTTTGGGCCCATGGTTTTTCGGTACCCATTGTTTTGATACCCACGGTTTTTTTGCCCATTGTTTTGATACCCACAGTTTTTTTCCCATGGTTTTGTATCAAACTGCTTAAGCAATTGTCTATTTATATGGTCTTATGCATATGATAGATGGACAAGCAAATGTATTGCAGATGTGTTTTGAATTTGGGTGTGAATTCTGTAGAGTTTGTTGAGCATAGCTCCAAACGGATCTGGGTATTGTATTGAGAGAGTGGAGGCTTGTAATAAAATCTGAGCAAGTGATTCTTGGTGGACGTAGCCCAAATTGGGTGAACCACGTTAAATCTTGTCTCTCTGTGTTGTGTTATTTATTCTGCACTTTTATTTGAGATCTGTAATATTTTCTGCATATTATTTTATACTGTTGCAATTTTGTAAGGGATTATTCCGCATATTTTATCTCTTATTTGCTAACATGATTTATGTCTAGATTATTAAATTAATTATTTTACTAAACTAAACTATAAAAGGGTCAAAAGATTTCATTTATTATAACTGATGGATCTTGGTTTATGTGTTGTAAGTTAAGTGTTTGTGACCGTGAGTGTTGTACACTCTACCCCTTCATGAAAATTCGGATTTGTTCTTAAGGGAAAAGTTTGGAGGCTTGTGGGACAAGTTAAACTTGTCCCACACCTCTTAAATTACTATACCAACCCTACCTATGGGTTGTGGGGTCAAAATTAGGCCCCATTATGGGTTTTGGGAAGACAATTTGTAAGTTTTTATTGCACCTTCTTATATGTAATTATTTTTAGACCTTAAGGGGTGTGGGCTTGGATTGTGTGTGTAAGTAAAATGTCATTTCTTCACCCACTTATTAATTGTGCTTTGGAGTTTGAGGCTAGACTTGTGAGGTGGAGTTGAGGATTAGTGATGTGGCATCCTACATGGAGTCACCTCACCCTCCTCTCTTCCTTTCCTATTTATTCAAGTTCTTTTGCTTGTTTGGGGGTTACTTCATTTCTTTGTGCTCTTGCATTTTTGGGAGTTAGAGGATTTTGGAATGCTTGTGGATTTTTTGGAGCTTTTGATGATTGTTTGGGCTTGAAGAAGCTTGGTGTGGAACTCTTGGATCGAGCTCTACCATGGAAAGGTAGGGGTTATACTCTTGTAAAATATTTTTACTTCTTTTATTGTGTATATGTGCACATTTTGGGTGTTTTGTTATGATTTTTTGGTTGCTTGGGTAGATTGCTTAAGTGTGGTGTAGGAGGGAACTATGGGGATCTTACATGTGGGGAGGCATAAGAGTTCTTTTCTTGTTTTGGAGGGAGTTGGGTTGGGTGCCCCACCTTGGACAAGAAATAGCTTGCATTTCTTACTTGGTCTATTTCTATGAGGGAGCCATAAGAGATTTGTAGGAAGGCATAAGAGAATGTGGGAGGTATAATAGGTACTTGAGGGAGGCATAAGAGTATGTAGGAGTTTTGAGATTTTTATTGGAAGGTTTGTAGGTGGACACCCATTTCCCTTTAAGAGGCATAAGTGACTTCCCCATAGATCTTACTCCTTTGGCTTTTGCATGTTGAAGCCTTGTGTATTTTGTTGCTTTCCTTCTTGTAATTGTAGTTGTATTGTTTAGATTTTGGTATGGTTATAGAATCTTTTTTTTTGTGATGTGGAAGCTTGTGTTATCCAGAATAAGCTCCTGCTTATTTTAGTTAAACTGCACCCTTTTTTCCTTCTTTAGTGCTTCAATCTAATTTTTTAGATATTTTAAGCACTCAAGGATTCCTGAAAACATCTTCATCACGTAGGCAATTTATTCCTATTTCCAGAAAGGTAAAGAAGTCCTTCTAACTCCTTATATTTTACAAGTTACGGGCTGACGAGCCTAAGAAGGACTTTTTGCCCAAATGCAGGCCGACGGGCCTAGGGAAGACATTTCGCCAAAGGGAGAATGCGGACCGGCGAGGCGGAAGGAGATATTTTGGCACTTAGAATTTTGCAAAAAAGGAACAAGTTACAATTGTTGCCCCGTGAGCCCACGGAGGCATTATGGTGAAAAGTTTAAAATGAAAAAAGAATGTCGAAGGCCCGCAAAGGGACACATGGCTGTGTTTTAGGTCAAAGCATCAAAGCGGGTCGTCAGAGGCACTTCAGAATTTTGGATTTTTGTTGAAAAGCGTAAAGTTATAAAATTGAGCCGCACCTCCGCCGATACCCAGATGAAGCCACGTGTCAGACCTTTGTCAGCTACGGGGAAGCGGGGTGTTGGAGGAACTTTGGAATTTTAGCTTCTTTTTGAAAAGGAGTAAAGTCATGAAATGGGCTGCAACTCCACCGAGGTCCGAATAAAGTTACATGTTGAGCTGGCACCAAATGTTACATGCGGGGAGGTGGGCCATCGGAGAAACTTTAGATTTTTTGTAACTTTTGCAAAAAAGCACAATTTGCAACTTTGAACCCCGAGGGTCGCTTTTGGGAAAATAATATGAAGAATGAGAGGGTGTGGGCTGTCGGAGAGCTTTTAAATTTTGAAACTTTTGCGAATGGTGCAAAATGAATTTTTAGTTTCAAAATCAGATTTCCCACTTTTCCTCCTCCTTTTTTGCTTCATCGATATATGCACGATCTCGGCTCGTTATAAGAGGTTGGATATTTTTGTTTTGCACCCTCCCTTCTTCTCTTTGGCAGGTGAATTTGTGGAGTTTTAGACCTTCCATTAAAACTGTAATGCAAGTTTTTGCCTTTTGGCCATTGTAATGCATCGTATCAAATCTGTGGAGCAATAAAATAAGTCTGCGGGTGATTTTCAACCCCCTCTTATGTTCATTGCATCCTTATAATTTTTCATTACAAATCTGGTTATTTGTGCATGTTAGTTGTATTACATTTTAGTGGTTCATGTTTAATAGCAGAGCAAATGTTCAACATTCCTTTGGTGCATCACCTCTGTTAGTTTAGGTTTAATTTCTTGCATCTTCTTAACTTTGTCTCCTTGGCAAGTTAGAATAGGTTTTAGGATAAATCTTCTACAATTTGAATGCATGCACCTGAACAGAGGAATTAGAACCGACCTTCATCCAGAGAGCTCTCTCAATTTCAAAGTCTCACACTTTGAGATATGCTCCATGTTATGCAATCACACTGAGAGTCTCAACCCATCGAGTTGCAGACATTCAGGGGTGTTGTGATTTTACACTAACAGCTTGTTTTGTTGCCATGATTTGAATCCATTTTTCATTGCAATGTGGTTAGGGCTCGGGGGCCAATGAGGAGGATGGATTCTCCTCCTCTTTGGAATTCTTGGTTGGGTGGAGAGTGTTTCCTCTCCCCCCTTTTTGTTGTCATCAAATGAAGCATAGTGGATCTCTTTTGTTGGTGATGTGAATCACAGAGCTTGTTGGTGTCCTCAAGAAACCTTTATTTGTGAGAAAAACTTCTTCGTATTCCCACTTAGGGTGGAAGACTTGTAATATTGTGTTCCTTTTAGCTTTCATTTTTGTAAGTTTTTTTTTCCGCTTCAAGTGGAAGACATTGTATGAGTATTTGTATACAAAAAAGGGGTTGTTTTGATTATTGGATTTCAAATTTTGAGTTGTATATTATAAAGAAAGGAAAGGATTGTATTTGTAAAGTTAGTTGTTGAGTTAGAAAATAAGCTTTTAAAGAGGAAATATTTCATTCCATTGAAGTTGATTTATTCCCACAAAAATATGTTGTTCTTGTTCTAAATATATTATTGGAAATATTGTTGTAAACTCCTTTTTGGAAGGTTGGAAAAAATTGTATTAATTGGTGTTACATTTCATTGTGTTCTTTGAAAATAATGTATTTCTCCTTACCTTCTATACAACATTTGTCAAATTGTTAGAGAAGAAAATATAAATGTAAATATATAACTTATCAATATGACTAGCTATATTCCATTGAGTACTTTTGATAATAATATAAATATTTTAAATATTATTAATAATGAAATAATTAATAGTAATGGGACTTATTATTAAGAGAAAATATATTATATTAATATACTATTAATATTATTATATTAATATACTAGTAATTTTATTATATTAATAGGTTATTAATATTATTGTAGTAATAAAAGTATTCTTTTATTTAATATCACCATTGAAATGGTATTATATATATATATATATATATATATATATATATATATATATAAAATAGTTTTTGATAATGAAAAACTTAAAAAAAAAACAGTGAAACCCTTGGCCGCAACTTTGGTGTACAGGCCCAAGGGAGAATGTGGGGTGGGTGGGGTCGATTACCCCACCCCCAGCGACTCTAAACTTACAAAAACCCTCCAAATAAAACAAACCCCCCCTAAACTATTAACCCACACAACAATAAAATGTGGCCGTGATTTTTGTGTATCTTGGGGAGTGCTGACTTCCACAGTATGGCCGCGGGCCTTATACCACGCACAGGCCGATCCTTAAATAAAAATGTTTTCATATATATATATATATATCTTGTGATTTCGGTTTTCTTTGATAATCCATTTATTAAAAAAAAGGTATATATTTATAAAATAAAAGTGTTTTTTTATAACAACAATAAGATATATATATATGCTTAAATGAAGACTAATACCATTTAACTATAGAAATAAAGTAGGAAAATACCCACAAGTCCATTTGGGCAAATATTTTTGTAAAGAAATATACTAAAATACATAAATGGTTCTAAAACCCTAATGAGGGTATACACAAAATAAGAAAATAATTAAACTTGTATGCCTCTCCCAAGAGCTTCCTTTCCTTCTCCTACAATAAGTCCAAATAAGAGAGAAAGAAGACTTTATAAACATGCTTAGGGTTAGTTGCCATTTTTCCTCATCAAGGGTCCAAATTGACTCCATCCAAGGGATGAGATTCATCCCTACAAAAATTAGGTGGAGAGTGGGTGAGTGGAAATTACCTATTTAATTTAAATGTTTTAATTTCAAAACATGAGTTGACTTTTTAAGGGGTCACTTTATGGGGTAAGAGAATGTTTATTCTAACCCCATGTAAAATGGGGACCTTGTTAATTGTTTAAACCTTTTGCAATTAAATACCTTGGGTATTTGTTTATTTTGGCCCCTTTAACCCTCTAAATTTAAATATGGAATATTTAACTATAGTAGGAATTTATTTGTTATTAAATTAACACTTAGAGAGAATTAAATCATGTTTGGACTAATTATACTCATTAGATTTTAATGTGGGTTTAATATTTGTTATAACGGGAAAATTTTATCTATTAAATGTAATTTCCTACAAACGTTAATGAAACAATCGCAGGTTTCGAAACCTTTTGTGGGCATGCTTTTAAAAAAAAAATCATACTTTTTATAGTTAACCCTAGGTTGTTCTTGGGTCTCGTGCGGACGTTTTTAGCGGGCGTTACAGTGTTAGTTGGCATATTGATCTTATATGATCATCTCCTTATCTTTCCTTTCTTTTATTTCATTTATATTGTTGTAGTATAGATTGTGCATGTTTGACTTATCCCCCATCGATCTATATATTTCACCCATTTACTGATATTCGAGGAAGGTACTCTCTTGTATCTTGATTGTGGACCTTAGAAACCCTAGGTTGACCTACTCTGGGGATTACTATCCTATGGATATATGACCTTAGAACTTGTCGTAGGCCCTTTAAATCAGTCCATTGTGTGTTGGTTCATGTGTGTCTCATATTGGTTGCCTCAATACCCTTGTAGAACGAAAGACTTAGGAGTGCAAACCATTAAGCCATACTCTTGGCTCGCCATACATCTCTAGTGAATATGACGTGAATCCTATAGGCCTCATGATCAATCACATCTCATTAAAAACATTTTATCTCATTCCAAACCACCAAAAATCTAGAAAAACTTAAATGCTTTCCTACACAGACGCCGTCACCCAGGGGCAATCCCATATATTTTGGATTATTTATTTTCAGAACCATTTTTCCTCTGTGTAAACTATCTTACATTGCTTATCCCTTTTCTTCTTCCAAATTTGACTCTTGACACCATCGACCCTTGTGTAAACTTTCCCACATGGCTGATTGTATATGTAAGCTCCATCTCAAGAATTTCTATCGGCCATATTATCACTCCACCATGGAATATCTGGGCCTAGAATCTTCTGATTCTATTGTGTAGGCGTTCCTCGAAGCCTTTCATCATGAACATGAATTTCCATTTTGTATGGATTGTTGTGTCGTAGGAGCCCCTCAAAAGAATCCTTCTACCCACCACAATGGCCCATTTGGGGATGAGGAAGAGGATAATAAACATTATAATGCTCTTCATCATCCTCCTGATATTCATAAATTCATCATGTAATTTCCTCAATCAAAGGATGAATCAGAAGAAATGCTTGCCAAACGTTTCCTTGAATTTATCTCCAAACAACTGTTATCCAAAATTCACCCCCAAGGTAATTTTGATAACATGCAAGCAATTATATTGATTCAGGGCGAAAAGTCATGTTTCTAGGGTCCCCTCATATTTGTCTAACTCCCCTGTCCAAGAGGAAGAGAGTAAGTTCTGAGAAAATGTGAAAAAGAGGTTCAAGAAGGCAAATAGGTCGATCCAGGAAAAATCGTGAAAATTGGCTAAGTCCTGCTCAAGGTCACCTCTAGGACGTTTGGGACAGAAAAGCGCGAACCGGCCGAACCGGGCGAAATCAACACAAACAGTCCAAACGCAAATGGGACAATCGGGCCAAAAGTACGCGGCGGGCGCGAAAAGCCGATCCGGCTGAAAGAGGAAGAAAATTTGGCTAAGTGTTGCCCGGGACGTTTGGGACAAAAAGACCCGAACCGGCCGAACCGGCCGAAATGAGCACAGGCAGTCGAAAATGATTGGGACATCTGGGCCGAAAGGGCGCGAACCGGCCGAACCGGGCGAAAAAGGTCGAGTCAGTCCGAAGGCAAGTGGGACAAGCAGGACAGATGGACGCGAACCGGCCGAACCGGGCAAAATGGGAACAAACAGTCCAAAAGCAAATGGGACATCTGGGACAAATAGGTGCGAACCGGCCGGTTCGGCCGAAATCAGCACAAAGAGCACTGTACCAAAAGGGACAAAGGGACGCATGGGACGCGAAAACCCGAAGGAGCCGAGAGCCAATCAAATCATGACACGTGTCTCAGGAAGAAAAGTCAACGTTTGGTCTGGAAACTTCAAACGGCCATAACTTTTGACTCCGAGCTCCGATTTTGATAAAATTGGACTTTCTGGAACGAGCACGACGTCCTCTACGCCACAAAAACTGGATTTCTTATTTTTAATGAGGGTAGATATATTTAAATCAAGGAAACGTGTTCGGCCCCAGTCAGTAAATGCTCTTTCCCGTCAAATGACAGAAAACGCCTAACAGGCCCAAAATAACTGCCCGCACTCAGAAGGCCATAACTTTTGCATTTCTCAACGAAATCACACAAAATTGGTATCGTTGGAATCGTGGTTCCGAGCCCGATGCACAACAATCAAGAAATTCCGGATTTGATCAGAAATTGATTGAGATTTTTAAGGAAACGTGGCCAGGTTCAGAACAGTGTTTTATTTGGTAGCTGGGAGTGCAATTAAGAGGCATGGTCATCATTCCTTCTCTGCTGCAGCACATGGGACAGTATGGGGAGCCTTTTGCAAGTAATGTATGCCCATTCCACTCAATTTAATGCCTCTTACAGGTGGTTGAAGGACAGATTTTGGGATTTCCACTTTCCCTTCTCTTTTCCTTCTCTTTTTTCTATAAATTGGAGTGTTGGGCTCATTGTAAGGAGGGAGTTTTTTGGGTAACAAAGCTCTGTCAAAATTGCTTTGTGAAGCCAGTGTGTTGCAGGCCCTTGTAGTGGACTCCTTGCATGGTGATCCAGGCCCTTTTCTTGTAATAGATTGAACTGTGCATACCATGAAGCAATAAAATACAAGTTTGTGGATGTATCTTCCCCTGCTGTGTTTTTTTTGCATTCTTCTTGCCCCTTTAATCTTTCTACAAGGATATTGTGTCTATTATTATGTTCTTGCAGGGATCCATTATCATTGTGCATGTTTGAAATATTGTTGTGAATGCATTTTGCTAGATTGTGGAGAACTGTTATCACCTCTTCTAGTGTGCACTTTGCCTCTGTATTTCACACATTTGGAGATTACTCTCACACCCTCCTTTTCTGGTGTATCACCGCTTTAGTGTAGGCTTTCATTTTATGTATTCTCTCTCTCTGGTCCCTTGGAATTTTAGGTTAGAATAGCTAGTTTCTCCTGCATTAGAGTAGATTGTGGCAGGTAGTTTAGGAGCAAGAACCAGCTTTCTCTGGAGGTCTATCTCAAATAGCAAGTCCCACAACTTGGAGATAGTACCCATGTTATCCAATCACACTGAATGCTTAGAGTGATCTAACTAGAAATCTGATCAACATCCAGGGGTGCTGTGATTCGGTGATAACAACAACTTGACAATAGGGGGAAAAAGGGAAAGGTCACAAAGTAGGTTCATCTGAGAACACCTCCAATTTTGAACCTACTAACCTTATTCTCCAACTTATTGATGGGATGACCCAAAAGCACTCCGCTACTACAACTTAGTTCTTTTACATGTAAGCCAACATTGCTCAAGTAGTCAATTGCCCTACCGCGAGATTTTAGGGCACCGCACCCACTTGTTTTCGAAATGGTCCTAATGGATTTCCCATCACCCAAACCCTATCCAAAACAAAGTCTTAATATTAGTCTAACAAGAGTCTATAACACTTTACATTTCTAGCATGGATATTGGTTGCATTACTCCTTCTATCTCCTATGATGGGTCCAATAATCCCACTCTTCACATCAAGGCCTATGGTAACCTTTACAAGGAATGGATCAGAACCAATTCATACGCTACCACCAAACTTTTGGATAAGATCCTTAGTATAGATTCTTTGGATTGGTATCATACCTTACCTTCTAATTCCATAGTCAACTAAGGTCCTTGGTGACATCCTTGGTAAATGAATTTCAATATCATGATCTACCTGAGAACAATATCAATGTTTTCATTAATTGTCAACAATATAAAAATGAATTAGCACAAGCTTTCATCAAGTGTTGGAAGATCGTATCTACAAGAGAAGAACAAAATATTCCTAATGATATCCTTTTCCAACTTTTTTTATGATTTCTTGATCCCCCTTAAATACAAGGTGAGCTCCTTTTCTCCCACCTCTTTAGAAGAAGCTTTCAAGCAAGCTAAAAGGAAAGACTATCTCATGAGAGAGTTTGAGAAAGCACCTCCAAAGACACAACCTAACAAACAAGTCCAAATCCTTCAACATTCTAAGAACAAGAACGTGACAAACGACAGAGTCTTTGATACTCTTCCTCTTATCATTTCTTTGAATAATATTGTCTTCAACGTTGAACAAAAAAATGAAAAGAATCAACCTAACCATCACCAACCATTGATCAAGGAAGATTTGAAATGTCACTTACCTAAGTCATTTACCGTGATCTCATATCCATCTTGAATTGGTCCTCAAAGGCATGATGAAAGTAAGTTTTTTTGGTAGCATGCTAATTGGGGTCACTCCCATGAGAACAGTCGTACATTCCATATGGTTGCCATCAACGTTTTCCTAGGTCCCCAGTTTGACCATGATACCATCACTCGATAGATTTTGAATGAAGCAGTCAAATCTCATGATGCAGCTTAACAAAAATATCACCAAGAAACTATCATCCTAGCTAATGAGAAGTTACATGTCTTCTCTAATCACATGCCTAACCATAATGTTGTTGAGAGCTCTAAAAAGTAAGAAGATGTTATGACTAATGTAGTTAACACAAACTATCCTCCTGAAAACTAATTAATGATGTGAAGTGTGTCATAGCCTATGTAGAACATGAATATCCCACATCATTCCAGCCTTGAACTCACAAGGTTATATATCCCTATGTACCTCAAAACCAAGCTTTTCAAGTCAAAAATGTACCCCCTTTAGATGCCATCGACCCCTATGAAAAATATTCTGTAGGGCCGATAGTGCCTAAAAATGCTTTTCTTTCTACAACATCATCAACCCCTATTAAAATAAAGCTTACAGGAATGATGATGTACAAGTTGAGAATTTTTTTTTTTTGAAATTATCATTGATCACACCTGCTTCTCTTGGCCCTATTTCCTAGGACTATTATCACTCTTAGCATACTACACAGATTAGTCATGATGAGTGGGATCTTCTTGAGTCACTTTCCTAGCTTCCTAGCCAAATCCCCTTTTTAGAACTCGTGTGTACGTCTCCTCACCACCGTGTTAGAGTAGGTTTTTTACCTTAGCTAATTTTCATTGTTGTCTTTATTTATCAACACCAATAGTTGGACATGTTGGCACTTCACTTAGACATATGTCTAATCACTCACCCGAAGCACATGTAACCTACCAAGTTCTTCTTTGTTAGATCATGTAAGATGTATAGTTATTATAAACCATTGCGCAATATAGGATAAAATATAAAATAGGTATAATAGTAACATATATACCAATATTAAAATCTCTGATCATTCATTCATCAACATAAATAATTAGGAGTAGGATCTAAGTTGCAATTACACCAAACACATCCCTTCTACCATTGACAATCCTTACAAGGTTTTCCTTTACAAACATAATTCTTCACATACATTATGAGAATCATGCACTCATACATATATAAACCTCCACTCACTTACTCAAATATCCTAGCATAATAATCATCCTCGTATATCTTATGCAAAGGATTGTGACACGTATATATGTTGGAAATTTTCCCTTCACTGCTTACATGTTTTAATTCTAATAATAGACTCCCTAATTATAGGTTGCATGTCTTTTAACTCCTAATTTACTCTCCAATCCACGCTATAAATAGATTGATCCTATCCATGCATACGTCCTATAATTAAATCTTTCTATACATAGTCCTTGTCCATCCTGCATGTGCTTTATCATTTTTCATTGGCTTATCCTTGATGATTCTATTTTTGGAAATGTCTTTCCCATCATGCCAACTCTGATTTTCTATATTTTTATCCCATTCAGAAATCCGGATAACTCCTAAAATCTACCTCTATGCACGAACCTTGGTACACACATGTATTTCCCTCTCTCATGCACACCTTTGTTTACTTATATTTTACCTACATTATTTTCACGTCCTCATGCGTTCCTTACCTTTTGATACTTCTTTATGGTTTATGTGCACCCTTCTATGCATGGTCTTCAACCTCTGCATGTGGCTTGAACTTAGCCACTTTTTCAGCCCAACATTACCCCACACTAGGAGCATTGTCTGTCTTTGGAAATATAAATAATGAATGAATATGGTAAATACCCGTAATGAATCAAATAATAACCAATTTTTCTTTTACGTGCACCCCAGAATAAAAACTATGGAAATGGTAGAATTTTTGGAAGCTAGAGGGTTATCTCCTTTTCCATCTTCCTCCACTCTTCAAACTCGATTTTTACCTTATTAAGAGTTGTTTCTAAAATATTTGAAATATTTTCTAGAGTTAGATCATCCTCTTTCTCCTTCATCTCTTTAATCACCACAACTCATTCTGTGGTGATGCCCTCTAGACTATCTACTTTTTGCATCACCAAAGTTTGAATTTTATTAATTATTTCCTCAATTATATCACTTTTTCTTTCATTATCTCCTTTTCTCAAACTTCTTGAAAAAAATTCTCATGCTAAACCTTATTTTTCTATAATTTGGCCTATAGTTTCTTCAAATTTTCCTCATCTTCCGCGGTATACACATTCAATATTCCTATGATATTCTCAAAGTTATCAAAGATATTTTCAATCCTCTTCTTGGCCTCCCTCAGTTCCGCACCCAATGTAATATATTCTTCTATCTTTTTCTCTACCTTGAATTTATTCATACTAGTCAGCTCTTTCGCCACTAGGCCCAACCCACTATTTACTTTAACCAATAGTAGATGTACCAACTCCTCCAAGTATTCCATATTTGTGTTATGATCGGGTTTTGTCTACGTCACTACGGGGTAAGTACATCGAAATGGGGGGCCAAAAGGTGGTCTTAAGTGGACACTTTTTTCTGAAAAATAAAAAACTTCAACTTATACGACTTATTTTAGATAGTTTAACTCAAAATTCAAAGATGTTATAAGAACATGAATTGTAGCATTTTGAGTCTAGTTTATAAACTATTTTTTTTTTTAAAAATGGTTAAGTGTAAGTGGGTTAAATATCAAAAATGTCAATAGATAATCCCGTTTTTGTGAAAAAATATAGTATACGATAGGTTGTGCCCCCTCCCCCCCCATTTTTTGATCACTATTTAATATTTTTAAAAACCCTTTGGTAGAAAGATAGATAGGAGCATCTAGTTTGGGATAGAATTGTTTTTAGATTTTTTAGTGAGTATCTATTTTTTTATGATTTTTCAACTACACAGATTTTGAAAATTAAAAAATAATAGATTTTTGACCATACCCCCCTAACTAACTCAAAAATATCAAAAATTAGATTTTTTTTAATATGTATAGAATTAGGCCTAATTTGGGACTGTATATTTTTTTCAATTTGGAGAAGTGAAAAAATATATACATGAAAAAAATATAAGTGTTTACAATCACTAAAAATAGAGGTATAAAAGACATGCATTTTGAAATAAATATAAATGGAAAGCTTAGAATAGTCAGAAAAATAGAAAAAAAATCATATTTAGAAAGATGATAGTTTTCTTGACATTATAGAATTTTTTTTAAGAAAGATAGACAACCTTTTTATAGGATTTAACAAGGTGGAAGGTGATTTTTTGCATATTTTGTCAAAAACACGCAGGTTGTTGTGTTGTTATAGGTCCAAGACGCATGCTTGGGAAACCAAAGTGATTTCAAGCTTGTAAATTCTTGGTTTGGGGGCATAATAAAGGGAACGCGTACACGCTATAATGCGTACATGTTCCATACACTATAAGTATTATATGTGTTTTTGGCATGATTTTATTTACAAAAATAAATGTTCAAGTATAGGTAAATTACTTATACTTTAAATTTATTATAGTAATATAAGAAACTAGAGCCACTTTGCACCTTATGGAACTAGTCTCACAACTCAATGAGTCATGATTTAGGAGATAGTTTTCTATAATCTAATTTGGTTAGTACATAGGTGATTTTCAATATTTAAACATTTAGACTAAAGCTTTCAGAATTTTAATTCTACAATGGATGTTTAGTTTGGCAAAGAATATAGTCATTGTTTAGGTTTTGGGGACTTTTGGATTATTTTCTTACATTTTTAGGAGTGTTAGATGTGTCAAAATTAGATTTTACAAACATCACAACTATCAAAGGAAACAAAAATTACTCAAATATATGTACTCATGAAATTCCTTCTAATACTTAAGAAATCAAAACACATGTGTTAGACATAATGTCATTGGTGTTGTCATTGATGTCAAGTTGCATTGATGGAAAAGGGTGTTTATGTGGCATACGATTAAGCATGAGGTATCAATCATCACGAAGTATGAAGGTTGATTGGTATTTCCCTATTTTAGTGTCATGAAGTGTTGCATTGGTGAAGTGTTGGTTTGGAACCAAAATGGGCAACTTCACTATTATTAAATTCTTCATGACAACTTCAAGCCTTAGAGAAAAATGGATGTCTCCAACATGCAGAGGATTTATGTAGCTTTCCAATGCCTATTTTTTCCTTCTAACTCCTTATAGAGCTCTTGGAATCTTCCAGAGAAGTTAGCTTTCACCATTAGAGTGTTTGTTCCATGCACTTAGAAAACCCGATGTTGAGCAGATAGTCCTTAAATGATCAAACATTTCCTAAATATTTCTAAATTACCTTCAACACTTCTAAGATTCCATGACATCACCTTTGGATGCTTAAGATCTTTCCTAAACTCTCCCGGAGGGTGTTTTAATAGCTTCTAGAATGGCCAAAATAACTAGCCTAGAAATTGAAAAATTGGAAGCATGAAAACTAAGCCCTTAATTGAAAATAAGGCTTCTCAATCATAGTGCCTCCTTCCTCTAGTGATGCAGGAACATCTTGTTAATAATCAATTTTGGATTTCTTAGGTGATTAGGGATATCTTGGGTCCATTTGAGATGGTCATAGCTTGTACTAGTCCATTTAGACTCCATAAGAAATAATAGGGAGTTTCCCTCTGAATGTATAATTTGAATATATGAAGTAGCTCTAGGTATATAATAGGCTTAGGTGTTAAGTGACACAATCTCTCAGACAAAGATATCAAATTTGGAGGTTAGAGAATATTTTGCAAAGCATTTTCACGTGTAAATATCTTGTTTTGGATTGTCTTCTTATCTATAATGGTGTTCAAGGCTTCATGGAACCGTCACAATGTCAAGGGAATGGAAAACAGATAGAAAGACTTGCTCAGACCAGACTATACCCTATTCTAGAAGTTTGGTAGTATGTAGCATGAAAATAATGATTCAATGGAATCCTTGAGTCTATTTCAGGGAATTGATCACAAGGAATTAGTGTTGTAAAAGTCAAGAAAATGTAATAAGGCATCTAAAGGAGGATTTCTTAAATTAAATTTGCATTCAAAATCCTGATTGTGTCTTCCAAGTCTTAAGGGCCTAGAGTATAAAATTCTTTTAAAAGTTAATACTTATTCTTGGTAGAGTCCTTAATAAGTGTGTAGGAAGTTAATAAGAAGAAAAAGAGTTAAAATGAGCTAGTCATGTCACCGAGGTATTCTGGACCATCATATGTGAAGTATTAAGGCATCATATATCTCCGTGAGAGAAATATGAGAAAATACATGTATGAGAATCATGAATTTGATTCCATGAAAGTATGATTTTAGATACAGGAAAGGTAAGGGGATGATATTTATATAAAGCACCTTCTTTCTAAGAATGAGAAATCATATGAGGTCACTTGATGTAATTCACTTGGTAATATTCGTAAAAAATCATTCAAATCCTATTAGTATGATCAAACCTTAAGGAGGAGGAATGTTAAAATCACCTCATTTTGGCTATAGGACAAGAATCCCATTCAGGGTGTAATCCTCTATCTACAAAGTGAGGATCCCATTTTAGTAAGAAGTAGACAAGCATCATAGAGTTGATTCGTGATCACTAAAGTGAATTATGGACCAAATTTCAAAATTGGTACCAATTCAAGTAGTAGTAGGGCCAAAAATCCAATCCACAAGGTCAGAAAACCTACAAAACAACTATATGTTTTCCCAAAACAAAGACCAACTACAATATATGCCCTAAAAATTTTCAGTCCTTATTGAAATCCAGAAAAATGAGTAAGTACTAACTAGATTATATTTTGAAAAACTATCTTCTAGATTTGTTGGCGAGAAATTTTTTCAAGTGGACAAACTTGTTGGTTCTTTCAACACTCTTGGAATCAAAGTCCCTCTACTTAGATGGTGCAGCTCCCATATATGCATGCGATTGAAAAGTGGTATTTTTTGTGGTGGCCTTGTAGCTCAGGATCCAACAGGGGCACTAATATGACCTTATGGCAAACTCTTGCAAATATCTGCAAGGGAGGAATTTTTTAGGAGAGCGAGAAAGGGAGTGATAATATTAGACAAGAGGAACTAATGTTGGAAGTAGAAAATCAGAGTCTTGAATACATAAGTTATAACTTAAATCACATGCACTAATATTGGGAAGAAACAATATTGCAAACAACAACAAGACCGATTAGAATTCAGTGAACATAAAGTATTAATAAACCCCTTAGTTGAAAAAGGCTAGAAAATCCTCCTTGTATTTATGCTCAAGCATAAATTGTACATAGTATGAGAATGTAATACATTGATAATAGGGGGAAAATGGCTAACTCTTTTCACTCACAAGTAAGAAAATGATTTCTCATGAATTTACAAGAATACAACCAGCTAGAAAAAGTTCAGAATAAGAACCCCTTTGAATGAGGAGCTCATTAAAATTTATAGAAAATACTTGACTCCTCATCTTCCTTGTGATCTTTCATATGCCTCATTTTAAATTTAGATGATTCATATTCCTATTCGAATATTAAGTCCCTTTTATTAAGACATATCAAAAAGTGTAAATCCCCAACGTGAAATTAGAACATGGAGGAGAGAAAAAGTGGGGGGAAAAGATAGAGGAGGAAAACAAAGGGTGTTGCTCCTAATGAATTTTTTTGATTCTTCCAAGGAGATGAAACTATGAATCTCTAAATCCTTTTCCTCCTGAAAAAATCATTTATGCTTGCACTCGACGTTGAATCGTTCTTTGTCCCATGTTGATGAGAAGATTCCCACTCACTTGAATTTCTTGTAGCGAATAATTTACTCATGTTGCGGACAAGAAACTTAATTTTTGATGACCTATGGACACCTCAAACTGAGTGTGTAGAAACAATACTGAATAACCTCTGGCGACCGTGGGCGTTTCTCTTGGAGATCCCCTCTGAAGATACTAAAGCTTTGGGAGAAATCCTACCATGGCTCCTTATAACATTGCTACATTTCTTGGATGATTTGGGCATGATCCTGATGAAACATACGTATTAATTTAAGTATGAAATGAGTGTCGAATGACATTATTTAGATCCATGTAAGTGACCTCACTTGTCACCTACTCTCGTAGGGTCCGATGATATATATTTTCCTATTTTTGCCCCTCCAAATCTGAGCTTTATTTTTCCTTGACACCTACTATATTTGGAAAAGGAAACTATTTTTAGAAAGTGTCAAGAATTTTCCCTCTCTAGTCTCCAATTGGTGATGTCAACCTGAATATTCAACTCCTAATGTGCTCCCTCTGTGAAATCCACCCTTTGGAATAACCTCCTATTTTTAGTAATTTCACACTAGGAAACTTAATTTTTTTGGCAAGTGCACAAATTATCTATTCCAGACCTCGAATGATTAGGATAGCTAAAATTACCCTTTCTCCATGCATTCCCCTTGCCTTCTGGATTGATTTAATATTTTTATCAGGTGCCCATGAGACCAATTACTATTTTTAGTAAGCGTCAATTTTGGACCAAAATGGCATTTCAATTAATTTTCCACTGCAATACTTCTTCTATGTTCACCGTTTCTTTTGCAGGTTATTCAATTGATGACTTTCCCAAAATAGCAGTCCCCTATGTAGAAAACATGTTGTTTTTAAAAAGTGGGCTTCTGGTGGTAAAATCCCTATAGAACTAATTTTTTCGATATGGGTTTTTTCCCAATATCACCGTTCAAAAATCTTGGACTTACCTGATCAATGGTTTGAGAGATTTTAAAATTTCAAATTTTTGACCTAACGACCACTCTGAACATGGCAACCATTAATGGACCTTGAAAGTTACAACTTTGGTTTTCTTCTCCATTTCTAGAAAAATTAAAAAATTTCTTGGTTTTTTTCTTCTTATTCCACTAGTTATATTTTTCTTCGATCCAAATTCCAGTTTAACGGGAAATTGAGTTTTTTTCTTCGTTGAGCAAAAAGGAATATTTCTTCGCTATGAGTGGTTTGTGTTGCAAAAGAAGGATTTGAAGGTGAGGTTTTAATTTATTTTGAGAGAGAAGAGAGCATAAAAAATTTCTCTTCGTTTCGTGCACCGGTTAGCAAGATCCGTTTGAATCTTCATTCTATGACAATGGAGTCTTCTGAAGAATTTCTCCTCTTTTATCCTTTGTTCTTCATTCCTCTGACTCTTTCAATCAATTCCTTATTTTAAACCTAATTATTCTCATGGATTTGAGATTTTTTTTGATGTGGTGGAGCTATTTTGGAGTAGCAATGCCGAAGTGTGTAGGTATGAGAAAGTTGTAGAGCAATGGAAAGGTAAAGCTATGAAAGGTTAGAAGCGGGAAAGTTAGATTTAAAACAAAATTTAAAATTGCTTTAAAAACTTGTATGCTAGGGATGGGACATAATTTTATGTCCCTTATTTCCCTCAATAATTAATGGAGATGAGGGACATCAATTTTCACGCGGCGCCTCAGCTCGACACTTGGCACATATCCAACGGTGGAGGGTTTTGGCCAAAAAGCATGTTCAAAGCACCTTGGGGCTTAAAGTTGATCACATGAGGAAAACATGTTGGAAACACCTGAGGGTTTGAAGATGGTCGCATCAAGGACTAGGATCCATTCCTTGGGCTAGGTCACATGGGTGACTTGAAGACTCCTTGGGGATGGGTAAATTTTCATGTCCCTCATTTCCTCCAACACAAAATTGAAATGAGGGTCATCAATCTTCACAGTGTGCCTCAGAATTGACCAATTGTCAAAGATCTAAATGGTTGAGGGTTTAAGGTCTACGAACAAGCACCTAAGGAGCTGAAAGCTGGAGATCTTGAGAGGATGTATGGGTGACCTGAGGACTTATAGGGACTAGGTGAATTTTATTTTGCCTCATTTCCATTATCTTAAGGGATGAAAGGGACACAAAATAGTTCCAAGCTCTTGGAGTTGACACGTGTCCTCATCAAATTTTTACGAACTCTCGAACTTGCTCCAAGAGGGCAACTTCAAATGGTGATATCTTGAGCTCCTGATGGAATTTTAAGGAAAATTTTTATATGATATTGAGTTAAAATGGCATTTTAAATCCAAATGTGGGGATATCTGGTATTTCTTCCTCGATTTGGGCCCTAAAAAATAGGATTTTTGATCTAGCTCCTTTACATGTACATGGAAAACAACTAGTTGTAAGACCTATTTCTCCAAATTGTTGTGAAAGATACAATTTAACCATATTTATAGGGATTTGAAATACCTATTATAACGATGTATGTTTTCTTTGGATCCTAACTCCATCCAAGATATCTCAAGAATCACCTCCTGAAGCTCAAAAACTGTTTTTGATCCAATGTACTACGTCTCAGTCATTGTGAACCTTATTTTGGGTGAAATTGCCCCAACTTCTTACAAATCATTCCTGAATATTCCTAAATAAATTCCATGATATTTTTAGACCATAAAAATCACCTCCATGTCATGGATTTTTCTCCTTTGTCTCTACTCTAGTGGGTTTCGCATCGGTCTTGGGAAGGTCATCATAGCCCTTCCCACAACTACCCAAAATTTGCATTTTTCAAGAACTCCTAAAATCACCTAGGGGTTAAATTGAATTTCCTAAATCACCTATGGGACTAAGTTAACATAAAATAGGAGGTCACTGGAATGACTGGGTAGACCCAGGGTTCCTTGGAAGGGTTAAAACTTGAAAGTTTCAACAGATGGGGTATAGTTGTTATGCTCAAAAATTGTAAATTTTCTTGTTGCACATTTGCATTAAAATAGTTGGATCTTGCTTGGGGACATGACATGGACTGAGCTCAATGAAGAAATAACATGAAGAATCCCTAAATCTCAACTTTATAATACAAAGACTAGTGTCTTATCCATTAGGCCATACGAAGTCATGTACAACTTATAACAAGAGAGAGAGAGAGAGAGAGAGAGAGAGAGAGAAGACACAAAGAAGGAAACACACACTCACCAAAAACAATGAAAGGAAGCACCCAACACAATATGGGAAGTAAAATACACACATAACATAGAAAGGGAAACACACATAATAATCATCTTCTATGGTACAAGGTGGGGGTTGACTCACTTTCAATGAAGCACTTTTCATTTCTCAAAAGTCACCCCTGTGTG